>CM045762.1:157085245-157764842 GCA_025200525.1 Camellia lanceoleosa | reverse complement strand
CCCACAAGCTCGACAATACTGTCCAATACACAAAGTAAACTGAAGAGAATCGACACCTATAATATGGATAGATAGATAGGTCAAATTCGACTCGTTACTATCTCCAATGTACGCTTTATATATAGTATAAGTAGGTATGCATCATAGGTATAATCGAATCCAATTTGCCACCATCTTTAGTCTTCATTTTAAAAATTTTGTTCATTCATAAACAAATCATATCTGATTTTTTATGGTCAATTTTTATCCGTCTAAACTTATTCATGGACAAAAGCTCTTGGTACAACAATGGCCTAGACATGTGGTTGGCAAAGTACAGAAAAGATTTAGATACAGTCATAAAATTACAATCTTTTGTCAAAAAAATCAACTCTTTATCAACTGAAAAAATTGTGGGTCTACATCATGACCCACCCATCAAAGTATTTAACCAGGGCCGCTCATCATATGCGTCATATGTTTCTTCAAATATCAATCCAATTTTATGATTTGGACACTATAGCAAAATGGAGTCAACATGTGTAGCACAATTGTCAATGCCCAAGTCAAATTCAGTGAGTCTGGCTAGAATGCCTATGCCCATGTGATTAGTGTCTAGTGACATCAACATTGTGAAGGACTCAAATGTCCCTTTTCACCCAGGCCCAATTTCTCATGTCCATGAGCTTTTGTAGAGGTACATCATGTGTTGGGCTTTAATTGGGCTAGGGTCAAGAGTTTATAGCTAAAAATTTTGGAGTTTTCACTCTGCTCAATTCTTTCTAGGGTTTTCCTTATGAGTAGTGCTACTTCTATATAATTTTTTTTTTTCCCTCTCTGTGTATTTATATATTTGATAACATGAAAAATTATTTATGAATAAATATAAAAAAAAATGCATCCATTTTAATAATAAGAAAAAAAATTCTATAATAAAGAAGAAATAAATAACTTTATAAAGAGAGTCTTATCGTGATTCTTTAAAAAATTTAATGAAATAATGACAAGGAGATGATACGGTCACTCATGTATATTTTTCTCAATGAATGTGAAGAGTTTCATTTTCTTACCTAAGCCCTCAAGTTAATTGTGAAAGTAAATTTTTTTATGGCTCGTGGAAGAGTTTCATTTTCTTAAAATTTATGAGCGTATTCGTAAAAGTTTATATTAAGTTCTTATGATTGTACATTTTTTTTTTTAATGAAATGCTTGAGAGAGAGATCCAAATCCTAATAGAAAAATAATTAATTTTTTCCTTTAACAAGGATTTTTAATTGAAAAATTGTAGTCAATTAAACTAATCTAATTCCCCTTTTGTTTATTATTATTATTATTATTATTATTATTATTATGGGTTAATTACACTAATAATCCCTATAGTTTGGAATTTGTGTCATTTTAGTTCCTGACTTTTCAATTGTGACACATTTGACCATGAATTTTAAATCTTGTTCCAAATAAAGATAATTGAAAATATCATTAGATGTTTCAAGGGTAAAATTGTCAATTTGATAAAATATAAACTAATTTGACAAAAATAAATGTCAAAAAAATATTTTTAATTTTTTTAAAATTATTTTTATCCACCAATGATAAAATTATGTAAAATTAATAAAAATTACATGATTAATTTTTTAAAATTAATTTTACATGATCATCATCCAAACACATAATAAAAATTAATTTGGTAAAAAAAATAAATAAATGTCTAAAAGATTTATCAATTTTACATAATTTTATTTTTAGTATGTAGAAATAATTTTTAAAAATTCAAAAATATTTGTTTAATATTTATTTTTGTCAAATTAATTTATATTTTATCAAATTGACAATTTTACCCATGAAAAATCTAATTATATATTCAACTGTCTTTATTTGAAACAAGATTCAAAATTCAGGATCAAATGTGTCACAATTGAAAAGTCAGGGATCAAAGTGACACAAGCCCCAAACTATAGGGACTATTTGTGTAATTTGCCCTATTATTATTATGTTTTTTTTTTTTTTTTTTTGAATGAATTGTATTTATTGGATTTGTTTTATGCTAGTGAAATGGAAAGTTTTCATAATATTTCAAAAGCAATAAAAGTCAAAGTAATTATTGAAACAATAGAGAAGGACTTTGCACTTATGTAAAATCTCATGAGAGATTAGTATAAGAATAAAACTATATTCATATCAATTAGTATACTAATAGATAGAACATGAGGGTTTGGAGAATGTGAGGATTTGGATCTTTGTATATTGGGGCAGGTTATAATTTTGAAGTAATAATGTCACATCGTCTGTTACTATATTAATTGATATAATAATTGATGCGTGTAGTACTAATATTAATCCAAGCAAATAAAAAAAAAAAATTTCTTTTTTGAACTAGTGCCAAATATATATATATAAGCCTATTGTCCAAGTCCAAGGATAAGCCTATATATATATATATATATTTGATCAGAATTGTCGCTGCCTGATTAAATTGTATTTATTTTAAAAAAATCAAAATAGATAACAAGTATGATTTTTATAAAGACCTGTCCATTTATTTGTAGACATGCAAATGGATCACATGGCTATAGTTATGCAATTAATTTAATTTTTTGTATGAATAATTCTCAAAAAACATTTATCCAGATGGAGTTTATGGTAGGGCCACAAAGCCCAACAACACCCTCCAAATGAGATGCCCAAGGAGAAAGGACCATGGCTTAAAATACATTACAATCTATATGATTTGATTTAACAATATAAGTTACAGTTCATATATATAAATAAAATAATTCAAGTTATTCGTGTTTATGTCACGTTAATTATATATAGTTTTTATATCTATTTTATTAGATGCCTTCTTCTATCAAATTTTTTTTTTTTTGTTCTTAACAGTTTCATAATTGTCAATGATCCCAAAAAAAAAAAAAAAACTGTCAATAATAAAAAGATTTATACATTAAAATAATTTTTGTTCATCTTCTTTATTATTAAATTATATATATTTATACATGCATTATATATTTGCTAACTCCTAATATATATACATACGCACATTAACGGTTGGCGTACACAATATGTGTAATTTAAATAAATAAAATAAAATAAAATAAAATATTTATTATATATTAGGTGCCTCTTAAATATAAGAGTTTTCATTCTTAAATTAAAAGTCCAAGTTCAAGTCTCACTTCTCGCATCTATTTAGGTTTTTATTTTATTTTTTTTAAATTGAAAAATGAGAGACATGTGGTAAAGGAGAAGCGGGCAAAGATTAGATACCTGGTTCAACTTTCACTTAGGCTTGGTTTGGGAACAGGCTATTTTAGTAACTTTTTGGCTTTTTACGAAAAGGTGTGCAGAAAAGTAGAGAGGTGATGTGATGTGTTTTAGTTGACTTTTTGACTATTTTAGCCACTTCCCAAACATATATAATAGTATTGATGTATATTGGTTGAAAAATTGTATGATATATACTCCAAAATAGGATATGTGTCATATGTTTCAATTATAACATGAACTTTTCTTAAAGGGTTGCACACCATGTGCCACTTACACAAAAAGTGTAAGTAGAAGGTGAAAACAAAAGCAGGACTGCAAACAGAAAAGACGTAAGTGTAAGGCGTAAGTTGCACACCATAACAGTACCCTTATAACATTTGTAATAGTTAGTTACGACCTATTATAATGTTATTATGACTCATTGTAATGATTATGACTTATGACTCATTATTTTTTTTAAAATTATAACTGAAATACTTAGTTATGACATTTATGATAATTAACATCAAATATCATACTTTACATATGACACATTTTTTTTTAAGAATGTGCATTTTAGAATGACCCAAGTCATAAAAAGTCATTCCATAGTAAAAAAATTCTAACTCATATCTAACTAAAAAGTTTTACAAAAATTTAAATTCAATATATATATATATATAGGGCTATTTTTGAGAAGATGGTTATAATTAACTTTTTGATTAAAAGCTGATTATAATCAATTTTTTGTAAGAGAGGGAATTAGATTTTAATTTGGGAAGTGGATTATAACCCACTTCCTAAAAGATCCCATAAAATTATAAATCAGTAAGAAATTTTATAAATATTAATAATTAAAATTTTAAATCTTTTTATTAATTTGTACTAATAATTTTATAAAAATATCACTAGTGACAATTTTTCTAAAAAATTAAAATTATATTCAAATTTTAAAATTTTGCAAGTTAGATTCGGATTGAGTACATTCAAAAACTGAAGACAATAACCTAAGGGTGTTTGGCAACTTGGTAAAGACTTGGGGGTTAAGACCCTAGGTCCCAAGTTCAAAACTCCTTGGGCCAATCTCTTGGGCGTAGGGTAGTTGGTTAGGCGGTTAGCCTCAAGTTGTTGTTACCACGAAGCTGGTGTGGGCGAATACTCCTCAAGGCTCGAGTTTTGACTTAAGCGGAACTTGTCTTGTGAAGTCGGAGCAAGTTCTCAAGTTATAATTTCTAAGTTATAATTTTCTATCTCAAAACGAATAATAAGATATTTTGATGATCTTTACAAGGAGCGCTGTGAAGAATGAGAGGATTTTCTTGTAATATAAAAAAAAAAAAAACTAAAGACAATAGTGGAGGGAGGGGCAGATCAAAATGGGGTCCACACACGTGGACAGTGAAAGTTTTATGTTCAATTTTTAATTTTTAATATTTTTTTGGGAATAGTGGACAGTGAAAGTTAATAGAAATAGGGGGAGACAATTAGGATCAATAAGAAGCTGACACGGTGCGTAATTTAGTGAAATTGAAGTGCATGGGAGTAAAGTGAGCCCAGTTGGTTGAATCAGGAGCCCTCTTTAATCTCTCACCTCTACTCTATACTTATTAGATTAGTGGGCTCACTTTTAGGTTAAATTTTAATAATTCAAATTATTCATATTTTAAGATTTGTTAAGTATATCATACATATAAAAAATTAAATTGATCAGATATTAAAAATTACGTGTTCGCATCATTGAACTACAAACAAATTTTTTTTTTAAATTTAATAAACAGTTTTCTGAATACATACTTTCTGAAATCCGATCAATTTGATTTTTTACAAGTATGATATACTCAACAAATCTTAAAATGTGAATAGTTCGAATTATCGAAATTAGTTCCAAAAATGAACCCAATAACCTTACAAGTAAAAAATTAAGAAGAGAAATTAAGGGGATCCAGTTTGGTGGACATCACCATCTTGCCTAACACCCTTCTTTACTAATACCCTTCTCTCTTTGTACCCATTGCTTTTAACAAAACCAGAACTTTGCATACTTGAATATGCATATATGTGTGTGTGAGAGAGAGAGAGTTGTTTCATCACTTCTTTGTTCTTTTCTTTTGTAATTGAATAATTCTAGAAACACAGCACACAATACAACACAATGTAAGATAAATAATGGGATATAAAATGGAGTTTTAATAGGAATGACAACAATATTTTCATTTTTTTAAAATTAAATTTTTTAGTTTTTGTATTCTTTTAGTGATTCTTAAATATTTTAAGTAATTTTTTTACTTTTTAAATACACTTAACTTAAATGTACCTAAAAAGCAAAATATATGTGAAAAAATTTATAAAAAAATTCATTAAATACACAAAAATATAAAAATGTACTAAAATTTTATTTTTTATATCTTGTGATTTTTTTTAAAAAAAAAAAATTCACAGTATTATTTTTTGTAAGTGTGTCTAAATTAGGTGCATTGAAAAAGTAAAAAAAAAATTATTAAAAATATTTTTAAAAAATTAATAACAACAAAAATAAATATAAATAAAAGATTCAATTTTCAGAAAAATAATCTAAACCAAGCAACGTGTTAGTGTCTTAGTTTCATCTGTTTAGGAGAACTTTCGAAGTTAGATAAATTAATTTTAAATATAGAGAGTTTTATTGAAATATATATACAGATAAAATGATTAGATGAAATAAAAATGTATTTTTTCTATACTTCTATTATGCAAAATAACTTTTAGTGTTGGAGTTGCTTTTAGAATACAAAATGGAATTCACACGCTTACATGGTTGATATGGTTAAGGAGATTTTGATCATGCCCATTATAGAATAATGTTTCGTAGTTCGAAACACATTGGCCTGAATGACTCGATTACTCAAAATGACGTCGTTTTGGATAGTCTTTTTTTTTTTTTTTTTTGTTCTTTTTCTTTTTCTTTTTCTTTTTCTTTTTCTCTTCCCCCTCAGTTTTCTCTCTGAAATAGATAGCAAAAGGAGACAGAAGAAGAGGGAGAGAATGAGGAGGAAGAGAGAGAAGAAAAAGACAGAGGAGGGTCGTGAAGCTGGTGGATGGAGGGGTAGAACAGAAGAAAGATGGAGGAAGAGAGAAGAAAAAGAGAAGATAGAGGGGGAACAGAGAGAGAAAGAGCCGGAATCACCAGCGCCGCTATCACCGTCGGTCGCAAACCCATCCATCCAACGGTACCGCTTGTGTATACATAGATATGTGTATGAAAAATCTAGAAAACACCTAGATGTTGATTTGTGATTATGTATCAATTTTAAGCAGAATATAACAATCCCAATCAAACAATCAAGAGAAAGAGACACAAAGATTTAACGTGGAAAAACCACAATTGGACACCTTCCAATTGTGATCAAAAAACCACGGGCAACAGCCACAAGAACAATCCACTAAGAAGATATAAATGAATTACACAGGTATCACTCTCAATTATCTAGCGAATTCACAACGCCTAATTGAACCAACCTCTATGTGCCTCTTCCAACCCCATCTTCAGCACGGAATTGTCTTTCTGATGAGCCACTCCGGATTCCCTCCAAAGCTTCAGGCTCGAATTCTTCAGAATTCACAACTGAAGAACAACTCTCTCTTTTGTGTATAACAAACAAACCTTTGATGTACTCTCTTTAAACCATGAGTTAAATACTCAATAAAACATCAAAGAAAATAACAAAATATCCCCAGATATAAACCTTTAAGAACCAAAAAAAAGATCTGGAGGACTTCAATCAATTACTTAGTTTTGGGAGAAAACCAAGTATATATAGAGAACCAAAAGTAATCCAAGATTGGGAAGAAAACAAACTCCTTGAGAAATCCGGATTCTGAGGCTCGCTCGAGCGAAGATTTCCTGGCTCGAGCGAGGAGAGTAATTTTCATGATTTCTACTAGTGCCTTGGCTCGAGCGACGGATCCTTGGCTCGAGCGAGGAATACACTTCTTCAGGTTTTTGTATGGACGCAATCCGTGGCTCGAGCGAGCATTCCTTGGATCGAGCGAGCAAACCTTCGCTCGAGCGAGCTCTTCTTGGCTCGAGCGACCAATGGCAGACATGCAATTTTTCAATGCAATTTTGCATTTTGCTTCGGCCGCGAGCTGACCTCGTAATAATCAGCGAAGTGGCAATCTTGAAAGCATTAACATCACAAACTTCTCTGCAGGGCTCGATTCGGGTTTGGATTTGCATCTAATAAACTCATAGCCTCACTGAAATAAAAATGCGAATAAAATTACAACTCAAAGGAGTTTTGTCAAACGGGGTTGCCAACAATAAAAACCTAACAGTGTATACACACATAAATATGTATATATATATATCTATATTTCCCTTTTCTTTGAGTCCAAGAGTCCAATGAAACCTCCATTTCTTTTATCACTTTGTTGTATGACTCAACCCGAGTGTTGAAAATGATTAAAAGAGCTCTGGTGTCAATTAGCACCAAGAGAACCAAGGATTGGATATTTTACAGAGCAGAATGATGAGTGTTTATATGTATGGTTATGGGTTGTGCTTCTAGGGCTTGACTTGCTGTGAATTTGATCAAATCAAAGTGATGATGAGCATTTCGTTTTGTAGCTCGAAAAAACTGAGGCTCGAAATGGCTCGAATACAAAACGACGTCGTTTTGGATTTTTTTTTTTCCTTTTCTTTTCTCTGTTTTGAAACAGAGAGGTTGAAGAAATAAGAAGAAAAAGAAGAGATGGAGCAGGAGACCAAACATCAACACACACATTTGGAGATCATCATCATCCTCATCATCATCATCAACAACCAAAACATCATAAAGAAGAAGAAGAAGAAGAAGAAGAAGAAGAAGAAACACACACACACACACACACACACACACACATTTGGAAAATCAAACCCACACACACACACAAACACAAATCAAACCCCCCCTCCCCCCCACATACACATACGGATCTGGAAGTCAAATCCATGAAACACACACACACACAGTGGTGGTCGCAGCAGTGGTGGCAACGGAGTGGTGTAGCAGCGACAGTGGTGGTCGCAGGCGATCCTTTTCCCCTTTCCTTCTCTCTTCTCTCTTCCTTCCTCTCTCTCCCTCTGTTTCTGCTTCAGATATAAAAGAGGGGAAAAAATATATATATATATACAAAATGACATCGTTTTGTATATTCGAGCCAATCTCGAGCCACCGTTTTCGAGCAATGAAGTATTTTTCATTATGATGGGTTTATGATTTTTTTGATGAGTTTGTTTTGTTTGGTTGCTCCAATTGGTCATCTTTCCCTTATTTTTTCAATGGGAAATCTCAGATTGAAAAAATCAAGCTCTTAACTTTTCTTTTCAATTAGGTGCTTCAATACGTGATCTGTTTGGGTTGTTTATCGGGTAAATGGTTAGAGCTCAGTGCTATTTTTTTTTTTTTATAATTATTTGTTGAGTTCTCTGTATGTATCATGATCATGATCTATATAAAAACAAGTTATATATCTCTCTTTCTCAATCTCAATTAAAAGTTCAATTTTCATTCATCAATGTCATGTTCTGATTTAGATCCTTATTTATTTTTGTATTTTTTGTTTAATTTAGCACCAAGGACCCAAATCCTATATCTTAGCTGGGAATTTTTTTTCACCATTGTCGTTCATCTTACTACCATGGCTGCTTCTTGTTGTTGCCTAGACAGACCTAGTTATTTGCATATTTCACAAATCTTCTTCTTTCTACACTTTTGGTGGGTGAAAAAAAGAAAAAAAGTAATGCTGCCCAGTTGGTTTTATGAGACAAACCCAAGGGAAAGTAAGAAGAGGAAGAAAAGAAGGAACAAAAAAAAAAAAAATTTGCCAAACTGACGTTGTTTTGGCACCTCAAGCCATTCAGGCCAGAAGTCATTCGAGCTACCTAGCAAAGCTGCTCATTATATGATTGTATAATATTGCATTGTATTATTAAAATTTAAAACTAATGAATTAGATAATTGTTTCAAGTTTTAGGCTGTGTTTTGTTAGCCTCTCTAAATATATTTCCACCCCATGTTTTGCACATGGTGTTTGTTTAGAGTTTTCAAATGTAATTCCACACTCAGTTTTGAAAATTCTGCCAAAGGCGGGAAAATTTGGGATAACCGGTCGTCCGGCTGATTAACCGAAACAGTGCAATTTTTTTTTTTCAATTGACATATGTTAATTTTTATGTATTCGAAAAAAATATTTTTTGAATTTTAAAAATTTTTTTGTGTGTTTTAATAGAATTTTGAGTTGTATGTTTGGTAATGAGTTGTAAATTTTGTATCAAATATCATATGTCACATCAAAAATTCCTCACTCAATTCAAAACTCTTTTCAAAACTCTTTCACCAAACAAATTTTTCATACTCAAATCATAATTCCAAAACTCACAAACTCAAAATACAACTCTTACACTCAAATCATAGTTAAAAATCTCAACCAAACGCAACCTTAAATTCTTCTTTATATATATATATATATATCAATTCTGCTACATTCACTGAATGTGGTGTAGCCCAACTTGCCTGAATGAGGTGGAGAGGGTGTGTGTTGTGTTAGGCCCAGTTGCCCCAATTTGTGTGTGGGCTTCACGTGCTTGGGAATTAGAAAAGTAACACACTTACGTGCATCTTCCCTTTCTGCTCCCTTTTTTTTTTTTGGCCGGCAAGAAAGTAGAGAAAAATACAAAAGAAAAGAAAATTAAAAACACCAAACCATAAAATCCAGATGACCCAGAAGAAGTTTTGGATATTCAAACCTCCAATGCTTATTTACTTCAACAACAAAGCAATGTTAATTCATTTTCACTCAAAAAGACAACTCAATTGTTATTTTCTTTCAATTTTTTATTTTTAAATTTCATGCAGATTCTAAGCAACCAAACAAAGAAAAAAATCAATTAAAATAGAAATGGGTACCAAGTGTGTCTTTGTGTTAATCTTTGTCTTTTCTTTTTTTGAAAAAAAAACTCTGTCTTATCTCTCTCCATTGTCTCTCTTTATTTCATCTCTTCACGATGGACCACTACTGACAACCACACCTCATACCATCACGAACGTTGACCTCCATTGACCACCATACCATGGCTTGGTTTGTGGTTACTTTTGTCGGCGATCGGTGGTTTGAGAGAGAGATCATTTATTCTCATAAATGAGCGAGAGATCGTCATCGATCGACAGTTTAAGAAAGAGAGAGATCGGGTTTCATAGAGAGAGAAAAGACAGAGAGAACTATTTTAGAAATAATGGAGAGAGAAAGAGGCATTTGAGGAGGGGGTTGGGCTAGTAAGCAATTTTTACTATTGAATCTTGCCACCTACCATTTTTTGTGTAGATAAAACATTATCGGGCAAATTACCAACAGGTCCTCTTTGAAAGAGGTGTGGACTATTTGATCCTACAACCTTTTGTTTATACCCAAAAGTCCTATAATGTTTTTCTTCTTCTTTGCTTTCGTTATTCTCTATCTCTTTATTTTCCTAAATTCCAACGACTGGTAACTATGTCTTGTTTCTTCTATTTCTCTTTCTCTTTTTGATATATAGTCATCGACAACTGATGACTGACAACTACTATGTTAGGAATTGACCCTTCCTAACCAAGATCGGTGAGACACGAAATAATAAACAAGGAAGAAAAAAACGAATCAAACAAATCACACACACAAGAACACAAGGATTTGCGTGGTTCACCCTAAAATAGGGCTACATCTACAGCTGCTGTAGTTTTCACTATGATTAGAAAAATACAACTCTTTCTTAACCTAAAAGAGGTGCCCTTCATCTATTTATAAGTATAGAATTAGGGTTACAAGGAAGCAACATGAGAATTACAATAATACCTAAACCCTGGACCCCCCATCCCCGAGACAACCCCTCAAACCCTCTATTGGACCCAGTGTTGAGTGAACAGTAGGATTGAGTGAATAGTACTTATCAAGATCCATCGACCCAACATACTGTCGATTGGGGCTCACTAGTAACCATCGACTCCTTACTTCACCCTTATTGACGACAAAAATGATAAGTTTTCGATGAAGAAGATGAGTAGATCTATTCAAATCTAATATAGATCTACTCAGATCTACATCAGTTGCCGGAGTATGATTCTGTCTTGTAGGGTTTTATAGATCATTGTAATTTTTTTAGTATAATTTGTATGGGATATTATTAGGTCCTAGGAATTCGGTCCTAACAACATTTGTGTATCATATTTTAGGTTTTCTCAAAATACTGCTGTAGTTAATATTTATGTAAACAAAAAAAAAGGATAAGAATTCAAATCAAGATTATAGATTTGACAAAATAAACTCTTGTCATTTGAACAATACATACTTATATATATATACTCTTGTCATTTAAACAATACATCGAGTAGGGTGTGTGATTCCTAGGAAGACTCTTATAAGGAGAGTTGGAATCCTATTAGGATTGGGCCAGGCAGAATCTATAAAAGTTCATAGCAGGACCTATGTATAGGTATCTCAATTCTTACTCTAGAATACACAGAGCTTATTGTCTATTGTCTAGTTGCTGACTTAGGCATCGGAGGGGTTTTCGGCACACACCCGCCAGTCTCACGTTTGTGTTTTCAGGTGGCAAAGCGGTGATGTTTGGAGGAGTGTAAACTTGATCAATACGATTATACAAGAAGATTATTTTTGTGCTCATACAATTGGTGCCATCTGTGGGAATTGCAATCACAAAGAACGAACCTCTTGATTAAGTTTTTTTTCAACTGATTTTAATGGCACACAATGAAGACTTGCCATACTCTGCCATTGATGGGCAAACCCTGGAAGGAGGCGGAAGGCGCGAAGGCTTACCTTTTATCCCGTCCATGGCAGAGTTAGATCCGCAGCGGTAGAACCCACGGAGGGATACTCGTGAAAGACGGGGCTCCAGTCCTTGTTGCTCCCAAAGCCCTGAAAGGCAGAGGTGAATGTTAGATCCTCAAGTTCTAGAAGATCGGATAAGAGAGCAAGACAAATTAGTACAAAGGATGGCAACAGACATGGAGACTATAAAAGCGCCAGATAAAGGGCAAAGGGGCAACCGAAGAAGAGATGGGCAAGAGCAGGGCGCACCCTCGCCACTCAGAAGATCGTGACAGACAAGTCACACCATCACAAGCTAAAAGTGGAAGCCTCAGGTCAGGTGGTACACAATCGAGGACTTCCAGGACTCGTTACTCCAGGTCTGAGAGAACGAGGACAGAAAGGTCTTACGAAAAAAGAAGCAGCTATCAGACCACACATTCACACTAAACAACATCTACGCACACGGAGTTGCCTAGATCGGTGGACCTGCGGACAGTGCTTGAAGAAATGGCTCGAAGAAGAGAAGATACTCAGGCTCGCGACCTCCGCAGAGTCTCCGCATTACAACGGTTGGCTCCTAGAACACATGGAAGTGTCAAGGTTGGAATGCCAGAGCCGCCTCTTGCTAATGAATTGGTAGATAAACCGTTAGCAAGGTTGCAGGGCTCACCGTTCGTTCCGGCGATAGAGAACGCACCATTACCCTCTATCTTCCACCATCCTAAATTCACTATTTATGAGGGAAAGTTGGACCCTTACATGCACTTGAGCTACTTCTGCCAGGTTATGGCGGTGTATCGGCAAAACGAGGCTCTAATAGGTATCTTATTTCCTTCTAGCCTGGGTGACCTAGGTCTAGCATGGTTTAAAAGGTTGCCAAAAGGTAGCATAGCTTCATGGGCGTAACTAGAAGAGGCATTTGTGACCAGATTCAGAACAAACACCAAGACGCCTATAGAGATTGACCAGCTTCTCTCCATAGATATAGGCGAGAAGGAAACATTGGGGTCTTACTATAACCGCTATTGGAAGACTTTTAATCAGATTGGAGATTGCCCCACAAACCTAGCTATCGCACCGTACAAACAAGGTTTGCCAGCTGGCAATAAGTTGAGGGATTCAATGACAATGACGCCACCCCTTATTATGGAAGCCTTAATGGAGAGAGTGCATCAACACATCCGGGTAGAGGAAGATGGGGCGCGCACCAAGGAAGAGTTCGGTACAACAGTGATACCAGACAAAAAGCCTTTGGCAAGAGTTAACACGGTTGACAAGTAGACCGACCGCGCAAAAGTCTTTGCCCGACTGGGGGCAATTAAGAAGATTGGCAGGAATAACCAACATTTTGTTCTTTTTAGCCGAGATCAGATTCTAGGCTGAAGAGGGTTGGCAGGAATAACCAACATTTTGTTCTCTTCAACCGAGATCAGGATCTAGGCTAAAGAGGGTTGGCAGAAATAACCAACAATTTCTCTTCCTCTAGCTGAGATAAGGATCTAGGCTCAAGAAGGTTGGCGGGTTTGACCAACAAATTTTTCATTCTTCAGCCGAGATAAGGATCATGGCTCAAGAAGGTTGGCAGGATCAGGTAAGGCCAAGCTAATTAATTTGGCTAGACGTGCAGTCGGAATAATGCAAAACATTAAAAAAGAAACATGGTAGCCGAGCAAAGAGATCGAAAATTTTCATCAATTAGGCGATGATTACAAAAGATGGGACATATAGCCTGGTTACACAGAAAGAACGCCTTCTCGTACGATTGCGAACTCGAAGGTTTTAAATGTTGAAGACAAAACGGCAGGCCCCTTTTCAAAATTTTTTAGGCAAAGTGAAACAGCTGGCATAATACGATGGGTCAATCGACGAGTCCTGGGAAGGACGTGATGTCAGACTTTTTTGGGGCGATAGGCTGTGTGACCAGCGCAATTTCAGGATGCCGAACAAGCTTTAGTTCGGTTGGAATCATAGTTTGTATCTCGGCTGGAATCGTTGTTTCAATGCGGTTGGACTTCGGTAGCTCGACTGAAAGTCAATAATCCCAAACATGCTTCATAGATGGAATTAAGGGGCAATTGAGAGGGGATTTTGTATAGCCAAATTGGGCTGAGCTAGGAAGCATTGTTTCTGAATATTGGGTCGCGTTGTGGGCCAAGTTACGAGCTCAAGATAGCTCGGTGTGGAAATAATGGTTAATAGGCCGGTCGGTGAGCTCTAGTTGCGGTCTGTGGGCGAGCTGAAGTGCTATGTCGGCCATGTATAAGGAGCTGAAGTGTTATGTTAGCCATATATAGGAAGCCGAGCTAAAAGTAGCCCGGCGAGAGGATTCAAAGCAATAAGTGATCATGTAGACCGGTCGGTGATGATTGCTGGATCTTGAACTGCGTAACTTGGAGTCCGTGGTGTTTTATTTCTAAAAGGTCGAAATTTGTGTGCGGTAAAACACTGATGCAGTTCACAAAGAGTTATCTCGGTTGGGCATCAGCAGTCGAACAGAGTGTGGCTATCTCACTTAGACAAGTAGTGTGTGAGGAGTTATCAGAATATGCATTATCCTTGAGAATGTAATTCCTAGGAGGACTCTACTAAGGAGAGTAGAGTCCTACTAAGATTGTGCAAACCATATCACTTGGTTGGTAGTGAGTAGACAGAATCTATAAAAACTCATAGCAGGACCTCTGTACAGATATCTCAATTCTTACTTTAAAATACACAGAATATATTGTCTATTATCTAGTTGCTGACTTAGGCATCAGAGGGGTTTCTGGTACACACTTGTCGGTCAGTTCACGTTTGTATTTTCAGGTGGCAAAGCGATGATATTTGGAAGAGTGCAAACTTAATTGACATGATTATACGAAAATATTATTTATGTGCTCGTACAATACTTATATATATATATATATTTTTATTACGTTTTCTTAAATTGCATACACATTAATGTGCGCCCCCTAATCTGAGTGAAGTCAAACTCAGGCACTAAATGGGCCTATGACTTCCCTGATATATTATGGGCCCCTACTATTCGCACTTCCACATCAATGCAGAGGATAGTCAAAGAAATAACGCACCAATTTGTTTTTGTTTTGTTTTATTTTGTTTTTTATTTTTTTAAAGTATCCAAATGCTGTGTGGTAGAAATAAATTTATTTTAAATGGATTCATGCCCCATGAAAATGAATGCAATGCTCTCATATTGCATTTTGAATAAATTTTCGGTGAAATTATTTTTGATTATAGCATTATCTCCATCTATGTTATTGTATGCTTTACTTCAGTTTATCCAACACTTTTTATTTTTGTATTGACAAGGGTCTCAAATCAAATGTTCGGTCATTCACGCACTTGGAGTAAAACTTACAGATAATAATTTATAAGGGTAAATTACAACCACTTCTTTTGAAATTTCTGACAATTATAAGGACTTTTCATATAATTTTCATAATTATAGAAATCACTTTTATTTTTGAAACTATTATTAAAATTCTTCCACCGTTAATTTTTTGTTAATTTATTTAATAGAATATACACACGTCATGTACTATGAGTAAATATTCCAAGATTGCCCTTATATATTCAAATAGTAAATTTCACTCACATTCCCTGAAGTTTTATAAAAAATTAATAAAGACCCATACATTATTTTAATAATGTTAGTAAACAAAATTATTAAATTCTATACAATATTTAAAAAAATTCAAAATTGTTAAGACCAGCATATATATAGTAGAATAACCAAACATTACCTTATCTATATTAAAAAAAAAGAAAAAAAACTAATAAATTAATCACCATTAAACCTTATACTAAATTAAATACAATCATTTATTTGAAAATTAATTTACAAAGTATAAATGATATTTTATTTTTTAAAAAGACCACCAATTTTATAAATAATTATTTTGAGAAATTATAGTTTGAATAAAAATTTAAAAATACATATAGATATTTGATTATTTTTTTTCCCATATGAAAAATACATATTTGGAGAAATTATTCATCTCTTTCCATTTTCTTTATTTTATTTCTATTTATTTTCTCATTTATTTTTTCATAGTGTCATTGCAACAAATAGCAATACCATATAATTTATTATTATTATTATTATTTGTTCTCTTCTCTATTTTTTTTTTCTCAATTTTTTTCATCATTTTTTTTTTCTCTTTCATCGGTGTTAACTAGCATCACCCAATGCTATAGAAACTTACTAAACATGAATTTTTCTTTTGTTTTTGTAAACATATTTGTGTATTAATTTTTTTTTATAGCAAAATAAGCACAATAATATTTCATATTTATACTAAAAAAAAATTGACTTATAAAATTACCAAATGTTACCTCATAAATATATTTAAAAAAAAATTATCGTCTTATCTTTTCACAATCCTATATTATTCTGAAATTTTAATTATCATTAAAAAAAATCAATATTTCTCCCCTTAATAATAAAATTTTTAAAAATAAATATAAAAGTAAAAAAAATATCTAATCACGTTACAATAAATTAAAATTAGATGATAGAGAATGAAAGATAAAGAAATTATTTGAGAATAATAAACTATTTAAATTTATCATGTCTTACATCTAATTAAAATAGAATTTTACTTGAAGAAATAAATTATTTGAAAATAATAAAATACTCGAATAATTTGTTAGCTATTACATCTAAAATCTATATCTCCATCTTTGTTTCTTTCATTTAAATTATTTTTATTAAATTAAATCTCAAAATTAATTCAGGTAAGGAACATGGATATTCTTTCTTAATTTTATTAATGGTTGATTTTTTTTTTTTTTTTTTTTTCTAAACCTTATAAAAGTTCAAAACTTATAGTGGAAAAAAATATATATAAAGTCAAGGAAATATCCAAAAAAAAAAAATGTGAGAAATAAAATGATATTTAATATATAGATAAATTACAATTAAAGGGTATTAAGTGTAAAGGGTATTATGATCATTTGCACAACCAAATTAACACCGTTTGGCTTAAATTAACGGGACGGAAAATCTTGATAATGTTAGAAAAAGTAAGGAAGTTATTTGTAATTATTGAAACTATAAGGGAGATTCCTGTATTTGTCAAAAATCTTAAGAGAATTGAGTGTAATTTACCCTAATTTATAATCATTCCATAAATTACGTTTTGAATTGATCTCATATGAAATTATGAAGGCTTTGTAAATAAATTCAAATTTTTACTTTTAGAACGCTAGTGAGACAACGATAGAAATAATAATAATAAAAAAAAAATAATTATGTTAATGAAAAAAAGTTATGTTAAGCAAAATTTTGAAATTTTGTTTTTATTATTTTACTCTTCACAATTTCACGCACATAAATATACGTCAAATTAGCTTTAATTAAGTGGATCAAATCAATTCAAAATGTAATTGTTATGATATTATAAAGAGAGAGGAATGAAGAAAAAAGAGAGAGCTGTTGTATTCAATTCAATAATCAATGAATAGTACAAACTCTTTTATATACGAGAGAAGATAACTATATACATAGAATATACTATATTATATAGATAAATAATCAATGAATAGCACAAACTTCTTTATATAAGAGAGAAGATAAGTATATACGTAGAATATATTATACTACACAGATAAAGTATATCTATACGAAGAATATGCTATAGAACATAATATCACTACTACAAAAACAGATAAAGATCACACTTTGACAAAAAAAAAATCTCACTTTTCTTGAAAGTGTGATAAAAAAAATTAGATTGATATTTTAATCACACTTAATTTGATTGAGTGTGATAATATTTATATTTTATGTCACTTTTTAATTAAGTGTGATTATATATACATTTTTTTTATCACTCCTTCTCATTAAAGTGTGATTACATATACACTATTACTTTTTAATCACACTTTTTAAATAAGTGTGATTATATATATATTTTTTAATCACACATTCTAATTAAAGTGTGATTATTTATATATTTTTTAATCACACCTAATTAAAGTGTGATTATATATACATTACTACTTTTTAATCAGACTTTTTAAATGAGTGTGATTATATATATATTTTTTAATCACACATTCTAATTAAAGTGTGATTATTTATATATATTTTTAATCACACATTCTAATTAAAGTGTGATTATATATACACTATTACTTTTTAATCACACTTTTTAAATAAGTGTGATTATTTATATATATTTTGATCACACATTCTAATTAAAGTGTAATTATTTATATATTTTTTAATCACACCTTCTAATTGAAGTGTGATTATATATACACTACTACTTTTTAATCACACTTTTTAAATGAGTATGATTATATATATATTTTTTAATCACACATTCTAATTAAAGTGTGATTATTTATATATATTTTTTAATCACACATTCTAATTAAAGTGTGATTATTTATATATTTTTTAATCACACAATGCAATTAAAATGTGATTATATCTAAATTACTACTTTTTAATCACACTTTCTAAATAGGTGTGATTGTATAAAATATTTCAAATTGATTTTTATATAAAATATACAATTCCCAAATTTTTAATCATACTTAATCTGATTGAATGTGATAATATTTATTTTTTATGTCACTTTCTAATTAAATGTGATTATATATATATATATATAGGGTAAATTACATTGACACCCTCTGAGGTTTATGTTTATTACAGTTCTCCTCTCACGTTTTGGAAATTACATCTCCCTCCCTAAGGTTTAAAGTTTCATTACAGATTCCCCCCCTTAACAATTTAATTTTTTTACAATACTAATTTTGCCCTCACTGGGTAAATTACATTGACACCCCTTACATTTTAGAAATTACAATGCCCTCCCGAAGGTTTAAAGTAGAATTACCAATTGCCCCCTCGGTTAGTATTAGTTGGAAAAAAAAATTCATTGAAAAAAAAATAATTAGAAAAAAATTATTTGAAAAAAAATTAATTGAAAAAAAAAATGTTAGTAAAGTTTGTAAATTTCTGTTTAAAAACCAACATAAACTTATTTTTTGAATTTACGTTTTTCCCTCAAATTTACAAATTGAGACAACCATTTATTAATCAAAAAAATTATCAAATAAGTTTTTATAACAGTTTTTAAAATTTTTGTAAATATAAATTAAAAAATGAAAACAAAATGGTTACCAAACAGGCTTCAGATCGTAAAAATGTCGTAAAATTAACAAATAATTAAATAAGTTACCAACATAAGAAATGACTTATCAAAAGATTCTTAGGCTATCTATGGTTTGATTTTTAGAAAAAAAAATTAAAAATTAAAAGTTAATTTGGTTAAGAAATAAAAAATAAAAAATAATTATCATTTTTATATAATTTTTATCTTTCGAGTGGTTAGAAATAATTTTTTACAAATTAAATTGAAACATCCATACGTATGTATATAACCTGTCCAAAAGTTAAAATGATAATTATTTTTTATCCTTAAATGATAATTATTTTTTATTTTTTATTTCTTAACCAAATTAATTTTTAATTTTTAAAAAAATTTCTAAAAATTAAACCATATATGGCCTAAGAATATTTTGATAAGTCATTTCTTACGTTGGTAACTTATTTAATTATTTGTTAATTTTATAATATTTTTACCATCTAAAGCCTGTTTGCTAATCATTTCGGTTGCTTGGTAACACGGTTTTACATTTTACATTTATATTTACAAAATTTTAAAAACTCAAATAAAAACTTGTTTGGTAAAATTTTGATTTATAAATCGATGGTCTCGATTTATAAATTGGCCAAAATAAAACACAAAATATGTGTTTCCGCTTTGAGTTTTGAGTTTTTTTTTTTTACCACCCAACACTAGCCACCACCCGCCACCATTTTCCACCACCGTCTTCCGCCACCGCCACTGCCACCACCACCACCACCCACCATCTACCCCTTACCACTACCACCCACCCCACCTCACCAGTCTCCTGCCACCACCCGCCACCACCACCCACCACCCACCAACCACCCACTCACCACCACCACCACCCACCCCTCACCGCCACCACCACCACCACATCCTGCCATCGACTCGCCACCACCACCACCACTTGCCGCACCACATCGCCACCGCCGCCACCACCACCACCACCACCGCCACCTACCCACACCCACCACCACGCGCCACCACTTGCCACCACCACCACCACCATCCACCACCGCCACCACCACCACCCGCCACCACCCACCGCCATCTACCACCACCCACCACCACCACCCATTTCACCACCACCACCACCACCACACCATCCACTGCCACCACCCACTTTCGCCGCCACACCACCCACACCACCACCGTCACCACCACCACCCACCACCACACACCGCTATTTCTCACTCTTTTTTATATTTTTAAATTTTTTTAAACATTTTGTCAATTACCAAACGCGTTTGTAGTTTGTGTTTTTCTAAAAATAAACAAAAATCACTTTATAAAATTTTTGTAAATATAAACTGAAAATGTAAACGTTACCAAACACACCCTTCATTTTCAGTTTTCAATTTGTATTTACAAAAATTTTAAAAATTGTCATAAAAACTTGTTTGATAATTTTTTTGGTTTATAAATGGTTGTCTCAGTTTGTAAATTTGAGGAAAAAACTTAAATTCAAAAAATAAGTTTACGTTGGTTTTTAAACAGAAATTTAAAAATTTTACTAGCAAATTTTTTTTTCAATTAATTTTGTTTCAAATAATTTTTTTTTCAAATAATTTTTTTTGGGTAAATTACATTGACAACCCCCTGAGATTTATGTTTATTACAGTTCGCCATCTCACCTTTTGAAAATTACATCTCCCTCCCTGAGGTTTAAAATTTCATTACAGATTCCCCCTTTCAGCAATTTAATTTTTTTAAATACCAATTTTGCCCTCATTGGGTAAATTACATTGACACCCCTCACATTTTAGAAATTACAATCATCTCTTTAAGGTTTAAAGTAGCATTACCAATTGCCCTCTTGGTTAGTATTAGTTGGAAAAAAAATTCATTGAAAAAAAAAATTCATTGGAAAAAAATTATTTGAAAAAAAAGATTAATTGAAAACAATATTTGTTAGTAAAGGTTTTAAATTTCTGTTTAAAAACCAACGTCAGCTCATTTTTTGAATTTACGTTTTTTCCTCAAATTTATAAACTGAGACAACCATTTATAAACTAAAAAAATTGTCAAACAAGTTTTTATTACAATTTTAAAATTTTTGTAAATATAAATTGAAAACTGAAAACGGAATGGTTACCAAACATGCTTGATGGTAAAAATGTCGTAAAATTAACAAATAATTAAATAAGTTACCAACGTAAGAAATGACTTATCAAAAGATTCTTAGGCTATGTATAGTTTGATTTTTTGAATTTTTTTAAAAAAATTAAAAATTAATTTTGTTAAGAAATAAGAAATAAAAAATAATTATCATTTTAATATAATTTTTATCTTTCGAGTGGTTAGAAATAATTTTTTATAAATTTAATTGAAACAGCCATACGTATGTGTATAACCTGCTCAAAAGTTAAAAGGATAATTATTTTTCACTCTTAAATGATAATTATTTTTTATTTTTTATTTCTTATTCACACATTTTCACATTTTATTTCTAAATGTGAATATATATATTTCACACTCCTAAATAGTATGGTTGTATAAAACATTTTAATTTGATTTTTATATAAAATATACTATACAATTCGCGCCTTTATTCTACACATACCCATACCCATAAATGACAGAGACGACTCTTCCATTCCCCATTGAATTTCACAAACACGCATGTCCCTTCTCCTTCTCCATCTTCTTGTTTTGTTTCTGAAACGAAGCCCTCTTTCATCAGCTCCGAACCACCATTCAAGTTACTCACAGCTTCAAACCACCATTCAAGTTACTCAAATTTGTCTTTTGAAATCAAAAACCTCTTGAAATTTCTGGTGAGTTCTTTATTTTTTATGTCCCTTCTGTGTGTATATATTTATGATTATGGTTATTATTAGTGAAATTTTATAGATATAGGTTTTTATGCCCCTTCTGTGTGATATAGGTTATTGTTAGTGGAATCTGTAGGTAAGTTTTCAATACCCTCCCTTCTACGTTCAAGCTGAGTTCCTATGCCTTCATTAGACTCAAAGAACTGATGCTTCGTATAAGCTAAATAGATGCAGGGCAAAATTCTAGATCTAAGTTGGAATGTAAGCTCTTCCTTTCCGGGAAATCTTTATAGTGAATCATTGTCAATTACTACACATTTCAGGGTGTACTCAGAGAAACAATAAAGCATGCTAAAACTTGTCATGTGTGAACATTTTAGAATATAGGTGTTGAGAAAAACAATTAATTACTCCCAGAAAGGACTTGCATAATAAGACAAGGAGTTGGACTAATTAACTACTGTCACATCCTTAGAAAATGATCATTTTAGAGAAAATATATTGCTTATTTGTGCAGTATAATCGAATGAGGTTAAGTGAGTGTGTGTGTGTGTGGTGGGGGGGTGGATGGGTGGGAAATATATATATATATATATATAAACATCCTAACATGTAAATTATGCAGTGGAAATCTTTGAAACATTTACATTTGGATAGTACCTCTGTTTTAAAATTGATTACTGTATCATGATCACAATATGAATTCTTCCATAACACAAAGATGAATATTCAAACAAACAAAAGAGTAGTAGAGGGCAGACCTTGTCAACTTGCAGAACTAGATACACAGCAAATAAGGAACATGCCATGAAGGAGGAAATATTTTCCAGATTTCTTCAATTGTTCTTAACCGACGCTTAATCCAACCATATCTCCTTTCAGTTTTATCCAACTTTGCTAGTTCTAATGAAATAGTTAACATAAAAACTTTCAAGATGATGGTCATCAAAAGAAATATATATATATATATATATATGCAAGTGGTAAATGAACTAAATGAAAACAAAGTATAGAATTGGACAAACCAGATCCTTCAAAGATCTGTTGATATGAAGTAAGCTCCTTGCTGCAAAATTTTTGAACCAACTCTTCCCTTATAGATGGCTCCATGGCATCAACAACTAAGCAAGCATCTGCTAACTGCTGCAGTAGATTACTTTCTTCAGACTATAGATAGATAAATAGAAAGGGGTAGAACTAAGGAGGCGTATTCAATAAACAATAAGTCAATTAGGCAGATATTCCTCCATTTCATATCCATGAAATTCAATTGAGAGAAGCATCAGAAAAATAGAGTGTATAGAGCTTCATAGTTAAGCAAGCATTTTTTATTCAAACTTCAGAAATGGGTTTATAAAACCAGTTTACTGAAAGCATTGAAAAAAATTTAGAACAAGTTTTAGATCATTTTACTATTTTGATTGGAAAACAGAGAACAAAGAACAAAAAGCATCATTTTAATGTTAGTAGAAATAAGAAAACATTCCCTCATCAACTGATTTAAAGAAAATAATTTCCTAAAACAAGGAACCAAACAGATATTCAACCTTCTTTCCATTTTGTAACTCCAAGAATATAAAAATGTTCTCATGTATTGTGCCATACAGGTTTAACATACCTTGAAAAATCAGAGAAAACATGAGACTTCAGAATTTGTTTTATGTTCTTAAATTTCTTCCTGAGCTCAGTGACCTTGGGAATATCTTTATAAGCTTCAAAATGACTACATAACTGGTTGCATAATAGCATTTATCCATAAAAAATGATCATTTTCAAAGATTTTCTTCTCATCAACACGTGCCAGATTCTAGAAAAATAGATCAACTAAGGGATAATTGTTAGAGTTTCTTCTCACCAAGAAGTTCTAGAACCCAAGGGACAGGCATTAGAGAAAAAAAAATGGAATTCTAATGGACTGAACACCTTTCTGAGAGGACAAGAGATGAATCTTTAGAGGCCTAACCAATTCTCTCAATGTGTTCCTAAGTCCCAATTTAAGTTGGCTCGATAGAACCTTGCCAGTCTCCAACTAAAAAATGTATGAGATTTAGGTCCATGGGTTCATAACAAAAGTCCTAAAAAAAAACCATTTTCTTAGACATATGTAGATCATGTTCAACAGATCAAAAAGCTTTACATATGTAGATCATGTTTCCACTCTCTCTCACATCTTAAATCCAAAAAATTTATTATCTGTCTTTTATTTTTAAAATAAGGCTTTACATATGTAGATCATCCTTAAAATAAGGCTTTGTTCTCACACACCCCTCCCCCTTCCAACTAAACCACAAAGAACAGACCTTTGCTGGTATCACTTGCATAGTGTATGACATTTGACCATAAAACAGGACCACAATCTGTTTTGGTTTGTTAATGCCTTTACTCTTATTCTTCTTCTTTCAAAGACTTAGTTCTTCTTTGCTATTCTTTTTAGTTTTTTTTTTTTGGGTGAATAAGTCTAGCTAGTAGAGTGGCTGCCTCCATAACCAAGATCAGAAGCACACACAAAACAAGCCAATCAATGTTATGTTTTTCCATAGTAGAGTGGCTGCCTCCATAACCAAGATCTTGTGCACTCAACCGTCATTTGGTTTCTCCCCAACACTCAACCCTCAAGAAATTACTCTCCACTCAAATTTATAATGGTAGCTGGAAGACCAATAAGCACTTAGTTGTTACTACTGCTGCAGAGCTACTCTGCTGCTACTGCTCCCAGTTGCTGCCTCTTTTGGGAGGCAAACCACCCAAGTGATTTAGGCAGCTCACTAGTCTAACCAGTTGCTGCTGCTGCCAGTTCCAGATTAGCTGGTTAGACTAGTGAACCAGAAATTCCCATTCAAATTGGATGTGTTTTACATGGCTAGAAAGGGTAGACAAAGTCATGTTTTTCTTTCTCTATTTTTTTATGGTTTGGAAGGTAATAAGTTATGAACGTTAATTTGTGCAAATGATCACATTGTCACCTTTTTAAGGTAATGAGGTAATAAGTTAATGTTAAGTCCCATAAATATTCTCTTAACCCTTCAAATTTTAAGTGTTATCAAATGATCACATTGTCACCTTTTTCAAATTCCTTCTATGTTGCTGTGAATGATACCGAGGTGTCCTTTTTGGATTCATTCGGCACACCCAAATATATATGGGTCCTAGACTTAAAATATAAACCCAAATAAGTGGTAGAAATGAAATCCAATCTACAGTCAGAAATAGAAGCAAAAGTCCCAATATTTGGTACATCCCCCAGCAGAATCAAATATGGTTTTCCCAATTTCACCTCCAAACCCAAAACAACCAAATTTGTCCATGTGAATTTTGCAGTACTCTTCGAAATTGTTAGCTTAGTGTATTAATTTAAACTACTTGTTTTAACTTGAATGTACAATTTTGGTGCCATGAGAAGTAGTGAATGAATATGGTTCAGGAAACTTTCAAGCTCTTGGTTGAACTTAAATTTTCATGTTTTGTGCCATAAGGAGAAGTGAATAAGTGTGGTTCTGTTTGGGGATTTTATGTTGTTATTGTTCATTTATTTTGAATACCAATCATTGCCTCTCTTTTTCTCTTTTATTTTATTTTTTTCCTCACTATTTCAATGACATTATTTGACTTATGTCATTATCTGAATGCTTGCATATAAATTGGATTGTTCAGATAGCTTACCTTCAGGACTGGGACTCAATTGAAAGAGATCATACTAGTTCTTTATCTCAGGCAATTAAAGATCTACAGTCAAGCACTCTTTGTCTTCCTGTTACTGGAGGGGCAAGGGTATGGCTCTTCATGAAATTTCTTTGAAGTTGATGTTTGAAATGATTGAACCATGAATTAAATCTCCATCATACTGGTTTGGTTCTGTGGCTGCTGCTGCTATCCGTCAATTTGATTATGTGGCTGCTGCTGCTACTATTTTGGGGGGTTTTAGTTTGCTTTCTTGTTTCTTTGGGTTATCAATTAAGAACAAAAACCAATCACGTATCTTAAGAAGTCTACATGATTGGGTTATTCTTACTGATTTTTTCTTTTTCTTTTTATTTTTGGTAATTGATAAGTTTCTCTTTCTCTTTGCTCTCTTATTTACTCTCTAGATTTGTTTCTCTTTGCTCTTTTATTTACTAATATATATATATGCATTTTATTTTGGTTGACATGGATATAGATTTGGATTTATAGATGTGTCTTGAATTTTGGATTTCTTTGTCGGTGTTGCTTATTTAAATGCGTTATGCCTTATTTTCAAAGTTCTTGGGAATTAGTTGTTTAAAGTCTCCCTCTAGTAACGTGCTATAATTATTCAGTTTTAAAAGCCCTCTCTCATGTCACTTACACTTAGATGTACACTTCAAACAACAATTTTAACATCTACACTAAAGATTGCTCCAATAACTCAGAAGCTGGTAAGAAGTTTCAACTTTCAAGTACCAACAATGATTTTCCAACATTGACGACCTTGCTAGTGCCGATTTTTTTGCAACATGGGCTACTGTATTTTTGTGCAGAATTCAAATTAATACAATTCTGTTCCAGTCATTTGTTGTACTATTTCTTGACAAATTTCTATATAGGTAAACTTCAACTATATATAGTATATAGTCTTTTACACTTGTGAATCACACATTTTCCTAAAACTTCTTATTATGCTAAGGCTTTTAATCTTGCATTATTATGGGAGACATGAATTTGGTGACAGATGATTTTTGGCTCAAAATGAAGTTCATTGTGAGGAAAGTAGAACTTATATTTATAAGTTGCTTTGAGACTTGTATTTTGTTTTCCTGTTTTGTCCTTTCACTTTACCGGGTTTGTCTAATTTGAATGAAGGTTTTTTTCTTAATTATACAAAGAGTCTTGTATATATGTTTATATATATTCTTATAACTATCCTAGCAACCTACATAGTTTAAATTTTAAAATTTCATCTATTGTTTTTATTAAAAAAAAATTAAAATTAAATTTTCATTATATAAATCTTGTACAATCATAATTTTTTGTACAAAAGAGCATTTTTCATTTAAAATATTCACGAGTAAATATTATGCATGGCAATGCTCTGTCACATTTCTTTAACACAAGTAAATAAATTGAGATGATAAAATACCTTTGTTTTTTATTCACAAAATTTATCTGGAAAATTACTAGGAAATTTATCTCAAATCCATGAGAGGCTTGGTAGAAAATTTGGTAAATCATTTGGGTTTCATAACATTTTTCTTTTTTTGACTTTGCAATTATTCATAGATCAGATAAATTATTTGTTATAAGATCTTGTATTTTATTTATTTATTTATTTATTTGTTGCAAGTTTGCTTGAGGCATTTAATGTTCTATCAAAGAAATTGTGCCTTATCAATGACATTCCTTTGAGGTTATCAACTGTGTAGCCTCTAGTTTATTATTTTATATTCTAATTTCTTTGTTGGAATAGGTATTCAAAAATACATTTAAAATGGACAAATCTTGGATGTTCAAGGATAGAAGATCAAAAGACTATGAGAATGGAGTTGAACAATTTCTTAATTTTGCTATGATCCGTGCAAGTGATCTTCAATCCATACGTTGTCCTTGCAAAGTCTGTGGAAACTTGAGAAGCCAACCTATTCGAGAGATTAGAAATCATCTCTTTTTCAATGGTGTTGACCAAAGTTATACCACATGGATATGGCATGGAGAAGCAGTCACTAGTGGGACATCACCATGTTTAAATGAACAAGATTTTTCCCAACAACAATTTGACCTGTCTCCCACAGACAATGTAGCTAAAACAATAGAAATGGTTCAAGATGCATACGATCATTGCACGGCTGATCCTGAAGTGTTTAAGAAATTACTTGAAGATGCCGAAAAACCATTGTATCCGGGTTGCACAAAGTTTACCAAGTTATCTGCATTGGTTAAACTGTATAACTTCAAAACTACGAATAGCCTATCTCACACTGGGTTTTCAGACTGGCGTTGTTGGGTGATATGCTGCCATTGAACAATGAAATACCATCATCCATGTATGAGGCTGGGAAGACGTTTGCTGCATTGGGAATGGGATATGAGAAAATACATGCATGTCCATATGATTGCATACTCTATAGAAAGGAGTACAAAAATGCAACTTCATGCCCTACATGTGGTACATCCAGATGGAAGTTGAAGAAGAATTCCACTGAAATAAGAAAGGATGTGCCTGCAAAAGTTTTATGGTATTTTCCACCTATCCCAAGGTTTCGAAGGATGTTTCAATCAACAAAAATAGCAAAGGATTTGACATGGCATGCTCACGAAAGAGATTATGATGGCACAATGTGTCACCCAGCGGATTCTCCATCATGGAAGTTAGTAGACCACAAGTGGCCAGATTTCGCTGCAGAGCCAAGAAACCTTCGATTAGCTATTTCTGCAGATGGAATAAATCCACACAGTTCCCTTAGCAGTAGGTATAGTTGTTGGCCAGTTATAATGATTACCTACAATCTTCCACCGTGGTTATGTATGAAGAGGAAATTTATGATGTTATCATTGTTAATATCAGGTCCACAACAACCTGGTAATGACATTGATGTTTACTTGGCACCGCTAATTGATGATTTGAAAATGTTGTGGGAGGTAGGTGTTGAAGCTTATGACGCTTATAAAGAAGAACACTTCAGGTTGAAGGCTATATTGTTGTGGACAATTAATGACTTTCCAGCATTAGGTAATTTGAGCGGTTGTACTGTAAAGGGATATTATGCATGTCCAATTTGCAGTGAAGGAACATGTTCTCACAGATTAAAATATGGTAAGAAGAACACATATGTTGGCCACAGAAAATTCTTCCACGCTATCATCCATATCGGAGGCAAAAAAAGGCTTTTAATGGTGAGCAAGAGTTTGGATTAGCCCCAATACCATTAACTGGGGAGGAGATATTAAATAAGGTTGAAGGGCTTGTAACCATATGGGGAAAGAAAAATAAAAAAGCATTACATGTTGGTGGTACAAAATGTTGGAAGAAGAAATCATTATTCTTTGATCTTGAATATTGGAAGTACTTACATGTTCGACATAATTTGGATGTTATGCATATTGAGAAGAATGTGTGTGAGAGCCTCATTGGTACGTTACTTAATATTCCAGGAAAAACAAAGGATGGAATTAATTCTCGCCTTGATCTTGTAGAAATGGGTTTACGTGAAGAATTGGCACCACAAATTGGGGAGAAGCGAACATACTTGCCTCCAGCATGTTACACATTGTCTAAGGAGGAGAAAAGAAGAGTATGTACAACATTATTGGAATTGAAGGTTCCAGAAGGATACTCTTCAAATTTGGGAAGTCGTGTATCAATGCAAGATTTGAAACTTTATGGTCTAAAATCACATGATTGTCATGTATTGATGCAACAATTACTACCTGTGGCAATACGATCTGTGTTGCCTAAGCATGTGAGGCATGCCATTATCAGGTTATGTTTCTTTTTCAATGCTATTTGTAGCAAAGTGGTGGATGTGGGAAAATTAGATGAGATTCAAAAGAGCTTGTGGTCACATTGTGTTTGCTTGAAAAGTACTTGCCACCTTCGTTCTTTGATATCATGGTGCATTTGATGATGCATCTTGTTAGAGAAGTTCGACTTTGTGGACCAGTTCACTTTAGATGGATGTACCAATTTGAGAGGTTCATGAAGATCTTAAAGGGTTATGTTAAATGTCGTAATTGTCTGAAGGTTGCATTCTTTGAAAGTTACATTGTAGAAGAAGGCTGTTGAGTTTTGTGCGAGTACTTATCTGGAGTGGATGCAATCGATTCCTTCTAATAGGAACATGACAGTTGATGATGATATAGAAATTGGAAGGCCTTTATCAAGTGGTTATGTTGTTACTGTTGATCGTAATGAATGGGAGCAAGCACATCGTTATGTGTTAGAAAATACAAGTGACATTCAACCATACATTGAGTAAGAATATTTCATGTACATTTTTGTATAATTGTATTCTCACAAGTTAGAGATTTATCTCATAATATATTGCTTTATTGATGATTTGATAGGGAGCATATGGCTTGGTTGAAGCTAAAATATCATCGTCAATCACAAAGTCAAAAATGGCTACAAATTGAGCATAATAAAACATTTATGTATTGGCTTCGTGAAAAGGTATTGGGATAATTCAACATTTATCTTTTTCTAATAGCAAATATTATTAAGAAAAAGTTACCTAACTATTCAACCATATACAGGTTTCAAAGAAATTAAGTGGCCAAAATAATATCTCAAATAACCTGAAGTGGATAGCACAAGGACCTCGATTGGATGTTATAAAATTCCCTGGCTATATCATCAATGGTTGCTGTTATCACACAAAAGATCGGGATAACTCACGAGTTAGCCAAAACAGTGGAGTTAGTTTAGTGGCAACAACAATGCATGTGACAGGTTATAAGGATAAGAACCCAGTGTTTACTGATATGAGTTACTATGGAGTTATTATTGAGATATGGCAACTTGACTACAATATGTTCAAGATTCCGGTATTTAAGTGTGATTGGGTTGACAACACAAAGGGAATTAGAGTGGATGAGTTGGGTTTCACATTAGTTGAGTTAGGGAGGATAGGCCATAAAGACGATCCCTTCATTTTGGCTTCCCAAGCTAAGCAAGTTTTTTATGTACAAGATCAACTTGATCCGAGATGGTCAGTTGTGCTAGAACCTCCTCAAAAACAATATTCTTGTGAAAAGGATGATGAGTTCAATGATTTTTGTATAGAGCATCATGGCTTTACAAAAGTTTTGCCAAAAGTTGAATCATTAGATGTGGTTGATGATTCTATGTCATCTTACATGCGAGGAGATTGTGAGGGAACTTGGCTCGATAATCCATAATGAAAAAAAAAAGTCTTTGTAAGAATGTATGTCCAAGTATTGTATTTTCATGTTAAAATGTTTGACGTATATTCATTTTCTTCATGTTTTTATATTTAATTGTCTAACTATTTGACATTTTTATCTTAAATTTTTATTTTATTTTATTCACAGGATGGATACTTCTCATGTCCTGCCTACTGATGGAGAGGATGCATGGTTACCAGCAACAAAACCAACATCTAATAAAAGAAAAGGCAGAGGTTCGACAACATTACCAGATGTCATAAAGGATAGGAGTTCTGGTGTACGAAAAGCCATTGACTATAACGAGAATGGTCAATTGATTGGAAACAATTCAATCAAATGTTCAAGCTATCATGGGGTGTTGGCTCGCACAATGATTCCGATATGCTATAAAGACTGGTTTGAGGTGCCAGCTGAACTGAAAGAAAAATTATGGAGTTGTGTGGAGGTAAGTAAGACACTTAAACATGTATTTAAGTGCAATCAAAATTAGAATTTTATAACGTTATATTTTTTGACTACTCAGTTAACATACAAAGTGGATGAAAGAAGTAAGAAAAATGTGTTATCTTCAATTTGTTCAAAATGGAGGACATTCAAGAAAGAACTTACCAAGTACATACGTGAAAACAAGTCCAATCCTGAGATCATATCAAACCCACCAGCAATTTATGGATTCATTGAACAAAGACATTGGGACTCATTTCTTGTAAGGCGACTATCAGAAGAGTTTGAGGTAAAAATAATCAAACTTTAGTTATTTAAAATGTCAGTATTAAATGCTAGACCCATCAAACTTCGTATAGTTCTGTAAAAACAAATGGCATGCCCCTTGTAATCTTGTAAATTTTATGTTTTATTTTATGACTTATTCACCTAAAAAAAAATATTAAATGCTATACATTTGGATTAATTTTGTGTGTTACATTTTCAAAGATTTTGTGCCAGGTTCAGAAATGGAGACGAAGTCAAAACAAGTATAACCATAGAATTAGTCGAAAGGGCTATGCTCGCTTTCAAGAAGACTATGTAAGTGGTTATAAATTTTATTATTTAATAACAATTTTCATATCATTATTTTGAAAAATTGATGTATGTTTAATTGACAGAAGCGTATGACCGGATCTACTGAAGATTTGGACAGAAGCGTTCTATGGAAAAAGGCTCGTCAAAATAAAAATAGAGAATATGATGACAAGACAATTATGGAACAAGCTGTGAGAATTGTAAGATATTTGTGTGTACTGATTGCATTTATTTTATATTATCTTAACTGTTCATCTTTCTTATATAGTAATATAATATTGTAGGACGAGTTGACTAAACAAAAAAGTGATGGGAGTTTAAAGATTGAAGGATGCAATGACATTCTGACTATGGCATTGGGTACTCCTGAATCTTCTAGTCGAGTAAGGGGTGTAGGAAATTCTGTCACACCTAGCACCTACTTTCACTTGCCTAGACGTGGGAATCAATCACATTGGGAGAAGAAGTGTAATGATCTTGAGGCAGTGGTGGTACAATTGCAAACTAGGCTTAGAGCAGTGGAACAACAAATACCATATACACCAGAATCTGAACATGTTAGTTCAAACATCTTGAGAAGTGGTTATAAAGGAAATTTTCAGCCTGATTTTCTCTTAACAGAAAACAGAGTGAGAACTAAGGATGACATTCCACCCCAAGCTCTTACCCAAAAGATTATAAAGGTGTGTAGCATTTAAAACACCTAAAGTTGTTATATTTTCTAATACTGTTAGTAATTTTATTAGTGCTTTTGTTGTTATCTGTGTGTTTGTTATGGAGCAAATGTTCAAACACATTGAAAAGTGGGGGTAGAGGCAATTTTCAGCATGATTCTTTATTAGCAGAAAATATGTTGAGAACTAAGGACGACATTCCACCTCAAGATCTTAAACAAAATAAGAGAAAGGTGTGTAGTTTTTATCTATTGATATTATAATTTCTAATATCGTTAGTGATATTATTAGAAGTTACATTTTTAACTTTGTGTTATAGGGCAAACCATGTAAACTCGCGATAGGTTCCATTGAAAATATTGTTGCTCATGGTACGGTGTATGAGAGAATTGAACACAATGAAGCCATTCATACGGTGCCATTAGGAGAATACAATGTACGTGTGTCTGTTGAAGTTGTTATTGAAAAAGATGCCCCTCTTCCTATACCTATCCCAGATGAGATGCTTATTGTTGGAGAAGCAGTGGGATTTTTTGTTACTTGGCCCAAAAATCTTGTATTGGTCGGTGATGAGGTAAAATATTCAAACTTAGAAACTTTATTACAATTTCTTAAAGTTAAAGTTGACTTATATTTGTTTATTTTGAAAATTGTAAACTTAGGGAGCTTCAATTAATGTTGAATGTGGAAAATATCAAGAGTCCATTCAATCTTTTGTTTCATTAGTTGAGCATATCAAGTATAATGGAGCCATAGACATTCCACTAGAGAAAGACATATTTGGGGAGGAGATCAATATCCAACTTCAAAGAGTAGACATGGAGTACATATGTCATGTAAAAGAATTATCTGTTACATGTGTCATGTTTTACATAAGGTAAGGAAAATTTGCTATATCAATAGTTATTTCTACACATTTTATGAATTACGAATTTAATTAAAATTTGTTTATTTTATTAGTCATCTCCATCAAGTGTTGAAGGCTTCCAATTGGAGGAAACAATTTGTATTTGTTAACCCTTGTGTTGTTAGTGGAAAAACTATGGCTGGGGAGAAATCAAAATCAGTGTTGCTTGCAAGAAGATTAGAGGAGGCTATGCTAGAACAATTGGTTTTAATTCCTTATAATATTGGGTAATTATCTAAAACTATTTATTTCATGTGTTCAAATGATAATAAACTTATTAAGCTTATACTTGTGACTTGTTCAATTGTAGGTACCATTGGATATTGTTAGTCATTGATCTAACATTGATGATTGTGTACTTACTTGATCCGATCAATTCTAAAATAAACACAAGCTTTGAAATTGTAATAAACACGTAAGTTTGGCTAGTTCGTACATTTTTAAGCAATTTGAGTTACTCTAAAAATATTTTGACATTTGGAATTTTTTTTGTAAAGTGCTTTGAAAATTTATGAAACTACCCAAAGGAGGAGGAGGACCAATCTAGTTTGAAAAGTAGTTCAGGTAATCAATATTATTTTCTCTAATTTTATCATACTTATATTATGTTAATGATTATTCAGCTTGATCATAACACTTTATATATAGTTTCTAATAATAATGAAAATACTTTTGTGTAGTCCCCACAACAATCTACAAACGTGGAATGTGGGTTTTATGTAATGCGGTATATGAAAGACCTCATTAGAGATCAAAGCATCCTAAGAAAACAAAATGTGAGATAAATTCTAAACTTTTATTACTATTATATTCATGATACTTGTACATCTTCTTCATTATCTAATTGTTTGTAAATAACCTCTTGTAGTTTAATGGAAAAAAGACTTACACGGAAACTGAACTTGATGAAGTGCGAGTTGAATGGATTAATTTCGTACTAAAGAATATGAGTTGAAATCCAATGTAAGTATGATATAACTTCTATTCTTTAAATTACTAGTCAACAATTTCTTTAGTTGGTAAAGAATATATAATCACTTCAAGATTTCATTTTAGATTTGTTGATTTTATGTATATTTGGTTTTATGACTTTAAAATATCTGCTCATACATTGAAGATTTTCATTTTGGATTTATTGATTCTATGTATATGTCATATTTATATATGGTAATCCAAACATTTTATATTAGTAACAATCAAAGTTGTTATTCCTTTTCTATTGATGCAGGAGATAAAGAGTCAGTGTGATGAGAAAATGTTCGATTTTGTCTTTTGTAAGTCTCTACAAAAATATTAAGTTTATTCATATGCTTCTAGCGGTTTCTGAATTAATTTGTGTTTTTATTTTTCAAGTCAGAAATTTCTTGGAGAAATGCAAAATATGGTCAAAGAATTCAACAACTTAGTTTTTTCAAGTTTTTATTTTTATTTTTTAATATATGTAAGCACAGTTAAAAACTTTTTACTAATTCCTTTGTATATACTTTTTGAACATTTAACTTTCATTTATGAAATATATGATGTTATTCCATTCAATATATGGTTGTGATTCAAAATATAGTATATAGTGTGTATTACATTCTTCAAATGCATATAACATGTGACATTATCTGATTATTAATTACGTGTTTTATTAGATATTAATCACATTTAAAATCTGTGATCTAAATGTTTATTATCACAGGTTTTATTAGTTATTAATCACACTTAAAAGATGTGATCTAAATATTTTTAATCACACTTAAAATGTGTGATCTAAATGTTATCAATCACACTTAAAAGGTGTGATCTAAATGTTTGTAATCACACTTAAAAGGTGTGATCTAAATCTTATCAATCACACTTAAAATGTGTGATCTAAATGTTTTTAATCACACTTTTTAAGTGTGATCTAAATGTTTTTAATCATACTTAAAAGGTGTGATCTAAATCTTATCTATCACACTTAAAAGGTGTGATCTAAATGTTTTTAATCACACTTAAAAGGTGTGATCTAAATCTTATCTATCACACTTAAAAGGTGTGATTAAAAATGACCCCTTTTAATCACACTCCCAAAGATCACACTTTAATAAAACTAAAAAGGTGTGATTAAATAACAAACATCACACAAAAAAAGTGTGATTTTTATCTGTTTTTGTAGTAGTGTATAGTTAACAATAATAATGTATCTTTTGATTACAATTTGTTTCAAGGAAAATATCTTTGAATCTAACTCCTTGACATCACAAGTGCCGTCTAGACAAGGTACAGGAGAATTTTTATTTTTTTATTTTAGTGGTTGAATCAAATTATTTATTTAGGATACTTATGTATCCATTTAATGGCATCAACTTAAAAGTAGTTTAAATTTTAAAATTTGATTAAAAAGTAAGGTGGATAGAACTAAAAAATTTTTCAAAATATTGACCTTTGTACTAAAATAAATTTTTTATTTTTTATTTTGCCAATATAAATCCTAATTTTTTGATTTATTTTTAATTTAAACCATCAACTTATGTCCATTAAATTAAATTGATAGAAAATTGATATTTTAGTTATTAAATTCAATGTATATGTACATAAAATATGTAAAATATCTTTTTTTTTTTTTGTTTTGTTTTGTTTGTTTGTTTGTTTTTTTTTTTTTTTTTTTGGTTGAGTTTAAAGACTAAAATACAAATTTTCCTTCATTTTACTTAAGACAAATGTTTAGATTATAAACAAATTAAAATATTAGAATTCATATTAACAAAATTAAAATTTTAAATTTATTTTATTATAAGGGTCAAACCCGAATTTTTTTTTATATTTTTCTCTAAAAATTATTTGATTAGACTGCACCCAACAGAGTAAGTTGCGTATGTATCCATGTTAACAAATCTGAATGGACTGATAAATTAATTTGACTGGAATCAAATTCGTTATAGTTCAGAAAAACTTGAGTTTGGTTGGACAAGTAACCGTAATTGTGGCAATTAAATCTTTTATTTATTTATCAAGTAAATTATAAATACACTTTTTGAGATTTGTTTAAAATATAAATTATTTTTTGTAGTTTGAAAAATTCAAATACCCTCTTATTAGAATTTTTTATTTAATAGAATTAATTAAAAAAATGAAATTCATAATTGCTTTCCTATATAATAATAAAATTATCTAAATTATTAATTGAAACATATTTTTAACATTATTAAAAAATGTTAATTGACTTGATAATTTATTAATAAAATGGGCGATTTGTTATAAAATTAAAAACCTCAAGGGGTGAAATATAATTTTCAAAATCATAAAGAGCGATTCGTATTTTAATCAAATCTCAAGGGGTGTATTTGCAATTTACCCTTATTTATTTTGTTTTTCGTGAACCTTTTTTAACTTTAAAGTAGAGAAAATTTACCCATAAGTCCTAGTTTTTGAAACGTTGAACCATTTAGTCCTAAAAATTTTCTTATATTCCATTTAGTCCCATTTTTACATCAGCATGATGTAAATGATGTAAATGATCGGATGTTTCATTCTATAATTTCAAAATTTATTGAAATCTGATGAACATTAGATGTTTTTCATCCTATATTTTCAAACATTATTGAAATTTGATGAACATTAGATGTTTGAAATCTATTGTTTGTAACATGACTCTGATGTTATTAACATTGTATCTGATGTTATTAACATTGTAATGGGACCTTTCAGTTTATAAGAAAACTTTTAGGACTAAACAGTGTATAAGTTATTAATTTGGAATTTATTGGTGCATCCCCCATAAAATAGTTAGATTTAAAAGGACTTTTAAGGATGGTAAATTTACTTGCATTTAAGACTAAAAGAGGGGGAATTTTATTTATACTCAAAAAAATAATTAAGTGAGCATAATTTTTTAATACATCTTATTAAATTATTTAGGGTTACAATTTAATCTCAATACATCTTATTTATTTATTTATTTTTATTCCCAATTACCCTTTTAAAGTACACCCAAATAAAACAAATTTAAAAATTCAAATTATTTTTGAAATTTTTTTTTTTTTTTTTTTGTTCATGTACATATAGGAACCTGACACCGATGAAGGTGATACCAACAAAGGAAAACGACGAAGTAAGAACATACCGGTCACTTCGTTGATTTAGCGATATCAAATTTTAGTAACACCAACAATTTTTCTTCTTTTACCAAGTTAAAATTAACAAGAGATGTGAGGAATATAATAATAATGGCCACGACTATTGACAAAACAAACAGTGCATTGTTGAGTTGTATGCTCTTTGAACAATCACTACAGGAAAAATAGGCTATAACGACGTTCATACAACCGCGTTTTAAAAAAACGCCACGTTTTACTCCACATTATAGTCCCCTCCGTGTTTCAGTGCTTCACTTAAAAAAAAAAAGAAAAAGAAAAGGTCACCGTTAGAACTCTCATACTCCGTTATCTCTCCTCACTCTCAGATCTCACTCTCACATATCTCACTCTCTCACACATCGCTCTTCTCTCTCGCGATCGAACTCTCTCGAGGGCTTTGTTGTTCGCTATCTTCACTGTTCTTCATCAATTGATGTTCTTCATCAATCACGTTATAGCGTCGGTCTCACTCGGATCTCACTCTCTTCACTGTTCTTCATTAATCGCGTCGATCTCTGGATGTACTCCTCTGCTAGGCGATTGACGATTGATGCCCATAAAGTAGATCTCTGGAGTACTCCTATGGGAAAAAATAGCTGTTCTTCATCAATCGCGTCGATCTCGAGGCTAATCGAACTCCAACTCGATCTCTCTCGCTATTAGCTCCCATATTGAGTTTGCGAATCGCAAATCCAAAATCGATATCATGTAAGTGTTAATCGCTGTTCGAGTTTGAATCTCTACTTTCTCATTGTCAAATTAGATCTGTTAATCGGTGTTCGGTCTTCTATTATTATAAATAAAATGATTGTAGTTTATAAATTTCTTAGCTCTTTCTTGAGATCATGAGCTTAAAATGGTTTGAATCATGAAAATGATTAATTTTTCTTCGTTAATTCTTTTGATCCATTCTTCCAAATGTATTGCTACACATTGGTCCACCATTTATTTATATTTACTTTCATACAGATTCAACCAATCCAAAACTCAAGCCCTGGTCTATACAATGTGCTTCTGTGACATCAGTGTGGCAATATTATTTTAGTGAATGATATTTTAATTGTTGAATTTGTTGTTTGCTTACAACTACGTTTCATTGAATTTTCAATACATAATTTAATGACCAATTTCATGTAATTCTCATGATTTTTTTCTTTTGTAAATTCCCTCTAACCGATTAACAAATAAAAATAAAAAATAAAATTTAAAGAAAAAAGCCCTGGCCCTCTTTCTGAAATATACATCTCCATGTGAAAATTCTGTCATTCTAAAATTCATCATGCACATATGGTTCAACATTTGGCCTGTTTAGTATTAGCTTACTGGAGTTAAAATCGATAGTCAGAAAGAAAGTAGAAACCAAAAACATCCCTCTCCTAAGGTTGCTTTTGGTTCAATTATTACCAAGGCTGCTTTTGGTTCTTCAACAACAAAATTTGCAACAGGAGAAGCCAAGATCATTGGTTCTAGGCAGTTATATTGCTTTATGCAATGCATTCCTGACATAACTGAACACGTTTGCAGGAACTGTTTACAACTTGCACTCTCTAATCTTCAATATAATACTTATGGCAAAGAGTGGGGACTGGTTTATAAGGCAAATTGTCAAACAAGGTATGGCTTGGTAGCTTTTTATGACGTAATCTTTCCTCCCTCCCTGCCAAGTGCCGCTCCTCCTCCCTTACAGCCATCTTCAGGTATGGTACCACAACGTAATTACTCGTATACTCTTATTTATGCTTCATTTGAATTTATTTTTTTTTAAAAAAATGTTTTAGTAGAAAAAGTTCTATGTTTGATTGCAACATTGAAATTAATATACTAGTGGTTGTATTAGTAATGGTGTTAGCAGTGATGTCAAAATTGGGCCAATCTTCAGGAATACTTGCTTTATCTCCACATAAGAGCAATTTCAAAATCAGTTTTCTTACTAGAAAATGTTTTTGATTTTGTAGGGAAGAAGAGAAACACATCAGTAACATTCATCTCTACCATAGCTTTGGCAGCCATTTTGGTGATTCTTGTCATCTTCATTGGCAACTATTTTATATTGAGGAAAGTCAAGTCTTCAGGGGAGGCTACAGAAAGTAAGTTAAATCTTCACCATTTGTACTTTTTTTTAGAGCTATCACTACGCTATTTTGGAAATCATTTCTTGAAGAAAATACTATAGGAGAATTGGAGTAACAGAGTTAGAAGTCTCCTCTCTTCTTAACATTGTGATGCATTTTGTTACATAGTTCAATTTAGTTATTTATTTCCTATACTTCCTGTGAAGTTGAGGATTCAAAGCCAGCTGTCGAATCCTTGCAGTTTGACTTCAGAACAATTAGAGATGCAACGGATAATTTCTCCGTTGTTAATAAGCTTGGAGAAGGTGGATTTGGCCCTGTTTACAAGGTAACTAGATGCATACTCATGCAGTTACAATAAATAAAATGAATTGTCATCATTGTGGTGTGAAATGAAATGTTGCATATGACATTGTTTCTTAAATTATTCTCACAAAAACATAGGGTGTGCTGCTAAACATAGGGTGTGAATAAAATGAAATGTTGCATATTGCTATTGTTCGTCCGAGGAAGTGAGTAAATAGTTAATTATGAAATTGTCAATATGACATTTTATTCATGTTATTTGTTCTTATCAAATGCAGGTTCACATATCAAAGAAAGGAAAGAAGAAGAAGAAGAAGTAGATAGGACAAATGCAGGTTAGAACTGTCCCTTTTTTGTTTTTTTTTTGCCATGCCCTGTTTTTGTCTGCAGAATTTTTTTGGTTAGGATTTTGAGATACTCTAGTTTCTGATTTATTTCATTGAGTAAATATTAAAAAAAACTTCAAATTTGATGACATACTAATAAATATAGTAAACCTTGCGTGATATCTAATCTACAGAAATATATATGATTTTATTCGGAAAATGTTCTTTCTTCAACTTTGGACTGCTATTTTTGTTTGTTAATGGTTGTTGTGATATCTAGGTGACTAATAATTTGATATAGTTTTTTTTTTTATATGCTTTGAATTTCTTGTGGATTCTATTCTATTTCATTTGGTAAGAACAATATTGGCAGTGCTTTTTGTAATTTTGTGTAGTTATTGTGAAACTAGACAGATAATCTGAGAGCAACATCTAGAAGATTATTATTGACAACACAGGTCCAGACAGTATCAACTATGGCAACCGTAAGTTGATCTAACTTGCATATGCATTCGAATATATATATATAGTCAGTATCCGAATATGGAAAATGGAAAATTGTAGTTAGTTGGTATTCCTCATATCTGTTATGTTGTAGCATAACTGAGTTGTTTTTCAATATAATGTTTTTTTGGATATATACAGTCAGTATTCGAATATGGAAAATGGAAAATTGTAGTTGGTATTCTTCATATAGGTTGTGTTGTAGCATAACTGAGTTGTTTTTCAATATAATGCTTTTTGGGACAGAATGAAGAACAAGTTGGGAGTCTTAAGCAACAGTTAGCAAAACTATTTTTGTCAGTACCTTCTTTAGTTAAATTCTTTGGCTAATGCAACTATATACTTCATATCAGCATTGCTTGTTGCTTCCATCGGCTCTGCAACCATGTATATATCATTTTTTAACCATAACGAAGTTCCCTGCTCTGCTTCATTACTTGGATTAGCAAGTATATCATTAAATATTTGTGTTGACGAATTTTTTTCCCCTTGTGCTTGGAGTTTATGATAATTAGTTAAGATGATGCTGAATTGCTGGAGTTTATGCAGGCCAAGTATGTGGTTTCATCATGTTAGACAAAGTCCAGACAGCAGAGGACGCACTATCGCAGTGAACTATTGTAATTACGAATTTGACGCTTCTTCCTTTTTCTTGCTTTGACTTAAAAAAAGGAGTATAAGAATCTAACGCACATGTTATCTTGCAGGGTATGATATGCAGTTCAATGTAAAATATGCTTACTTCAACTTCTTACAATCAATTCCTCACCCATTATCCCATGGTCTGACACCGCATGAAATGGGATTTGTTGGATCAATCACAGATACATCTATTTGCTATTTAGGAGATGAACCAGATATCAATGCTATGGAGAGGGTGAATGTGGCTGAAAACAGAGGTGACAGTGACGAAGAATGAATAATGATGTGTTAATGAGGGTGGTTTGATCTTTTGAGGAGCTCTTTGGTGAGAAGATGCAGAGTGTAGAACAGAGAAAAAGCTGGAACATCTTCTATGTTTGCATCATTGAACTTTTGAACAGGTTTTGGGAAATTTTGCCTGCTGGTTGAAGATATGGTGACAGAACTATCTCTTAGTATTCTCAGTAAGTTGGGTCTCTTCAAATATTTTTTTGTAGAGTTCTTATTGTCAGTGGGAGAGACTGCTGCTAAAGTAGGTTCAATGAACGAGGCTCCCGCTAAAGAATGGTTTGAGAAGAGCAAGATGTTTTGATGTTCTTTGAAGTACCAAAAGTGAAAGCTATGTTTTGATTGGAAATTGGTGGTTTTATTTTCACTGTGACTTCTATTTTTGTTTATTTATTTTTCTTAAATGAAGAACCAAACAGAAGAAAAAGAGGGAATAGTAACAATACCCGGAGATTGCTTGGTCTTAGTAATCACATAACTCTGTAATATCAATTTTCAACAAAATTTATGATCAATGATTGAATCACAATGACCATCACATTATATTTACTCTTTTTTATATATATTTTGAATGGATTTATTTTACCATTCAAAATGGTATTTTATTTCATATTCTTGCATCAGCAGCAGGGAAACCCCCCTCAACAAAAAAAAAAAAAAAAAAAAAAAGTGGCGTTTTTTTGAAAAACGCCACAAAATGACGTCATTGTAGGGACTAGCACAAATTAAAAAAATAAAAAATAAAAAAGTGGCGTTTTTTCAAAAAATGCCACTAAATGACGTCATTGTGACGTCACACGTTAATTTGGGATGGAGGATTAGACGGTCGTCAAAGATTTTACGGCATTTTAAAAAACGCTGTCTAATATTTTTAGCGACGTTTTTTAAACGTTGGGTAGCTATTGCGGCGGCCCTATCAGCGGCGAAAGTTTTACACGTCACTAAAAGATATTACGGCGTTTTTCAGGCTTTTTGCGGCATTTTAAAAACGCCGCTAAATAACGAATTTCCTGTAGTGAATCTTGATATTATTGAGCAACCAGTGGTATAATACAAGTATATGACCAAGAAAACATTCATTTTTCAATTTTTTGACTGGTTCAAATTTTGGATCTGCATTTGAGCATGAAAGAAAAATGAGTAATTGGAAGCGGATTGTATGTAATTTTGCATCCATAAAGCTTTACATAGTCACTTTGTTCGGTTGTACATAGCCAATTTGGTGGAATGGATTAAAATTTTAGAGTGAGGAAGAAGAAAAGAGAATAATTAAAACTTGGGAAAGAAAATGAAGAGAATTGAATAGGAAGAATACTTATAATTGAATAGAGTATATCATGAGAAAATAATATTTTATTTTAAGATTTAATGTGGAATGGCAACGGGGCGGGGCGAGGCGGGGCCGGGGATCACCCTCTTTGTCCTTGATCCCCGATGGTCAAATTTCCCCCGACCCCGGCCCCGGCCCCGGCCCTGATCCCCGACGGGAAACGTATCACCGCCCCCACCCCCGATTCCCGTTTCCTCGACCCCGAACATTCTCCGGCTAAAAAAAACAAAAAAAAATGAGATCAGCGTCTGGACCAGCAGTGGAAACAGATCTATAATCATACAACAGATTTATAATCATCCAAGTAAACAGATTCAAACAACAGATCTGTAATCATCATCATCCATTAAACAGATTCAAACAACAGATCTATAATCATCATCATCCAGTAAACAGATTCAAACAACAGATCTGTAGATCGGAATCTGGACTAGCGGTGGTGGTAGTGTCGATGACTGGTGTGCGATCAGCGGCTGAAGACGAGAGCTGAAAGTGCAAACGAGGTGTGAGAGAGAGTGGTTGTGGTGTCGCCATGTCGGTGACTGAGAGTGAGAGAGAGAAGTCGGTGATTGTGTCGCCGTGTCGGTGAGAGTAAGAGAGAGAAGAACGAGACAGACGAGAGAGTGAGAGAGATAATGAGTGTTGAGAGAGTGAGTAAGAGAGAGAGTTGAGATCTGAGAGAGTTGAGATCAAAAGTACAACTAATATTTATATAATACAAAATATAATACAACTAATATTAATATAATACAAAGAGATACAGAGGCGGGGATGAATCGGGTAAATTCCAGGGCGGGTAGGGCCGAGCCTATCCGCCACGAGCAAATTGATCGGAGAGTGATTTTTTAATACCATCCCCGTCCCCGTGGGGATATTTTTCGGCAAAAAAACCACTTATTTCGGGGTCGGGAGATCGGGTCCCTGTCGGACCGGGTTTAAATTGCCATCCCTATGTGTGTTGTCCTTATTAGTAAATTCACATTAAGATATAATAATAATTAAAATTTGAGTTAGATGTATCGAGTTAATTTTTGGGCTCAAATAGAATGGTCCCTAAAAGACCTTTGGTTGTGTTTGGTTGTGTTCTCCATACGTGATTTAGCACCTTCACTCCAGTATGATATTTGGTAAGAGTTTTGGAATCACGTTTCCAAAACTCTGCAGAGAGCTCTATCTCAGGCGTACTTTTTAGAATTTTTTTTTTTTGAAAATTTTTCCTGACGGGACGTTCGGCCGGTTGACCGGAATAGTGAATTTTTTTTTTTTGCAATTGATATGTTAATTTTTATATAATTGAAAAAAATATTTTCTGAAATTTTTTAAGTTTTTAATATGCTTTAAAATAATTTTGAGTTGTATGTTTAGTTATAAGTTGTAAATTTTTGTATCAAATATCAAATGTCACATCAACAATTCCCCACTCAAATCAAAACTCTTTTCAAAACTATTTTCAAAACTCTTTACCAAACAAATTTTCTACACTCAAATCATAATTCCAAACCCCACAAACTCAAAATACAACTCATATTCTCAAATCATAATTACAAAACACAACCAAACGCAGGCTTTGTTTTTTTTTTTATCGAAAACAGACCCAAAGGTCCAAGCCCAACATATCATGTCCCATTTAGGCCCAAAACAAATTTAATACTCCATTAAGTCCTCAAATTATCAATCAGACGAAAATACCCACAATATATCATCCAATTTACACGCGCGCAACCATCACCCACGATCATCTCAGTCTGATCAGTACACTGTCACATCTCCGCTGCTCGAGATCGCATTCTCAGTCCTCCATCTCTCCTCTGTTCGACTCTATTCCCTCTGAAACCCTACCCTAACCAAAAAACAAAACCGTTCATCTTCAACACAACACCAAGCTGTTTATATTTTCCAATCAGCGACTCTCAACAACACGAAGAACCATCACCACTCTGAAGAAATTTCATAGTTCCTGACTTCCGATTCATAGAAATGGGAAAAAAAAGTAACATCTCTCTTTACCTATCCATTATTTTTCATTCAAATTTGTACATTATTCTTTCATATTTCGTATATACCATTTCAATAACACTTTCATAAAAAAACCTTGTAAAACACATTTTACATACTTCAAAATGTATAAACCTTATTTTATATATAATCCACTGTTTTAAAACATTCTAGTCCCCTGTTTTTAAACATTCTAATCCACTATTTTTATACATAAATCCCTGTTTTTACACATTCAACACCTTATTCTTACTCTTGTTGTTCTTGCTTCTTCTTGTTGTTCAATATTGGCTTCTTTTTTTTTCGTATTGTTGCTACATTTCATTGAATACTTAATCTTCTCGTTGTTATTTTTGTTGTTTACAAAATACAATAGGTTGTTCTTATTGTTGATACTGTTTATAAAAACTGTAACATCATACAGTTTCATTTCATCACTTTACAAGTAACATATCTAAATTTATTCAAACTGCAAATGAAACTGCAAAATTACACAGTTTAATCATTATTCAAAATAAATTGGTACCTTATTATAAAGTGCAAATCAAATTATCAAATTATACAGTTTTGTAGCTACTAACAACAAATAAATACAACTTCATATAAAACTGCATATAAAATTGCAAAATTATGCAGTTTTGTCACTATATTACTCATGCCCTGCTGTCACTTTCATTTTTTCAGAAATAGCTGTTGGAAGATATTGGAAGAAACAAACCCATATGCCCAAAAATCCAATCAAGGATTTAAGTATCTTCCTTTTTGACAGTCCTTCGCCTGTATCCACTGAAATGCCACCAACATCTTCCCCTCCACAAAAAACCCAACACCACAACCAAAAACAACCAAACACCACAGACCCTACCAAAAAACCCACAAAACAACCATACTACCTACAAGAAGAAGCCCAAGAACTACACCACAGACCCCACCCACACAACAAAAACAAACATAAGAAAGCCAACAAAAAAACAAGAAGCTCCTCCAAAAAAAAAAAAAAAAAAAGCTCTAAGAAAGCCAATCAACTCTCAAAACAAAAACCAATGCATTAAAAGGGAAAAAAGCAACAGTCCCTGCAAAGAGAGTCCAACAGTTTAATTATCGTTCCAACATCGGAACAGTAATCAAACTGTTGAAGGGGGTCAAATTCACAATAGCCCAACAGACAAAGCTAGAAAAACCCTTTTTTGGACCATTATAAATGCTCTTTCCTCAACACAACTAAAGGCCTCTTGGTGCAGATGCTACAATTCCATTGTAGCAGAAATGACAACACTCTATAACAAAAGAAAACGAGCATTTATACTTAGAAAAAAGGAAATGAAACTCAGAAATAGTGATGACAAGCTCATTTTTGGTATCGACTGTGAAGAAGACAGTATCACCACCTAATCCTATGCAAGACCAAAGGATTTTGAGCTTGCATTTTACAAATGAAGATGCAAATCAGTAAAGAGATTGGATGGCAAGTCTTTGACCAAAATGTTTCAACAAACAAAAAAAGGAAAATCAACCAATGATCGTCAAGATCTTACAAGGGCCATCACCCTTTACTTGTGCTTGAAACTTCTCATGCCTACAACAGGCCATACACTCAGTTAGAGTTTCCTCAACTATGTTGACAATCTCAACAATATCAAGAAGTACAATTGGGTTGAGGTAATAAAAAACACACTGATGAATTCAATGGCAAATGCAAACAACAACCCAATGCATGTCATTGGATACGTCATGTTACTCTTGGTAAACACACTACAACACTACTTCACACAAAAATATCAAACATCCACCTATTTTTAACTATCTAACATATTTTAATTTTTTTTTATAGTACTGGTACTGTGAGCACAATAAACTCCTCCGACCATCCAACAAAGAAGGCTTCCTAAGGTTTATGAAATGGAACCTTGGCAAAATGTACTCCAAGTGGAAACACATCAGCCTTGCTCACTTTGAAAAGGTATTCAAACTCTTTTATACTATCATAGCACAAATCTATTCAACACTCCTTTCACAGTCATTATAGTAAAAATCATGTTATGAAACTGTCAAATTCTTCAGTTTCAAACAACATATATTCAACACTTAACTCACATTATTCACAGTACAAATCATATTATGAAACTGTAAAAGTTTGCAGTTTCAAAGCATACACTTATTTAACATCACTCATGTTATGAAACTGCAAAAGGTTACAGTTTAAACGCACAAATCTATTTAACATCACTCATATTATGAAACTGTAAAATTTTTCAGTTTCAAACAACATATTTCGACATTTAACTCACATTACTCACAGTACAACTCATCTTATAAAACTGACCAATTTTATAGTATTACTGATATATGCCACATTGTTCCAATGTAGGTTGACCAAAGTGCTTTAATCCCAACTGAACAAGAAATACAAATATTGCATATCAATCAAAGCTTATCAACAGACTCTTCAGCAAAGAAACATGACCACAAAAAGGACAACAAGCGAAAAAAAAACAAAAGCAACAAAAAAAAAAGAGACTCGTAGACAGTGATGAGGATGACTTTCTCGAAGAAGAATAACAATCAAAATCAGAATCAGAACAAGAAGAACAACAACAACAAAAAAAAGAAAAAAAAAGTAAAAACTACAAGAAGAACCAAAAAGTGATGAACAAGAAGAAGAGAGTGATGATGAAAAAAAACAAGTAACTGATGAAGAAGAAGCTGAAGAAGAAGAATAAGAAGCTGATGAACAACAAAACAATGATGAAGCAGAAGAAAGAGAAGAATAAAAATGTGATCAACAAGAAGACGTTGATGAAAAAGAAGGCCAACAACAAGAACAAGAAGAACAACAAACAAACTAACAACAAGAAGTCAATAAACAAGAATTGACAGACCAACAACAACAACAACAACATAAAAAAAGAGAACAAGCAAAACAACAAGAAAAACAAAGGACAGAACAACAAGAAGAGCTCCAAGAGAAATCTGACACATTTTATGCATAAGGTAAACTTTTGTCTAATATTGAAGCAAACTGCAAAATTTAATTAAACTAACCAAAATACAATCCAACAATTTTATAGGTCATGACCAAGCACAAACATCAACCAAAGAGAACGACAAGGACAAGCTCATATCAGCCATGAGGGCACAAATGCAAGAAATGGAACAAACATTCATGGCTGAATTGTGTAAAAAAGAAGATCAATTGAAGGAAATATGCGCCAAAAAAACCGGCAGTCCCTAACAAAGATCAATGGTCAAAAGAATCAAACAAAAGTCAAGAAAACAAGCATATGACCCAAATTTTGAATACCAACCAATGACAAAAGCCAAAGAAGATACAAGGAACAAGACAGAAACTGCTGCTGATGTACCCAAACCAATAGAGGGTACCGATGAAGAAAATGAGAAGAAGAATGAAAGGAAAAAAAAAGAAATCAAAATAGAGAAAGAACCTGGTATTGAACCCGAGCAAAAAGAGGGTGCTCATGAAAGAAAACAACAATAGAAAGAAAAGATGCAAGAAGATATTGGCCAAGAGAAAGAAGTTGCTGCTGAAACCAACTCAAAAGAGAATGCCAATTAAGAGAAAACACAACTTCAAGTATTGGAAAGTGATGATGATTTCAAGGAAGAATCAATCCAAAACAAACCACTCGCCATTTCATGCTGCAAAACAAACAAAGTTTGGCATAGCCTATCCAAAAAAGACCAAGACCAAATTCAACTCATCAATAACACACAATCAAGTGCTTGTGTTTGGTCTGGCAGCGAAGATGAAAATTGCGTATACTTTTCAGATATATGCAGATTGACCAACAGGGAACCCTTATATGGGAATGTAGGTCTCCAACTGCCCAATTTTACAGTTTCTGTTCATATTTAATAACTTATTCCACAAACCTAACACATTCTCATATATAACATGTTTCAGGTCATTGATGCATTCTCAGAAATGAAATTGGCACTCCAACCATCCATTGAAGAATTTGAGAAACATGATCTAGCCTTTGCAAGAAATCCATACTCGGGAAGATTTTACGTTTTCTCAACACTCATCAATGTAAGCAAAACTTAACATATCTTTCAATATTATTCAAACTGCAAAATTTTCTACTTTCTTAACATATCTTACTACATAGTTTTATAACATATTTCAAACATATATATAAATTACAAACTCCATTACAAAACCAAGATCAAGCACTGAGAGAAAAAATAATGGACAACCATTTTCCAAAAGCAATGAAAAATAAATATATCTATTTTCCAATTAATCACGACAACCATTGGACAATTGTGGTCTGTGACAATACTGATGGGATATAGAGGCAATATGACTCTTTGAGACCAGCAAAAGATTACCACAACAAGCACTTTGAAATTGCAAAGAAAATTGTAAGTTAAATAAAATTTCCTACTTAGTTCCATTTCTTTCAAAACATCTCAACTCATCACTATAACTAACAAAAACGCCTACTAACTATTTTGTAGCAACAATATCAACTGAGATGGAATAAAGCATTATTTACCAATCAAGGAAACATATTATTATCTCAAGAGTGCGAGACAGTAATTGCATCAATTGAGGAATGTCCACAACAAACCCCACACTCGTAAGATACAAAATCAATAAACTAATGTTCCAATATGCTAAATTTTATAGTTGTACCTAACTAATTAACTTCATCTAAAACTTTGCAGGAATGATTGTGCAATCGCTGTCTGCAATGTTATAAACCAATATATCAACTGGCAACCTGTGCAGAAATTACTTCGACCAACTGAGTGGGTCAAATTTCGAACAGAAATCATCAGTCAATTCCTCAATGATGAGAACCGATCTTGGAAATTCGAGCACTACCAAATGTTGACAAAACATACAAAACCATAGAAACAATGAACAAACTTATTGACAATACAAATATTCAAGTAAACATATTTTTGTATTTTTTTTTTAACATGTGACAAGTACTTTATATGCTTTTGGGAATGATCTTCTTTTGATTATTATGGTAAAAATGATTATTGTCATTGATGTTGTTATTGCTCTTCTTCTTGTTATTATTATTGTGATTGTTCTTCTGATTGTTTGTGTACTTGTTTGTGCTTGCATATATTTTCATACAGTAAAGGTTGTTTCTAATAATTATTCAAAATGGAAAAATATGTAGTTTCATTAGGTTGTTTATAATAATTCTTAAAACTGCAAAATTATGCAGTGTCATCAGGTTGTTTTTCATAATTCTTAAAACTGTAAAATTATGCAGTTTCATTACTCAAACAAAAATTATGCTACACAATTATGCATCCAATTCCATAACTTAACAAATAGATGAACTACATTTCAAAATTGAAAATAAAACTGTAAAATTTTATAGTTTTGTTACTACGAAATATGAAATAAATAAATCATGTAATAAACTGCATTTCAATATTATATAATTTCAATAAGAAATTTTCAACAACTTTCTCAGCATTCCATAAAAATAAAACCAACTAAATTCACACAAAAATAATAATAATAATAATAATAATAATAATAATAATAATAATAATAATAATAATAAAAAACAAAACAAAACAAAACTGTTACAAAACAACTTCAATAACTAAAGAACACATAAAAAAACAAAAAATAATTCAACCAACTTTATTCATTATTTCCATAATACTAAGTATCGCATTTTTTATTATTACAATCCCTCAAATTCAAATACAAATCCAAAAGAATAGACTGTGACCTCAAATAGCAGCCTTGCACGTCTTCTTATTGTGATTCTCATATTTCAAGCACCTCCCACATTTGATTTGCTTCACATTTTCACCCCTAGAAGATATCCTCTTCTTGTTGTTTCGCCCGGGCTACTTCTTCGTTATATGAGGTTTGATAATCGAACTACCGGCACCATCAAAGTCAAATCTCTCACTTGAAGGCACTGGATAAACAGATTCTTTGTATGACTCTCTAAAACAATCTACGTGAAAAAAGGGATTAATGAAATCATACGCATCTCTACCACTACTATGCAAAGCATGCACAACATGACAACAAGGAAACCATTCAATTGCCACTCATGGCAAGAGCAAGTCTGTCTACCAATAGCAACATAAAAAGAAATAGAAGAATGAACCTTAAGCACAGTATCACTAGCAACAATCACATCCCAAGACTTAGCTAGCTTCAAAGAGTCCACCAACTTCTTTTCCATAACTGGACACAATTTCGTAGTCCATCTTTTAAATTCAGCTCTTCTATTAGACAATTGGGTCATGATTTGAACCCTAATCATATCAACCATACAAGTAATAGGCAACTCACGGGCTCCACCAATCCAATTATTGTAAGACTCGACAGCATTAGATGACATCTCACCATATCGTTTCCCTCTAAAAAATGTATTGGCCCACTTATCATTTTGTAAACCATCCAACATACTATCAACTCTACCATTCCCAGCAATACGCCTCAATTTCTCCATATAATGTTAGAAAGAAGCAACAGTTGGCGCATAAGCACATTTAACTAATATTTTCATCAAACTCAGCTTATAGTTAGTACGAAATCTCACCAATTTGTCAATCAAATTTCTCTTCAAATGATTCAAGCAATATGCATGACGTGCATTGGGAAAAATCACTAAAAGATCGTCTAGCAATCCATGTTGACGGTCATAAACAAAGGTCAATCTTTGACCTGAACCAACAGCCTTTAACTACTGACTTAAAAACCACGTCTAATTATCTTGATTTTCAACGTCAACAATTGCAAAAGCCAAAGAAAACAGGCCTGCAAACAAAATAACATGAAACTGCAAAAATTAGGAGACTCACAATACAATAACGCACTGACAAACCAAACCTATACTAACTGCAAATAAACACATACCTTGATTACCATCCTTTGACGTTGTTGCAAGCAAATGACCCTTGTAACGCCCTTTCAAGAATGTACCATCAACAAACAACAACGGACGACAAAATTGAAAGTCATACAAACATCCATGAAATGCCACAAACAACCTCCGAAAACACCCACTACTTTCATCCACATCTAATTCAAACACACTTCCCGGATTCGTTTTCATAGCGGTCTCAAGGTACCATCGAAGTTGGTCAAAAGAAGTTGCAAAATCACCAAACAACCCACCTCTTGCCTTATCAACTCCTAACCATGCAACTGATAAGAAACATCTATACCATATTGCTTTTTCAACTTTTTTTTTTATAACTTCAATAGAATGAGTCAAAGGATTATTACTAATATCATTATGCACAATATCAGACACAAGTCTAGAACCAACCATTTTACTACAAGATCTACGAGCGATAACCCCACAAGTATGCACATTATCCAACTTCATTATAAAAAAAATACCAGAATTCATCAACACGCTTCCATGCACAAACCATTTACAACCTATAGACAACTTCATCATACATTCAGCAGTTACTCTTGTTGCATCGTTCTTTAAATAATTGTCACGACCCAAACCCGCCCCTATGGGTTTAGTATCGTCACCAGCAAGTAATCCGAGATTACCGAAGGCCTGCTTAACAATAATACAGTAAAATAGAGTACAGGGGCATGGCGGAAACCAATACAGTAAATAAACAATGTCCAATGAGCTGTGACAGTCTGCATGCAAAAAAACTTTTCATACATATATATTTACACAGTACAGAACAGTATGCACAATATTTACAACCATTCAGAACAGGGACCTAATCCCTATTAAACAGTACAGTAACAGTCTATACAGTCATTACAAAACAGAACAGAAGGGGGAAAACAAAAACTCCCCATAGCCTTTGCTAGACAGGCTCAGAACCTCGCAGTAAGGCATAGTGGTTGGCTTGACAAAACTGGAGTTTACCCTGACGCTCCTAGCTGCGGTCTGGTGCCTGTACACCTACATATATATATGAGCAATGAGCTAACGCCCAGTGAATAACATAATACGTAAAGGGGTTTAGAATGAATGTCCTTACAGTAATGAAAACAGTTCATTAAACCAGTATTTCAGTCGTTCAGTCAGTACAGTCATATGTGGTACATCCATTAGCATAACAGTACAGTAAACAGTAGGTCTTAAAAGACCGAACAGTCAATGATGGCCATCAATCAGTAAACAGTAGTGGTTCCAACAAGGGAACCGACAGAGATCTCTGTAACAGTAACAGTAGTTGCTAAGGATGCCACAATACAGTTCAGAATATAGGACATACATTCATTCAGTTAACAGTATCAGTTCAGAAACAATACAGTTTAATTGGTCAGAAGATAATCATTTTTGAACATATCTTTACACAGTTGTTACTCATAGAGTTCTAGGCTACAGTAAAGCTAGAGCGCGTCTCCAGTCGCCAACCCTACACAGTTTATAGATTGAACACACACTAAGCTACACAGTTGGGAAAGATAATAACTTAATCCCTAATTTTCCTCGGTCTGTTCTACATCTATATCCTCATTAAGGTGCCTTAAACTAGGCCTAAGAATGCCTAGGATGGGATGAGGATGCAAAGATGCATTCAGAAAACATTTTCAAAATTTTCAGAAAATAGGGGTCTCGCTCGAGCGTGGCTTTCTACGCTCGAGCGGACATGTAGACAAAGGAGCTCCGCTCGAGTGTGACTTCCATCGCTCGAGCGGACTGTAAGCTACAGTGAAAATACCGGATGCTCAAAATCCACGCTCGACGGGCGCTCGACCCTCGCTCGAGCGTGAGACACAAGTCCTCGCTCGAGCGTGAATTCTCTCGCTCGAGTGGACTGTAAGCCCATACAAATTACTGGATGCACGCATTTCGCGCTCGAGCGTCACTTTACTCGTTGGAGCGGAAAGCATGATCACAGAGTGTACGCTCGAGCATGGAGTTCCTCGCTCGAGCGTGGGTCCAAAATTTGAAAATTCCAGATTTGAACCTCAAGCTCAAAACCAAGTTTTAATGCATCAAATTCGATCCTCTTGGGCTAATTTTCTGGAAAACACTTCAAAATCCATAATATTACATGTTTCAGAGATCAATTTGATATGTCAAAGCCCAAGGGTGTTTCAATTAAATCTAATTTCAAACCAAATTTCATGAACATGATGAACATGGAACATGCATGGATTTAAACCAATTCAAAGTTTCAAATACTTGCTCAAGTGAGCCAATTCTTTCAAAACCATGATGAAAACATGGTCTATAATATAAACATGAACATGCATGCAAGATTTCCATGAAATCAAACCTTACAATGCAAGGATAAACACATGCATGCATGATACAAGCTTTAATCCAACACTACAAGACCAATTCTTGACTTAGCTCATTAAACTATCATGATCCATGCTAGATAGAGCTTAAATATACAATTTAGAGGATGAAATTCATACCTAGGTTCCTCAATGACAAGTCTAGAGGTTCAATTTGCCAATTTACACTTCAATTCCTCAAGATTCAAGCCAATTCTTTATGTTGAAAGCACAACTCTCTTATCTCTCACTATTGGTAGGCTAGGACACCCAACAAGGCTAATGAAATGTGTTGTGCAAGTGTAATAAGGCTCAATTATGTTATATTGAGTGGGCCACTAATGTGGCAAAAATGTAAATAAGTGCTACAATGCAATTTAACTTATTTTAATCTAATTTAATCATACCAAATCACTTTTTAACTGAATATGCCATAAAATCACATAAATTATGATGGTCCTAAAACATCAATCAATTTCAGATTCAGCTGCCGATAAAGCCTTCAATTTGCAGTTCAAACATAAAAACATGAACAGATAATCAAACAGGCAACAGAGAGAAATGCAACATGACAGATATATTTAATCAATTGATTTGATTCGGTCGATACCCGAGATTTCAATCAATTCAATTATCAATCTTAATCAGTCTCAGTTTAGCAATAATCGGTAGGTAATCAGTGATCAGTGATGAGGGTTGTTACAATAATTCACTGCAAAACCACACTCAACTTCATACTTAGCCAATGCAATGCGAAACGCTGGCACTTCACCTTTAAATTCTTGACCAACACTATGTATAATCCCCTTCCAACTAGCAGACAACAAAACTCTCTCTAGTTCTGGATAAAAACTAGGCAACAAACCACCAAAATCATCACAATCGTTAGCCAAAGAATTCTCACAAATTACAAAATCAATCCTACAAGAATTATCATCATCAACCTCTACAATTCTCTTATCACCCACAACAACATCAACAACACCTACCATTGACAGCATATTTCCCAAATCATCATCACATTCAACAATACAATTAGAATATCCAGGAATAGAGAAAAACAAACAAAAGTTACCAACACTCAACTTCTTGAACTTCGTAGATATTTTCTTAACAACTTCAAGATAACTACATCTCTCACTAATCTTAATAGCAGCACAAGAATTACTATATTTGCACATTAACATGAAACACCCCTCCATACTACAAAATCACAAACCAGCAAACAATTGTTCACAGATTCCAAACTGTAAAATTATACAGTTATAACATATCAGTACCAACACTGTGCAATTCACAATTCCAAACTACAAAATTATACAGTTACAACATATCAGTATAAAAACATCAGAATTCACAATTCCAAACTACAACTTCAAAACACATTACACTATACAACAAACAAAATCAACAAAATCAAAATTATTACACTATATCACATACAAAAATTACAAAATAAGTATCAAACAAAAAAAATTTATCACAAAACAAAGAACTAAAGCAACATTGCCAAACACAAACCAGATATTACACAAATTTGCTTATCTATACATACATACATATATGTATCGACAGATACATACGCAGATACAAACCAGGTATACACACAAATATATATATGTATATATGTATGTATCAACAATTGTTCACAGATTCCAAACTGTAAAATTATACAGTTATAACATATCAGTACCAACACTGCGCAATTCACAATTCCAAATTGCAAAATTATACAGTTACAACATATCAGTATAAAAACATCAGAATTCACAATTCCAAACTACAACTTCAAAACACATTACACTATACAACAAAATCAAAATCAACAAAATCAAAATCATTACACTATATCACATACAAAAACCACAAAATAAGTATCAAACAAAAAAAATTTATCACAAAACAAAGAACTAAAGCAACATTGCCAAACACAAACCAGATATTACACAAATTTGCTTATCTATACATACATACATATATGTATCGACAGATACATATGCAGATACAAACCAGGTATACACACAAATATATATATGTATATATATATGTATCGACAGATACAAACCAGATGCAGAGAGAGAGAGAGAGAGAGAGAGAGAGAGAGAGAACGTACGCAGAGATCGCCTATACACAAAGATTCAAATCGCACAACCAGATCCATCTCACAGCACAATGAGATCGACCACACAACACAATGAGATCGCTATAACGAAGAGAAATTGAGATCGCAGAGGCAAAAATTTGATTATCTTTTTTGAACGGAGCAAATATTGGATTTTTCACGTATATATAGATCTCAAAACAAAGGGTAATATAGTCATTTAAAAAATAAGAAAACAAAAAACGGGACCTCTGGGTATAAAACTTAAAAAACTGTGGACCTATTAATCTATTAAAAATATATTGGGATTAGAAGGAAAATAGATCCCCTACATGGGACTGCATAGTAATTTTCCCGTTATTTATTTATTTTTTTTTCGGCCAAGCGATGAATTTTTACATGGGCTAAACAGACTGCATATTCAGTCCTTTAAATTATTTTCTGGGCCTTTTTAGAGCAAACTGTTGGGCCATAATTCAATTCTTGTTTGTACGCTATGTTTAGTTTATGAATTTGGTAAGAGATTTGAAAAAAAAAAAAAAGGTATTTGAAAAATATGTGAAATATATTTATATTTTATTCATATTTTATCTACTTTTTTCTTTTCTATTTTCAAATCCCTTCCCAAATTTATAATGAAACACAACCTTAGGCTCCGTTTGATTAGAAAGAAATAAATTATAGAAAGTGAAAATGGTAGAAAATAAAGTGAAAGAAAAGAAAAAGAAAAAGAAAATATATTTTCTGGTATGAATTTGATTAGGATGAAAATTTTGTAAGAAAATAGAAATTCTAATTATAAATAATTACTTTTATAACAAATTTAAGCTTTCTTGTATTTTCTTGAAAGCATAGTTACAGTGCTATTATGAGTTGTACTTGTAACTTTCACCACTTTCATGCTAAACAAATTTAGAAAAAATTTATTTTTTTTCATTTATTTCACTTTCTATTATTTTCATCCTAATCAAACTGAGCCTTAATGTCCTAAAAGGACACCTACATGCTTTAATTCGGTCATCTTAAAAGAATTTGAATTGAGCTTGAGTTGAGATTTCATGGCTCATGAATTAATAAAGGTTACGAGCCGGTCCCCTAAAATTAAGATATTGAGAAACATCTTTTTGGGCCACTTGGGCCATTTGTTATAGTGATTTATTGAACTGTTTTGTAGCGACTAAATGGATATTTAGTGAGTGTTTGGGAAGTTGTTACTTTAGTATATTATGTTAGTTTTTAATTATTTTAGTAGGTTAAAATTTTTGTATTTGAGAAGATAGTTGAATTTTTTTGTAATTTGATATGATATTTGTAGAGAAATAATGAAATGATTATGGAGTTGATGTGCATTTTGTCTTATTAATTATTTTAGTCTATTTTATTTTTTTGTGAATTTTAACCAAAAAATGGGCTAAAATTCAACTTGCCAAATACCCACTTGTGTGTGCTGTTTTCTGACCACACTGTCAAACAGGTACTCAGCTGGAAAACACTGGCATAATAGATTGTGCCCGAACGACCTGTTACAGAAAGAAAAGACTTTGGCAGTGGTTCGGCCACCCGAGGGCACTTTGACGATTAAGTCAATACTCAGTTATCTCTTAAAGATAATAATTAGTGCTCAACTCACTAGCTAAAATACAAAAAGCGTACCTTAGACCCACGAGGGTGCCTTACTTTTATAGCAAACACTAACCTAATCCCTGTAGAAGCCTAGCTTCAATGGACTCTGGCTCAATGCTTATCCTGAACTCCCAGTTAGATAGAGATAAGCTCTCTAAGAGCTTTATCTTTATCCAGACTGAGGTCCTCCCCCATTCTAGGACTCTTATTCCCTATCCGTTCATCTCGAATTTCGATATCTTCGCAGGTAACCTCGGCCTAGTTGAGATCACCTCGGCGTCAAGACAAGGACACGTGGCTAGTACTTCGGTGCCATCTTGGCCACGTGTTGTCATTCAAAAAATATGTCCCTACAACTGCCCCCTAGGTTATATTACCTCGGTCTCCTGAGGTGATGAAACCTACATCATTTGAACCCATGACACGTCAGCTAAACTTGCTCTATCCTTCATTACCAAGGTCATCATTCGTCAGCTCCATATGACCAAGACTTGTAGTTTGTTCAGAACCAAGGACCAAGTTTCTCAAGTTTCTTTAATCGAGATCGTTTTCTTAGCCGAGGTCTTTGCTTCATTAAATCAAGAACTCCAAGAGTTTCAACACGCGTATGAGCTGTCACGCACAGTAATTCAACCGTTGTCGCCACCCGTCCTTTCCCTATTGAATTGTACCTGACATGCGCCATCAAGTCGCGTCGCATTTGCGTGCACCGCCTAATAGACACATCGACCTAGGCACACTAATTGCGTTTTTGCCGCCTTTTCGTGTTTTGATAAAAAAATACTTCATTCTCTCTTCGCCGTTTCACTTTTGCATCTTCATCTTCTCTAAACTCTCTCTCTCTAACACTCATCTCCCAAATCCTCCATTTTCATTCTCAAAGCTTTCTGCAATTACTTCATTCTTCCTCTCCGATGAGGCTTTCAACGTTTTGCCACTCGTACCACCAGCGTTCAACTTCGGCGTACCTCACACCAGCGTCACTCCTTCTGGTAAGTCACTACTTCCCTTCGTTTCAATTTTTTGTTTTACTTCAAACTTTGCTATGCTTGTATACTGCCATTGCAAATCTGTTCATGCTCTTAAATAGTCATTTGTGTGTTGAATTCCACCATTCGTCATCTATTTCATGATTCTATTTTTGTACAATTTGTTGCTGGTATACACACACATGCTGTTCATACACTTGATGTTCTTGATAGCTTGTCACTGTTCTTGGTTTTGCTTTCTGGGTTCTGAACCAAATACATACTTGTTATTCTGCCACTGTCTTTGGCTTTATATATCTGTACATGTTTTGTAAAATGTTCTTGAATTCTTGTTTTGTCTTCTTGAGTCTAAATCATGTTCTTGTTTCTATTTACTTGTTGCATTTTGCTAGATTCTTGCCTTCAATTTCCTGTTTCCACATAGATTTTAGGCTTGGGTTTCGATAAAAGCCACTATCCTTAGGAAAATTGGAACAAATTTTCCCTAGGTCTTAAAAAGCCCTTGCCCTTGCTTTTGTTCTAAGTTTAAGCCGAGGTCCCTCAAACCTTAACAAACCACTTCCTTCTGAAATCTAACATCGTCCCCATTTAGCCGACGTTATGGGTATGTTCAGGTGGAGAGTAGACACCCTAACAAAGCTAGCATACTTTAGGCAGGAGTTTGCCATCCCTGCCGACGTTCACCTCAAGTTGGCTGGGGAGGAGGACTCCATCATGCCCCAAGACGACTCCATGCCATTCCCCGTAGTAGCCTTCATAGAGTGTAGACTTAGGTTCCCTCTTGACATCCTCTTTTGAGAAGTCCTTCATTATTATAAACTCAACCCAATGCAATTAGCCATTAACTCTTACAGAGTCATTAACGGTATCATTGTCTTAGCTAGCCAAGAAAATGCTAGGGTAACTCTAGCTGACATCCAATACTGCTACACCATGTGTGGCCTTAAGTCAGAAAAAGGCTATATTTATTACCTTAAGCCGAGGTTGACGGAATACAAACTCATCGCCGACCTCCCTGATTCCAACAAGGGCACCGGAGACGATTATTTCATCGTCTCGAGCAACTGGGAGTTCCCTCCAGAGGATGACCTTCACCTCTACCCTTTAAGCCGTACAGTGTTCAGAGAGGGAGATGGTAAGAGCCAAGTGCCACTTTTACTTGCTTTCAAGTCTTTTTTACTTTGATATTTTTGTATGCTCTAACGTATGTTTGTTTTATTTTGCAATTCTTTCTCAACTATCCAAGGACTTCCGCAAATCCTTCTATCCCAGCAAGGATTTCAAGAAGTTGTTAGGTTTGCCAGTTGACCAGTGGAAAGCCCCTCTGCTGCTCAACTATATCCCAACCTACAAGTCCATTTTGCCTAACATCCCGAAGAAGAGCAAATCCCCTCATTCTGCTACAACTTCATCACCTCGGCCAGATCAGGGATCAATCTCTGCCCCAGCAGAACAGCTATCTATTTCAGCCCCACAACTAATTCCACCCTCTCAGCGCCAACGCCGACGTTGAGCTTTTACCAACACTCCCGCTGATAGAACACGTAGCTGAAAACGCCGGAGTGCTGAGGTGTCGGCTTATGACCCAGCAAATCCACCAACAGCTTTACCAGCAATCCACTTTGGTACAAGGGTCACAATCGTCGCCACTGCCGACGAGATAGGCTGAAAACTTGTAGTAGTTGAAGATTTGCTCGCCAACCTTCCTGGCGTTGTCAACGTCTAGTCTTTATCCCCCCCTCAGCCAAAACGAGTGAAGAAGGCCAAAGCAAAGGCTATAGTGACCCAAATTGATTCTGAGGACACTGTGCCTATCTCAAAGTTATCTGAAGCCGAGAAGAGCACCCCCTCCACTGAGAAGTGTCCTGCCAAGGACCCATCTTCCAAGGCACCACCTGTTAAAAAGCCGAGGTCAAACCACCAAGAGGACAGCAGCTACCCTCGACATATGATCTGGGCGCCCGAGATCATGCTCGATGACAGACCTCTTATCGCCGGTGACAGTGCTGCCAATCTTGAGGTCGGCGCAGCCCTGTCCACGGCAGTCCTTTTGCCTGAGGACATGAACCGTATGGCCGAACTTCATGAATATGAAGACTTTGCCTTCATGATGCAACATTTGGTTTTGGTAAGTATTCTCCCTTCCACTTTGACAATATTTTCACACTTAGTGAAATTTTGCTAACTTGTGCTATTTCTTTGCAGGCCATCCAGCACGCTTACTCCTATGTTACAAAGACCGAGATGATGATGAAGGAATTGGCGAAGAAGACAAAAGAAGCAGCCGAACTCCTGTCCTCCCTTAACAAAGCCGAGGCCACCAATCGCGCCCTTATAAACCAGGCCAAGGATGCCAAGACTGCTCAAAGTTTGGTTGAGGAAAAGGCCAAGGCGGCAAAAAATGAAGCCGAGGCTGCAAGGGCCGACCTCGAAGCTGCCAATGTAAATGATATAGAGGCCAAGCTTCAGGAGGCTCTTGCTAATAAAGAGGCCGAGGTGAAGGCGGCCGATGAAAAGGCCTTTGAAGAGGGACAGGCCGCCGTCCGTGACCAATACGAGCAACAAGTCAACTTGGCTTGTAACCGAGGTTACTACCTTGGTTGGACAATGGCCCTTAACAAGTTGGCTATTCCTCTGGACTTCTACCTTCGAGACATCAACCAACTCAAGGTGCCTTTCCCTCTAGAGCCTGAGGAGGATGCCGAAGACGATGAAGCCGACGAAGTGGAGGAGGAGGTTGCCGCTGATGCCAAGTCTCCCACTCTCAATGACCAAATTGATTTAACTTAGGATGAGGAGGATGACTTGGCCTCCAAGGGCGTCTCCCACAAGCCAACCATTTCCAAGGCCAAGGTCCAGTGCCCTGAGAAGAGTCTGGATAAGATTTTACAAGAAATAGATGTTGAGATTGAAGCCGACAAAAGTGTAACAACCCCATCTGATGAAGCCAATCCTAACACTTAGGATATTTTTGTTTTTTCTTGTATTTTTTTTTTGTTTCCTTCTTAGCTGTAATACTTTGTCTTTAAACAATGTTAGCTTTATATTTGGCCGATGTGCCCATTTGTAATCTGAACAGGTAATCCTTCTTGTAGGCCGAAGTGCCCTTTTTCTTTTTTTGAATGCAAGTACAACTTCTCCTTTCAAAATGTTTGAATGTTTGTCTTCTTTACTGTCTTGTATGATTTCATACTTAGAATAATTTGCAAGTCTTCAAAATACACCATAACTGTGCAATTTCCTCGGCGTAAAAATACTTCGGATATACCTGCTGAATGTTTATCTCGGCCTTGTCTTAACACTTAAAAAAACATTGTAAGAAAGTTTTCACAAGTGTTTATCTCAAACTTGCCACTTCACTTTCAGTTATCAAGACTTCTGTCTTCCATTATTTTCCAAGTCGTGGCAACATGGTAATCTCGGCATGTACGTAGATACTTTTTCAACATAACCTTGGCTTAACTTCAACTTGTAAATTTTTTGTAAAATCTCAACAAGTGTTAAACCAACTTTAGCTTGTAAATTCTAACTCCCAGGCATTATTCTCTAACTCTCTGCCCCCTAATGTGAACTTAAGTTTCACTTATGTTCACATTAAGCATGTACCTATGATCTTGTCGCCGAGATCAGATTTAAACAGAGACTGGCCGAGGTTATCAACCTCGGTTTTTCTGTTAATCTAACTGATATGTACTTAGTGTCATTCAAAGTTTTCATTCTGTTGACACAACAAATCTAGGTTAATTTAACTTAGTTCAACTTGATTATATGCAAGTATAATTTCAACTCTGTCATATAATGAGTCTAAGTTATTCGTCATGTTTCAATCAGAAACATTGCCAACTTAGTTCAACTCTATTATATGCAAGTGTAATTCAACTCTGCCATATAATAAGTCTAAGTTATTTGTCATGTTTCAATCAGAAACATCGCCAAGTTAGTTTAACTCTATTATATGCAAGTATAATTCAACTCTGCCATATAATAATCAGAAACATCGCCAAGTGACTGGTTAATCGTTTTACACAAGTTTGAAATAAAAAATTGAGCTAAAATTTTATTAATTACTTCGGCTAATAACAGAAAACTTTTAAAAAACAAAAAATCTAATGATAGAAAAACTTCAGGTTGCAAGTATTCCAGGGTCTTGGCAACTCTTTACCTTCACTATCTTCAAGCCGATATGCACCATTGCCTAGGACCAAGATGATTCTATAAGGTCCCTCCTAATTTGGGCCAAGCTTGCCCTCTTTGGAATCCTTCTTGTTGCCGACGACCTTTCTCAGGATGAGGTCCCCAACTTGGAACTCTCATGTGTTGACGTTCTTATTGTATGCCCTAATAAGTTGCTGTTGGTATGCCCCCAGTTGAATTGCTGCTTTCTTCCTTCTTTCTTCTAATAGGTCCAGATCTCGGGCTAAAAATGCATCATTAGTCCCATTCTCTACTCCCTGGGTTCTGATCCTTGGGATGCCAACCTCCAATGGGATTACTACCTCTGTGCCATAAGCCATAGCAAATAGGGATTCCCTAGTTGATCTTCTCGGCGTAGTCCGATATGCCCAGAGTACACTGGACAACTTATCTACCCACTTACCCTTTGCTGCTTCCAGCCTCTTCTTAATCTCATCCAATACAGTTTTGTTGGATGCTTCTGCTTATCCATTGCTTTGAGAGAAGCTTGGAGTAGAGTAATAATTCTTGATTTTGTACTTTGCACATAAGCTTTTGATCAGCTTACTGTCAAATTGTGTTCCATTGTCTGCTATTATTGCCCTTGGGATCCCAAACTTGGTGATGATATTCTTCCATATGAAGCTCTTCACATCAACATCTCGTATTTTTGCAAGAGGTTTAGCTTCTACCCACTTGGTGAAGTAATCTATTGCTACTAGCAGGAACTTCCTTTGTCTAGTCGCTTGAGGCAGCTACCCAACAAGATCCATGCCCCATTGGGCAAATGGCCAAGGGCTAGACACTGGGTTCAAATCTGTTGCTGGTTGGTGTATCAAAGGTGTAAACCTCTGACACTTCTCACACTTTCTGACATAAGCTTCAGCATCTTTCTGTATGTAAGGCCACTAGTACCCTGAGTAATGGCCCTATGAGCAAGTGACATGCCCCCAGTGTAGCTTCCACATACTCCTTTATGTGTTTCATATAACTTCTTCATGTATTTCATACAAGAAGTCTTCAACTTGTGAATGATGCATACACCTCAAAAGGGGACTAGTAAAAGATCTTCTGTAGAGATGTCCTTCTGCTGTCAGATTGAATCTTGTCGACTTCAGTTTGATCTAGTGTGCTTTTTTATGATCATCTGGCAATTTTCCCTCTCTAAGGAATACTATTATTACATCCATCTAGCTTGGTTCCATCTCCACACACATTGCCTCATGCTCTGTGTTCAGTGGTTCTACACTTGGACTTGACAAGTAGTCAACCATTATTGTCCTTGCCTCTCCTGGTTTCATTGCACTAGCCAGGTTGGCCAAGGCATCAGCAAGGCTGTTGTTATTTCAGCTAACTTGCTGTAATCGGCAATTTTGGAACAATGCCATCAGTCTGCCCACCTCTTTTACATAGGCCACCATCTTTTCATATCGAGCTGTGTATTTTCCTATTACCTAGTTGACGATAAGTTGGGAGTCACAAAAGACCATTACCTCGTCGGCATCCATTGCTGCTGCCAACTTTAATCCTGCGATCAGTGCTTCATACTCTGCTTCGTTGTTTGAGGCCTTGAATCCCAAATGAATAGATTGTTCCAGCATCTGTCCATCCGGTGATACTAGCACTACTCTTGCCTCCGCTCCTTGTCGGTTTGAACTTCCATCAACAAACAGGCGGAATGAGTCGCCGACGTAAATGTTGTAGGGCCTGAGTTTCTCTTATTTCCTCTGTTTTGCTATCCCCAGCTGGGTTTCTCTTTGTTCACCTAGACATCGTATACCCCAGCTCAACGGAGCCCGATGTATGATGGCGCCTGGTGTGAACTCGGCCACGAAGTCGGCCAAAACTTGGCCTTTAATTGCTGTTCTGAATCTGAATTCTAGGTCATATTGGCCAAACACCACTGCCCATCTGGCTATCCTACCTGTCAGATTTCTTTGTTGCAACAGGGATTTCAAAGGATGCTCAGTTAACACCATAATCTTGTAGGCTTGAAAGCAATGATTCAGCTTCTTGGAAGGCATTACTAAAGCTAGTGTCAGCTTCTCCAAGGGTAGGTATATGGTCTCTACATCTGCTAGGGTTTTACTCACGTAGTAAACTGCCCTTTGCTCTCCATTTTCTTCCCCGACTACCACTGCACTTACTGCATGCTCTGAAACTGCTAAGTATAAGAACAACTCCTCTTCAGGTATTGGATTTGAGAGAATTGGATCAGTAGTCAAGTATTTCTTCAAGTCGGCCAAGGCGACTTCGCATTCCTTTGTCCATAAGAAGTCTGTGGCTTTCTTCACTAAACTGAAGAAAAGTTTGCATTTATCAGAACTTCTGCTTATAAATCTGTTTAGGACTGCAGCCTTTCCAGTCAACATCTGCACTTGTTTTGCCGACGTTGGGTTCTTTAACTCCAAGATGGCCTTGATTTGATCCGGACTTGCCTCAATGCCCTTTCTGGTGACCAAGTATCCCAGGAACTTCCCTGACCTATCTCTAAATGCGCACTTCGATGCATTGAGTCGGAGCCGAAATGTCCTTAAAATATTAAAGATTGTCTTCTGGTCGGCCAGATGATCCTCAGGTTCCTTAGTCTTCACGACCATGTCATCAATATATACCTCCACTGTTTTGCCTATTAGATATCTGAACATTTTAGTTACCAATCTCTGGTAAGTTGCTCATGCATTTTTCAACCCGAAAGACATCATTCTATAGCAATACAACCCTTTTGGGGTAATAAATACAGTCTTCTCCTCATCTAGGGGGTACATGGCTTTCTGATGGTACCCCCTATAAGCGTCTAGGAAGCTCATCCTTCTATGCCCTGAAGTGGCATCCACCAATTGGTCAATCTTGGGTAGTGGGAAACTGTCTTTAGGACAAGCCTTGTTCAGGCTGGTGAAGTCCATGCAGACCCTCCACTTTCCATTCTTTTTCTTCACAACAACCGTGTTTGATAACCATGTCGGGTTATTTACCTCTCGAATGGCTCTGGCCTCTAGAAGTTCACCCACTTCCTCTTCTACTACCTTAACATGCATCAACGTAGGCCTCCTTGCTCGCTGGATGACAGGTTTGGCCGATCTATCCACATTCAGTTTATGGCAAGTGACCTCAGGGTCAATGCCAGGCATCTCGTATAGAGTCCAGGCAAACACCTCAAGGTTTGCTCTCAAGAACGCCTCTAATTCCCTTTCTTCATCCTCAGCTAAGCCTGAGTTGAGAAGGAAAAAGCGCTCTTCATCCTCTTGCTAGACCAAGACCTTCTTTAGGGCTTCTTCACTTTTCTAAGCAAGCTTCCAGCAAACTGTTCAAGAATAACAGATGGCAAACACTGTGACATAGGCGCACCAATGCAAATGCAATGCAAAGAAACACATAAGAGTAAACAAAACAACATATCATGATGTTCGAGTCAAGTTCTCTAAATTCCAAGCAGAGTCGCCAGAAAGTGTAGACCGCTCGAACTCGCTCAGCGCCCCCATTTTTGGAGAGGGCGCGAATTGTGTTCTAGCTACTACAGTTTGGACTCCTGTCACGGTTCTGAATCTAATCTCATAAAGTGCAATGTAAGACTGACAAATCACCAAAGAGTCAAAATCCGGCAAATCATTTTGGCAAATTGATTTTAATCAAAAAATGCCAAACATGGACTGCTTTGCCAGATTTCAGAGTCGTCACCTAAATATTTTGTTTTGGGGAAATTTAGGAAACCCTGACTCGTGCCTAAGGCCACGTGTCCGTCATCACCAAAGTTGCCTCGGCTTGGGAACTTGGGTACGAGAGGGGAATGTCCTGAAATGAGAACCCCTGCTCGCTCAATCAAAGATCGACCTCTACTAACATGATATGTTGTTTTTATAAACACATGTGTTCTTATTCCAGTTATTAATCTAGAATTACTATGTGATGCGCACAACATACAAGTATAGACTAAATCACTCAATTTGGAACAAAACATCTCATGTTTGTTTTTCGAAAATGGTTTGAAGTTGCTACCCTCAAGTAGGCTAAAATGCAGATTTACCACCCTCAAGTGGGCTTAAAACATGATTTGCCACAAACAAGTGGGCTTAAAACACACATTTTGATGAATTGTTCCAATTCAAGCAATGAAGTCTTCATCCACAGGCATTCATCCAGTTAATCACTTAAGCACATAGTCTCATGGCAAGCATGCTATCATGGCAGTCACTTACACACATGCAAGGATGCTAAAGCATAAACACTTACAGTGTACTCCGAGCCAAAACAATAACTAGTTAGAAATCAATGCATGATCCTAACTATGTTAAGTGCCTAATGCAACACATGCAAAATGCAACTAAATGGGCTCGGTTATCTAAGATGGCATATGAATGCGACATTTGATACATGTATTCAAAGAAGTGTATTGAAATACAATGCGGTTTGAATAACGCGCCGAGCCCTGTGCATGTAAGACAAATGAATGATGCAAACATGCAAAGCATAATGTATGCTAATTGAAATATGCCCCAAACTAATCATCAAAAGTGGATAAGTAAAAGGGAGAAAGATGTGGGGTTGGAAGACATTCACACACACATGCACACTTATTACAACATTTGCCCTCTCAATGGAGGGTCCGAATAAAATGAAAGCTAATTAGCTACGCTAATTAAGCTAACTATTACAAACCAACTAATTAACTAACTATTCTAGCTAATTAATTATTACAAACCAAATTGAATAACTAACTAATCTAAACTAATTAGAATATTACAAAGCACTAAGCTAAATTAATTACAGCACAGGTAATTAACTACAACTAACTAACAGAAGCGATAAATGGCCTCGCGGGCGAGGGAGATATGCATGCTCGGTTGCGTCCTCCCGGAAATCCACCGCCTTGCCTCAAGACGCCTTTGTTTGCACTATTTTGAATCTTTGAAAATTACACCGATTTCCAAATTGCTTCTTTCTGATCTCAAGAACACCTTGAGGGTTAAAATTTCTCCTGTTGCTACAACAGAGCACAGACAGAGGCAAGACAGTGTATTTGCAAGGAAATGTATGCATTTCCACACTCCTTATCATATATCTCAAGCTCAAAGAAGTATGGCACTTGACTCTCGAGCCAACAACCAAGCATTTTCAATGCATGGTGACTAAAGGATCAAGCTTGCGTAAAACTCAATGAATGCACACATAAGAGTCGAAAGGCCTCCACCCTATCATGCACAATTAAGGGCGTCGGCGACCGAGAAATGTGACACGTTTCATCACTGTGAGTATGAAACGTTCCACATTTCTCGTGTTTGGATTAATGTCCCATCCAAACACATGCAATACAAACAACATGCTTATCTTGGCCATGTTTTACTTGATTCATTTTGTTTACACATTTTAAATTACCAATTAGTCCTTTAATCGGTTAAGTCCAAAAGTGAGAGTCCTCTAGTTTTGAAAGAGTGAATTAGTGGGATGCAATGGCATATATTTCAGCACTGAAATGACATGCTAAAGACGCTAAATCATGCAAGACATGCATGCAAGACATGTTAAAGGCCAAAAACACTAAGGCTAGTGAAGAGCATCACACAAGAGGCATGCAATATCAAGCACAAATGGTCAAACCAGCTATGGACAGACCTAAAACATGCCAAAACAGAGGCCGAAACATGCTGAAATGATAGCCCAAAAGTTTAGACAAACATGCATGCAAGTTGGCTCACAAGCGAAGCATAAGGCCCAAGCCTCAAACATAACAAAAGGGCGATAAATGCAAGAATATGGCAGAGGTATATGGTCTAAAATAACATGCCAAATGATGTTATGCCATGCAAAAAGCTCAAATATGACATGCTAGAGGTCTCAAAGTGCTAGGCTAGCAAAGCCAAATACACTATAGCTATGCAAAGCCAAGCATGCATGACCAAAACCACTCATATTAGACCTAAAGCATGCTAAAAAATAGCCAAAAATGTGCTGGAGTAGAGCATACACATGCTAGATCAATAAGTTGAAACACCGAATACACTAGGCTACTGAACAAAATTGCACTACAAGTGCAAGGAGCATGCAAGAGGCAACCAAACCAACCCAAAACAGAGTTATGACATGGAAAATAATGGCTAAAAACATGCTTGAACTAAGCAAATTCAAGGCACAAAGACATGTTACTTTGCAAGGCTACAAGTAGGATTACACTACAAGTACAAGAAGCATGCAAGAGGTGACCAAGATAGCCAAAAAAAGAGTTATGGAAGGTCTAAAAAGTCACAAAAATGAGCCTAAACAAAACCATTAAGAAGTAGAAACACATGCTCTTTTGATGGGCCATCAACACATACAAACAAGAGAAGAGGAGAGGGGACCACCCCCACCCATTTGGGATCTCAAAACCACCTTTCCACCACTGAAATTCCTCTGAGTTTTAGTGTTAAGAAGGCCAAAAAGAGATGATCCCAAAGGCCTTAAGAGATGGCATAAAGCAAAGCAAAACAAGCCACCAAAGGGGGCAAACCACCCCTAACTCAAACTAGGCCTTAAACAACCATTTTAAACACTTAAAAATAAAACTTTTTGCAGTTGAAAGCTAAGCCTAAAATAGCATGCAAAGGTGGCTAAGAGAGTAACCAAAACAAAGCTTTAAAAGGGGAAATGGGATTACCTTTGAAGCACAGTAACAACAGCACATTCTTGAGCCAAAAACTAGCCTTTTGAAGCTCCCACAAGACCCTCAAGCACCTCAGCAACAAGGTAGGAGTGTTTGGCTAAGAGGGTGTGTGCAAAAGTGTAAAAAAAGCTCACTTCCAAGCACAATATATATATATATAGAGAGAGTCAGTTTTTGTCTCTAAATTTTCTGAACCCTTGAAAGGGGGAGAGAGCTTCCCTTATATAGAAATGCAAGACAAAGCTTGCTCAAATCCCTCCCTACACGTGTAGGGAGAATGCATTATGTGCTTAACAGCTGGCACAGCTGGCACTAAAAATATCTACAGAAAGTGAAAAATGGCCGTCGACCACTCAAAGTGGTCGACCGACCACCCCACCTAGTCGACCGACCACCTCAGGTGATCGACAAGGGAAAAAGCTGGTCGACAGGGCAAAAATGGGATCTTCTAAGAGAGGAAAAGGCGGTGGCATGCCGCAGACCACTTGAGGTGGTCGACCAACCACCCACTCTAGTCAACCAACCACCTAAAGTAGCTGACAAGGGAGAAAACTGGTCGACATAGGAGAAAAGTTGTCTACACCACTATTTCTACCTCCAGGCAAAAAAGGGGGGGGGGGACCAAGAGTTGACTTAAATTAAGCACAAAACCAAGAGAGTTCAGAGACTTAGAGGCAAGGCACGTAGCCGAAAACCTTGGGGACTCCAAACGAGCGCGAATATACGCAATCATCGAGCACTCAAACAATGACGTCCAAGTCTTTAGGACGGTAAAAAATGGGGTGTCTACACACTGTCGCTGCGAATCCGCGATGAACATTTTTTATCGCACCACCGTCAGTTGCTAATCGCACTACCGTCACTGACACCACCATCACTCACTCTCTCTCTTTCTCACATCTCTGTTTGCTACCTCGTCTCTGGATCTACTGCCACTGTTCTTCTCTCACTGGTATAGATATAGATATAGATATACATGGTGTTGATGTTGATGATATAGATATGGATATATATGTTGTTGTTGATATTGATGATGATGATCATTGATAATGATTTGGTGGACTATAGTTGTTGTTGATGATGATGAGATAAAACAGATGCTGTTTTGCTTCATTTTTTCTTTTTTTTTTTTTGTTTTTGAGCGTGGGAATTTTCTAGGTCGGGGAAACTAGATCCCCGTTGGGGGGCGGGAACGGGTGTGGGGACGGTGCTAGGTTCCCCGTCGGGGATTGGGGTCGGCGACGGGGGAGTTTTTACCATCGAGGATCGGGAATGGGGAGTGTGGTCCCCGGCCCCGCCTCGGCCCGTTGCCATTCCTAATTTTATCTGGTGCTCTATAGTGGGGCTGATTCCGGATTCTTTCCAAGACTTTGTAAATCGGAATCCGGAATACAGTGGTGACTGCCTGTGCAGCCCTCAGTCCTGTCTCTTGCTTATTGTATCCATTATTACCTTGACCTTGCTTCGACGAGCCGTTTCTCTTCTCTTGTTTTGACGCTTTTGTCCCTAGCGTATCCTCCTCGGCTCTGGCATACTTCTCTATTCTGGCCATTAATTGTTCCATACTTTTTGGCTGTGTTTTTGCCAGTGATTTCCGAAGCAAACAATCATCGTTTAGGCCGTTTTTAAAAGACACGACCGCCACCTCTTGGTTGCATCCTGGTATTCGGTTGAACACCTCATAATACTTTTTGGCATAGGCCCTAAGGCTTTCATTCTCGCCAATTCTTAGAGGCATCAGGGAGTCCACCCTCAATGGCTGTAGTTTGTTTGTCACAAATCTAGCCACGAACATCTCAGCTAGGCCTTGTGAAACCAATCTGATACGATTTCCCCAAAGGATGAGGGGAATACTTTATAGAGCAATGGCTCGTTCCCGGTGTACAATGCCATTGAGTTCAGGTACAAGCCGACGTGAAAGTTAGGGTCAGACTTACCGTCGTATATGTGGAACCTCGGCATGTGGAACCTTTTCGGGGCCTCAAATTTGTCTAACTCCATTGAGAATGACGTTCTCAGCTTGACCGGAGAGGTTACCTCAGCATCTTGTCGCTTCCTCTAGAGGTAATCCTTCAGATCCTCCTTAGTCCGTTCAAGAGCTCGGCAATCAATAGATTTAAGCCTTTTTGGTGTGCTACTCCCGGTGTCGTTATGAGTCCTCTTGGATCTCTCTCCATTAGTTACGTCGAAACAAAGTTCCTTCCCTTGAACATGCTGATATTCTTTGGGGTCAGCTTCTTTGGTACGATACGTCCTCTGAGAATCTCCCTTCATTGACACTCCTCGCCCGACCTCCCTTGAAGGCCGGTGAGAGTGTTCATTGGTCCTGGTGTGCTGGGGAACTGTAGGGACTGTTTTCTGCCCCCCTTTCTGGGCATTGTTCTTGGCCGCTGGAATCGGCGTGTCTTGTAACGGAAACGGTAGCTGCATGACATTGTTCAGCATTATAAAATTGACGACTAATTGCAGGTCCGCCAATTTAGTCGCCATTCCCTTCATCTCTCCATCCCTCTGTAGGCATCTATTTTTCTATACCTGGAGGTCGTTCTCGTTATAATACTCGCCTTGGTCTGCCTTCTTTGGTCTGTCTCCCTCCTGGCCGACGTCCTTCTCTCTAGGGGGTCTGATCCCGAGTTTCTTCGTTGCAGTTATCCTCCTCGTTAGGGTCAATGTGTTTACCACTTCCAGTCAGGATGTCGTCCCCAACTTTTTTTTTCTGTCCGTCGTTGACTATCTATTCTCCTTTCTTTCCCATAGACGGCGCCAAATTGTGTGTACTGTTTTCTGACCACATTGCCAAATAGGTACTCAGTTGGAGAACACCAGCAGAATAGATTGTGCTTGAACGACCTATTACAGAAAGAAAAGACTCCGGCAGTGGTTCGTCCACCCGGAGGCACTCTGACGATCAAGTCAATACTTAGTTATCTCTCAAAGATAATAATTAGTGCTCAACTCATTAGCCATAATACAAAAAGTGTACCTTAGACCCACGAGGGTGCCTTACTTTTATAGCTAACACTGACTTGATCCCTGTAGAAGCCTAGCTTCAATGGACTCTAGCTCAATGCTTATCCTAGACTCCCAGTTAGATAGAGATAAACTCCCTAAGAGCTTTATCTTTATCTAGACTGAAGTCTTCCCCTATTCTACGACTCTTATTCCTTATTCATTCATCTTGGATTCCGGTATCTTCGCAGGTATCCTCGGCCTAGCCGAGATTACCTCAGCGTCAAGACAAGGACACGTGACACCTCGGCTGACACTTCGGCACCATCTTGGCCACGTGTTGTCATTCAAAAAGTATGTCCCCACACCACTTAATATTGAAAGTGGTTAGAATACCAAACTTTTACTTTAGCTAGACATTCCAAAACCTGAAAGTGGTTCAAATTTCTCTTTTTCCCCAACGTAGAAAGTATTCTAGAATCAACTTTATTTGGTATCCTATTCAAGTTTCACCTTAAATAGATTGTTATTTTGACATTCTCACTGTACATCTTCCCATTTGGTTTAGAGTTCAAGGGTTACAAGCATAGTATGTTATACACTGATTCCACAAATTTGTAAATGTTTAGCAAAAAATTTCATAAATTGACCGACATCACAATATTTATTATAATACTTACCTCCATGGTTAGATCCAACAATTTTAATTATTTTATCAATCTATTTTTCAACTTTAATTTTGTACATTTTCAATTTTTTAAGAGTTTCAAATATATTGTGAATGAAATAAATAATTCTAATAAAATATTCTCCCATACACAAAGTAGAAGACCATAGAAGAGAATAGGGATGGCAATTTAAACCCGACTCGATGGGGACCCGTCTCTCCTCTCCCTGACCCCGATTCGAGCAATTTTTTCCCGAAAAATACCTTCAACGGGCCAAGGATGGTATTTAAAAATGAATCCCAGATCACTTTTGGGCCGGGGACAGTGATACGTTTCCCAGCCTCGTCTCCGTCTCCCGGCCCGACCCCCGCCTCGCTTCTCCCCGAAATAAGATTACTACTTTACCCCTGTGTATATATATTTATATATATGTGTGTGTGTCTTTATGTTGGCATACACAATCATTTTGCTGCTGCGTGAGAAAAATGGAGTGAGGGAGGAGAGAGAGAGAGAGAGAGAGAGAGAGAGAGTCGATCCTCTGCCGTCGCTGATTTCCTCCGTTGAGAGAAGAGAGTCGTCCTCTTCACAGCGCCGATCTTCTCTACCTACTCCTTCGCCGATCTCCTCCTCCACCGTCCTTCGCCAATCTCCTCCGCCGCCCTTCTCCGCCGACTCCTTTGCCGATCTCCTCTTCACAATGCTGATCTCTATGCCTCTCTCTTTCTCTGTGTTATACAAACACATATATATGTATATATATTATAGATTGAAGCTCAGATCTTGAGATCTATGATGATGATAATATGTTGTTGATCTGTTTTTTTGTTTTTTTTTTAATTTTGGATCTGTTAGTTTTTTTTTATCTGTTTTTATTTTTTTATTTTTTTTTATCTGTTGTTGATGATGATACATGATGATGATGATCTGTTGGTGTTGATCTCTCTGTTTCTCCATGTTGATCTTTTTTTTTTTTTTTTGATCTTCTAGCTTCAAAGCAGTTTTTCAAAAAAAAAAAAAAAAGGATTGGAGGTTGTTCGAGGTCGGAGAAACTTGATCTCTGTTAGGGGAGGCAGTGATGGGTTCTCCGCCGCAATCGGGGACAGGGACGAAAAAATTTGTATCTTTGAAAATCGGAGACGAGAAGTGTGATTTTCGGTCTTAACTTAGCCCGTTGCCATTCCTAGAAGAGAAAAAGAGTTTCTTTGATGAATTGATAAGAGAGAGAATACTCATGGAAGAGAGTGAAAAAATATTTGACTGAGTTGTTTCAGTGGGGTCGGATAAAGTTGTGATGCAAATATATGAGAAGTTCGAATTAATAGGAAACAACGATCAATATACGACACAGATATAGTTGTAATTCATAGGCATGAGTCACGTGTGTAACTTGGCAGGCTCGAGTAATTCGAACTTAATTCAAATTTTTTAAAGGTTTAGACAATATATTTTTAAATTTAGTATGAGTTTAGATAAAAAATTTAAAATTTGAATTAAATTTAGGTTGACGTAGATAAAGACGTCGAATAATCCAAATAATTTAAAATTTGAATTATACATATATAAATAAATAAAAATACTAAATATATGTATAAATTATTAATTATTATATGATATTAAAGTAATTTAAATTATTAAATCATATTAAATATATCATATATATATACAAATCTTATTTATTTATTTATTTATTTTTATTTTCACTCATTAGTTGTAAAGACTACTATAACGACATATCTCTTACATTATATAAATTATTTTTTTGGATGATATAATAATTTTCTATATAAAAAAATATATATATAGTCAAAATTTAATAATTTAATAATGTAGTCATAAAAAAAACAAAACAAAACAAAAACAAAGAAAAAACAAAATAAAAAATTGAAGTTCAATTACAATTCGGACAACTCGGGCAAGTCGGGTTTAATTTGGGTCGGGCTTGGACAGGCAACCTCAAATTATAATTTGAGCTTGGGCGGTCAGACAAATCTCAACACAATTTAAACTGAACTTAGACAATTTCCCAATCCTACCAAACCCATCCGAATTGTACCTAGGCGACGTGAAAAATATAAAAAGACTATTTTAAAATTAGTCCGATGATTATAAAAAAGAGTAGTATAAATTAATTGGACAATTACCGGTTTTTCAAATTTTATAACAGGAGCCCGAGTTGAAAATCAACCGTTTTAAATATGGTTTCAATTTTCAGAAAACAGTTTTCAAAAAATTTTATTTTCTATTTTTATATTTTAAAGTTTTTAATGAATTTTTTAATATTTTAATATTTTTTTAAAAATTTTTTAGACACACCTAACATAAATACACTTAAAAGTATAATATTTATAATTTTTTTTTAAAATACACTAAATACTAAAAAAATATAAAAATTCAATAGGCTTGGTTTCACTTTTCAAAAAACACTTTTCAGAAAATTCTATTTTCTTATTTTTCGTATTTTATTTTTATTTTTACTGATTTTTTTTAAATATTTTAAATAATTTTTAAAATTTTTAGACATACCTAACTTAGATGTATCTAAAAAGTAAAAAATTTGTGAAGAAAACTTTTTAAAAATTCACTAAATACCCAAAATATAAAAAAAAATATGAAAATTCAGTACTTTATTGTATTTTTATGTATTTATTAATTTTTTAAAATACTTTTTCATAATTTTTTTTACTTTTTAGATATATCTAAGTAAGGTGTATCTAAAAAGTAAAAAAAATGTTTAAAATTTTAAAAATATTCACTAAAAATAAAAAAACACGAAAACCAAAAAACTTAATGTGGGGATATATTTATGAGTATCAACATGTGGCAAGGTGATGCCGACATGTCAGCCGAGGTGCCACGTGTCGTGGTAAGTTATGCCGAGGTAATCTCGGAATTGCCGAGGTTATCTCCGAAGATATCGGAGTCCGGGATAAGCGGATAAAGGACAGGAGTCCTAGATTGGGAGAAGACTTCAGTTTGGATAAAGGTAAAACTCTTGGAGAGTTTTGTCCTAAACCCATTGGGAGTTCCAGATTAGCAATAATCCTGAGTCCATTGGAGTTAGGCTCCTATTGGGACTAGGACTGTATTGACTATAAAAGAGAGGCACCCCCATGGGTCAAAGGTACGTTTTTAATACTCAAGCTTGTGAGTTGAATACTTGATTATCTTTGAGAGATATACTGACTTGATCGTCGGAGTGCCCCCGGGTGGAAGAACCACCGCCGGAGCCTTTTCTTTCTGTGCAGGACAGCAAGGTGCCATCTATTCTGCCTGTGTTCTACAGCTGAATTCCTAAGGAGAGCAGTGTGGTCAGAAAATCACTCACACAATTTGGCGCCGTCTGTGGGAAAGAAAGACGAATAGATGGCCAGTGACGCATAAAACGAAAAGGTTGGGGACGACGCTCCTGCTGGGAGTGGCAGGCCTATCGACCTTGACGTCGAAGGAGACAACCACAACGAAGAAGCCCGTGGCCAGGGGCACGGGGGAAAAGACGTCGTCCAGGAGGGCGACACTTCAAAGAAAACAGACCAGGGCAGATACTACAATGAAGACAACCTCCAGGTATGGAGGGATAGGTGCCTACGGAGGGATGAGGAAGTAAAAGAATTGGCAGACAAGTTGGCTAACCTGCAGTCGGTCGTCAACTTCATGATGCAAAACAATGTCATGCAGCTACCATACCCTCTGCAGGACACGCCAATTCCAGCAGTTAATACTCAGAAGGGAGGAAGGAAAATAATTCCTGAAGCACCACAACACTCCAGGAGCAAAAGGCACTCTCACCCGCCCTCCGGGGAGGTCGGGCGAGAGGAGCCAAGACAAGAGAAGTCCCAGAGGACGTATCAAACGAAGGATCAGGAACGCAGAGAACATCGGCATGTTCAAGGGCAGGCGCTCTGCTTTGACACAACCCACGGAGAAAGATCAAAACGGGCCCATCACGAGGCCGAGAGTAGTGTGCCGAAGAGACTGAAGTCCAAAGACAGCCGAGCTCCGGGGAGGAGTAAAGAAGACTTGAGAAACTACCTTAAGAGGAAGGAAGAGAACGATGAAGTCGAGGCAACCTCACCCGTCAAGCCGAGGACGCCGTTCTCGGTAGAACTGGACAAATTTGAAGCACCAAAAAGATTCAGCATGCCGAGGTTTCGAATATACGATGGTAAATCAGACCCTAACTTCCACGTTGGACTATTTTTGAACTCAATGGCATTGTACAGTGGAAACGAGCCACTATTCTGCAAAGTGTTCCCCTCGTCTTTTAGGGAGATTGCATCAGATTGGTTCCATAAATTACCAAAGGGAAGCGTGAAGACATGGAAGGCCTGGCCGAGATGTTTTTGGCCAGGTTCGTAACAAACAAACTACAGTCATTAAGGGTGGATGCGCTAATGGCTTTAAAAATCAGCAAGGATGAAGGCCTCAGGGCCTATGCAAAAAGGTACTACGAGGTGTTCAATCGAATACCTGAATGCAACCAGGAGGTAGCGGTCGTGTCTTTCAAGAACGGCCTGAAAGATGACTATTCACTACGGAAATCTTTGGCAAAGACATTGCCGAAGAGCATGGAGGAGCTCATGGCAAGAATCGAAAAGTATGCACGAGCCGAGGAGGATACATCGGCCCACAAGGAAGTCAAACAGGAAAAAGGGAATGGATCGCCAAAGCAAGGCCAAAGTAACAACGGATTCAGCAAAACAGAGATGGAGTTAAGGGCTAAACAGGCAGTGACAACCGTGTTCCGAATTCCAATTCAAAAAGTTCTAGGAAAAATTCGGAGCCAGCCCTATTTCAGAACACCAGCAAGGGAACCAGGAGAGTTCATGGGAAGAAACATGGACAGACATTGTGCTTATCACAATGAAAACGGACATACAACACAGGTCAGCAGAGCCCTAAAAGCACACTTGAAGATCCGTAAGACAAGGCCACCTAAGAGACCTTGTCGATGAAACCGTAACAAGAGAAGAACAGTAAGATCGCCTCAGCTCCAAAGCCCCACCACCTCAAGAACCTCCTGCGTATGACCCTGATAGTTAATGTGATCCACTCAAAGGTTAACGAGAACGAAGTTAGAGGAGAGACCCAAAGGGTAAGGCATCTACAGCATGTCTACCAAGTCGGGATAAAGAGACATCACCTTGAAGAGAGCCAAGGACCGATAATAACTTTTACCGAAGCCGACCTAGAGATGGTCCAGCACCCGCATAATGATGCCTTGGTAGTATCCCTCCAGGTTGGGGAGTGCCAAGTGAAACGCATCCTAATAGATCAAGGCAGCTCTTGTGACATCATGTACGTTAGATGTTACAAGGAGCTAGGCCTTCACCCAGACGACATGGAGCAATCGAATGGCCCGATGGTCGGCTTCAATGGAACGCCGACGTGGCCACTAGGCGCTACAAACTTGGAAGTACAAGCCGGTACTAAGAAGATCAGGACAGAATTCATCGTGATTGATGCGCTTTCTCCTTACAACATCATATTAGGAAGGCCATGGTTGCATGCAATGAGGGCAGCTCCCTCAACATTGCACCAACTACTGCACTTCCCAACAGAACATGGGATTGAAGAAGTCAGAAGAGATCAACTGCAGGCAAAAAATTGCTCCATGGCAGCAATGAAGACTACCTGCAATGTTCGAGAACCAGCAAAGGCAGAGATTGAAGATGAGGACATGGAGGTCTTAGATGATGTCGGCAAGGAGCCGGCCGAGAAGAGTGAGGAATCACTAAAGAAAATCCTCGTCTATGAGGGCGACGAAGAGCGCTTCTTTCTTCTCGGCTTAGGCTTAGCCAAAGAAGAAGAGAGAGAACTGGAAGCTTTTTTAAGAACAAACATAGAGGTGTTTGCCTGGACACCTTATGAAATGTCTGGCATTGACCCCGAGGTCACATGCCACAGACTGAACGTCGAGAGGTTGGCAAAACCTGTAATACAATGAGCTAGAAGACCGACGTTGATGCACGTTGAAGCTGTAGAGGAAGAGGTAGACAGACTTCTGGAAACCAAGGCCATCAGAGAAGTCAATTATCCAACGTGGCTATCAAACACTGTGGTGGTAAAGAAGAAAAACGGTAAATGGAGGGTTTGCGTAGATTGTACAAGCCTAAATAAAGCCTGCCCCAAAGACAGCTTCCATCTGCCAAAAATTGACCAGCTGGTGGATGCCACATCAGGACATGGAAGGATGAGCTTCCTAGATGCTTATAGGTGGTACCACCAGATAGCCATGTACCCCCAAACGAAGAAAAAATAGCATTCATCACCCCAAAAGGCTCAGATCACTGTGGTGATGCCTTTGGGTCAAGAACGCAGGAGCAACCTACCAAAGGCTGGTAACCAAAATGTTCAAGCACCTGATAGGCCAAACAGTTGAAGTCTACATCGATGACATGGTCGTGAAGACCAAGGAGCCTAAGAGTCATCTTGCCGACCTGAAAAAGGTATTTGAAATACTCAAAACATATCGGCTCCGACTCAACGCATCTAAATGCGCGTTTGGAGTTGGATCTGGTAAGTTTCTAGGTTACCTGGTAACAAGAAGGGGAATAGAAGCCAGCCCAGATCAGATCAAGGCCATCCTAGATCTACAGAGTCCAACATCGGCAAAACAGGTTCAAATGCTCACTGGAAGGGCCGCAGCCCTAAACAGGTTCATAAGCCGAAGTTCAGACAAGTGTAAACCCTTCTTCAACCTGGTAAAAAAGACCGCAGACTTCCTATGGACTGAAGAATGTGAGGCCGCTTTGGCCGACCTAAAGAAGTATCTGACCACGGCCCCAGTTCTCTCCACACCTGAACCTGGGGAGGAGTTGTTTTTGTACTTAGCCGTGTCAGAACACGCAGTAAGTGCAGTGCTAATCTGAGAAGAACAAGGAGAATGTATATGTCTATTATGTAAGTAAAACCTTAGCCAACGCTGAAACAAGGTACTTACCACTAGAGAAGTTAATGCTGGCCTTAGTCATGGCCTCAAAGAAGTTGAACCACTACTTCCAGGCACACAAAATTGTAGTGCTAACAGAGCACCCATTGAAGTCCTTATTGCAACAAGGAGACTTAATAGGAAGAATTGCAAGGTGGGCAGTGGCTTGGGCCAGTATGACCTGGAATTCAGGCCCAGAAAAGCAATCAAGGGCCAGGTTTTGGCCGACTTCGTGGCAGAATTCACGCCTGAATGCCTCAGACATCGGGCTCCGTTGAGGCAGGATGAACGAGGTCCTAGCAAGCAAGGAGAATCCCAGCCAAAAGCAAAGGAGCAAAGGAATGAAAAGCTCAGACCTTGCAGCATCTACATCGGCGACTCATTCAGACTGTTTGTCGATGGAAGTTCAAACTGACAGGGAACGGGCGTAGGAGTACTGCTGATATCCCCAGATGGAGAAATAATAGAACAGTCTATCCGTTTGGGATTCAACGCCTCAAACAATGAGGCAGAATACGAGGCATTAATTGCAAGACTAAACCTGGCAGCAGCAGCAGAAGCAGACGAGGTAATAGTCTTTTGTGATTCACAGTTAATTGTTAACCAGTCAACATGAGAATTTGCAGCTAGGGACGAGAGGATGTCGGCATATGCAAAAGAGGTTATCAGATTGGCCGAGTTATTTCAGAATTGCCGACTTCTTCAAATAAGCCGAGATGATAACAGCCATGCCGACGCTGCCAAACCCGCAAGTTCAATACAGACCGAAAAAACAAGAACAATTATGATTGACTATATGTCGGGCCCGAGCATAGAACCACAGAACGCAAAGCAAGAAGCAATGTGCATGGACATGGGGCCAAGCTGGATGGACGCAATTGTTGCATTCTCGAAGAAGGAAAGCCGCCAGAAGACCGCAAGGAGGCACACAAAGTCGATTGAAGTCGGCAAGATTCAAATGATCGGACGGACATCTCTATAGAAGGTCCTTCATCGACCCTTTTAAGGTGCGTACCCTTTACAAGTTGAAGATTTTTTATATCAAATTCATGAAGGGATTTGTGGAAGCCACATTGGGGGCAAATCATTAGCCCATAGGGCCATCACCCAGGGGTATTGGTGGCCGTACATGCAAATAAATGCAGAAGCATACGTAAAGAAGTACGAACAATGCCAAAGGTTTCCACCTTTGATTCATCACCAATTACCGACCTAAACCCAAGATTCAAATTTGGCCGTTTGCCCAATGGGGCATGGATCTAGTTGGACAACTTCCCAAGCAACAGGGCAGAGAAAATACTTGCTGGTAGCAACAGATTATTTCACAAAGTGGATAGAGGCAGAACCTCTTGCCAAAATCCGAGATGTGGACGTCAAGAATTTCATATGGAAAAACATTATCACCAGATTTGGCATCCCTAGAGCCATCGTTTATTAACGGAACACGCTTTGACAAAGAAACTTATCAAGAACTTCAGGCAAAATTCAAGATCAAGAATTACTTTTCAACACCAAGTTTCCCCCAAAGTAATGGGCAAGCAGAAGCATCCAACAAAGTAATTTTGGATGGAATAAAGAAGAGGCTGCAGACAGCAAAAGGGAAGTGGGTAGACGAATTGCCTAACGTACTTTGGGCATATCGGACTATGCCGAGGAGATCAACGGGGGAATCCCCCTTTGCCATGGCCTATGGCACAGAAGTAGTAATTCCACTGGAAGTCGGCATCCCAGGGATCCGAACCCAGAGAGTTGAGAATGGGACTAATGACATACTCTTAGCCTGAGATCTGGATCTTTTAGAAGAGCGAAGAGAGAAGGCTGCAATTCAGCTTGCAGTATACCAGCAACAGCTTGCCAGAGCTTACAACAAGAAGGTCAACCCAAGAGATTTTCAAGTCGGCGACCTAGTCTTGAGAAAAGTCGTCGGCAACAAGAAAGATCCCAGAGAGGGCAAGCTTGGCCCAAACTGGGAAGGACCTTACAGAATTACTTCGGTGTTAGGCAATGGAGCTTATCGGCTTGAAGACAATGAGGGCAAAGCATTACCAAGACCCTGGAACACTTGCAATTTGAAATTTTTCTATCATTGAGATGTTCATTATTTTTGACCAATGTCATTAATAAAATCTTTTCAGAATTCTTCAAGCACATATGATTGATTAAGATACTTAACATTGTTTCTGGAAGACATAAAAAATGAGAACCCAAGTGGAACTTAGGTTCACATTGGGGGGTAGAGAGAAGACAAAGTTTACCACTTGTTGAAATTTGTAGCAATTTACAAGTTGGTCAAACCGATACAAAGTTTACCACTTGTTGAAATTTGTAGCAATTTACAAGTTGGTCAGACCGATACAAAGTCTACCATTGGTTGAAATTTATAGCAATTTACAAGTTGGTCAGACCGATACAAAGTCTACCACTTGTTGAAATTTGTAGCAATTTACAAGTTGGTCAAACCGATACAAAGCTTACTACTTGTTGAAATTTGTAGCAATTTACAAGTTAAAAGTAAGCCGAGATGGTTCCTTAACTTCACTTGTTGAAATTTGTAGCAATTTACAAGTTGAAGTTAAGCCGAGATATCTGTTTCTCTTCACTTGTTGAAATTTGTAGCAATTTACAAGTCGAAGTGAAGCCAATGTTATAGCAATCTACTGGTTGGATAAACCAAAGAAGATGTTTAACACTTATTGAAATTTGTAGCAATTTACAAGTTGAAGTTAAGCCGACATATGATCATCTGTTGAAATTTGCAGCAATTTACAGGTTGAGGTAAATATAATTGTTTAAACCCTTGTTGAAATTTGCAGCAATTTACAAGTAGATCATTGTTTAATACTTATTCTAACTTGAGAAAAGTTTACTGTATATGTTAATCATTGTTGAAATTTGTAGCAATTTACAAATAGGACAGATTGAGATTACTGTTTAAACACTCTTTGAAACTTGAGAAAAGTTTGCAAAGTTAACATTAAATAGTATATGTTTTATACTTGTTGAAATTTATGAAAAGATTACAGATCAATGTCTTGCCGAAGTAAAATTTGCAGTTATTATACCCGAGGTATGTAACCCTGAGAAGATTGTGCAAAGGAAGAATTATGTAAATCATGCAAAATATTCTAAGTATAAAGCCATACAGAAGCAATGAAGAGAAATTAAAGACTAAAGCATTCAGAGAAAAACAGTTACAGTTGTATATAATAAAGGCACTATGGCCTAGCAAAAGTTAAATGTTCACAAGTGACAAAGAAAGGCGCATCAGCCATAAAGAGGAAGCTTACATTGTTCAGAAAACAAAAGTACAAAAAAGAAAAAAGTACAAAAGACATTCAATCTTTTTCAGCATTAACAGATGGTTGGGCTAGAACCTCGGAGGGCTCTGGAAGAACCACCTTGGCATCTTTTTCTCCCACAACCTTTGCATCTTTTTCTACAGCAACCTCGGCATCTTTGTCTGCCGCAATCTCGGCGTCGATCTCCGCAAGTGTTTTATCAAGACTTCTTTCAGCTAGAAGAAGGTCAGAGGATAAATGAACTGGATCAGCTTCCTTGGGCACCATCTCAGTCTCTTCATCTTGGGTTAAGTCTAGGATCTGCTCAACTTGAGGAGGAGACTTGACCTCAGCAGCATCCTTAGACTTTCTCACCAAGGCCTCTTCATCATTATTGTCTTCATCCTCATCTTCGGCTTCGGATTCAGACTCAGCTTCTTCCTCAGCCTGACTTGGAGGTGGAGGAGGAGGAAAGGGAAGAGGAATAGCTTCAGCCTTGCGCCAGGGTGAGTCAGCAGGAAGATCAAGCTTTTTTACCAGGGACATCCAACCCAGGGAAAATCCCCTATTGCATGCCTGCCTGACTTGAAGTTTGTAATCTTTAGTAACATCAGCTACACCCTAGGCATAAGCCTTTTCGTCGGCTTCTTTGATTTCGGCCGATTTCGTAGCCAGGGCTTCCTCGAGCTCCTTCTCGGCCTGGGCAGCCTTTTCCTCAGCTTCTTTCTTTTCTGCCTCAGCAACTGTTTTAATGGCTTCAGTAGCCTCGGCTTTTTCCTCAGCCATTTGTTGGGCCTGAGTGGCAGCCTCGGCCTGATCCTCTAGAGTCTTCATTTTGTTTTGAAGACTCTTATTGATCTTCTAGAGGGCAGCATACTCCTTCTTCATATCAAACAATTTCTTCTTAGTCTCAAAGGATTGCATAGAAAAGGAGTGGGCGTGCTGGACAGCCTGAAGAAACATAAAAACAGAAGTTAGTACAAAATTTACAAGTACAACAAGATGAAGAAAGACAGGTTACAAGATGAAGACACTTACTTGAATGCAGTGTTGCAGCATCAGAGCGTAATTTTCGTATTCATTCATCTCGGCGTTCTTTTCAAGATCGCCTAGGAGAAGGAGGGATGTGCTTAGTGCAACACCGATGTTGATATCATCGGAGCTGTCACTAGCCAAAACAGGCTTGTTCTCCAATGTAATTTCAGGCCTCCAGGGGACATTTGGCACTTTAGACTTTGAAATCGTCGCTGAAGAAGACCTTGGCTTCTTTGATTTTTGGGACTCTGATGGTTGAGCCTCAGCGGACCTTTTGACCGAAGAAGAAGCAGTCTTCTTGCTATCGGCCAATTGTGAGATAGGTAAGGCGTCTTCAGCCTCAGCCTCAGTAGCTTTGGACTTCGGCTGGGCCTTCTTGGTTCTTTTTGTCTTTGGGAGGGGCATGGGTTGGGTTGTATGGCATCAACATCACCGGAAGGTCGGCCAGAGGTCTTGGGCAATGTTTTGGACGAACCATTTCGACAGTTTTAACGAGTCTGCATTGGCGTTTTCTTTCAGGAATTGGTACCAGGAATGGTGCCGAGGTGGAAGGTTGATTGGTTGGGTCAGATGTGGATCCCTGATCTGTTCGGGATGAAGAAGCACCTTGAGTTGTGACAGTAGGTGGAGAGAGGCTCTTTTTCTTCTTCCTTGGGGCGTCGGGCAAAGTGGATTTGTACGTGGGGATGAAATTCAGTAAGAATGGAGCTTTGCGCTTTTGGATAGGAAGGTCCAGAAGCTTCTTTAAATCTTTGCCAAGGAAATAGGACTGGCGAAAGTCCTTCGGTGGCTTGCGAACGTCTGCAAAGAAGAACATGACATCAGAAATAGGCAAAGTTTTGAAGATTTAAAAAACAAACTAAGTAATTGACACTGGGCTCGTACCCTTGCCCTCTTTAACTGTTCGAGGAAGAGGGAAGAGATGGACTTCTTCGTCTGGGCCAAATTCCCAATTTCCAGAGGCAATAAGATAATCGTCTCCAGCCCTCTTATTGGAGTCTGGGAGGTCGGCTACGATTTTAAATTCGGTAGACCTCGGCTTAAGGTAATACACATAACCCTTTTCTTTCAGGTTAAGGGCGCACATAGTATAACAGTATTGGATATCGGCGAGAGTGATCCTAACATTCTCCTGCCGAGCTAAGGCTATGATACCATTAATCACATATAGGAGTTGATGGTGAGTTGCATAGGGTTCAAGGTGTAGTAGTGAAGAACTTCACGAAAAAGGGGATTGAGTGGGAGCCAAGTCCACATTCAACAAAAAGCTACAATAGGGAAAGGCATTGTATTGTCTCAGAGGCATGATGGAATCATCATCCCCGCCTAGCCTAAGGTGAACGCCATCGAGAATAGAGAACTCTTGCCTAAAAAATTCAAGTTTGGTTGGGGTGTTTACCCTATGTCTCCACATACCCATGATTTTGGTATAAAGGTACTTGGCTACGTAAAGAGGATGCTCTTAAAGGGTTTTGGGACCTCGGCTTAAACCTAGGTATATATTGATAAGGCTTGTTTCAGTTTTTCCTAAGAATTAAAGGTTCTATAAACAAATCCCAACCCTAAAACTATGAAAGCAAAGATCAAAGGCTTGAATCTGGAAAACACGTAAAATAGAAAACAAGAACAAGATTTTCGAATCAAGAACACAAAGAGTTGAAGGCCAAGAACAGTGGTGAAACAGTGCAAGTGACATGTGCAAAATCATGAAATAAGAATCATTCAGGAGAATAATTCACAAATTGAATGCTAGAACGTAACAAGAAAAGGTGGAATTTCAGGAACAATCGAAAACTAGAGAAGAAAGGCCAGTTGCTTACCAGGAAAAGTGACGCCGGAATGAAATTCGCCGAGGACAGACGACGGATGAAATAGTAGCGAAAGCTTCGCAAGAATGGCAGAAGGAAGACAGTTGCAGAGTTTGAAGCTTGGAGCAAATTCGAAGAAGAAAGAGCTTTAGAGAGAGAAAATGTAAAGTAGACAAATGAAAAAGTGAAGAAACAGAAGAGAGAAGCAGGAACTTTTGTCAAAAACGTGAAACGGCAGCAAAATACGGCATTTATTCCGCCTAGAATAACGCATGCGTCAGACGGATAAAAGACGGCTTACAAGCGCGTCACAGGCACGGGCTAATAGAGATGAAACACATAAGAGAAACGGTTGAGAAGTAATGCAGGACAGCTCATACGCGTAGAAGAGTGCATTTGAATTCTTGTTCTTGAAAGAAGACATGTCGGCTTAAAGAGAATGATCTCGGCTAAAGAGTTTTTATGCTGACGTACTGAAAGGAACTAACAGTGTAGGTTCCATCACCTCAGAATGTCGAGATAATAGAACCTAGGGGGCAATTGTGGGGATATATTTCTGAGTACCAAACGTGGCAAGGTGACGCCGACGTGTCACGTGTCGTGGTAAGTTATGCCGAGGTAATCTCGGAGTTGCCGAGGTTATCTCCGAAGATATCGGAGTCCGGGATAAGCGGATAAAGGACAGGAGTCCTAGATTGGGAGAATACTTCAGTTTAGATAAAGGTAAAACTTTTGGAGAGTTTTGTCCTAAACCCATTGGGAGTTCCAGATTAGCAATAATCCTGAGTCCATTGGAGTTAGGCTCCTATTGGGACTAGGACTGTATTGACTATAAAAGAGAGGCACCCCCATGGGTCAAAGGTACGTTTTTAATACTCAAACTTGTGAGTTGAATACTTGATTATCTTTAAGAGATATACTGACTTGATCGTCGGAGTGCCCCCGGGTGGAAGAACCACCGCTGGAGCCTTTTCTTTCTGTGCAGGACAGCAAGGTACCATCTATTCTGCCTGTGTTCTACAACTGAATTCCTAAGGCGAGCAGTGTGGTCAGAAAATCACTCACACACTTAATTTTCAAAAAATTTAATTCAAAAAACTCAAACCAAGTACACTGAATACATTTTTATATTTTTAAGTATTTATTAATTTTTAAAAATATTTTACTATTTTAGATACATCTAAATAAGATACATCTAAAAGAAAAAAATTACTTAACATTTTAAAAATATTCACTAAAAATAAAAAACACAAAAAATAAAAAAAATTTAATTTTCAAAAAACTGAAACCAAACACTAATAGCAGCCAAACCATACAAGCTTACGAAATGGACTGAATGTGGGTCGGGCTGGGTGAGGGGGATGATTTAAGCGGTTGGGTCGGATTCTTGTACATCCCACATGTAATCTGTGCTCTCCCCGGAGAGTTTAGTAATCGCTCTCTCTCTCTCTCTCTCTATCTCTCTCTCTCTCTCTCTCTCACACACACACACAGAGATCTCATCTACCCTTTCCTTTCTTCCTTCACCCTCACGCCTCAGCCACACCATCGACCATGGCCGCCTCCTTTAGAGCTCACTCACACCGTCGACCTTGTCTACAGCCGTGGTCCCTTCCATGCGCCGCCTTCTTGCTCTCGCTATCGTTCGTTCTTTCTCTCTCTGTCTCTCTCTCTCTCTCTCGTACACATAGATATGTGTCACTTGTCTGAGTCATTTCTTGTTACATATTTCTGGATACTAGTGAAGGTGGAAGGACAACAACTACAGCCCAAGCTTAACAGTAAGACCTGCTGGAAAATAGTCCAAGTGATTACAAATAAGCCCAAACATGGACGTCATGAAAGTTCTAGAATACATGTTTAGAGATATTTAAGAAAGTCTCTAGAAAATAGTAGGTTGTTATACTCTAAAATGTACTTTAAAAAAATCTTATAATAAATATCTTAAGCCTAGAATTATCTATTGAGTAGCATCAATAAGGATAGTGCCTAATCATTTCATATGAGCCAAAAATTTAACACCCAAGTTCAATACAAAAAATGTTTTATTACCCCTCATTTTTTTTTTTTTTTTTGTTGGTCTTATTCCTCTTCCTAAGTTTTATTTACTCACACAAAAAAGAGATATTTATCAATAAATTTTATCTCACAAATAAGTATTCTAATTAATTCTAAGTTTTTTTTATTGATCTATTAAGTTTTATTAAGTTTTTTAGTGCGGTCCTATTTTTGATTTTGGTAGAGTTTCGGTAGACAGCTATACTCTTTTATTAATGTGATAGATATGATTGGACACTTCAATATGACAAGTTTGAATGTGACACTCTAACGATATGATAGTTCAAAAAAATTAAAAATTCTTTAGTGTATTTTTTCTAAACGTGACAACATGGCGAATATGATGTGACACTAAAAAAAAAAAAATCCTTAGTATACTTTTCCCAAATGTGACAACATAACAGGTATGATGTGACATTTTTAAAAAAATAAAAACTATTTACTATACTTTTCTCAAACATGACAACGTGGCGAGTATGATGTGACACTTTAAAAAAAAATAAAAATTTCTTAGTTTACTTTTCTTAAATGTAACAACATGGCAGGTATGATGTGACATTCTAAAAAAAATAAAAACTCCTTAATTTACTTTTTTCAAATGTGACAACGTGACGAGTATGATGTGACATTTCAAAAAAAATAAAAACTCCTTAGTGTACTTTTTCTCAAATGTAACAACGTGGCGGGTATGATGTGACACTTTAAAAAGAATAAAAATTTCTTAGTATACTTTTCTTAAACGTGACAACGCGATGTGTATAATGTGACACTCTAAAAAAAAATTAAAAACTCCCTAGTGTACTGAGAGGAAGATTAACGAGCTGAGATTGGGCCGTGGAAGTAGCCGGACAAATTGGGCCGGACGAGGTTGGGCCGAGGTATTTGACTCCGAGACTGGGTCGCGATCTTCCTCAGTAATGGCAAAGGCCTTGTGGAACCGAGCTACCTGATTTCGTTGGCACGGAGGCCGGTCAGGTTAAGGTTCTGTCAGGCAAGGGTTCCACAGTTCGCGCGTTGCTCGGTTGTAATACACACGCCCTCAGCCCGGCATGACCAAGGTGATCAATCTCCATCTCGGCTGTGCCGGAATGTAGTCGAGCACAGTTGGAAATGAGCCCGATTGGAGGAGCACTACGACATCAAGTGCACTTGGGCTTGAAGTGCAGTATGGCCATTGATAGCCGAGATAATGTTGCCCGGCTGCCGAGCTCCTAGTAGAGTGGGCTGGCAGTTGGGTTAGGTGATGCTCAGTAAGACTTGTGCTGACAGATGGGATAGTAGAGCCACGTGTCGAGAGATCACTAGGAGTAGATTTGGGGCGCAGAGGGTATATAAGCATGTCTGCGCCCCCCATACGCGACGGATGGACACTTTGTAAGAAACTCTTACACTAAAACACACTCTCTCTCTCTCTCTCTCTCTCTATCCCAAGGTGTGTGCTAACTTAATCATCGGAGGGGTTTTCCGGCCACACACCGCTGGGTAGCTCACCGCCGTTGTGCTCGCAGGTGATCAGGCAGAAACGGAGCTTGGAAGAAAGGAGTACGGGCTTGCCGGAATATTTTCTCCCCATACAATTGGCGCTGTCTATGGGAAATTTGCAGACAAAACCTTGTCTTCCACGCTCGTCTGATCGCCGTCTATGGCGAACAACGATGAGTTTCCATTGTCTGCCGTCGACGGAGTTACCCGGGAGTCAGGCAGATGGAGAGAAGGTCATCCCGACATCCTTCCAATGGGGGACCTGGAGACATTCCCAAGAACACAGTCGGGAGACGCGCGAGATAGGCGCGGAAGAAGTTATGGGCATTCGCGAAGTCCAGACGGTCATCGGCGACGGAGAGAATCACACGCCAGATGACTGGAACACAAGCTCAGGGACCAGGACGCCGTCATCCGGTGAATGGCGGCGGAGATGGAGGAGCTAAAGCGTCATGTCAAAGGGTAGGGTGTAGCTGGAGTGGGAGACCACAGTGAGCACACCCAACCCCGCCATTCAGGCAGTCAGAGTCAGCGACATACTCTATCCATTTCTATTACCAGAAGTTATAAGGTTGCTGATTCCGACGTGCGAGCAGAGAAGTCCAGCGCGCAAGATAGCACTTACCAGCCTTCACGTCCGGCGACGATGTCGAGGTACTCTTATTCCGCTTATTCAAAGGATTTGCGGGCAGTCTTAAAGGAGCGAGCTTGCCGGCCAGAGGCTCAAAGGGTGCCGGCATTCCAGCGGCTATCCTACAGAGTTCACGCCAGCGAGGAGGTCGGAATGCCTCCACTCCGCCAAGCAGCACCGCTCTTTGTAGATTCAGACTTGGCAAGGCTGAGCGCCACCCCATTGTCCCTGGAGATAGAAACAACACCGCTTCCGGCGGGCTTCCACCAGCCTAAATTTACGCTTTATGACGGAAAGACCGATCCCTACATGCATGTAAGCCACTTCCGACAGGTTATGGCCGGACATAGGCGGAATGATGCACTTATGTGCCTTATCTTCCCGTCAAGTTTAGGTTAACTGGGCCTGAAATGGTTTGAGAGGTTGCCGGAAGGGAACATTGAAAAGTGGCATCAGTTGGCCGAAGCCTTTGTGACGCGCTTCAAAACCAACACCAAAGGAAGTTGATCACCTACTGAGTGTCAAGATGGAACCAAGCGACACATTGAAGGCGTACAACTCTAGATATTGGGAGACCTTCAACGAGATCTTAGATTGTCCGGTCAACCTTGCAATCACTCAATACAAGCGTGGTCTCTCGGTCGGACATAGACTGCAGGACTCACTTACCATGCACCAGTCGACGTCCATGGGCCAGCTCATGCAGTGCATTAGTGAGCCCATCTGAGTTGAGGATGATGCGTCAGCATCCACCGCAAAGGCAACTCCGGCAACGACAGACAAGAGGACAGCAGGCAAAGTGCACGCGGTTGGGCAAGAGTCCAACCGCTCAAATGACCGAGCAGAGGAATCGGACCGTGGTTCGAACCGTAAAAACCGAGGTAGGGGACGTCGGAATGACCGGGGTGACTACCCCTGAGATGACGTAGCAGATGCAAACAGAAGGTTAAAGGCCAGGACAGGTATCACCACGGTCTTCAACATTCCAATCTATCGCATACTTAGTGAAATTCGTGACGAAGAATATGTCCGGTTCCCAGCTAAGTTAGGTGACGGTCAGAAGGGCTTCAATCCGAGGTACCGTTGCACGTTTCACCGGGAGCGCGGCCACCGGACAGAGGATTGTTTGCCTTTAAGGCAACACTTGGAAGAGCTAGTTGCAGCCGGACACCTGGACCTTTACATTGATGGGGGCGTTAAGGCGAACCAAGCTCCGGTCGATCCGCGGGGATCGGATGACCGTGACGCGCCTCCACAAGGAGTTATCAACGTTATCCACGGCATCGTGGAGCCGGCACGGGTATGCGAGCTCCGAGGTATGATCAAGAAGGCAGAACACATGAGGGAGGTTTTGTCGGTACAGCCTGCGATCAAGAGGGGGAAGACCGAAGAGAAATATATGATTAGTTTCACATCAAGGGATCTAGAGTGTATTCAGACGCCGCACAACGATGCCTTAGTAGTAACTCTCTGCGTCAAGGAATTTGATGTCAAATGGATCTTGATCGATCAGGGAAGCTCGGTCGAGATCATGTATTACGACGCGTTCAAACAGCTCAAACTCCGGGAGATAGACTTGGCTCCGGCAACTTCGCCACTGGTTGGTTTCAACTCACAACCGGAGTGGCCTTTGCGAAAGATTATCCTGCCGGTCAAAGCGGGATCCGTGGTCAAGCAAGTGGAGTTCTGGGTGTTACATGTGCCTTCTACTTACAACCTGATCCTTGGAAGGGGATGGCTTCACGCTATGCAAGCCGTAGCGTCGACCTACCATTAGGTGATGAGATTCCCCTTGGTTATGGAGGCAATCGAGGAGATTTGGGGAGATCAAGTCATGTCAAAGCAGTGCTTTGTGGCGGTAAATGGAAGCCGGGTTGCTAAAGGCTTCGTTTAAATAATAGAAGGACCGGAAGACTAGGGAGTTCTTGACGATGTGGGCATGAAGGCAGAGGACAAAGCTGTTGAGGAATTGGTGGAGGTGCGAATTGATACGGAGCAACCAGACAAGTTCTTCTTGCTCAGTTCCAGCCTTACTACCCAAGAAAGGACTGAAATGGTTGAGTTTTTGATGGCCAACATCGAAGTCTTCGCGTGGTCGCCTTACGACATGCCCGGCCTCGATCCAAGTTTTATCTGCCATCACCTCAATGTCTTTCCCGGAGCAAAGCCAGTCATTCTGCGAACAAGGAGATCGGCGCTGCATCATGCCGAGGTAGTTGTAGAGGAAATAAAAAACTTGCTTGAGGCACGAGCAATTTAGGAAGTGCACTACCCTCGGTGGATTTCCAACACAATATTGGTGCCCAAGAAGAACGAGAAGTGGCGAGTATGTGTCGATTACAAGACAGTCAACCGAGCTTGTCCGAAAGACAGCTTCCCTTTGCCCCGCATTGACCAGCTTGTGGACTTGACGGCTAGACATAGTAGACTCAGCTTCTTGGACGCCTATCGCGGCTGCCATCAGATTGCCATGCATGGGCCCGACCGAGAGATCACCTCATTCATGACTCCAAGGGGACTCTTCTGCTACCGAGTCATGCCTTTTGGTTTGAAGAACGCTGGGGCAACCTTTCAGAGGATGGTGACTAAGATGTTTGCTCCTTTGCTTGGCCGAACAATGGAGGCTTACATTGATGATATGGTGGTTAAAAGCCGGCATCAAGCAGACCACTTGTCCGACTTGGCCGAGATGTTCTCCATTCTCAAAAAACACAAGCTACGCCTGAATGCGTCTAAGTGTGCCTTTGGTGTGGCGTCTGAAATTTTTTTAGGATTTCTAGTCACGAACCGGGGCATCGAAGTAGACCCCACACAGATCAGAGCCGTGTAAGAGTTGAAGCAGCCCAGCTCGGCTAAGGACGTGCAGCATCTGGCTGGAATGGCCGTCGCGCTTAATTGATTCATAAACCGGTCATCAGATTGCTGCCATCCTTTCTTTCAGGCATTGAAATCAAAGTTCTCGTGGGACGAAGAGTGTGACCGGGCTTTGGCCGAGCTCAAGAAATATTTGTCTTCTCCGCCACTATTGGTTACACCAAAGCCAGGCGAGGAACTCTATCTTTACCTTGCCGTCTCACAGCATGCAGTCAGTGCAGTGTTAGTCCGAGCAGAAGGAATTAAGCACCTCCCAATCTTCTACGTCAGTAAAACCTTGCTGCCGGCAGAGTCGAGATACTTGCCGTTGGAAAAGCTAGCATTGGCCTTGATGATGGCTTCAAGAAAGTTGGCGCACTATTTCCACACCCATATCATCATCGTACTGACCGAGTTTCCCTTTAAGGCCTTGTTTGAATGGGCGAACTTTTCTGGTCGAATTCTCAAGTAGGCGGTCGAATTGGGACAATTTGATGTGAAGTTCCAGTCGCGCACAGCTATAAAAGCCCAGACCTTGGCTGATTTCGTGGCTGAATTCTCACCTGGAACTCATCCGGTGTGCCCGGTTGACGTTGCCACGGCAGAGGAGGAGGTGAATGCAAGCTTGACCGAGATACAACAACCTAGTGAAGTTTGCGACGCGGAATTTGCGCGCCCCACCGGAGCATCCTCAGTTTGTCTAATTCCACCGACCGGTGATGCGATGACGGAGTCGGGTCCCACCGACCAACCTACTCCGTCCGGAGCCGCATCACCATAGGGGGAAGAAATGGACCCACCCAGCACAGAGCCTGCGACTGGCATAATACCGTAACCTGGTGATTTGCCTACGGACTTGGGCATTGTAGATCAACTTGCTGAGTCCAGTGCCGAATCACCAAGGGGGGCTGAAGTGGAACCAATCAGTGCAGAACTTGAAACCGGACAGTCGAGCAACCGTGATCCCATCACCCTTCAAAACTCTCAGGACCCTTCAAAATGTTGGATGCTCTTTGTGGGGGAGATGTGGAAACTTTTTGTTGATGGAGCGTCGAACTATCACGGTGCCGGGCTAGGTATCATTCTTATCTCACCGGATGGCCTAACTATTGAACATTCTATCACCCTTGGCTTCCCAGCATCTAACAACGAGGCAGAGTACGAGGCACTTTTGGCCGGACTCAAGAGCACTCTTCAGATGAAGGCTTCCGAGCTAATGGTGTACAATGATTCCCAGCTTGTAGTTAACCAAGTCGCTGGGATTTATGAAGCAAAGGATGACAGAATGGCAAAGTACCAAGCTCTGATCAGGGAACACATCAAGCAATTTCAGGCAATCAGAGTTCAACAGATTGGCCGTGAAGAAAACAGCCGAGCAGATGAGCTGGCCGGCCTTGCTTCAATGGTTGATAGTACATCTCCTAACCCTCTGTTGATTGAATTCCTTCCACGGCCAAGCATTGAGGAAGCCGGGCAGACAGAAGTACTCTACGCCACGCTAGGTCCTTCCTGGATGGACCCTATAATCCTGTTTCTCAAAGACCGGACTCTGCCAGCCGATAAGAAAGAAGCGCACAAAGTCCGGGTGAAGTCAGAGCGGTTTTGGTTCTCTCCATCTGGAGCGTTGTATAAAAAGTCCTTCACCGGTCCTTATCTGAAGTGCGTGCACCCGAGTAGCGTGGAGGCCTTCTTGTATGAAATTCACGAAGGCATCTGTGGCAGTCATATAGGGGGCAGGTCCTTGGCCTACCAAGCTATTTTGCAGGGCTACTGGTGGCCGTGCATGCAGACCGACGCACAAAAATATGTACGCAAGTGTGAGAAGTGCCAAAAATTCGCCCATCAGATCCACCAGCCGGCCAGGGAACTTCTTCCCCTCATCAGTCCTTGGCCCTTTGCAATGTGGGGGCTAGATATAGTCGGGCCGCTACCAATAGCACCAAGCAACCAGAAGTTCTTCATCGCGGCCACAGATTACTTCACCAAATGGGTTGAAGCTGAGCCCTTGGCAACAATCAAGGAGAAAGACGTGAAGCGGTTTGTCTGGCAGAATGTGGTCACGCAGTTTGGCGTCCCTAAGATTTTGATCTCTGATAACAGCACCCAGTTTGACGGTCGCCTATTCAGAGGATTTTGTGAAGATCTTGTGAAGATCTAAAGATTGAATTCTACAACTCTACTCCGGCTTACCCACAGTCCAACGGTCAAGCCGAGGCATCTAACAAGACCATCCTGGCTAGGTTGAAGAAACGACTGGAGAAGGCAAAGGGAAAATGGGCTGAGGAACTACCCAGCGTCCTTTGGGCATACCGAACTACCCCACGGCGATCTACCGGGGAAACTCCATTTGCTTTGGCTTATGGCATGGAGGCGGTCATACTTTTGGAAGTTGGCATGCCCATCCTAAGAAGTGAAAGTTTTGAGCTCGAGCTGAACGCTGAGGCTATTGCCCTGGAACTAGACCTAGTGGAAGAGCATCGGGAGAAGGTCCTCATCCACGTGGCCGCCTACCAACAAGAGCTCTCAAGGATGTACAACAAAACGGTGCACCCCAAACCGTTCAAAGTAGGTGACTGGGTTTTGAGGAAAGTTATGGGCAACACCCTGGTGCTAGGTGAAGGCAAACTAGGGGCAAATTGGGAAGGACCCTACAAGATAACCGGTCTGGCGGGCAAGGGGGCATACCACTTGGAGGATCTGGATGGCAAAACAATACCCCGGCCATGGAATGCGGCCAACTTCAAACTGTATTATTTCTACCTTTAGCTTTCTTTTTGTGCAAAGAAATTTTTTTTGCCTTACACTTCAGAATGTAATTCTTTTTGTTAATATATAGAAGTGTTTCTTCTTTGCTTTAGCATTCAAATTATTGTTTTGATGTAAAAACCGAGATGATTTGTTCCGGTCGAAAGAGTTGATGTTTTGTTCAACTTAGGTACTCTCAACCAGGATGTTTACTCCGGTTGGCAGGGTTGATGTTTTGTTCAACTCTTAGAATCAAACCGAGATGATTTACTCTGGTTGAAAGAGTTGATGTTTTGTTCAGCTTAGGTACTCTCAACCGAGATGTTTATTCCGGTTGGCGGAGTTGATGTTTTGTTCAACTCTCAGAATCCAGCCAAGAAGATTTACTCCGGTTGGAGGAGTCGATGATTTGTTCAACTTAGGATTCCCGATTGAGATGATTTACTCTGGTTGGAAGAGTTGATGTTTTGTTCAACTTAGTTATTTCCAACCGAGATGGTTTATTCTGGTTGAAGGCGTTAATGTTTTGTTCAGCCGTTACTCTCAACCGAGATGTTAATTCCGGTTGAAAAGTTGATGTTTTGTTCACTTATGAAATCTGAGCCGAGCTGTCTTTTTCGGTTGTCTGAATTACTTGATGTGGTTTGTCTTGCCAAGGTGTTTTGTTCGGCTGAAGTTATAAGACATGTATACCGCTCAAACACTTGATGAAATTTGAAATTTTCATTCATAGAAAATAATTACAAAAGGTGGGGCTGACAGCCGGGTTACATTGTAAAAAAAAAAAAAAAAAAAAAAAAAAAGAGAACACAAAACTAAGCTAAGGGGGAGAGGTCAGGGAATTCCTCATTAGCTTCCAAGTTGACCGTTGTTGTCTGGTCCTGGATACCGGTCCCAGTCTGGCTGGGTTGCTCTTGCTCTCCACGGTACTTCACCTCGGCATTTACCTCGGCCTCTTCTTTCTCTTCTTCGAGCCCTTCCTCAGTCTCAGCCTGCAACGTGCTGAAGACGTCGTTGGCATACGGCATGAGATAGGTCGGTAGGAAGGCAGGTGGTGGAGAAGCAAACACGTCGGTGTCTAGACCCTGACCGAGGTGTTCGCAGGCAGACTTCCAGCCGGCTTTGAAGTAAATGTCCTGAGTCGCGAAGACTTGCTTCTTATAGTTATCCTCGGCTTCGTTGAAGTCGGCGTTGTTAGCATCTTGGCAGTCTTTCTTCCGAGATTTCTTGAGCTCATCAAGCTCGGCCTGGAGCTCGTCTCTCTTCTTCTCGGCCTCGCCAAGCTGACCGAGCAACTTGTTGTTGTCAGCATTGGCGATTTCAAGTGAGGACTTTGCTCGGCCGAGCTCGGTTTGGAGGCTTTGGACTTGGCTGGCGGTGTCGCTCGCCTTTTGCCGGAGTTTGTGGATGCGCTCCATGACCAAGTGCTGCTTTTGGATGGCCTGCAAAAAGAGAATTTGATCAGAGAAGAAACCATGCAAACACTTGTAAACATTTAAGTAGAAGATTGAGATTCTTACCCTGGTCATGAACTTCACGGTTGATTTTACCAGCCGGGTGTCAGGAACGTGGTCGCTGCCAACCACGTCACTCGGCAGTAGGAGAGCTTTTGAGAGGTCGAAGGCAAGCAGGTGCTCTTTGTCGCCCTTGACGGAAGCATTAGCCGGGATCTCTTTGCCCCGGTGCTTCAGTTGCAGCCGCCATGCTGGAACGGGGTCGACCGTGTCGGTAGGTTACTCGGTTGTTAGCTCGGCAACTAGCTCGACAGATGGATCTGCGCGAGGTCGTTTGCTAGCCCGGCGGGTTTCCTGTCTGGTTTGCCCAGCGGCTGGAGATGCCAAGGCAACCACAGGGTCGCTGGATTAGCCGGCAGCTGGGGAACGTGTGGTGATGCTTGGTATCTCGGTTGAGGTGGCTGTGAGCAAATTTTTGATGCGGCTTTTTTCGCCATCTCCTCAACTTCTGTCAATCGAATTAGTGGGACGTCAGGCAAAGTTGGGTCTAGAGGAGGTGATGGAGCACGGAGAAAGTCTGTTACTTTACTTCGGCGGGGAGCTGAATATCTGTAAGTGGGGACGTAGCCGAGCAACTCGTTGCAATCCCGGTGGTTGTAACGGAGCACGGTCCTGATGGCTTCAACGTTAGGAAACTGGTAGTTGGCTTGCAGGGCTTGAATTGCTGCAAAAGAAACAAGAAAAATGGTTAAGTACAGAGTAATGAAGGAAGCCAATTGACCGAGCAAGGTAGCACGGCTTACATGTGGAACCGAAGTTCTTGCTTATGAACCAGCCCGGTACCTCGGCTGTTTCATAATTGCCTGACACACAGAAGGAATCATCATCGTGCAAGTCCTTGTCTGGTGTGCCGGTCATTATTTTTTCCTTGCCCGGCCTTATCTTAAGGTAATAGGCGAGGCCATCGCCGGTGTGCCCAAGTGTGTATTGCCGCAGTATCTCGGCTAAACCTAAGTTTGTGCCTAGCCTGTTGTTTAGCTCATGCACGCCATTTATTATGCGGTAGGTGTTGGTTGACACTTGTGTGGGTGCTAGCCCGGTGCGGCGAAGGAACTCGGTGATCAGTGGGTTGAGCGGGAAGCGGAGGCCTCCTTTGACGATAGACAGCACGGTGAAGGGACACTGTTCTCTGCCCCAAGGTGTTGTCTCAATTTTTGCAAGTTCAAGGTGGACATCGGTCGGGATACCGTGCTCCTCCCTGAAAGCGGCCAGAGCAGCCGGAGTATCGACCAGGAAGCGGAATTTCCCCATTTACGACTGGCCGAAGATAGCTCGATTGAAGGGTTTGGCACTGTGGTAATGGTGGCAGCTCGGTCCTTAAGAGCCTTGGTATTGGTCAATGGTCCCCTTGGACTCTGCAGAAAAAGGATGGCAAGGGTAAGAGGGAGCGCGGTCGCGCTAAACGAGCTCAACTTTAGCCCGGTCATGGATTGTGCCAAACCACCTCGGTCAGAAAGGCAAACCAAGGAGCTCGGTCACCCAAACGGACCAGTTGTTAGCCCGGTCGAGCGGCCAAGTCCTTTGGCTATCTCGGTTTTTACTAAGGTTGCAGCAAACAGTTTATGTGCTCGGTCAGATTGATTTTTTTGGATCAAACGAAGATCTGGGGCCCGGTCAGCCCCAGATCTTTAGTGTTCTTCAAGAAAGATGAAGAACAATTTGAAGAACAATGAAGAAACTAAGGGGCATTGAAGGTTTTGGGTGGGGAAGGCCCTAAAACCTACGAATTTGGTGCCATAGAGGAAGAAATATCAAATGAAAATAGTAATAACAAGGGTTGAAGGACTTACCAATGAAAGGCAGGGCTTGCTTCTTTGAACACAAACGCAGAGAATGGCTGGAACAAGGTCTGGTGGAGGATGCTTGAGCTCTGAAACGTCGAAAGCTTGAGAGGCAGTAAGAACGGAATTAGAGAAAAGGGGCATGTTTGTATAGGCAGAAAAACCGCCCAAATTCAAATTCTGTAAGACGGCTGGGTTGGCTGCTCGAGGACCAATGGAAGCTTGCCACGTCTCCCCATTGAAGGCTGCGTCAGAGTTGAAGAGACAGAAAGGTCAGATGAGGTGTCTACCGAGCAAGCCGAAGAGACAGGAAAAATCAGACCGGACAAGTTTGAAGACAGGCATGTCAACTAGCCCGGTTGCCGATTAGTAAATTGAGGATCGAGGAGGTGCTACCCCGGTCAGAGTAGGTAATCCCAGTCACGCTTCAGCGGATGGAATTAAGGGGCAATTGAGAGGGAGATTAACGAGCTGAGATTGAGCCGTGGAATTAGCCGGACGAGGTTGGGCCGAGGTATTTGACTTCGAGATTGGGTGGTGATCTTGCTCGGTAATGGCAAAGGCCTTGTGGAACCGAGCTACCTGATTTCGTTGGCACGGAGGCCGGTCAGGTTAAGGTTCTGTCAGGCAAGGGTTCCACAGTTCGCGCGTTGCTCGGTTGTAATACACGCGCCCTCAGCCCGGCATGACCAAGATGATCAATCTCCATCTCGGCTGCGTCAGAATGCAGTCGAGCACGGCTGGAAATGAGCCCGGTTGGAAGAGCACTACGACATCAAGTGCACTTGGGCTTGAAGTGCAGTATGGCCATTGATAGCCGAGATAATGTTGCCGACTCTGAGCTCGAGAGAGTGGGCGGTTGGGTTAGGTGATGCTCAGCAAGACTTGTGCTGATAGATGGGATAGCAGAGTCACGTGTCGAGAGATCACTGGGAGTAGATTTGGGGTGTAGAAGGTATATAAGCATGTCTGTGCCCCCCATACGCGACGGATGGACACTTTGTAAGAAACTCTTACACTCAAACACACACACACTCTCTCTCTCTCTCTCTCTCTCTCTTTCTATCCCAAGGTGTGTGCTAACTTAATCGTCGGAGGGGTTTTTCGGCCACACACCGCCGGGTAGCTCACCGCCGTTGTGCTCGCAGGTGATCGAGCAGAAACGGAGCTTGGAAGAAAGGAGTACGGGCTCGCCGGAATATTTGCTCCCCGTACATGTACTTTTCCTAAATGTGACATATGACACTCTAACGTAACAGGTATGACGTGACACTCTAAAAAAATTAAAAACTCTTCAGTGTATTTTTCTCAAATATGACATTCTAATGTGATGGGTATGATGTGACACTAAAAACACTTTACTGTATTTTTTTCAAATGTGACACTCCAATGTGGCGGACAAATGAGTCATTTCACATCCAAATGACTGAATGGATCATAAGAAAAATATATGCGACTATATGGATTACAAGTCCAAAATATGAGACTTATTAGTCAATCTGCCAACAAAAAACTTTTTATTTTGAACAAGACAATTTTATACGACTTTAAATATTTTATTTGATACGTTAGATTTGTGAAATAGGAATAGATGAGTTCCATGTATAAAACATTCAAAGATGAACATGTATCTTCATAGTTTGTATTAAGCTAGCACTAGGGATGTAAATTGGGCTGGGCTGGCCCGACCCACTTGAGCAAGCCCATGTTGGGCCTCACGGTCTCCCGCTAAAATTCGGGCTTGGTCGGCCGGATCCACGAGCCAGAAAATTAGACCCAAGCTCAGGGGATATTCGGGCCTTGGGTGAGCCGGTGGGCCTAGACTTGGGCTCGAGCTTGGACAAGGCTTGAACATTTTTTTTTTCTTTATTGTTTTTCACAAAAAATTTATTTTTTGCCACAAAAAATGACACGGGGGCTCAGGCGGGCTGATGGGTCGACCCACGAGCTAGGCCTGGTTGGGTTAAGGCCCAGGGCCTAACAGGGCTTAATCGGGTCAGGCCCACCCCGAGCTGCGGGCCATTTTTACACTCTTAACTGTATGGGGTGTAAATTTGGCCTGGCCCGGCCCACACAGGCCCGAGCTCGGGTTGGCCCATATTGGGCCTCGTGGGTTTTCCACAAAAAATGACAGTGGGCCTCGGAACGGGCCGAGCCTCAGGCCAGGCTTTGAGTAGGCTATGAGCAGGCCGGCCTAAGTGGGCTGGGCCGGGCTTCAAAATGATGGCCCAGGCCCAAGGTCCTGGACTGGGCTCGAGGCCCGGCCTAATCGGGCTGGGCCCACCTCGGGTCGCGGACAATTTTTTTTACACTCCTACCTAGCACCACATGATTTGTAAAATGTTTTTTTATCTTTTAATTATTTTTTTTATTTTTACAATTGTAAAATTTTGAAGTTGAAACCATCATATAATTTAATTTACACTTAGTGATATCCTTATGCAATACAATCTCTGTTATTATATCACCACTCAAATGCCTATTTTAAACTTTTATAGCCTCTAAAATTAAATTAAACACAAAAGGGCACTTTGGTTATTAGAGTTAGTGGTGAGCATGGTCTGGATTGGTTCAAATTGGGATAAAATCAGGATCAATCAATTATCTACGGTTCTTAAAAAAATTGGAACCAATCAAATTCATTTAAATCATGAAACCAATCCGAACCAATCTATTTAAACATGGATTGGATCGGTTTAGGACCATGGATTCACATAATTTTTTTCTTAAAAAAAAATAAAACATTTTTAATTTCATGAAAACATAAACATAGCATCATATTAGTTCCACAATAGTAACACGTCTTTCCAAAATAGCGACATACTATTCTAGAATTTAAATAACCATAAGAAAACTGGTTCCACCATAAGTATGTAGACCATTACAAAAAAAATACAACCGAACAAACAAAAGAAATAAAAGAAGATACTAAGCGGGTTTAGATTTGGATTTAGGTTTTCTATGGAATAAGAGAAGATACTATGCAGGAGGGTGTATAATATAAATGTAGGCTATTTGTATATGGTCCAGATCGGTTCCAATCTGGAACTGTGGGGTTCAATCCAAAACTGATCTGTGGACTACGGATTTTTAATTTTTCAATCCGATTCCTTGCTCAGCCTTAATTAGAGTTACACTTAAGTAGGAAATTTTATTTTCACACATCAATTTTATTTTATTTTATTTTTATTTATTTATTTTTTTGTGAACATCTTTTCTTAAGTCACATACTTAATAAATTTGAAATATTATATTTTACTCAGTACACAACCTATCATACCAAAAATACCTTAATCTTCTTTATCTGTCAAACCTTTATCCTAACCCTAACCTTAACCACCACCCATCTCCGCTCGGACCATTGTCGCCATTATGAACCACTGTGAACTGCTTGTTACCACCGCGAGCCCTCTTTCGTGAACCCCCCACCATTGTGAACCACCTCCACCGCGAAATATCCTCCATTGTAGCCCTTTAAAACTTCTATTGTCAAGAACCCTTTATCTACAAACCAACCTCCGTCACAAACTGTCATCACAAACCTCCCGTTCATGAACCACCTTCAATCGCAAACGTTTCTTGAAATCCACCACCAATTCCTCTCTCTCTCTCTCTCTCTCTCTCGATATGGTTCCCTTCTCTCTGTATCTTTAACTGTACTTGTCGTCAACGAACATGGTAGAGAAGAGATTGTGTAACGCCCCGAAATAAATGACAATAACCCATATAATACGTTAGTTAAATAACAATATATGATGATATAATTATCTTCCATTAATCCCAATTACTTGTACAAAAGGGTAACATATACAGGTATATATTCACAAGTCTAACCCTGAATATATAACATATGTTACATGATAAGAAAATGGAATGAAAGTTGAACAAATAAGAAATGCCCTAAAAGTTTACAGCTTTCCAAAACAGTGCTTGGTTATAACAAAATGGATTTAAATCCAATACAATTAAAATGCTAGGCTTGCACAAAATAAATACAACAAAACAACCAAAATGAAGCTCTTGCTTCCAGGTCCTCCCAAGCTATTACCTTAATGGAGGTATATCATCAGTACTTGAAAATGGTTTTCCCACATAGGGTAAGCTAAAACCTAGCAGAAATAATTCAATACAGTATATAAATCTTAACAAAGATATAAGGTAATATGTATATGCAATGCTCGTGCCAAAATATTTATATATCACTTTCCCAAAACCATGCAATGCTAGAATTATCACAATTCATAAATCACTTCCTTTACAATAGAAAACAGGGCAATGAATCACGCTTGAGGAATCTCAAAACAATTCCAACCTTTCACGAAAATTTCGTTCGCGAGAAACCGTAAACCGACACCTATGTAAACGTAGGCTTTACACGCACTACTATTGCCATTTCACAGAAGGTTCGTTCGCAGGATTGACACCCACGTATACGCTCGATTTTTAGGACTTTCACAATGGACACTCAGGTCAACTTTTTTCAACGAGACAACGCATACTTCCTAGATTCATCCATTTTCTCAAAACGATAAACATTTCCAATGTATAAATATGAAATAATGCTCGATGCAAATGGATGAGACAATAGTTTCAATTCTCCTAATTCTCATGCAATTTCTACAACAATCATAGTTATCCTCCACCGATAGCCCAAAATAGATATTTCTAAACAGACAAACAATTTTCAATAAAGATAAACTTTCCAAATTTCAATATGTGAGTGATAATCCATGTCCAAATCCATCATCCTCATCAATATCAACCCAATTCTACATTTCCAACATCAATTTCATTTATCCTTTCAAAATCAACATTTGATATATTTAGGGTAAATTTTCTTTATAAACTAATTTCAAAGGTAAAAATCCACTAATTCATCATAACTCAACAATAAATACATTCTCTTAATCATATTAAAATCCCCTCTTTTGAAATCAAGCCAAATCCTAAGTTTGTCCAAAATTTCTTCAAATCACAATGTTGTTTTGTAAAGACAAATATCTAAGTTAAAAATCATAAGAAAGTGTGGAGAATCCCTACCTCATACTTAGAAGATAAGAGAAAGAGTGAAGGAACTTCAACAACGCATAAACCTAACTTTGTTCAGATCAAAAGGAAGCTCACAACATGCTTTACCTTTTTAACAAAGGGACACGAGTGAAGAACTCGATGGATCTAGGTGTATTTGTAAAGAGAAATAGAGTTTTAGAGAGTGAGGGTGTAGATCTAGGATTTTTAGAATGCTTAGGAGAGATATATGACCGCTCAAGTGCAAGAAGTGTCGCTCGAGCGATCAGACACAATAAATATGACCGCTCGAGCGCACAAAGTGACCGTTCGAGTGAAGAATACAAACTCCCAGAAGTTTTACAGATAGAGAACCATCACCTGAGCTCAAGAATGACTGCTTGAGCCAATACCGCTCGAGTGAAGAATGCCAACTCCCAGTAGTTTTGTAGTCCTGCAAAAGTACTGAGAATTCTCAAAGACCGCTTGACCGCAAGAAGCGTCACTCGAGCGAAGAAGCCAAATTCTGGACATGAACCATTTTGAAAAACTAACTCTCGACTTGTTCCAAATACAACTAAGACACTCTAATAGCTAGACTAAATGAAGAGTAAAGAGAAATAAGACATGAACAATCGTATAAGACAATAAAACTCAGATCCAGAATATCAAACGGGTCGGGTCTAAACTAGAATCGCTATGGATTGGGATTGTTGTGGATGGTGGAGGAGTTGCAGCGGTTGGTGAAGATGGTGGAGGGGATGATGATAGAAGGCGAGGGTGTGAAAATGGTTAGGGTGGTCGTGGAAGAAGGCTGATAATGGCAGTGATGGCGGCGGCCAAAGGTTAAGGGATTAGAGTTTTGGAAGAGAAAATTGATGAAGAGTTAACATTGAATCAGTCTAGATTACAGCCTAGTGAGCTACAACCAGTGCAGCTATAGGTGCAGCGTAGTGAGCTCAAGATTATAGCATAGCAAATAAAGCAGGTGCAATCTCACTTCAAGAAAGTTGAACAAATGCAGACTTGCAGACTTAGATGAAGGTGCATTCCAAGTCATGTGCTGTGTCACAACTAAGCAAAGTTAGCACACCATTGCAATCTTCTGTACAGTTACCTTGTTAAATAATTAATTAGTCTGTTAGATGATTGGTTAGTTTGTTAGAATAGATAAGAGTTAGTTATTAATGTGTATATAAGTAAGACAATGTAATTGCTTACAAAATAAATCAATTGAATTTATTTTTTATTCAAAAAGGTATTTTGGTAGTTCTATTTTATAACAACATTGTGGGTGTTTGGAAAGTGAGTTTTTTTGAGATTTTTTTTGTGGTTTGAGTATTTTAGTAGGGTAGTTTAGTTTGTGTGTTTAGGAAGATGGGATGGATTTTTTTGGAATTATTGTATTGAAAAATATGTTTGAAATGATAGTGGAATGTAAACAGACCAAATTGCGCCTGTTGCTATTTATTTGCAAATATTTGTTAATGGCTACATGGCCACCATTTATACCACATTACAAATTGAAAGCAGATTTGACATGTGGCCACATTTAGTAATCTGTCAAAACACATGGTGCAAACAATTGTTACCAAAATAAATTAAAATGAATTAATTAATGAAGTTGCTGTTAGTTTGCCATATTAAAATTAATTAAAATTTTCATTTAATTGAAAATTGCATCTATTTTTCCAGAAAATAAAAACAATTTGTTTGTCAACATTTATTTTAATTTTCACATATAAAAATTAATTAAAATTTTGTTTGGTTTAGTGAAATTGCGCAAAAAAATAAAAAAATAAATCACTCTCTATCTCCTTTACATCATTCAATCACTTTTTCTCAGTCCTCTCTCATTCTCAATCACTTTTTCGTTCACACATATCTATGTAACTACAATAAAATTATTTTCACAACTCCTGTACTCCAAAATTAGTTCGAAAATATTCAACCAAACAAACCAACTAAATTTCTAAACTCTTTCCCCATAATTAATTTTCAAAATTTATCTCTGCAAACAAAACCAAACAATTCCTAAGTATTTATTCAACTATTTTTTTGTTCCAAAATATTTATATCAGCTTAAAATGAATGAAAAAAATACTACAAATTTTCTATTTTGATTTATCTTTCAAATTCATTAATACTACGAAATATACAATGGGTTTAATTGATTTTTTTTTTTTTAAATACAATTTCAGAAAGGGGAAATGGTGATTTTTAGATAATTTAGTTAAGTAAGAAAAGAAAATTTTACAGAAATAGACAAATGTGGTTACCAAATGAAGAGTAGTTTACTTATAGAAGCAGTTAATAAAAAGAGAGATTAGATAAATGAAGAGTCGTTTACACAAGCAATCTACATATAAATAGTAAATGATAAGAAGTAGTACTTTAAAAAATTTTAAATTTGCAACACACTAGCATTGTCCGTACACGAATTACAAATTTAAATAATTTGTTACAGTCACATTGTAATGTGGAAATACAAATTACAAATTACACAAACACATAAATTAGATAACAAGCATTTCACAATAGTCCTTGACTCCGTATGTGAAACAAATGGTCACGGATGCACAGGCGAACTCTTGCCATATCTATATCCGTATCTCTAACCATGAGGCCATTATCTATATTTTGTCCTCCTTCCGCGGCGGGCATGTCATCTGGAACAGAGGAACAGCTGACATGTTCGTTGTGTGCATTAGCAGCTATCCTGTGCCTACGGATGAAATTTTATAAGGCCATTGACGCACCAACCAATGGCATCTGCACCGTCACAAAATCATAGTCGGGCATATTTTTCAGGAACTTCCAGTGCGATTTCCACACTCCAAATGTTCTTTCCACCACGCTCCTCAATGATGCGTGCACCTCGTTAAACAATTCTCTTGGGTTATCGGGTCGTCGACGATCCCAGAATTGTGCTTGGTGATACCGAAACCTTTTGTATGGTGCCAAATATCCCTTTTTGTTTGGATAACCTGCATCCATAAGGTAATATTTACCTACATTTGGTCAATCAATTTTAGATTTTGAACAAAATTAATAATGAGTACTTCATTTAAAATGTGTTAACTTCCTAGGGGTGCATGAATGGTGCATGTTTGTTCTCAATTATTTCGTTGAAGATGCAACTGTCATACATGCTTCCTTTCCAACCACAAGATATGAAAATGAAGCACATGTCGAAGTCGCACACTGCTAGTATGTTTTGAATTGGATATTCTTTACGACCGTAATATGTGCCGGCATCATGGGCAGGCAACACAGCTTCTACATGAGTATCATCCAACGCTCCAATACAATGCTACACCAATAACGTACATCACATGAGGTTTACATACATAACATAAAATGAAAATTAACTGATAACGGCAACTAATATGCTAACCTTGAAAGGCACGTATTTCCCTTTGGATCGCAAATATGGATGCCTATTATTTTGATCTCTGGTGGGCTTACAATGCACTTCTGTGAAAAACTTCATTGCTTCCAACACTGCATGGAAATGTCGCGACACAGTTTCTCCTAAGTGTTAGAATCATTCCTGAAGTTTTCGGTTACTGCAACCGTCCAACATATGGATGAACATCGCAACACTTTCTTCAATGTGTAATCCATGGGGTCTTGTAAGTACCTGTAAACCGAAGTCGCTTCGCAATGTGTCACACAACGCTTGAAACACATACAGCGGCATATGCAAAATTTGTTCACGTCTACCTACGTGTCCATCAAACAATTCTTGAATCCAGGCACGACCGGTCAGAATAGAAGTTCGGCATGGGATCTTCTCTATGTACTTCAGGTAATATTCCATTGCATGCTGCGCAGCGTCACCGATTACGCTTTTTTGTAGGTCTTCTTCTTCCTCAGCGAGTTCGATGATTACATCATCGTAATTTCTGTAGTTGCTACTTTGACCTTTCTACATTATTTGTTGATGAATCCTACAATGCATACAACACACAAATCAATTATCCAGTTGTAAACTAGGCACATTTGGACGATTAAAGTTCAACCATAAAATTGGAACAAATCAACTATCCATTACATTACATTCAACCATTAAAGTGAACTATGCCAAAAAAGTAAAGGTTACACTATGATCCCATATTGCACAAAACAAAAGTACATACCGTTCATAAAAGTAAAGTAACAGTAACTACAGTGCTGTGCAACCACACTAAAAAACAAAAAAAACTAAAAAATGAGACCAACAGAACTAGTTCAAAAAAAACTAGACTACATCAAAACCAAATAGGTCATTTTTTTGCGTGAAGGACCAAACCCAAGCAATCACTAGCCTTTTGAAACCAACAATGCTGCAAGCCAACCGACTACATTCTCATCATCTGGCATGCACATCAATATTTCCCGGTAATCCGCGTTCTCTAATGCAGTGCAGGCGAAATGGAACAGGGGGATACTGATGAAGTCCAGGATAGCCATAAGCCGCTGCATATATGGCTCAATGCCATACTTCTGTGATGCATCAGTTCCGTGCTTGACTGTCAAGTGCATCTGTGCTTCAACCGCCTTAGACAGATGGTTAAAACTATCCGCAAGTACCGATGCTCCACTAGAGACCTTCTTTGACTTTCCATTAGTGCTACCTCCCTTTTCCCTCTTTGTCCCGGGGTGTGCTTCTTCAAGGTGGATGGTGGGGGAGTTTGGAGGTGAGTTAACGACCGGTCTGTATGGCTCGGTAAATGGTGTCAACCCAGGAGAGTCCACTGAGTCGGATTCACCTTTGCCAACATCCACAGCCTTCTACCCCGGCGTCCAATGGTGTTTGCCAGTCACAGTTGCACCGGTGAATACTTCGTGCATCAAATCTTCATGCTCTAATGGTTTTGTCTTGAATTTGTAAGCAATCTTGTTTGTCTGCAAGTGAAAATCAAAGTACAATTTAATTTTTCCGTCATAGTGACATGAGACATTCAACGAACAAGTGACTTTCGCTTACATGTGTGTACAAAATTAAAGGGGCTATTTTGACAAAAGTTAAATGTAGTTTCTTTTTTATGTTGTATAGTATTCAAAATTGTAGTTATTTTGGATTGAAAGGGTTTGCAGTTAACGTAACGTACATATGTGCAAAGTTTATGACAAATAATGAATAATAACAAATACAAGTTGCCATTAAATCACTTAGAGGACTTATTACGTAAAATAAAATATATTTTCGTGCATACCGATTTAAGATTGTCCCACCACTCTTCCGACACTGTGAACAACACGGTTTCCCTGTCAAACCCAATGCTAGTCACACCCTTACTGCTATCCATCAACTTGTTCCTAGCCTGCCATTCATTTTTCAAACTGCTGTACTTGTTCTTAAGCTGTGTAATGTCCTGACGTCTACCCGTGCGCTTAGCGAATTTCAGTGCAATTTCATTATACCCTGTTTTGGTTATGGTTGTACCTACCTGACGACCAGCTTATATTGCGTCCCTAACACACTGTAGAAAGATTTCTGTCGCTGCACTATCCCAGTTCGCCTGTGCTTGATCTAAGCCATCAACAATGCCTTCGATACTTGATGGGCCAACCTCTTTATTCTTAAACGGGGTGCGAAGGGACGACCATGTTGCAGCCATTACACTAATGTGAGAAGACGTATTGTATACATTAGAACGCAGTTGATGAATACATTTCAGACAATAAACTATGAACAATATGTAAAAGACAACTTCTACATTTTTATAAAAAGTAGTACGATAATTACTAACAACATGTAGCGTTTATATACAAACAATGACAATGCATTTACTTGTTCAAAATAGTATTTCTTCAAAACAGTACTTATGTACATTTAGGTAATGCTTTACGGGGTTTACATTCGCAATAATAAGATGATGACCATGATGCATAACACACAAATCACCGTTTTCATTACACGCAAAGTATTGAAAATGTTCACGACATCAGCCCGTAACTGCATGACATCGATTGACCCAGAGCCATGGTCGGGGTTCCGTCTCCTTGATTCGTCACACCAACCAATCCAATTAACACATTGTTGATGAGTAAAAAACGTAAAACATTTATTAGTTATGGAAATTACAGTGTGCATATAACTGGAGTAACAAATAATCATTTGTTACAACTCACCACGGGCAGAGGGCAAACATAATATGTACGGCCATGATTTTTGTGAGATCTGGGTACCTTCACAAAACAATGGCCATAACCACAAACACACATGCGCTGTGGCCATGTCAACGTGGCAGTGGAAAAAGAGGAAGCCATATTACTACACACAGAGCAAGCACATGACTACAACAGCACCGCAGATTGGGGTTATAATTGCAATACACGTATGTTCATTGAAATGTAACAGTTAATTTATAACAGCATAACAGATTGAAGGAATAGCAATCTACATTTATAACATCCCATTTTTGTTAACAATATAACAGATTGAGTAAATTATTAATTAAGCTAACTCGAAAAACTTTGGACAATTCAAATGCACTGTATAGTTCACACTTGTCCATGGGAATTACACTTTTTTTGTGTCGATCAGTTTCAAACATTTGTGTGCACTGGAAAAAACCCAAATGAACGCTGAATTTTTTTAAAAAAAATCAATTAATTACTAATTCATCAAATCTATGTAAACTGGTGAAGGATACCAATGAGGCTCATATACCGGTGAAGGTCTCAAAGTGAAGATAGTAGTACCAAAATATTCAAATACACAACAACATTCCAATACATCACAGAATTCCAATACAAATTCATAACGTAACATAACAGATAAATTCCAATACACCAATTGTTATGATGCAATTATAAAATCTTGGAGAAATTGGAACATTCCGGAGGAAAAAAAAAAAAAACAAAAAAACACAAAAAGAATTAGAAAATGAATAAGGAGGGAAAAAGCAGTATGACACATTTAGCATATACCAAGAATCAATTTTGCAAGCAAATCCTAATAATCACATTGTAATTATAAGTCAGATTAGAAAATAAAAAAATAAATGAAGAGTATAAATCCAGAAACAATAGACAAAATGCCCCAAACATATAAATCTAGAAACATGAACTCTAAATCTATGACTGGCTTACAATAAAAAAATCAAAAGAAACCCAAACAGTACTAAAAAAAAAAATTTAAATTCTTATGGACGATCAACGGAAACTCATTTGCTCAATCTTCAATTCCAGAACAAAAAAAATTTAACTCTCTGAAGCATTTTCGCATCCGTCGATCAATTAGGCCCCACAAAGAACTGCTTAAATGAAAGCAAATTTATTTATTTTTTTCCAAATTAATAATTCATCAAATGTAAATTATAAATTTTATTGAATTTTGATGAAAGCCAAATTTTATATATGAGAATAATTTTGGAAAAGAAAAACAAAAAATAATTTTGAAAAATAATTTTGTCCGAGTTTTTTAATTTACACAAAAAATCAAATTAGGAAAAAAGAAAAATTTGGATGAAGACGGAAAGATGGTCTGTGCCAATTAACTTTTTTTTTTGTTTTAGTTGTTATTTAGATGGCAGAAAGGGAAAAAAAAAATGGTGAAGAAAATCTCAAGAAAACCCAAAATGAAGGAATACGAAAAAGAGGAAAAATGGTTTGCTGAGCAATGTATTTTTTGTTGCACAGGACCAGGTGAAGATAAGTAGGAAGATCAATGATTGAACGACCAACGATGAAAAAAAAAATGCAGGGGAATACATCATCATCGGTGCAGATCGGTGAAGAAAAATTTTAGAAAATGGTGTTTCGCAACCGTACCTTTGTATGTCCTCGACGATCGACTACTTGGTCTTTCGTAACAGTGCTGCCAGAGTGAACCGCCGGAGAGAGGTAGTCAACTCTGCTGTTAAATCGTCCAGGTAGAGCTTTGGTGAGAGATATGAGAGATGAATTTCATGTTTCGAAACAGGTAGAGCAACGGAGGGTAAATACGTCATTTTACCCACAAAATTTTTCCCTTGGTGAATAAAAATAAGCACCAACCCACATTCCCAAACACCACCATTGTAATAAAAAAAAAATTCATTGTGTGTGCACAAAGAAGAAATACTATATGGAAATAGAAGCTTCCCACCAATGTAGGCTCTGGGGTTAGGGTCTTACACTCACATACACACATATCCAGCAACCAAAGCCTGGAATTTAGGGGGAGGGAAAGAGGGAGTCGGATGAGATTTCTTAGAGAGGAAGTGGCTGGCGGCTAGGATGTGTTGGGGAATCGTACTTCTTTTACGACAAGCTTTCTTGCCTTGTCTTGTTTCTTTATTTTTCAATAAATAATGCATGCATATAAGCTCTGAAATCATTATCGAATGTGTGTATAAATCTGTCCATATTTGTTTTGCTACTATTTTGATGGTCAATTGGCCTTGTTTTTTATTTATTGAAAATCAACTATGGTGTTTTGTTTATGCTTGGGGGCGTGCTATGATAGTTGTTTGATAGGTGATTTGAGTGAGTGGGTAACAACAGGTAGTTGGGAAAATTTGTTTTGTACACCTTTCTTTTTGTGAACCTGTTACTGAAAAAACCATTGTGGTTTATATTAAACTCTTTCCTATTTTTACTTGGTGTTTGAAAATGGAATTTTAAAGGATGCAAATGGATTAGTATACTCTATACAGAATTTTGTTTGAACCAAAAATGATGGGAGTAATTAATTTTTAAGTATTTTGTATGAGCCACTGTGACTTTGGGTTTATATTTGATGTATATTTTGTGATTTAAATGCTTTGAAGATTTTACCATAGGATGAACTTTCATGTTTCTACTGTAATTATGCAAAATTTCATAAATTTGGGTTTTATATTCTTCTTAACAAATTTTTAACCGAGCAGCACTCTAAACCAATTTGGCTAGCTTTTTGCATATTTTTTTTTAGGGCAAATTACATATACCTCCCTCGAGGTTTAGCTAAATTACAGATACCTCTTGAGGTTTCGGAAATTACAGATACCCCCCTGAGGTTTATATTTTCATAACAAATTGTCCCATGAGGTTCATATTTTCATAACAATTTGCCCCCTAATTTGTTATGCAAATAGTACCTTCAGGAAAGTATCTATAATTTCTCAAATCTCAGAAAAATATCTATAATTTTGCTAAATCTCGAGGGAGATATATGTAATTTGCCCTTTTTTTATTGCCTTCGGCTATTTAAATATGTAACTAATGGTCAATATATTGGTTGAAAGAATAGTTAATAGTTAATAATACTTGTACCTCAATTAGTTCAAACCATTTTTAAATTGCTGCTTTTTCTTCTCTATTATTATTATTATTTTTTTTTTTGTGGGATGGTTATGCTCATATGCTTGGGGCGAAGTGGACCAAGAATAACTATGGCGTATTAGGATAGTTTCTTTTGTTTCTTTCAGGGAAAAGATTCACTGTGGCCCATGGCCATCAATAAATTGGATCATTATTAATATAAGAATAGTTCCACGTAAATTTATAATAAGATTATTCACCCTCAATTAGTGCCCAATCAAAATTTAAAATAATTTGATATTTGGTCGCAGAATGATGAATATTTCCTGAGGATAAAATATATTGAAGTAATGTATTTGACAAAACTTGGCCAAACTAGCTACTATCTTCATTATTAGTGTGATCATTTCCATTATATTAGTTGAACAACAAGGCAATTTGTTTACATCACAAAATCCCAATCACAAAAGATTTTCATTTTGAAATCCTGATCAGATGACGCCAGAGCATCTAATGACAAATCTACAAACTGACATTTCATATAAGCATTTGTATTCACTTCTCAATTATTCTTTAATATCCATTTTATCAAAATGTACTAGCTAACTTACGTAGGGTAACTTCCCTTCTTCTGTTTCTTACTCCATCTCTTTCATGTTGATGTTTGCTACTGATGAGACAGTTCGTGATGGTTGGACGGGTCGGACTGATCCACGCTTCTTACGCTTATGTCCGAATGACCAAGCCCACCTGAAGACCTGCACAAGAGTTCAACGGGGAACGGGGAGTCCCCTAGCGAATCCTCCGACGAACAAGTTAGAGATAGAGAAGTGGAGTGTAGGGATGGATTAGAGATAGAAAAACTTAACCTTCTTTCTATCTTCGACGTCTCCTTATATCCTCTGGTAATCATTTCGTTGTCCCTTCCAACCTGTCGCCTTGGCCGAAAGTCTATGTTCTAACTTACCTTGTTCATGGTGAAGGCGTTCTGTACCGACGAAGAGGGGTTGTCGCCATAAATGCTGTAAGGGGCTTCATTAATGGTGATGTACAGTGGCAATAACTTTGTAGATCTTTGTCTGCTGGTGTGGCTTGCCCTTCTCTTGCCATGTGTCTTGGTGTCATTGGTTCTTATTGCTATATGGGGCTTCAGCAGTGCCGGGCTTCATTAATTGGATTATGTATTGGGCCCTAAGTGGTGGGCTTGGGTTGTTCATAGTGGGCTGTAACCTTTATGGGCCTATCTATGTCAGTAGTCCCCCATTCCCAAGTGCAGCTTTAGTCCAACGAAGGGAATCATGAAGAAAATGAGGGTTGTTAGAGACCGGCAGGATGGAGGCTGACCGATAGGAGTGACTGAGTCGATGGACCGACCATGAGGGGCGACGACCGCGGAGGGTGGCTGAGTGGAGTGATCGACCATGAGGAGGGCCGACCGCGAAAGGTAGCTGAGTGGAGGGACCGACCATGAGAAGGGCCGGCCGCGAAGGGTAGACGAGTAGAGGGACCGACCATAAGGAGGGCTAGCCGCGAAGGGTGGCCGAGTGAAGTGACCGACCATGAGGAGGGCCGACTGCGGAGGGTCACCGAGTGGAGGGACCGACCATGAGGAGGGCCGACCGCGAAGGGTAGCCGAGTGGAGGGACCGACCATGAGGAGGGCCGACCGCGAAGGGTGATGTGGTGAGGTGTGGGGCTCGAGAGGCGGCGGGTCACGTGGTGACTTGAAGTGGAAAAGACAGAGTAGGGGAAGGGGGCAGTGAATCGTGGCTGTACACGTGGCAGAATCAAGTGGTGGGGACGGTTAGGCGTTGGGCCAGAAGTGAAACGATAGGTCATTACGGGTGTTGAAAAGACAGTTTTGGCGGATGGTTGAAAATTTTTCAGACTGGCAAAAATTAATTGTGACCCCTGGAATACAAGCAAACCTTGGGCTTTTGGTATTATGCGTTTTACCTACCTTTTTTCGAAAAATCAAAACATTCCAAGTGTAGACTCCTTCGTTGCAAGTGATACACCCTTGCGACATTTTTTCAATTGCCTTGTGCCCGCATCCGAAGCTATTTGTAGACACACCACAGAAATGGCCCAAGAAGAAGCTGCAAACGCCAGGGTTGATCCATTGGGAGACGACGATGCGGTGGATTTGGCGCAGCAATACAAGACGGAGAGGCGAGTGGGGAGTGGGGGGGAGCCATTGGGGCGACCTTGTTCGTCCACAATGATAGCTGCGCCAATGCCAATAAGCCAGGTGGAGCCAGATCACTAGTATACAAAGGCCAATAAGTCGATCATTACCGCGAAGGAGCTGGAGGGTATGCGGGAGAAGTACCAGATTCTCGCAGAGATAGAGTTGAAACTGCCGGAATCAAAGGAGAGGGCATCCGATGTGCGACCGGGGGAATTCGCCCTATACGAGGAGGCGCTAAGGGGGGTTTGAGGTTGCCACTACCCTAGATAGTGGTGGATGTGTTGAACCGGTTGGAGGTAGCTCGAGTTCAACTGATGCCCAATGCATGGAAAATTTTGCTGGCTTGTGCGAGCACATGGCCGTAGGCGAACGGGGGGGCTGAAATGACGGTGGACGAGTTTTTTGCGTGCTATAAGGCGTCGGGGCAACAAGAAACTTGGGTCACTTTGCAGGCGGCGGCAGGGAAGGGGCTGGTGGCAGGGTTGCCGTCATTGATAAAGGGATGGAGGCCGCGGTGGTTCTAAGTGTCCGCCAACAGAGGGGTTGGAGTGTGCACAGTTTGGAAAGTGCCCACCAAGTCTGTGGAGCCAAAACTGGGGGCAGCAGAAGAGGGGAGAGTGAAGAAGGTGAAAGAATGGAAGGAGAAGGAGGGCGCCAGATGGGACGAACTTGTTCAGCCGTCAGCCTTGTTTGCGGCAGGGTTGGGTCCTCAGCCGATCGGTAGAGACCTGGGACTGGTGGAGTTAGAGGCGAGAAGGAGAACGCAAGAGGCTGAGGATATGACCATCCTCGCCAAAGCCAGTAAGTTCAAGGAATCCCAGGCAAACCGACCGTCGAAGCCGATTGCGAGGGAGAGGATCCAACCACGTCCCAAGCCCCTGGGAGAAAAGGACTTAGGTGGATTTGAGCCACGACTACCCCCCGTTGATCCTTTGAAGGAGAGAGCCTATAAGGAGATGAAGGGTTTGGTGAAGAAGAAGAGGAGAGTGAGGAGGAGTGAAGAGGAGCCTGCCTTAAAGAAGAGCAAGGAGGCGACGACGGAGCAGACCCCCCTGGCGGGGGAGGCAGAAAGGACCCTTGAAATGGGGTTGGAGGTGACGGCCAAAGAGGCAGAGAGTGGGGTGACTGGCCTTGGGGGGGAATGCAAAGTGGTGGGGTCGGCGCTGAGCCAAGGGAAGAGCCATAACCACAGGAGAGTCTGGCATCCCAAGGAGAAGGAGAAAAGCCTGGGTTAAGGACCGCCTTGGTTAAGGACCGCCTTCTACTGTCTCTACGGTGTCTAGGTGAGTGGAAGGAGAAGGAAGAGAGGCCAGGATGGCTGCAGACCGCCTTTTGGGGGTGGTAGAAGACGCAGTCGTTCGCTCGATGGCTGGTTATACTGAGGCTGAGCTGATGAAGGGGTTGTGCTCATCCCAGATAAAGGTGGCTGCCTTAGTAGGAGCCCTGTTGAATAAGGCAGCGGTGGTGAAGGGCGAATTGAGAAGGGAAAGGGAGAGGTTGGGGTAGGTAGAGGTTCAACTTGAAAGTTTCAAGAGGGAGAGCGTAGGTTGGAGGAGGGCTACGTGGAGTGCGTGTGCCAGGGGATTGGAGGAGGCTCAAAAGACGAAAAAGATGGAGATGTTGGCAATCGTGCAGTGCAATGTTGTCGCTCGAGCTCATGCTGAGCTGCTCACAGTCAAGTTGGAGCTAGAGGACGAACACCGCAAGGTAGTGTCGCTCGAGTTCCAGCTGGCTGGTGAGTAGAAGAAGCTAGGGGATGCTCAGAATGCCTGCACGGTCGCCACCGAGCGATTTGAAGAGACTATGACTAGCAATGAATAAATGCGCGCCCAACAGAACAAAGAAAAGGATGAAGCAGACCTGAAGATTGCTGGGCTGCAGAAGGAGCTGGAAGATGAGCATGCTAGGGCGATGGAGGAGAAGGCGAGGTTGGAGAAGGAGTTGGAGGAAGAAAAAACCAAGGTAGCCTCTGAAAGGGCAGCATACCCCGATCTGTATGTCGCAGCAGTAGAGTAATTTAAGGTGTCTACTGACTTTCAGATGGCCATCGATGCTGCTATTGCCAGTAACTTGGTGAGAGAGGGGACTGGGGGGGTTGGCCCATTGAGGACGACCGCTGGGAGCAGGAGCGAAGACGAAGTGATCCAGAGCTTCCAGCGGTCGGACTTCTACAAACACGAAATGGTTGAATTCTGGGACAGTAACTGGAAGATGTTCAAGCGTAAAGCAGAAGAGCTGTTCCCAGACATGAACTTCAGCAGTGTTAGAATTGACGAAGACGACGTGGCCCAGACCCCCCTAGATGAGGGCATTGAAGAGGGAGATCTCACTTCAAGTGAAGAAGATGAGTGAGTGGAGTGGAGAAAATATGTACTTAAAGTTTTGGTTGTTTTTTTTTTTTTTTTTGGTTGGCTATAATAAACTTATGTACAAGTTTGTGAATAAATAAAATTTTGAGTCGTGTTTTCATGCTATTGCTCTTGTTCGTGCATCTGAAATGAATGAGAATGGTGACTTGTATAAGGCTTGTGTATAAATCATTGTGAAGTGCAAAATGTAAGGAAAACTCAATGTAAAGTGAAGTTTAAAAGGTAAGGCAACCCCAGTGCAGAGTGACTGAAAGGAAAACTCAATGTAAAGTGAAGTTTAACTTGTAAGAAAAATTCAATGCAGAGTGAAATGAGAAAAACTCAATGCATAGTGAAGTTTAACTTGTAAGAGTGTTGAAGATGCAAAGTTTGTGAATCCCGACCCAGCAAGGAACCAGTCTGATTTGGAAAACGTTGGACTGGAATGTGACTAAGTATGGCCACTATGCTTACGATCATGAAGTTGCAATGGTGGCTTGGCCTGGCTGAGGCTTGAAATAACTTGGTTTGGATGAGCTCTGCTCAGTCTGGCTGAGGCTGCAATCAAAGCGTTATTGGAATACCACAGATAACTGAGATATAAGCTTGTTGTCATACAAAGTGTAGCCCATTGGAACATAAATTTACACCATATGGGGAGAAAATGAGAACATTCAAGTGTGCAGATTGTCAAAAAGAACATACAGCAATTGGACAATACAAAAATACAACTTTTATTGAAAATAGCGCTTCAAATGCTCAGCGTTCCAAGGATGGGGGAGGTCTCGACCTTCCATGTCCTGAAGTCGGTAAGTGCCCGGACGTGGTCTGTCTTTCACAATGTAAGGTCCCTCCCACTTGGCTGCCAGTTTGCCCTCAGTCGGATTTTTGGTGGCAAGAGTTACTTCTCGCAAAACAAGGTCCCCCACGGCGAATTCCCTCGGTCTGACTTTGCGGTTGTAGTGTGTTCTCATTTTCTGTTGGTATGAGGCCCATCTGACAGCGGTGGTTTCTCAGAGCTCTTCAATTAGGTCTAGGTTTGCTTGACGCAGCTTTTCGGTCAGTTCTGGATTCGGATGTAGAACCCTTGGGGTAGGAAGACCGAATTCCACTAGGATGACCACCTCAGCGCCGTATGTTAAGCGAAATGAGGTCTCCTCCGTGGGAGTTCGAGTGGTAGTGCGGTAGTGCGGTAGGCTCAGAGTACATTCGGTAGTTCCTCAGCCGAGAGTCCCTTAGCATCTTTCAACTTGGTTTTGATGATCTTCAGAAGAGAACAGTTGGTGACCTCAACTTGACCATTGGCTTGGGGATGACTTGGGGAAGAGAAACATGGCTGGATTTGAAGCTCTGCACAGAATTTTATGAACTTGGCATTGTCGAATTGTGTGCCGTTATTGGAGACGATGGCTTGAGGGATGCCAAATCTGCATACGATCAACTGCCAAATGAATCTGGTTGTGTTCCGCTCGGTAATTGTGGTAAGGGGTTCTTCCTCCACCTATTTAGTAAAGTAATCAATGGTGACAATGGCAAATTTGGTTTGGCCTCGGCCAGTGGGTAATGGGCCAACTAGGTCGATCTCCCATTTGGCGAATGGGTAGGGACTGCAAAGCGTGATTAATTCTGTAGAAAGAGCATAGGGGATGTTGGCAAAACGCTAACACTTATCACATTTGAGCACGAAGTCTATTGCATCCTGATTAAGAGTAGGCCAGAAATAACCGGTGCGAAGTATTTTGTGGGCTAGAGATCGGGCGCCCGAATGATTACCACAAATACCCTCATAGATTTCCCTCATCGCGTAGGTTGCTTGAGCAGGATTGAGGCATCTGAGGTATGGGCGTGAAAAACCACGTTTGTATAGGAGGTCGCCGACAAGAATGTAGTTGGACGACCGGGCCCTGACTTTGGCGGCTTGCTGTTTGTCAGCTGGTAGTTCCCCCGTTGTCAGATACAAAAAGATGTCTGCCGTCCATAGAATAGGTTCATCTTGGAGGAAGTGGACTTCCAGCAGGTTGGGGGAGATGGCTGGGTGGGCAGGTATTCGAGGTGAACACCGTGGTTGAGGTCTGACTGGTCTGCAGAAGCCAATTGGGCCATCTTATCTGCCTTGGAGTTTTTAGCCTGAGGGATGTGCTTGATGTAGAAGGTATTAAAGAGGCGAGCAACGGGGAGAGCAATATCCCTATATGCCCGCATGGTGTCCTCTTTGGCGTCAAATTCCCCCGTAATTTGCCCGATGATAAGCTGGGAATTGTTGAACACCTGGATGTGGCTGACACCGATGTCTCTGGCTAGGCGGAGACCTGCTATCACTGCCTCATATTCGGCCTCATTATTGCTTGCATCGAACACGAAGCGGAGAGCACATTTGAAATAACCACCGTTAAGGGCGGTGAGGATGAGACTAGCGCCACTGCCTTCTTTGCGGGATGATCCGTCGACATTAAGGGTCCAATAGTGGGGGTCTTCTGGCTCGGTAGGGGTTGGTGGGGGTGGAGGAGTTGTGGTTGGGGTGAGGTTACTGAATTCCAAGATGAAGTCAGCAACAGCCCATCCCTTGATTGCTGTCCGAGGTCGGTAAGAGATATCAAACTGACTCAGTTCGACCGGCCATTGCATAAGCCTGCCGGAAAGCTCTGGTTATTGCATTATCTTCTTCAACGGTTGGTCAGTGAGGACCACTATGGAATGGGCTTGAAAGTAAGGGCGGAGTCGTCTAGAGGCAGTGACCAAGGCCAAGGACAGTTTTTCTAACAATGGGTAGTTCTGTTCCGCTCCCCGAAGAGCCCGACTGATGTAGTAGACCGGTCTCTGGATAGAGCTGTCTTCCCTGACGAGTGCTGCACTGACTGCAGTGTGTGACACGGCTAGATAGAGGAAGAGGGGTTCGCCCGTGATGGCTTGAGAAAGTAGGGTGGTTAGCCATGCACTGTTTGAACTATTGAAAGGCCTCTTCAGATTCTGCCGTCCATTCAAAAGTTTGCCGAAGGACTTTGAAGAAGGGGAGGCACTTATCCGTTGCTCGAGAAATGAAGCGGTTGAGGGCGCCCACTCGGCCGGTAAGCTTCTGAACCTCTTTGACCGTTCTAGGTGACTGCATTTCGATTAAGGCCTTGATCTTTTCAGGGTTAGCCTCGATGCCCCGCTGGTTGACCATGAATCCCAAAAACTTCCCAGATCCTACGCCGAAGGCATATTTTTCCGAATTGAACTTCATCTGGTACTTTCGTAGGTTGGCGAAGGTTTCTCGCAGGTCAGCCAGTTGATCGGTGGAGAGCTTGCTCTTGACCAGTATGTCATCGACATATACTTCCATGTTCTGGCCTATCTGATGATGGAAGACAACATTGACCAACCGTTGGTAAGTGGCCCGGTATTCTTCAACCCAAATGGCATCACACGGTAATGGTAGGTGCCTCGGTCGGTGATGAAGGAGGTGTGCTCCTGGTCAGATGGGTGCATCAAAATTTGGTTGTATCCAGTGAAGGCATCCATGAAACTGAGCATTTCATGACCGGCCGTGGCGTCGACCAGCAGATCTATGCAAGGGAGAGGGTAGCTGTCCTTGGGGCAAGCTCGGTTGAGGTCAGAGTAGTCAACACAGAGTCGCCATTTACCATTGTTTTTACGAACCAGAACCACATTCGACAGCCATCTGGGGTAGTCTACATTGGTGATAAACTGTGCCTCAAGGAGTTTTTCTACTTTAGAAGCAATAAGGTTATTGCATTCCGGGTGAAAAATGCGCTGCTTCTGGCGGATAGGTTAGAAATGGGGCTCAACACTGAGACGGTGGCTGATGAAGGAGGGATCAATACCCGGCATATCGGAGTGAGTCCAGGAAAACACGTCGTTGTGTTCAACTAGGAGGGCGGTGAGGTCGGCCTTGGCTTGGAGGGACAGTTGACTGCCGATCTTGGCAGTTTTGGCTGGGTTGGTGGGGTCGACGAGGACCTCTACGAGCTCCTCCACTGGTTCCCCTCTGACCAGCTCGTCCTCATCTCTGACATCGAGTCCTTCGATGATCATAGCCTCCTTCAGCTTGACTTCTTTAAATGAGGCGACATAACATTCTCTGGCCACGGTCTGCTCTCCCCTCACTATTCCGACCCCAAGATCAGTGGGGAATTTGATGGCAAGGTGGTAAGTGGATGTGATAGCTTGGAAAGCATTTAGGGCAGTGCGGCCAAGGATAATGTTGTAGGCAGAGGGGCAGTCAACAACAAGGAAGGTAAGCAACTTTGTGGTCTGCCGCGGGTACTCGCCAATTATGATAAGAAGATCAATGGAGCCAATGAAGGTCACTCGGTCGCTGGTGAAACCGACCAAAGGGGTTTGGAGAGGGGACAGACTTTCTTTCCCAATTTTGAGCTGGCAAAAGCAATTGAGAAAGATGATGTCCAAAGAACTGCCGTTGTCGACGAGAAACCGTCTGACCTTGTAATTGGAGAGGAGGGCGGAAATGACAAGAGGGTCGTCATGAGGATAACGGATGCCTGTGTAGTCGGCGTTCGTAAAGGTGATAGGCTCGGTCGACTGCCTGGGGTGTTTGGAGGGTCGGTCCAACGTAGCAACTTTTTTGTCTGAGCCCTGCCTTATTTTTCTAAGTTTTGCCCGCTGAGCTGACTGAGATGGTCCTCCACAAGCAAGCCTGCCGGAGATAACTTTGATTTCTCCAACAGGTGAGGCGGGGTTACCTTGTGCCCGAGGTTGCTGTAGAGGGCGATCATGACCTTGGTTAGGCTGTGTTGGCTGTCGGGAAGGATCTTGTACAGATTGTTTCGATGCGTTCGATCCTTGCCTCTCTTGAGGCGAGTATTCGTGAATCGACTGAGGCTTCCTTGACGAATCAGGCCCTCGACCTAATCTTTGAGGTTAACACACACCTCGGTATTATGGCCGTGATCCTAGTGAAAATGGCAATATTTAGACTGGTATTTCCGATTAGAAGGAGTCCGTGATGGTTGGGGCCATTTTAGGGGGTAGTCTCACTGGATCTGATGGAGGACTTATTCTATGGGGGAGTTTAGGGGGGTGTATCGCTCGAACCGGCCGGCTGGTCGGACTGGGGCCAACCGGTCGGTTCTGGGGGGTTAGTCAGTGTACTGAGATGTTTGGTTATTATACTGGGTATTTCTGGTTTCTGAGTCTTTTCTCTTTTCTATGGGGGTCGGGTTTTTGGTTATAGGATCTTGCCGGGCGGCTAGGGAATCTTCAGTATTTATGTATTTTTGGGCTTTGGAAAGTAAGGCTGCCATGGAGGTCGGGGGGTTTCTAGAGAGAGAGAAAAGGAAGTCAGACGACCACAAACCGACCATGAAAGCCGTAAGGATGACTTTGTCATCGCTTTCCGCTACTTGCAGGGCTTTGGAGTTGAAGTAGGTAACGAAACTGCATAGCGACTCCCCCTCAGTCTGACAGATGTTGAGCAGTTGGGTTGCCGGACGCCGCTGGCGCTGGGCTCCAATGAAATGGCTGAGGAAAGAGTCACTGAAGTGCTAGAAAGTGGAGACAGAGTCTGCTAGCAGTTGACTAAACTAAAGTCAAGCTGACCCCTTGAGTGTCACGGGGAAAGCCCGACACATGATTTCGTCAGCGAAAGCATGGAGGATCATGAGGGTTCTGTAGGTCTCTAAGTGGTCGACTGGGTCCGTCATACCGTCAAAAGAGTCAATGGTGGGCATTTTGAACTTGGGGGGTAGAGGTTTATCTCGGATGGAGGCAACGAATGGCGAGTTGGCTGTGGTAGAGGGTTTATACTGGATGTTCTGCATGACCCCTTGGAGTTAGAGCTTTATGGTTCAGAGTTCAGCGTCCCAGAGAGAAATGTTGTCACCACTGGAGGGCGGCGAGGGCTGGACGCAACTGGCCTCTTCTTCAGGGGTTGGTGCCAGGACCGATGGATACGGGGGTCGGGGTGGTGGATTTATATGTAAGGGAGGAGGTTGCAAGCCTTCCAAGTTGGGTGGATAAGGCTGCTGGATAGTATAGCTTGGGGCTCGTTCTTGGTTAGGTGGAATATCTGGAGGTGGTGGATGGGGCATGGGAAGGTCTCTTTGGAGCAGGGCATTGATCAGAGCTTGGTTTTGCTTGGCAAGGCGGTTAATGCTGTTGGTGAGCTCAGTAAAGTATTGTGGTGGATTATTTGGATTAGGAGGGTCGGCTTGGTGGTCGGGAACATTGGGGTGGGAAGCCATGGATCTAGTCGTGACCATTCACCTTCGCAGGTGACAAGAGAGGGTTATTGGGAAAGGGCCTCTGGCGACAATGAGCACAACTGACACACAGAGTAAGAAAGTGTTCCCACAGACGGCGCTAACTGATGAGACAGTTTGTGATGGTTAGACGGGTTGGACTGATCCACGCTCCTCAAGCCTGTGTCCGAATGACTAAGCCCACCTAAGGACCTGCACAAGAGTTCAACGAGGAACGGGGAGTCCCCCAGCGAACCCTCCGACGAACAAGTTAGAGATAGAGAAGTGGAGTGTAGGAATGGATTAGAGATAGAAAAGCTTAACCTTCTTTCTGTCTTTGACGTCTGCTTATATCCTCTAGTAATCATTTCGTTGTCCCTTCCGACCTGTCACCTTGGCCGAAAGTCTATGTTCTAGCTTATCTTGTTCATGGTGAAGGCGTTCTGTCCCAACAGAGAGGGCTTGTCGCCATAAATGTTGTAAGGGGCTTCATTAATGGCGATGTACAGTGGCAATAACTTTACAGATCTTTGTCAGCTGATGTGGCTTGCCCTTCTCTTGCCATGTGCTTGGTGTCATTGGTTCTTATTGCTATATGGGGCTTCAACAGTACTAGGCTTCATTAATTGGATTATGTATTGGGCCCTAAGTGGTGGGCTTGGGTTGTTCATAGTGGGCTGTAACCTTTATGGGCCTATCCATGTCAGCTACATTCTTAAGGCCTCGTTTGGCATCCTAAAAAAAATTTAAAAAATCAAAAAATTATTAAAAAAGTTAAAAAGTTATCACTATTCACAAATTAAAAATATAAAAAAATTAATTTACATAATATTTTAATACAAACTAACCAGTTGACGTGACTGGTACTGAACTGATGGAAGTGCACTTATTGGGCTGTCAAAGGAAAAAAAAGAAAATTAGGTATATATATTCATTAAATTGGAGGCTAATGTTGGGCCAGTGGGGGCTTATCACGGATCTCATTTTGATAATCTAAACTGTTCAATGTGTAGAACTCGTTGAGTACTATATGCTTGTTAAAAATCACGTTGATCGGATATCGCCAATTATATGATCAAATCAGTTTTGTATAAAAAATGGATGGTGTTATAGTTAACGGTTGACAAAAAACTAACACGATCAGATAGCTATCGATATCCGATCACTATGTTTTTTATAAGTATATAGTACTCAACGAGTTTTACACATTAAACGGAATCGATTAGTAAAACGGGACCCGTGGTGGACCTCAAAGGGCTGAATAACACCGTCCAATCCGCCCACTACTCTGCCAGACTGTACGAGCTACCTCACTAACTTCTCCTATATACTTATTTATATAATTTTTTAATATATATTTTTTCGTAAAAAGTCATAAAATTAACCCAAACATCCATATTTTTTTCCTTAACTTTTTAGTCTAAAAAGACAAAAAGTACACTTATTTAGGACACCCCAAACAACCCCTAAATATTTCTAACAATTATCCCTAAAAATTCTAAAACTAATACTTTTGTTGATTTATGTACGTGGAATTTTGGGATAAGTTTTGTAGATCTCAGTTACCTCACAAGGGCGTCATTCCTGAAGATTTTGAAAGTATTTTAATGAGTTTGATGAAACAGGCTGGGAGTTCTATTTGTGTGGAACACTTTGTAATGTTGTGTTTGAAACTTTGAGTGGTATTTTGATTATGATTGTAATATGAAACAAGTTCAAACCATTGGTTTTGTTGAAATATTTGATATTTTGCATCTTTTATTTATTTATTTATTGTCTTAGGCTATTTAATTTTAGATATGTGAAATTTGTTGTCAATTGCTTGCTTAAAAGTATAATCAAAAGTTAATAGTAAGTTTCGTACATTGTCCAGATAATCCAGTTGCCATATAGTAGGCAGTCTTTCTTGTATAACTCTTAGGTCTAGTTCATTTGATATTGTTTTGTAACAAGCACCAACACTGAAGAAAGTAGAGAGAGAGAGAGAGAGAGAGAGAGAGAGAGAGAGAGAAAGAAACTCCAAAGAATATTATTCATTATGTTGAATCTAATTACATCACTCAACTAGTTCACTTTATATACACATATGTATTGTTACACTCTAACTAAGTTTGTTATAGAGTTTGTTATTAGAAGTTACAAGAATTTGTTACAAGCAAATGATCTCATATAACCAGACTACAGGCTTGTAATGTTCCCTTAGCATCAATACCAATATCTGACCTGTATAGCAGCTTTAGCAGGTCTTATTGCATTAGTTAGCAACTCTATTTGCACGTGTAGGGGACCTCGATACCTTAGATTTGCTGGCATCTATTGGACCATGACTTATACCAGAGGTAGTTGTAGGATCACACTTATCAGCCCTCCTTAATTTGAAAGGTGGGAGATCAACTAAAAGCTTGGACTGTAGAAAAAGAAATCTGGAAACAAGAAGAGATTTGGTAAAGATGTCAGCCACCTGGTCGAAAGAAGCCAAATAACGAATAAGAAGTTGCTTAGCTGAGACTTTCTCAACCACAAAGTGATAATCAATTTTGATATGCTTGGTACTAGCGTGAAACACAGGGTTGGCAGCAAGAGAAAGAGCAGACAATTGATCACACCAGGGGACAGGAATTGAAGAAGTAACAATATGCATATCTTTAAGGAGCATTTGAAGACAAGCAACTTCAGCACTAGCTTGGGCCATAACCTTGTATTCAGTTTCAGTAGAAGACTGAGCAACAGTAGGTTGCTTTTTAGTAGCCCATGACACCAAGTTGGGATAAGATGCAAAAACCCAAGGTAGAACGTCTATCACAAGGACTACCAGCCTAGTCAGCATCGGAGAAAACATAGAGATCAAATGCACCAGATGAAAAGGTCAAACCATATTGTAAAGAACCTTTAACAAATCGTAAAAGCCTCTTAACCATAGCAAAGTGAGCTTGAGTAAAACTGTGCATATATTGATAGGTTTGGTTGATAGCGAAAGCCAAATCAGCATAGGTAATAGTCAAGTATTGAAGACGGCCAACAAGACTTCGATAAAGAGCAGGATTCGAGAAAGGGGTAAAAGAAGAAGAAAATTGAGAAGCTTTAGCAGAAAGAGGAGAAGAAGGGAGCTTGCAATCAGTCATGGTAGCTTGCTTGAGAAAAGTATAAGCATACTGAGCTTGAGACAAAAAGTAACCAGAGAAGTAGAAGTGACAGAAATGACAAGGAAATATGAGAGATTGCCCAATTCCTTACGGGAAAAAAACTAAATGTAATAAAGAAATTAAGTGTTGCTGATGAGAAGGAGAATTCCCAATAACAAGAATATCATCCACATAAACCAAAACATAGGTTAATAAAGAAGAGGAGGCTTGAACAAATAGAGAATTGTCACAATGACTATTGACAAACCCAAGAGAAAGCAAGAGATTAGAGAAAGTTGAAAACCATGCTCTTGAAGCTTATTTCAAACCACATAGAGACTTGAAAATAGCCAAATATCCCTTATCTGATTTTGGTAGTTTTGCACTTCATCTCCATACATTTTACATATAAATGTGTGTGGGGTGAAATTAAATCAGCAGTGAGCGAATGAATGCTTCTAGCGACTATTACATGAGTTTATTTCTAATATTTGATTTTGGTTTAAGATGGAATACACAAATTGCATATTTGTTGCTTTCTATATATAGATAGATAGATAGATAGATAAAATCTGGGTGCAAGTTAACATAAGAGATTGAAATAATTTCTTGTTAATTGCTTATATTTTTGCAATGCAATTGATTATGGTGTAATGTTCATGTTTGGGTTTGTGGTACGTAGTGTGTGTAAAGTGTGTGCAGAGATAGAGGGAGTAAAGGAGGGATGGGAAGAGGGAAGAAAATAAGACTAGGTGGTTTGTATATGATGTCAAAAAAGTAAGGGAGGTTTGTGTAATTTTATAAACCAAGGAAGTCTATGTAACTATCCCTTACATTTATGAAAATGCTTTTGGTTTTTATTTGTGATCTTTTTAAAATTTTGTAGTAGTTTGCCTCATTATTTCTGTTTCTTTTTCTATGTTATCACGGATAACTTGTCTTTTTGTCCTCTTTTTTATTATTTTTTCTATTTTAATTTGTTTGGGATTTGGTTAATGTGTTATATTATTATTTTTGTTTGGAAGCTTGAAAGAATAGGTTTAGATGATATTGAATCCCCTCTAGTTTTCTTATGTTTTAGTAACAAACAAGACCAATGTCTTCGAAGGATGTCGTCCAACGAAAAGACCAAATGGGGTTACTGCTCTAGACAAGCCACCCATTGTTACACTCCCACTTCTAGAAGGGATGAAACTATTTAACATTTCAAAATTCATAGATGTTAGAGTTCTAGGTCAGAGGTAGGATTGTCTACTGTGTCAAACACGTACCAACGGGAGAGTTACATGTATTGAAAAAAATGGTATTTTTAGATAACGAAGCCGAATATTCTAGGATAATATCATAAATGGCTTTAGCATCCAAAATGAAACATGAAAACATCATTCATTTCTTAGGAATATGGTGGGGACCAGGGAAGGTTCGTATGCTGTTGGATCTCATGTATGCTAATTTATCAGGTGTTCATGAGAGTGATGAAAGAGCAATTGAGAGGAATGGAATATCTTTCGTCAAACATGGTTGTCTCAGGACATAAAGCCGCCTAATCTTCTAGTGAGTTCAGATGGCGTATACAGGATTGCGGATATCAGTGTTGGAAAATGCTTGATGGAAACTATTTTTGGTTCATCGATGCTTATGACTCTTGATATCATGGCATACATGAGCCCAAAAAGAATTAAGTCTCAACTCCATGTTGAGAACTTTGATACGAATGACATTTGGAGTTTCAGAATTTGCATGCTGGAGATATATTTGGGACACTTCCCTATGCAGTTTGATCGACATGATGTGATTATAATAAGAGAGCATATTACCATAAGACATCCTCTAGCTTTCCCTCTCCACTCCTCGAAGGAGTTTCAAGACTTCATATGATTATGCATTGAACGGGAACTAGACAGAAGGGGGAATGCCAAAGATTTATTGTGAAAAACAATTCAGGTAATGGTTTAACATATAAATTTATGAATTTGTTAGCTCAATATCCTTTGTTCAAATCTTAATTTGATATTGTTGGCTACATATTTTGTATAAGTCAATTACAATTCGACACGTGGCAGAATAAGGGTAATACAGGAAGACTATTCAAGTCTTCGATCATGATCGTACACGTGGCGGTTAGTATTGGTTATTACGAGATCTGAGTAGCATTGGATTAGCAAAGAGATGCAAAGTGATGTGGCTTCAACGGTTACTCACATTCAAATTCAAAATTATGAGGGAAGCCTAACTGCAAGTGATGGCATAGTGGAGCTAATTATAAGGCAACATGATCAGTGATCATGGAGGAGCAGTTCGACGGTTGGAAATGCAATTCGATGGTCATCCTTGAGAAGTATAAATAGCAAAGAAGGCCCCAGAAAAAAGCCCCAGACTCAGATCCAAAAAATCAGTCTTATTCTACTTTATTTCTTTTCCAGTTTTACATTTTCTGTTCTTTACATTTCTGTACTTTAAAATTCCTACACTGCACTTCATTCATAGGAGTAGTTTCAAGTAGATTGTTGCTGTAAACCTCTACGAGGCTGAGTTTGGATCATTGTAAGTTTTTATTTTAATGAAATGCTTCAATTGTTCTTCATTTAATTATTATTTGCTTAATTATCCTAAATCAAGCCACCAATAAAAGTCCTCTTCATTAAGGCTGAAAGAACTAAAACACAATCGTCTGATAATTGGTTGGCAATTAATTTTCTATAAGGACTGATTGATCCTTGCTGGTACGCTCATAATTACAAAAGTAACCTTCGAAAGCCAAAACGCCAACACATATTTTTAGCACGCCCAGTGGGACTAATTGAAATGGTTAGAAGTAGGAGACAAGGAGAAAATGAACGCCTGGAAGAAGGTCTAGAAGGAGAGGTAGAAATACCTAATCCAGAGGACAATGTGATAACACATCCTGTGGAGACACCAATTCTATCAGAACCTATGGTCGAACAGACCAACACTTCGGAACAAGTACCACATATTCATAATATTGGACGAAACCAAGGAATTGGACCATTTACTGTTCCATCTACTCAGCCAATAAATCCATAGGGTGGCCTAGCAGATGCCATGGGACAGCAATTAATGAACATGATAGAAAGGTGGGCAACATCCTTTTTGGATCGAATGAATAACTACCAACTAATAAACGCAAGACACATGGAGGAAGTTTCAAATGTCCCTCAGCAAAGATTGGCTATAGATAAACAGCCTATGCAAATTAATGGACATTCTAATGGTCAAACTAGTAATCAAAACTATGAAAGACCATCACTTCAGTCTTGGTACGAACCTATTTCGAGGCCTATAGCAGGTCAAACTGCCTCAGTACTTAACAGTGAAGCCATGCAAATAGGTGGATCTGGCCCAGTACAAGAAAATGGCATAAGAATGGCTTCAAATCCCATGTTTGAAGCCATACTCGGCACGAAGGGGTTCACTAATCCCTTATTCGAATTTATACCCGGGGGTTGGAAGGTTTTCCTACAAATTGAAGAGACACAACACCTGTTCCAGCACCTTTCGCAGGACAGGCTCAAAGCGGTTATCCACACCCCCAATAGCAACCTACACCATAGGGACAACCAGTCCCAAACATACCACCTTATGGACCAAGAGAACCACAAGCACAAGGTTGTCCACCAAATCCTGTGTTTGTCCCTCCAGCAGCGGTTCAGTAGGCACAAAATATGGTCCCTAGGGACCAAATTACTGATATTGTTAGAGAGATGCGTGGACCGATGGCTCGGGGGGTCAAGACTCTTATGTACAAGAAACCATACCTAGAATGGGTAGATAGGGTACATGAATACCCAAGAGGTTTCAGGATACCAGATTTTGCCCTTTTTTATGGGAATGGAAACCAGTCAACAGTGCAGCATATTGCTAGGTTTGCTGCTCAATACAGTGAATTCACTAATAATGACTATATGAAATTAAGATTATTCCCAAATTCTCTAACTGGGGGAGCATTTGTATGGTATATTAACTTTACACCTGGCTCTATCCAAACTTGGCAACAAATGGAAGAGGCATTTCATGCCCAATTCTTCCAATCGGAGCTAGAGGTTTCCATGGCAGACTTGGCAAGATTGAGTCAAAGGCCTAATGAGAAGGCTACTCAGTTTATTGCCAGATTTAAAAGAGCACGAAACAAATGTAGGGTCATCCTATCAGATCCAGAATTCGTAAGATTGGCTCAAAATGGCTTAGAGTTTAGGCTTCGAAAGAAGTTTGACTCGACTGAGTTCAGAGACTTAGTGGAGCTAACTTATAAGGTGTCTAGGTATGAAGCATTACTAGAGGAAGAACAAGATCGAAATAATGCATCGTACAAGACATATTATAGAGATCCTAATTATGAGATTGATGCAGCAGAGATTGTGGGGAAAGAACCTGTGATCTGTGAGGCATTAATTCATAAGGATACAACAATTAACCAGCAGTTTAAAAAGAAAGACCTTCATAGGAAATACTCTTTCGATTTAACTAAGGTAGATGACATTTTTGATCATTTGCTTGCGGCCAACTTCCTTAAGTTATCAAAAAGAGTCAAAATTCCATCTCCAGATGAACTTAAAGGAAAAGTGTATTGCAAATGGCATAATTCTTAGTCTCACTCGACTAAAAATTGTATTGTTTTTCGAGACAGGATCCAAGAACAAATTCGGAATGGAAGTTTAAAATTCCCAGCTAAAGCAGATAAAGCCATGGGGACCGACAGTAATCCATTTCCAGAAATTGGAGAGGTGGCAGCCAATGTCATTATACCAGACTTCCAGAACTTGACCTTGAAAGAATTGGAAGAAGTCAATGTGCAGATGCATGTTGCCAACCAGACAACTATCAAGAAAGACACTGGAAATCTACCAGCTATTAGACAAGGTTTCTCACACCAAAGGGAAGACTCTGATGAAGATGCACTGGATGACAATTCTTTAGAGGCAGCTATAATGCAAAGGATATGTCCCAGGTGCAGACTGAGCTACAAGTGGTTGAAAGGGCTTCCAATTGATGGGAAGTAGTATTATAAGGATGTGCAGAGGCATCCTAAACCAACCAATGCTTATAACAAAAGGCCATACCCAACTAGTGTTAGGCAGCAATCATTAATGGTTGGGCCAACAGCCGATAAAATGTATTCTAATGGCAAAAGGCTTTTATATGAGTCCAGACCACCTAATTATTACAGAATGAAGAGCAGTCATCCTAAAAGGAGACTGGAGAAGGGTTCAGTTTATGGGATCAAAGCCAGAGATTGGCTCCCTAGACCAGCCTCACGCAAGACAGAAAGTAGCTACCTTCATCAAAGGCCTGAGTTAGGCCTAAAACATGAAGTCAAGGCCAAGTAGTGGCCTTCACAGCCAACTTCGAAGATGGCTTTGAAGGAGGAAAGAAATAGTTTAACAGCTGAGTCAGTAAGTTCGTGGGTACCTGGAGTTCCAGATTGGTTTGTGATGCAGAACAAACCTAGGGAAGTGTCTATCCAAAGAGATGTTGTTGGAAACCAAGGTAGGATGGTCAAACCTCCTTTGGTGGCTCCAAACAATTGGGTATTGCTTAAACACCCAAAAACAAAGGAACCATATATAGTCCCCGTAATTTCTAGATCACAAAGGAGGAAGATTCAGCGTAGGTACACTCAGTACCAAAAAGACCTGAAAGAAAGTGGAGAAAGCTCTTCATTGGTCTAGACAGAAGAAAAGAAGAATCCAAAGTCAGACCATACTCCAAACCAACTCTACAAGACAAAATGGGTTGTAACAGAGAACAATTAGCCAAAGTTCACTCTAAACTAAAAGCCAGAGAGAAGTCCAGTCTAGCAGGATTGGAGAAGGCTTTGATGGAGAGTGATAACGAGACAGAAGAGGAAGTTGGCCTAGGCCAAAAGAAAGAAATGGTTTAGGAAGAAATGTTCGAAGCCTTCATGGCTGAACAGACGTTTTTGGTTAAAAAGCCAATCAAAAAAGACCATTCGAAAGGATTTGTTAGTAATGAAGTGCCAGAATGTAGCATGGAAGATGCTTCTAAAGTAACTGAACAAGGTGGCCAAGAGGAGAAACAGGCACAGCTAGCCATCCAATTTGGCTCGTTTTCTCTAGTATCAGTGAATATGGTACACATACTACCGCATGAATTCCAAGCTGGAGATGAGAACCAAAAGGGTCAAGAAATTGACCTAATTCCAGTCTCTAGTGAAGAATCACGAGTGAGTATGGTGCAAAATGAATCCGGAATGGCTACCCCAATGGAAACTGAATACGAGAGTGAAGAAGAGGTGAGTATTAACCTCTCATATCCTTTTGAGTATCCCTCGAACTCTATGACACAGCATGTCAAGCCTTTGTATATCAAGGCCTTCTTCGATGGGATACAATTGAACCGAGTCTTGGTGGATAATGGGGCAGTAGTGAACTTACTACCGAAATCTTCCTTGAAGAAACTAGGGAAAAGGAACCCCAAGTTAATCCCAAGCAGCACAACCATTGCTGGCTTCGCTGGAGACAAACAGATGGCTTAGGGAATTCTGTCCATCAACCTGAGTGTGGAAACCAGGGACTGCATGACGACATTCTTCGTTATTGACAACAATGCTAAGTACAATGCTTTACTTGGTAGAGATTGGATTCACACTAACAAGTGTGTGTCTTCCTTTTTGCATCAGAAAATAATGATGGCCTAGGGCAATGGAGAGACAGAGGAAATTGATGCAGATCCTCAACCCTTTATAGCCTGTGCAGACTTCGTAGAGGCCAAATTGTATATTGAGGGAGTGACACCACTCAATATACTGAGAAAACTTGATGGCTCAACCGAAGTGACGGCTGATGAGGAAGTGACACACCTGAAGCACTTAGTCCAGGAGAGTACTGATGAAGAGGTTGTCGTTAAGGATGACAATGATGCCTGGTTGTAGGCAAAGAAATGAAGCCTAAGAAGCCAAGTCTTTGGCTCTAATTAAGTTCTCAATATTGGATATAAATCAATAGTCGAGAAAGTGCAATAGCAAGAGAAAGAAGCCATGATAATTGGCTGCAAGCAGAAGCAGCAACAGGCCAGAGTTTTGGCCCATGATAAATACTCTGCATTGGACATTGAAACAAAAGTCCAGGAGATACAAAAAGAAGAAGCCTTATGGACAGACTTTGTCTATGAGGAAGAGGGTAAAGATGTTGAATCAAAGAACCTGGGAGCAGAACAAAGCAAGGAGATTGTTTCGAAGGCAGAAGGAATCAAAGAAAGAGCTTCAGTAAGTTCTCAGATACAAGATCCCTTAGAAGAAGTAAATTTAGGGGAAGGTTCTATACAACAGCCCATATATATAAGTGCTTGGTTGAATGCTCTTGACAGGAACTAATTGTTAGTTGTTCTGAAGAAATATAAAGATTGTTTTGCATGGTCTTATAATGAACTATCAGGATTGGATAGGTCATTAGTAGAACATAGGCTCCCTATGAGGCCTAATTTCAAGCCATACAAGCAAAAACCAAGAAGAATGAGTCCAAAAGTGATTCAGAAAGTTAAAGAGAAAATTCTTAGACTACTCAAGGCAGGTTTTATTAGGACAGCCAAGTATGTTGAATGGCTATCCAATATTGTACCTGTAGTTAAGAAGAATGGTAAAATGAGGGTATGCATTGATTTCAGAAACTTAAATCTAGCAACTCCAAAAGATGAGTATTCTATGCCTATAGTAGATTTGTTGGTAGACAGCTCAGTAGGGCATCAAATTTTATCAATGATGGATGGGCACTCTGGTTATAACCAAATCTGCATTGCAGAGGAGGATGTTCACAAGACAACATTCAGATGTCCTGGGAATATTGGCACCTTCGAATGGATTAAAATGCCATTTGGCCTGAGGAATGCTGGGGCTACATATCAGAGGGCTATGAAAACTATCTTTCATGACCTCATTGGATGGTATTTAGAGTGTTATATTGATGACATTGTAGTGAAATCCCAATCCATGGAGGAGCATCTGTTTTACTTAGAAACAGCTTTTGAAAGAATGAGAAAGTTCAAGTTGAAACTCAATCCTCTTAAGTGTGCTTTTGGCGTATCATCTAGAAACTTCTTGGGCTATGTAGTACACAAGAAAGGATACAGATTGACCAGAATAAAACCAAAGCCATCAGTGAAGCCAGATCTCCATCAAATAAGAAAGAATTACAAAAGTTCCTTAGACAGGTTAATTTTCTTCGAAGATTCATTTATAATACTGCAGGGAAAACTAAAGTATTTTCTTCCTTATTAAGGCTAAAAGATGAAGAGGAATTTGTATGGACAGCAGAGCATCAAATTACTTTCGAAGGAATCAAAGCCTACTTAGCCAACCCTCTAGTGCTGATGCCACCAAAGGATGATAAGCCCTTGAAGTTGTACACAGCTGCAGCAGAAGATTCATTTGGAGCTTTCTTAGCCCAAGACAATGAAAAAGACAAGAAGCAAGCTGTTTATTACCTTAGTAGGTTTCTAAATTCTTGTGAATGTAAATACTCAGCTGTTGAAAAGTTGTGCCTTACATTGTATTTTGCTGCAATGAAATTAAGATACTATCTTTTGCCTACAACTGTCTTGGTAATTGTAACCACGGATTTGGTTAAGTATATGTTATCTAGATCTATGTTGAGGGGAAGAATTGGCAAATGGATACTAGCCTTATCAAAATTTCATTTAGAATATATTCCCCAAAAGGCAGTAAAAAGACAAGTTTTGGCTAATTTTTTTGCAGACCATCCATCTCAAACAGAAAGCCAAGAGATAATGAAACTTGGTATGGCTAGTGTTGAACCATGGCAAATGTGGTTCGATGGATCAAAAGCCAATGGTCTAATTGGAATTGGTGTGGTAATTAAGTTACCACAAGGAATAGAAACCACACATGGTTTCAGAGTGGATGAAATTACTTGCTCTAATAATCAAGCTGAATATGAAGCCTTAATAATGGGACTGGAAATTCTTATTGGATTACAAGTTCATGCAGTTGACATATTTGGAGATTCTCAATTGGTGGTTAACCAAGTGAAAGGGATTTTCAAATGTCAAAGTATAAGCATGTTGACATACTATGTTGTTGCATTACATCTGCTTTCTCAATTTCAAATAGCAAATGTAACTCATGTCCCAAGATTCTTGAATAATAAAGCTAATGATGTGGCCCAGAAAGTTTCGAATTTCAAGAGAAGGGATAATGCTCAAAGGGACATAAGCCAAACAACATATCAAAAATTAATACCACCCTTAAATAAAAGGAATGTGGTTCTGGAAGTCAATCATAATGACTTACAAGAACAAGATTGAAGGCATCCAATAATGCAGTATCTAGCTAGCCCATCTTCAAAGGCCAACAGAAAAATTAAATTGCAATCTATGCAATACATGATGTATGGTAATGCTCTCTACAAAAGAGGAGGAGATGGTTTATTGCTGGAATGTTTAGGCCCAAAAGAAGCATTGACAGTTATGGTTGAGGTTCATGAAGGCATCTGTGGTGCTCATCAGCCTGTTGTGAAGATGAAATGGTTGCTTCGAAGGCATTCATACTATTGGCCAACTATCCTTAAAGACTGCATAGAATATGCAAGAGGTTACCAGGCATGTCAAAAGCATGGCACAATAAGGCATGTGCCCATAACTGACCTGCATACAGTAGTGAAGCATTGGCTATTTAGAGGATGGGCCATGGATATAATGGGGAAAATACACCCACCTTCTTCGAAGTATCATTGTTTCATTTTAGTTGCCACTGATTACTTCACTAAGTGGGTCGAAGCTAAGCCATACAAGGCTGTAGACCAAACTAAGGTCATTGGATTCATTAAGGATTTAATCCATAGATTTGGTATCCCACAGACTATAAGTGTTGATAATGGGACTGTATTTCATGGGAAAATGATAAAGTCTTTTGTGGCAGAGTTTGGAATTAGCCTTGTTAATTCTGCCCCCTATTATGCACAAGTCAATGGTCAAGCTGAATCATTCAATAAGTTCTTGAAAAAAGGAATACAAAAGGTTGTGGAAGACAATCCTAGGGATTGGCATAACTTATTGCTAGATGTATTGTGGGCTTACAAAACTTCCCCAAGATCAAGTAGAGGAGTCACTCCTTATGCCTTAGTATATGGGCATGATGCAGTGTTACCTGTGGAAATTAATGTTAAGTCCTTGAGGGTAAGATGCCAAGACCAGTTAGATCTTGAGCAATACCATCAGAGTATGTGCTTAGAGTTAGAAAGCATAGATGAAGATAGAATTCTGGCATTAAATAGCATTTTTTTTCCAAAAGAAGAAAGCAACCAAAAACTATAATAAAAAAGTCAAACACATTGGCTTTGATGAAAGTGATTTGGTATAGAAGACAATACTTCCAATAGGGATTAAAAGTTATAAGTTTGGCAAATGGTCACCTAACTGGGAAGGACCATATCAAGTTCATAGAGTCCTGCCTTTTGGAGCATACCATTTGAGAAATTTGAATGGACATGTACATTCCAAAAAGATTAATGGCAGATATTTGAAGCCATATTTTCCAACTATATGGGAAACACAAGGAATAGAATAAATGTTAAGTAAAAGAACATGAGAATATTCAAATGATAAGTAAGAATTTGCTTTTCATAAAGAGTTGAATACATTATGCCATAAATTGGCCCAAAAGTCATTACAATGTCTCAGTTGTTCTTTTACAATAGATGTTCTATTCTTAAACAATGAGAACAACTGGATGGTTGTGGTCATTTCCTGCTTTCGGTCAGCCAGTCCTTGATTGGTAATCTGTAACTTGGTGTCAGTTCGGATTAAAGCCTAATTAACTGCAGATAGCTCCTCCTCAAGTTGAGCTTTCTTCTCCAGTAGTTGAGTTCGAAAGTGGGAGATAGAGGAATGTTGTTCCTTTAGCTCTAATACTTCAGTATGTACTGTGGAAACAAAGCTCTGGTCTCTAACCAATTTCTCCTCTGCAGCCTTGGCAGCATGGCAAATGTTGATGTAAAAGTCAATAGTGGCTGCTGCCTGAGATAAATGACTTAAGACAGTCATGTCGGATTGCTCAACGATTTTGCAACACTGAAGAAAGCCATTTCTTATTATAGGCCTCTGTAAGGCCTCATAAGGGATCCTCGAAAAGGATGTCAACAGCTCCAAGCAGCTGTCCAAGTCTATCAGAGGCGAAGAAGGCTTACTACTGGTGGAAGAGCTCTCAAAAATTTCTAGCAAGAAATCAGCCAGAACTAATGGCTCAGTCTCATCATTAGCTATTGGAGAGGTGGAAAGTATATCAAAGAGACTAGCTAGTCTCGCTTCAAAGATGTTTACCTCATCCATGGACATGAAGGGTGCAGAAAGAGCTTTAGTGGAAGGTACAAAAGACCGCATAGGGATAGGAGAAATGGGTGGAGCATCTTCAGCAGTTTCTATAGTTCTAGCCACCAATAGGTCGAAGAAAGAGGGGCTGGAACTAGGCAGAGATAATAAACTATGAGTTGGAGAGCTGCCAGCACCCTCTATAGGGGAATCAGCTACCATCAGAGAAGGAGCAGCAGCTGGAATTCCCTCAGGAGGAGGAGGAAAAGCAAAGCTCGAAAGAGAATTAAATTGAGATAAATCAAAAGTCAAATGAAGGAGATATAGAGTTAAGCCAGAAGGGAAAGGAGCATGAATACTGGGCCTCAAGGAGGGTACAAAGAATGTAGGCCTAAGAAGTGGGAGTATTATCTGAATAGACTTCACATTTTGCAATTGATCAACTTCAATTGAAACTGAGGGAGTCCTTATTAGAAGAATAGGCTCAGAAGTTGTTGCTGCAAAAGAAGAAGTACAAAATAATGTCAAGTCTTAATACCAAAAATTTGACAAAAGAATAAAAGAGCAAAGGCATGAAAGGAATTACTTGTTTCAGAAGTGATAACAACAATGGGAGAGCTACGAAGGGAATAGTGCTTAGCAATGTGTTGCCTTCTTGTAGTTTCCCTTTGGATTGCATCAGCAACAGCAGCTTCATCTCTTAATAATTGCTGCTGCCGTCTCTTCTCAGCTCTTTGAAAAATAATTATTTCTCTGGAATGTTCCTCCTCTACTGCTTTGGCAGCCGCCTCATGAGAAAGGTCTTCGACCAAATCAGAAGGAGAGACAGTCATCTTCTTTCTTTTTCTTCTCGGTGATGGTATTTCCAACTCTTTCTCAGTCTCTCTCTCTCTTCAATCTAGGATTCAGACTTTTTAGGAGTAAGTTCCTTTTCTGCTGCTTTGGCAGTTGTCTCATGGGAAAGGTCTTCGACCAAATTAGAAGGAGAGACAATCATCTTTTTCCTCTTTGTTCTCTATAATGGTATTTCTTGCTCTTCCTCCATCTCTTTCTCTTCAGTCTGAGATTCAGATTCTTCAGGATGGAGTAATAGCTTCCTTTTCTTTTTCTGTTGTTGTTTGTCTTTGAGAGTAGCTAAAGTTTCAGCTCTTTTAGGAGATTCCTCTTGTGGAGATCCTGAACCAAGAGATATGAATGTAAAGGAAACAAACAAAAAAGTCTAAAAGAAAAGAAACCTAAAAATACTTACCCCTTTTTTGAAGCAGCTCTGGTAACTCTAGCAGGAGGGTGAGGTCACAGGAGCGATTTGGCATTGTGGAAAGAGAGAAAATGTTCTCAACTGTTGTTGATTTAGCCTTCGAAGGCACTCCTAACCCTATCAATAAATCATGAGGGTGTACGAATAGGTGCACTTCCATATTGGCTGTCCACCAGTTTTAAAATCTTTTCAAAGCCAAGCTAGAAGGAAGGAAGGGGACGAATTTGAACTCACTCAATTCTTTTAACAGTTTAAATGTTGCCTCTTCTAGTTTTGATTTGGGTATTCTCAGGTCTCTGGCTGTGAGATGAACATTCGAGAGGCTGCAAAGTGGAATGTGAATCCCCTGAGTAAACCTAAATTGCCTGGCAAATTGAGAAGGGCAGTATACCTCAGCTATACACTTATAAGCTTGAGGGTTTAAAGTGCCAATGAACAGCTCCCTCGGTAGCAAAATAGAAGCCCACATATCTTTGTGTGGTGGAGTGGAGCACTCCTTATCAGCCAAGAATGTTTGTAGCCAAGCAGGTCCTTTATTGGCATCAAAGGGGCAGAAGAAGGTAGCAGACAGAGAAATAAGAAGTTGGTGAAAAAAGGTGAGGTAATAGGCAAAGGAAGCAGGATAAAGAACAATTCTAGCATATTTCTCCCCATAAGTGCTAGGGTCCTGAACAAGGAATTTTAAGCATTTGAGATGCAAATTAGTGAAGTAAGCGAAGAGCTAGAGTTGGAGCACCCAAAGGGGGCCTCCTTGGTTGATGTCAAGAGGTTTCTCACAAAATTGGGAGCAAGCCGTATAAACATAGCCTAAGAGATATGGGGCCAAGGCTATACGTTTCTTCAAAACAAGGGCCTTCGCAAGTGGGGCGAATTCAGGCATAATCCGTTGAGATGATGTACAAAAGAGAAATTTACACAACCAGTATAAAATAAAGGAAAAGAGTTCTCTATCTCTCACGGGGCCTACCCTTTTGTTTTTAGCCTTTACAAAGTCACTGTAGGAGAAATTTAAGGGTGGAAGAGGAAACTTAACAGAGAGGTCTGGGTAGCTGGGAGTAAAAGAAATGCCAAGGCGTGAAAACCCTAAGAGATGGAAAATATCTAGAACAGTGGGGGCCATCATGCCACACCGAAACTGAAAAAAATTAAAAGCCATGTTCCAAAAGCAAAGAGCAACAGGAATCAAGAAAGGGTCTTCAGGAATGATAAACCTGAAAAGACGAAGGGCATCGAGAATACAGAGCTCTTGCAGGTCATCTTCTCTTGCAGGCGCAACTCTGTCATACTATTCCTCCCATTCAGCTCTCAATGTCTGCCAGCAATGGTGAGGTCAGGTCATTCTCCAATTTCCCCAGTCGAGCCCCCCTTCATAGAGAAGAAAATGGTCCTCCAAGCGAGGGTATAAAGCTGGAAGTTGAGCAGGAGCTTCTCGAAAAGATGGGACCTAAGACATATTCTTGTTTGTTGCTATGGCGAGGAACAAAAAGGCGTCCATCTATGGCACTTGACCCATCAGCTGTTAACTTAGCGATCTTTTCATCAATACATCTTTTCGAAGCCATGGTTGGGCTTATACGATCGCCAGCAAGTACTTTCAGAGAGGAAGTATCCATTGGTAGCAAGCAGCAAGGAAGAGAGGGTTAACAGAAGGGAAAGGTTTATGTGTTAAGCGAGCGAGTGATTTCAGAACACGAAATAAAAAGGTTTTAAAAACCTTTGTATCTGGAAAATATATCGCGTAATTCGTTAAGTACTAAAAGTACAGATATGAAGAGTTTCCTTCAATATTGATACTTTTGGAGGAAAAAACACATCCCAGATGTTGATGCCAGCTTCGAAGTAAAATATTTGGCTTCAAAATCAGATTTTGGTGCCAAAAGTCAAATAACAACAGCTTCGAAACTGAGAAGCACATTCCATACTTAAAGATGTAAGAATGCTCAAATATTTGTTTACTTCAAAGGGATTAAAGACCTGTTTTAGGTTTCTTAATGAAAGTAATGTCCTTCGAAGCAAAACTTGAGACCTCTTAAAGATGGGAATTGGTGTTCGAAACATCAAAACCAATAGTTGGTTTATATATATACAGAAAGAGATTGTCTTTTCGAACTAAAACAGTACAGCCCTTAAAATGAGTTTCCATATTTTTGAAAGTATGGACTGTTGTTCGAAGCAAAAATGGTCAATTTAAAACTCATTGATCATACTAACCATGACCATATGTTGGTTATGATTAAAACAAGCTTTAAGGGGTAAAATTGTTAAATTCGAAGCACTGATTCTAAATGAAAATCAGCAAAAACTGTCAACTTTATTCCATAAATTGAAAAAGTTCATGTTGGTTTTTTTTAGTGTTTCATTTAAAACGATTAAGTCCAGATTCAAAGGATAAGATTGTTCAATTTGAAGCCCTAAATTTGTTTTTAAAGACAAACGGGGACAATATCAAACAATGCCAAACAAAGAGAAAAGTCTTAGTTGTATTAAAGCAAAAGCAATTACGTCGAATGGCCCTCTTTGGGTACAAATTCAAGTTCATAAAAGTAAGGAATAAAATAAATAACAAGATCATGAAATTTGGTCCAACTATGATCAATGAATTTTTGTTCTTTCTTTATTCTATCCTTTATTTCTTCTAGGATTGGCTGCTGAAGTTGATATGCTCTCACTTCATAAAAGAGCTCTTTAACCTTTATTTCGAACGCTGTTTCTCTCAATCCTTGTTCCAACTCGTCCATATCCAAGTCATCCCAGTACGCAGAGTCTTTATTCTTGAAGTTATCGAATTCTTCAATGAGGTTCTCTGCTTCGTACTGGGCATGAACTCGAAGAGATGAGAATTGGTCCAAAGATTGAGTGGTAGCCACAAAAGTCTAATGCCAGTGAAGAAGTAATGGGAGTTGGTCCAAAAACATGTGAAGCTCTACTTGGGCGAGGGGGTTGAGGACGTAACCCCAAGTCAGAATATCACAAGCTCATCGAAGGTTCTTGAAAGGAACATCGTCCTCAAGAACATTGAAAGGCAAGTGAGAGAAGGCCGCAAGCAAAAGTTGGGCTTGCTTCCGCTCAGCTAGAGTAGGGGAAGGTAGAGGCTTGTAAGGAGGAAAGACCTTATCCGTAGAGAGGGCAAGCCTCAGTCTCTCTATCCAACAAGGATTTGGCGGAGGAGGAGGTATGGAAGCTTCCATTTCAGGAGAAGGAGCAAGGGCAGAAGGAACAAGAGCATTAATACAATCAAGCCAGTTAGAAGAGCAAAGCTTCGCCTTCTGGGCTAAGAATGATGGGTTGTACCTTTGTGCCTCTTCTGGGCGTCGGGTAGCATGCACTATCTTTGTAAGCATGGAGGATGTGTACCATGCTACAAGCAAATTATTCTCTAAATTGCGTCGGCGGTCGATGGGCACGTAAGGATAAACCACTGAGCTTCGCGCATAGGAAGGAAACTCTAAAGGGTCAGTGAACTCGACAAAGTGATGGTTAATTCGCTCTCTTAAATCACAGGCCTCAGGTTCCGACCAGCTTGCCCAATCAGAAGCCCCAGAGGAAGAAGAAGCCACAGCCTTATCCCACGCAGAGGGTTGTGAAGAAGAACTTTCCATGTCCATATTTGCAACTTTCTGAATCAAAGAATTAAGGGTAGTTTGTTCGTAGTCCAAGGGTGAATCAGAAGAAGAACTTCCCATGTCCATATTTGTAACTTTCTGAATCAAAGGATTAAGGGCAATGTGTTCGTAGTCCAAGGGTTGATAATTTGCAAGGGCTTCCATGACTTGAATATAGAAAGGTAGGTAAAGGTGGCTAATTAATGCATAGAGGTTTTTTTGAGAAGGAACATCATCATCAGATGACTTTTCGTGTGCTTGATCAATAGAGGAGAAAATTGATTTGGCCATAAAAATGTATCAGTCTGTTCGAATACTAAGGTGGTGGGGGTGTTCAAAAGATTAAAAGAGAGTTTAATGCAAATGATGAAGATGGTTGCATTTCTGGAAGAATGCAAACCCTATGCATGTTCTAAGATGTGGATAAAAGACCTTGATCCACTAATATCACAAAGTATTGGGTATATTAGTGCAGGGGGTAATGTTGGCTACATATTTTGTATAAGCCAATTACAATTCGACGCGTGGCAAAATAAGGGTAATACAGGAAGACTATTCAAGTCTTCGATCATGATCGTACATGTGGTAGTTAGTATTGGTTATTACGAGATCTGAGTAGCATTGGATCAGTAAAGAAATGCAAAGTGATGTGGCTTCAACGGTTACTCACATTCAAATTCAAAATTAGGAGGGAAGCCTAACTGCAAGTGATGGCATAGTGGAGCTAATTATAAGGCAACATGATCAGCGATCATGGAGGACCAGTTCGATGGTTGAAAATGCAGTTCGATGATCATCCTTGAGAAATATAAATAGCAGAGAAGGCCCCAGAAAAAAGCCCCAGACTCAAATCCAAAAAACTAGTCTTATTCTACTTTATTTCCTTTCCAGTTTTACATTTCATGTTCTTTATATTTCTGTACTTTAAAATTCCTGCACTGCACTTCATTCATAGGAGTAGTTTCAAGCAAATTGTTGCTGTAATCCTCTACGAGGTTGAGTTTGGATCATTGTAAGTTTTTCATTTTAATGAAATACTTCAATTGGTCTTCATTTAATTGTTATTTGCTTAATTCTCCTAAATCAAGCCACCAGTAAAAGTCCTCTTCATTGAGGCTGAAAGAACTAAAACACAATTGTCTGATAATTGGTTGGCAATTAATTTTCTGTAAGGACTGATTGATCCTTGCTGACACACTCATAATTACAAAAATAACATTCGAAAGCCAAAAAGCCAACAGATATTAATGTGTTAATAAGGTAATGAATGATACATGAGTAAAGTTATAAAGGATTTATGTGATTATATATAAAAGCAAATGGTCAGTGTATGATTTATAAATAGGAACCAATAATGCAATACACCATTAGGACCATTCCATGCAAATTTAGTTTATGTGATATGTTTGTCCTTATAATTCATCACGACTTTCCTTTCTCTCTCATGTCTCTCGTTTTTTTCTCTTCTTTCCTTCTCTATTACTTTTTTTTCCTCTATCTCTCCTACTCTCGTTGCGAATCTCCTTTCACGCTTTTACTGCTGAGATTGGTATGTCATTCTCTTCATTTTGATGTTCCTCTTTAATTCGGTTTTTTAAATAGAAAGAAATGTCTTTCACTACTCGAAGGTTACCAATAGACCTCTAAGCCTCACACCAACACACACACTCTCTCTCTCACACTCTATATATATATATAACTCTCTGAAAATATGTTTGACTGTGTTGATGATGGCCTAACTCTTATCTAGTCCCTTTAACTTCAGATTAGGAGTTGGGTTTTACTTACCAAAATAAAAAAATAAAAAATAAATAAGAGTTATACGCTACAAAATCATATTCAAATTTATTTATCATAAAAAAAAAATTCAAATTCAAATTCAAACTAAATTTACTATTTTTTTCACGAAAAAGTTATGCTCTGTTAATCATCAAAAAATATTGATTTAGGGTTAGTAAATTGAAAAATTCAGGATTATAGCAGACTATAAGAGATGAGGAGAGATAAGTTGGACTTGTTTGCATCATCAAGTCGAGATAGATTGATTAAAATTATGATCTGTGTGGAGGTTTTTTTTGTATATATTCATGGTGACTCTAGAAGTACCCTTTGAATTCAAGACTTGGTTTAGTGCAAGGACTTAAGACGGCTAAAATGGGTTAAAGTAAAATTGTGTTTAGAGAGATAGAAACACACATCCAAGTTAACTCCTCCGTCTTCTTTGGCACTCTTACTTGTGTAGGGTTGGGCAACTTTATTAATTTCCTCACCATCGACAAAAAAGTCCATCATTGGTGCCTCCAAAATGGTCGTGGTTGTTGTTGTCTTCTTACTTCGTCGCTTGTAAGTTTCTTCAAATTCAACTGGATAATTTCTATGAACTAAGATGAAAGGGCAAATGATTATGGAGAGTTTAGCCAAGACTTGCATGAATTTAGGATTGGGATGACATAGATAAAGAGATTGGGATAGGTAAAGAAAAAAACAAGAGAATCGAGGTCAGACATAAAGGACAAGCGCAAAAAAGTCAAACGCAATACATTTGCGCAGAGCCATCAATTTGTTACGTGGCATTATTGCCACCCTTTATAAATAATACTCTTTTGATGTATGAAAATTAAAATTGCATGCTATAGTGACGATCACTCTAGTGACTGTATTGGGTGTGATATTTTTCTTTTTAATTATTATTATCTATTTAATAATACACACACACACACACACATATATATATATATAAAGGACAAGCGCAAAAAAGTCAAACGCAATACATTTGCGCAGAGCCATCAATTTGTTACGTGGCATTATTGCCACCCTTTATAAATAATACTCTTTTGATGTATGAAAATTAAAATTGCATGCTATAGTGACGATCACTCTAGTGAATGTATTGGGTGTGATATTTTTCTTTTTAATTATTATTATCTATTTAATAATACACACACACACATATATATATATATTTAAGTGTTATCTATAGGATTGCTTCTTACGAGTAGTATAAAACTCATGTTATTGAAAAGGGATTGCTTTTTGTTTGAATTATGTACGTGTTTTGATCAATTAGACACAAATTTGGCGAATGACATATTTTGTACTCAAATGTCTTATTTCAATGCTTAATCACATATGTTACCACTGGCTGGGAGTCTTTATTTGTGGCCAAGGACACGGAACTTGACAGCAGCCCTACCACTGGCGGTGAGTCTTAATCTTTGGCTAAGGACACAGGGCTTGATGGTAGACCCCCCAGCCACCATGGGTGTCTTGCATTGCATGCATTAGTGCGAATTTGTTTGGAAAAATCTCCAGCTCTTGTTTTGTTACCTCTCTTGTCTACATACTGTGGTGGTTGTTGTTCTTCTTGATGTTGGTTAAATAGGTTACATGTTAACTATTCAATGTTCTTTATTTTCATCCTAATGACTTAAATGTTGTTTTGCAGTTAGGTAGAATGGAAACTAGGAAGTAGTTTTCAAAGACTTGGATTTATTGGGTGCCAAAATCTATCACTCTATTATGATAAAAGTTCTTATATTTTTCATTAAAAAAGAAATAGGGGGAGTGAAAGAAGGCTTGAAGTATATTCCAACATTTTGTGTGTTTTGGGATTATGTGCATGGAAGATATAAATACTACCCTTCTTCGTATTATATGGGAAATTCTATTTATGCACACATACTTAGCTCAGTACAATCATTTCTTGTTGGAACAATTCGTCTTGAATTCTTCAGTTGGTAGTCTTCAAGTCTTCGAAACTTGATCTTGTCTACATAGAACATAAATTTGGTGTTTCAAGTCACATTACTTAGTCACTTTCCTAAAAACAATATTTGCACCCACCAAAAGGTGCGCAGGGGGTTACAACAAATTTGCCTTCAAGATACAATGAAATCTAATCTAAAAATCAAGTCTACTGTCGTCTGCACTGGCGACAGTAGATTAGAATACTCTTAATATAATCAAAAAAGCCAAGACACTAATAATCAAGTCTGTATAATTTGATTAAAGTAAGAAAAGCAAAAACTTGCTTAAAACTCTTGATCGGAAACTCTAAATCAAGAAGGAGAGAGAGATAGAGAGAATTGTAGGAATACTTTCTAGATTTTTGGATAGATTGATATGGCTGATTTCGCAGCCTATTTATAGGCCTTGATGCATCCGATCGAATGGTTATGTCCCTTAATCGTATCCGATCAGATCTGACTGTTGGATCAACGATCTATGATACAGATCATTCTCATACCAAATAGATACCTTGACTGATCGTACTTGATCACGATCGGGTGCCATCTCATCCGTATGATCGTGCACATCTCCAATCAACGACCATGATCAAACCGATCTAGATTGGACACGCAACCGTTCGATCAATTAGTTGACTCATCGCCAATGAACGCCACATCATTGCCACGAGGAGCTGACTGTATTCCACATCACCTATGCCACATTGAATCCACATCATCACTCTAACTTGCCCGATGCAAATAGAAAAGCGCCCTCATGTCGCCTTGCGCCAATGCGTCTATGCTAAATGCAAAGTGCGCCATCAAATGCTACACAGCCCACTGCCATACCGCACACGAGTGTATGCGCGAATGGTGCTAGTGCATGCACACTAGTATCCATTCCACAATTTCATATTCAAAGGAATATTCTGTGTAGTACTTTATTAAGTGCTCCATATTTTCCTCTCTTTCCAATATGAGACAAAGTCCCCAAGGTTATTTCAAGCTTCCCAAAGAAAAACAATAAAGGTTTTGAAAACACCAAAAAGCTAAACAATAAATTTTGAAAACCTATTTTGAAAATTCTTTAACATTTCTCAATGCACACAGTTAATAATTTAGTTTTTTTATTATTCTTCTCATTCCACACACTTGATGTTTTAATTATACCCTAACTCATATCACTGTACACATACAATCTAAACCCTCATTTCACACACCTTTACCCCATTTACCCATTTCAATTTTCTCTTTCCACACACCTAGTGTATCAAAATAATGCATGAAGAAACAATGAACAAACAGTGAAGAAACGTTGAAGAAATAATGAAGACACAATGAAGACCCATTGACAACTCCATTAAAGACCCATTGAAATCTATCTCCATTGAAGACCTAAATAATAATCGAACAAAATTCTTCCAAGATCAGAAGGAGACGATGCTTTCATTCTCTGAAAAGTTGGGTTAGAAGATGATAAAGTGAAATCAAGGGTTGACTAAAGGTTTCTACAATGAAATTGGGGTTGGTAGAGGTGTTTCGAAGGTTTGGATGCACAATATCAAGAATAGTTTTGGGGAAAAAAAACACTACCACCACCACCACAATTAACCACAGTAGTCAGAATAATGCCAGTAGAGTAGTTAAGTTTGAGAACAACAATGGCGATCATCATTATCATCAAAGTGAGAATAACAATGGAGTTCATCATCTTCATGTCTCTTTTACTAATCGGTGTCCTCCTTCAGCTCAAGCTTAGCTTGATTCAAAGAAAGAGAGTAGGTTTTAGAGAGAGAGAGAGAGAGGGTCTGTTATCTTTTTCTTTTTCTTTTTCTTTTTTTGTCTTTCCCCCCTCCCTTGTTTTTGTTTTTATTTTTTATTGTGAGATTATTGTAAATTAATCAATGTTTAATGAAGGAGAAAGAAGAAATCACAAAATAATAATCTATTTAGCTCTTCAAAAGTACAATACTTTCATCAAGTTTCTATTTATCCGCTGATAAAAAGAAAGTACAATACTTTTCATCAATTAATTCAACAACACACAACATACATACTTTATTCAACAATATTAATACCATTCTCCTCCGATGGCCATGGACAAAACCCTTAAGACAATGATGATCAATTTAATAAATTCAGTTATGTCCTCTTAGGTTAGGTTTTGTTACATTTAGTCCGTTGCATAACTTCTATCATTTAATTCCAATCGGTTCAATTTCTAATTCATGTTGTTTTTAAAACTTATCATTCTCATTCCATGATTCAATTGAAAATATTAAAGTTAGGCTCAACAAGTAGTAATTTCATCACAAGTAAAATTATTCACTTAATTTAAAAATAAAAATAAAAATCGTCAACTCTTCTCACTTCCCATTTTCATTTCTCATTTCACAAAAGTATATAAATCCCTTATTGAATTCAAATTTATTTCCCCTTTCTCAAATTCTTAATACCCACAACAAATCACCAATTTTCTCTTTAGTTATCAAAACCCCAACTAGTCAATTTATAATCATAATCCAACATCCATTTTATTTCTCCAAAATCCCAATTTTACAACAATAGTTACAACTCAACAATTATAAATTCATGACAACTTCTTCTTTTTTTTATATATATTTTCTTTCATACTTATTTTTACATTTTTAATACACAATACTACACATGGTCCAAATAATAACAAACCATCAACTTTCATCTTCTTCTTAACCATTAAACAAACCATAAGGGATTTTTACTCTAAATCATTTAAACGTGTTCATCAACCATACAATCTCATAAATTCAGAGCAAAACAGAAGATTTAGCTTTAGCTCATGAAACCCAACCCTTGATACATGTTTTTCAAAAAAAAAAAAAAAACAACTCAAGTTTTTAATGCAAATAAAAACTACCACATGTAACAAGGTATTGAAAAAGAATAAAGAAATCCCGACCTCAAGGAGAGAAGAGAAGAAGGCCCCAAAACCAACTTTGCCGGAATTCAATCTCCACCTGTCAAAACGAGGTCTTTGACACACTCGTCATTTTGGTATAAGGAACTAGTACTAAAAGCTTGATAGATTTGCTTGGATTTGAAGAAGTGCGAGTTTGGTGGAGGTTTTCTAGAGAGAGAGAGAGAGAGGAGAGAAAAGAGAATAAAAGAGAGTTTAGAGAGATAGAGAGAAAGAGAAAGAGAGAGAGAAAGTGTCAAAAGAAATGAATGGAAAGGGGAAATGGACCAGCCAAATGAGGAGAAAAGGCACAAAAATTGAGATTTCACATGCTTGGTTGCACATGCGAAGCCTCTGGCTACATGTGCGGAGGCCCTTGTCCCACGTGCGGAACTTCCTCACCGCACATGTGGATCTTTGCAAAAGAAAAACCCAAATCTACTCCTTTTTGCCATATGTGCAGGACGAATCGCCGCACGTACAGAACCTCCCACCGCACGTGCGGGCTATCCCCACCGCATGTGTGGGCCCCTACCCAGAGATCTAAAACTGACTTGCACCAATCTGCACATGTGGGCCTGTCAGCCGCATGCACAGGCCCACTTGTCATACCCCAATCTTCTCTAGGTGATTCCATTTCTCTATTTTTCATCCTTATGCTAGAAACTCAAAATTTTTAACTCAGTCTTACATTAAGAAGATTAAACAAGTTTAAATTCCTAAACATTGGCGCAACACAACCCCTTAAGGTTCTGAAAAAGAAAAATTGTAAGTTCGAAAGACACGTTCAAGTTAAGTCAGAGATCCAGGACATCACAGTTAATATGTGCCCTAAGGGCAGATGTTAAAAAAATATTAAATGAGTACATTTACTCCTATTTGTATAGAAAATAACACAACATTAAGATTTTTTATATTTATAATGAGGCCAAAATATGCTTTTTGCTTTGCACCATTTTCCTTCTTTATTTTTGATTGAATTTTTTAATATGTTTTTTTTTCTAAAAAAATTGAAATTTAGTTTGGTGAAAAATAAATTTTTTTAAAATCAAACACTCATTTTCATATAATTTGTTTTGGAACATAAAATAATATTTAAAAATTCAAATATATATTTATATTTAGTTTTGTCAAAAAAATTTAAACTTTTTTAAATACAAATTCTTAAAATTCAATCAATTCAATCAAATAAAAATATTTTGTAACTAAAGTTTTTTCAATAGCACATTCATAAATGTTAGTTGGGTTCTCACCATATTAGAACCATTTAAAAAAAAATATTAAAAAAAATATAGAATATATATATATATATATATTTTAATTACACGTACATATTAGTTAAAGAATTTTTGTCTTACAAAAACAAAGGGTAGTTAAGTCCATATGAATAAAAAATTAACTCTTCAAAAACATCATAATTAATTTTGATTGCACCCTTGCATTCCCCTTGCAAGGGTAAGAAATTGAAATTCATTCATTACTTTCTTAAAATGTGTTCTTATGACCCATGTTAACAAGACCATGTTTTATTAAGTAAATATAGTTTCAATAAAAGTTTTTTGAAAGTTGGTCAAGCAATGATAGCTTCATGGGGCTGGAAAAGCATTCTATGGGGTAGGGAACTATTAAAGGAAGGGATAGTGTGGAGGGTTGGGGATGGACAATCAATTAATCCTTTTGAGGATTCTTGGATTCCAGAGGAATCAATCCAGTGAGGGGTCTGGGGATGTCAAACTTCTTTTCAAATATGTGGGTCGTTCATTTAATTGATCATCAGAACAATTGTTGGAAACAAGATCTGATTAGATGGTTGTTCATTAATTCTAGGTATTCATCTTCCCTTAGCCCCTTGTCTTGATAAGATACTATGGAGTAAAATAAAGGATGGTATGTACTCTGTTGAATAGGTGTATTTGGTGGCGATAAGCAATAGCCAAGGGTGCTTTTAGGACTCCGAAACTGAATTCCATCTAAATGGGCTTTATTTATTTGGAAATGCCTTCACAACATTGTTCCAGTGTGATGGCAACTAAATAGAAGAGGTATACATCTGTGAAAAATCTAAAATTCTTAATATACATCATATTTTAATTTTGAATAATGAATAATAATCCCAATTAAACAGTTAAAGACAAATAAATACACCGATTTAACGTGAAAAAAATCACAATTGGAACGTCTCCAATTATGATTTAAAAAAAAAATCATAGGCCAAAACTACAAAACAATCCACTAAGAATACAAAAAGGAATTACACGTGTACCCTCAATTACCTAGCGAATTCACGTCCGAATTGAACCTACCCCGATGTGCCTCTTCCACCATTAATGTCGAATCCAAGACGATGAGCCACTCCGGAATCTACCAAAACTTCAGGCTCAAGTTTTCTGAAATCAACTAAAAAACAACTCTCTCTTTTGTAAATAAAAGAAAACCAACAAACCTCTTGATAATGTTGATATAAAGTTCATGAATCCACTGATCACTTTTAAATCATCAAGAAAGCACTCATAATGCACTCTCCAATATAAAACACTTCGTTTTTTCCTCCTCTCTGAAAATTTGGACGGCTTAAACCCTAAAATGAGCAAACAACACACTTTATAATAACTTGGATCGCAAAGACCGCTCGAACACACACCTTACCGCTCGTGTAGTGTTACCATTGGAACGGTGTGAGTAAAGGCGGTGCAAAACATATAGGCTGATTGATTGAAAACATTCACCATTCAAGCAATAAAACTTTCTTTCCAAAAGTTTAGGCACTCTACACTCACATCTTTACTGAAACAAAAGAGCAAATAATATTACAATTGAAAGGAGTTTGTCTAACGGGATTGTCAATTAAAAAAATCTAACAATCTGGATGTGCATTGTGAGAGGTGTGGGAAAGCTGATAAAACTTTAGAACATCTCTTCTTTTATACTGTGTTTGGTTGGGAGATTTGAGGAGGGATTTGGAAAGGAAAAGGGAAAAGGTGTGTAAAACTATGTGAAATATAGGCATGATTTATTCACATTTTACCTACCTTTTTCATTTTCCTTTCCAAATTCCTCCCCAAATCCCCCGACCAAACACAACATTAGTGTCCTGTGTCACAAAGAGTGTCAAGAGGTACAGTATTGAGGTTGGATTTTACTTATGGTAGGAAAGTTTGTTTTAAAACATGGTGGTTTGAATGGGGTCAAGAGTGTGAAAGAGGAAGACATAATTGTCCGTTTGATAGCTATTCTGTGGGCTATATGGCGGCAACGAAATAGCATCGTCTTTCAAAATGAAGAAATGTCCAAAGCAAACTTCAGGGTTGGCAAATGATATTCATAGACAATGAACCAATAACAAAGTGATGCATGCAACGATAAGAATAATGTGCCTGAATGCAATAAGAACATGGTTGAAAATTCTATGTTATATAAATCTTGTCTACTTGTTAATAATCTCACATCATATTCTGTTTTTCAGATGTTTACTTGTGTAGTAGACGGGTCATGGCAGAGTCGGGATGGAGTGGCTGGACTAGCATGGGTGTGCTTCGACGGAAATCAGAATAAGGTGCACCAACAAACTACTCAGATCAAGCTATATTCTCTATTAATCGCGGAAGCAAGGGCATTACTGGAAGCTATTAAATGGGCCGTGAAGATGAAAATAGAGTGTCTATCTATTTTCGTGGATTGTAAGGTTTTGTTGACTAGTTTGGATCGGAAATGTGGTCTGGACTGGGAAGTGGACTTATTAGTTCAAGATATTTATCTTTTAAGTCAATCTTTTGTTTTTCTAAGTGCATCTAAATTGGATAGAGATAGGTAGTCGAGCCAGCTCATAGATTGGCGAAATCTGTAAACTCTTTGTTATAATTTCAATATATATAAATAGGAGTTTTCTTAAGTGTGCAAGTGCACACCATGTGTCACTTATACAAAAGGTGTAAGTGTAAGGTGTAAGTATAAGTATAAGGTGTAAGTGTAAGGTGTTAGTGTAAGGTGTAAGGTGTAAGTGGGTTGCATATGGTGTGCAATCTCAAAAAAGGTGTAAGTGTAAGGTTTAATTTTTCACAAAATGTATAAGTGTAAGATATAAGGTGTAAGGTATAAGTTGCACACCATAACCAAACCCAAATAAATATCTATTTCATTGTTCTTTAAAAAAAAAAATAAATAAAAATAAAAAAAATAAACAAAAACCAGATATATATGATCTACATATACTTAAAACGGTAAATGAAATTTGAAAAAATGAAAAACAAATTTAATAAATACATACAACATTAAAATTGTACAAATGTTTAAACTGGGTCAAATATATATATATTGTTTTTGTATTTCTGATTATTCAATAATTTTATACATTTTTTTTTCCATAAATGTGAGATTTTTTAATTGTATATAGATTAAGTGGATATAACTCAGAAAAGAAGTGTTAAAATTTTAAAAAGTACATAAGAATAATATACATGGAGTGAAACTCTGTCCTATAAATTATATTAAATGCATTTAGAAAGTACATTTAAATTGGGTATGTAAAAGAAATAAACAAAATTGACTATAATATTGTAAAAAAATTGATTACAAGACGACAACAACAAAAAAAAAAAAAAAAATACAAGATCCAAAAAAACTCTTAGTTTTGAAAACTCATAATCAAACAAGTTTTGAATTTTTAAATTTCTAAAAACTATTTTCAAAATATATAGTTCAAAAATTAGTTTGAAAACTCATAATCAAACAAGTTTCAATTTTCAAAACTCCTTTAAAAAACTTATCTTTCAAAATTAAAAGTTTAATTGGACTAGTAACCCTCGCTAAGATTTGTTAGACCACTATAATTGTCGCAATTGAACCTTTAATATTAATTTTATTTATTTATTATTTTGTGAATCTTTTAACTTTAAAATTAAGGCAAATTTATTAGAAAATCATCTTCCAAATACTTGTATCCCACTTAGTCCATAACATATTTTTGTATTCTAATATATCTTATTATTTGGACATTTTATCCACTAGATCCTAATCCTCATATTTAAGATATTTTATAGACAATTTTACCTTTACAAATATTTTTTGAATAAGTGAACATTCATATTTTAGTAATGTGAACATTCATATTTGACACTATGAATGTCTATATTGACGTGTGAATATTCACATTGACAGTATAAATGTGCACATCACAGAACATTGACAAAGTCAATGTGAATATTAATGCACATTTCGCCCTATTATTATTAAGGATATTTTAATAACTATGTCACTTATAAAACTTATTGGAATATAAGAAAATAATTTGAATTTTAAAATAACTATATTTAAAACATTAAGATTAACTTAGTGAATTTGAAGACGTTTAAGGATGGTAAAAAAAATTAATTAAGCATATTCTAGTATTTGAGACTAAAATGCCATTTTGTTTTTCTTTCCTTTTTTTTTTTTTTTTTAAGAATTTGGTTAAAGAACCCTCATAATAAAATTTTAATGCATTAAAGACAAAAACAAAGTTTTTCTTGAAAAATTCAGCATACCACTATTACAAAAATTTCTTTAGTAACTGATTTAATATTTTTAAATTTTAAAATGATATAACTTTTGATTTATATGTCGTTTTTTAATAAAATTAGTATTTTTAGAATCTTCTCGTCAAGATCTATCAAACAATAGGTTGACTATGAAATTCTTTATATAAAAAAAAAATTACCATCAAAATTAACTTAAACAATAAAATTTTACTCTGTTTTACAGCAAAAATTTAATCTCATTCACAATAAAATCTTACTGTTAATCAATTAGGAAACATACCTTCACTACGAGTTCACAAAATAAATCACACAATGACACATTACTATAGTAAAATTTTACTATCATTCTATGAACAAGGTAAAATAAATAAATAAATAATATAAATAAATAGTACATCTTACAACGAGCATTGACAACAAGCCGAGATGAAATTTTTTTACTTTCATATTTCCAAATTGGTAAACAAACATCATTGTGAATCTCGCACACACTCATACACACAAAAAAAGAAAAAGTCAAAAATTCAACATATATGATCGAACTCAAACAACAATCAAGCGATGATTAAATGAAGTTTCAACTCTAACGCAAACATTGTTCGAACGAAGTGGTCTAATGAACTTATCTAACTCGAACAATAATGGAATGAAATTCTGCAATCTAAATCAAACTCTCATAAAGAACAATGTTCAAACTCACAAACACGAAGCATATGGAGGACGATTGATAAAGAAAGGTGAGTTATGTTAGGTAATGGATAAGACTTTCAACATCAATCGCTGTAATAGACTTGATTCAAATATCCGAGATATATAAGTCTGTAATCTTGCCTAATAGATTTGATTTAAAGATCCGACGATTCAAATATCCGAGATATATATTCATGGCAAGATTATTCAAAAAAAAAAAAAAAAAATTCAAATAGAGAGAGAAACAAATAAGTCTGTCCTTCGTGAAGAAATGCCTCGTGCTCAGGGTTTAAGAAGTAAAACATTTTGGACTGTTCTTTACCCACTAACATAATTTTGGCTAAATTTTTGTTTTTTTGTTTTTTTTGGTTTTGTTTTGTTTTGTTTTGTGGGCCAAACAATGAATTTCACATGGGCTGCACTAAAACAGATTGCATACTTGGGCCTTTAAATTATTTTCTGATCTTTTGTACAGCAAACTGTTGGGCCATCAAATTTTTATTGAATCTTTTTATGGTCTTGAAAAGCAAACTGTGGGGCAAGCAGTGAATTTCATGTGGGCTGCACTAAAACAGATTGCATATTCGGGCCTTTAAATTATTTTCTGATCCATTGTACAGCAAACTGTTGGGCCGTTGAATTTTTATTGAATCTTTTTATGGTCTTGAAAAGCAGACTTATATGGTTTAATTTGGTCACCTTAAAAAGATTTGAATTGAGTCTATCATACCTCATCAATTAATAAAATCAAAAATTGAAGCTAATTTTAATTTTAATTTCCACTGCTGAAAAATCGACTTTTAGCGGCGTTTCAAAAACGCCGCTATAGGTACTAAAAATGTCGCTAATTATTTTTGTGGCGTTTAGTACCAAACGCCGACGACGCGGCCGTCGCTATAGCTTTATGGCGAAAAAAAAATCGTATATATATATATATATATTTTTTTAAAAAAAACAAATGTCCTACCTAATTATACGGTGACGTCACTATGACATTTAGCTTTTTAAAAAATATTTATACATTTTAAAAATCTAACCGTTGGAGTAGGGATATAGTGACGTTCAAAAACGCCCATAGCCTTTATTTTTATTTTTTATTTTTAACGTTGTGCTAATTTTATATGGTTGAAAAAATACTTGTCATAAACAATTTTAAGAACTAATAATTGATGTTTATTAAAATAATAAATAAACTAAGTTTGAAAACAAAATTAAAAATAAAATAATGAGGCTCGACATATTATACCGATTAGTAACATGATTACACTCTCATCTATCCATCACATAACACATTTGGTATAAAGTTCAAAAAAAATTATAAATTATAAATAAATAATAATAGTAGTAGAAGAAGAAGAAATCGATACAAAAACATTGTATTCAAGCAATCAATATTTTCTTTTTCGTTCTTGAAGACCCATCAAGTAGAGTAGAAATCATCTAAGAGAAGTCCACTCGAGAATCACCGACTCTCGTGTAAGCTGCCCACAAGCATGCACCATGTCATCTTTAATAACTGCACCAATCAAAGTTTCCAACACCACTATTATAACAGAATTCATGGTGCACAAAAGTAACCGAACAATAGATTATAGAGAGCAAGCACCTCTCCTGGTAATCTTGCAGGCTAAATCACTCTCAAAAACTAAGCGGTTAGGAAATAGGACCAACAATGTATATCAAGCTATTCAACATGTACATCACTCAAGTGATCGCACAAGTTGAAGTAGCTTCCTAATCGACCTAAGATACACCAAAAGCAACAAAGCAAAAAGTCTTGCGAATATATAATTGATCGCATGATGTCTCCACTCGAGATAATGGTATTTATCGGCAGATGAGGTTGCAATTCAATTCTTATAACTTGGAAACAACATCAAAATATAAACACATCGCAGAATTTACGATTAGTCGCATAAGCCCTTTTAGGAGCATTGTCGAGTGCTCCAATCCCGCTATCGAGCATCATAAACATCTCTTCTCTGCAGACAGATAGCTAGTATAACTATCCAATACAGCTTTAAAACAAGAGGACATCATAAAATGTAGGAGGGTAAATGAGACTATGTGAAGATACTCGTCGCGACCCGGTGAAAGAAATGCAAATTTCCACCGAAAGCAAGGTTTCATCAAATGATAATAATAGGGAACAGCTATTCAGTACAAAAAATGGATAATACTACTTAACATGTTAAGAATTTGATATCTCGTAACGTTCACTTGGAGTAGAAGATAAAAAAAAAATGCAAAGAAAGCATACCTTAGCAAACTCCTCATCCAAACTCTTTTCTTCAGATTCGTACTTTGACCTCACCTAAAGTCTCACCTTCATGGATGACCAAGAAAAAGGTTCCCCAAAATTGCGAATCTGCTAGAAACAAGGACTTAAAGCTAAGAAAAATCAAGTGACAAGGCTTTCTAGTGTTGAGTAAATAGTATCAACTAAATGCAGAGATACAAACAGAGAATCTTATGTTCATGGGGCATATATAAGTTTTTGTTTGCTAATTAGTTACCATTTGATTCTGGGCCGTCTCTTTTGTGAAATGGTACACATGAATCAAGCGATCATGAGGACCAAGATTTTTCACTTCTTCTGGAATCTGCAACAAAGACATAGCATAAGCTGTTAGCAATATAACTTAATAATGTCAACTGATTATAACTCTAGATGCACATTGTTACACATTTTTTTTGTTAGGTAAGTTAAGGAGACTTGAACTTGAGCTCCTTTTGATCTTTATCCTGGTGGCACTAGTGGCACTCTCTTACTAACTCATAATACTTCTCTATTGGTCACCCAGGAGAGCAAAGTATGCATATTTTTTAGTTTCTTTTTTAGATAAAGAAAATTGGAATTTTTCTTGATGTCACTCAATTAGGTATCTTATCGTTCAAATGAAAGGTCAGTATCATCAGACCCTTTGGCATATATAAGTGATGTGGACCCTCAAACTTAGTGCTCACCACCAATGAGTGGCTTTCCACCTAACAATATAAAGAAATTTAGAGAATATATTATTCATCAGCTACAAACCATGGAACCCCACCAGATGAATTCTTGGTAGCCATCCACGGTGAAGAAGGCAAATCCTCTCCAGTATTCTCTGGCCTTAGAGAACCCATCACAGTGTCTCTTCCCCTTTTTATCCATTATTTGATCGTTTGGGTTGATATGGCAATTATTTTGCTTGGACCATCTATTTAGGGTTTGAATCTTGGCAACCGAGGTGGCTAATACTTTTCATAAGGTGTTTTTCAAGTTTGGTGGTTATTTTGGTTTACGCTTGATCCTAAGCTTCCTACCTCTCTGTTTCTTTCCTATTTCTACTGATTTGTAAGATGGCAATGCTATTGAAGATGTTGTGATATCCGACGTGAGTGATTGGATTGTCTTTCTTGGCCTAATAACTAGTAAACTATAAATATAAGAAGGCAAGCTCAACATATATGTTTTACTAAATAAACTCCTTCTAAATTTTATTTTGGGGGGGTTTGGGATTTTGATTAATAAATAAATTCCAAGAAATTTGTCGCTGATCATCTGGGTAAAACACAAGCTTCAACGAATCAACCAATTCAAGGTTCAAAGTCCATCCACAACAAAAAAAAGAGGCGAGGGTCTCAGTCCTATACAATGCTACACATTTTACTACCGTTAAAAGCGGTTTTGATGACATTTGGCATAAAGGTAACATATTTGTGCCAAGACAGAGAGAGAGAGAGAGAACCTCTTACGCTTCGTAATGTCCATCATCATTTATGTTCTCTATCTTTTCACCGGGCGAAAAAAATGTATCGATGGCCAAATTAGGTGCATGAAAGCTAAAAAACATTTAACAAAATAAACATCAAAGATATATCGAAAGCCTTTGAAGACTTAGAGTCAATAAAGCAAAAGTTCATATTTTTTTTGAAGTTGATATAAAAGCACATGAATTATCCAGGCACAATCATCAAAGAAGGATCAAAAGATGTAGTTGCTTCAATTAACAACTTATGTTCGATATAATAAAGAAGTCAAAAGTTCTACTTTCATTGTCATGGGATTCTTCAAAGACATCAAGAATAGCAAAAGAAAAACAAAAAGCAATTATAGCCATGCAAAGTCGGGCTAAACACCTTATAAATCTTGTGGTAGAAAACTTGAAGCAACTGAGTTTTCATTTGGATTAGATAACTCAACGATGGTGAAACGCTACTTAAGGGTTTTCAAACCTTGCAATTCTGCAGGTATGTCCAACACTTCATAGTACAATATATCGAAGTCGACAAAATTCAAACAAAAACCATTAAAATTTTGAGGTTCTCTCACCTTGCATAATACCCAGGACTATGTTATGAATTACCTGATTGTAGTGGACCAGCATATCGGACAAATGGAGAAACAGAGAGAGCTTAGGAAATAAAGACAACGAAAAATGTGAAATTTCTTACAATTGTGAGTGTGGCTTTTCTTTGTATAGTTCAGTGGGTTTGAATAGGTGTGGTTTCACACCGTAGAATCCGTGGCTTTTTCTTGGGAAAAAGGCTAACTACTCAAAATGTTTCGGTTTACATATAAATGTTTCTACTAAAACTTATCTATCTTAAACAATCCAACATATTTAATTAATAGTACTTCACTTGGTATTAACTTACAATAACTCAAAATTAAGTCGCTTGGATATTGAGAATGGTATATCTCCATACAAGAAATCATCGATAAATCCTGCAGTATGGAAACCCAACCATTACAATAAAAGCTGAAAATCTTCATCAGCTAAAGACAAAACAAGAAATTAATATATCCACATATATGTAAATTAAATTGTAATGAAGAAAGAAGATGAAATTTTACACTATCATCGAGAAACACAGTTTGCCTATCTCATCAGGAATTTGACCAGTTAATTTGTTGCCCTGAAAATATTTCAACAATAACATCAAAGTTGGTATTATGTTAACCTGGTTACAATGAGCAAGAACACCAAATCAACAGGATTAGCAAAGAAAGCATACATGGACTGTAGATTCTTCAAGTCTCCAATGGCTGGTGAAATCTCCCCACCCAAGTTCAAATTTGACAAATTCCTTCAACCAACAAATATAATAAAAATATATATATATAAATAAAAAATAAATAAATAAAAATTCCAGTAGAATCAAATGGAAAAAGAAAAAGGAAGAAAAATAAGCATGAACAGAAAACACATACAGAGAAACAACAGATAACTATCATTTATTGTTACTCTACTCATATCTACTTTGTAAGCATTTGAGAGAGGGCATTTAAACTTGAGAGTTGGGGTTGTGCAAGAAGTCCTCCACAAAATCTAAGCTACATCTCCAAGCTAATATAATGAACTGTTCTATATTTTAGAATTCAAAATAATAATAATAATAATAATAATAATAATAATAATGTAAACAGATAATTCTACCTAAATAACTAAGCTACACTGATTGATCAATCCAAACCGATGCTAATTTAGGTAATAAAAAAAGAGATTAAAATTCAACATGCTAGGAAAATTCAACATGCTAATTTAGGGAAAAAAAAGCGATGGTGCTCACTTTCCTCGTGAATCTAATGAGATTGAATCACCGAGCTTTGAAATCGAGAGAACTTGAAATCGCCGAATGAATCGAGATTGAATCACCGAGTCAAGAAGGTTGAACTTCAATCACCTTCAATCGATCAACAGATCTTCAATCGATCGATCTCGATGATCTATGATGATCTCGATCTGCGATAGAGATAGAGATAAGACTCGAACACCGAACTAGGGGTTTGAATCGAGAGAAAGCGAAAGGGTTTGAAGCAAGAGAGAGTGAAATCACGGGTGTAGTGAGAGCGAGAGCGAGAATCGATGATCTCGATGATCTCTTGATGCGATAGAGATAGAGATAAGACTCGAACACGAACTAGGGATTTGAATCGAGAGAAACGAAAGGGTTTCAAGCAAGAGAGAGTGAAATCATGGGTGTAGTCACTGTAGTGAGAGCGAGCGAGAGGATAAGCTATTTACATCCAAAAAAAACAAAAAGCGCAAGACATTTGAAGGCGTTTTCGAAAGGTAAAACGGTGTCGTATGGGTCAATAATAACGCGACGTTTTAAAAAACGCCGTAAAATATTCGAATCAGAGGCGTTTTTTTAAACGCCGTCAAATTAACGCCGTTACATCCCACTTTTCCTGTAGTGTTCCTATTTAAAGTGCATGAATTTGGCCATTTGTGGGCTACAAAATTAGATACTAAGAAACATTTTCTTGGGTCACTTGGGACTTACAAAAGGCCACAAGGAGGTGTCTATATCGATTTTTGTCACGGATGAGATATCTGTTATAGTGAACTGTCTAATAGTTTTTGTCATGTCTAAATCAATATTCAATATCTAAATATTATTTAAGGCTACTAGGGATTATAAAATTTTAAGATGACCAACACTCGAAAGTGGTTCAAATTAGATTTTTTCTGTCAATCCATGACTTAAAAAGTATTCTAGAATCAACTTTACTTGGTATCCTATTTAAGATAAAATATACATGGCAATCAAAAGAGTTCAACTTAAAAGGATTCAAGTAATTTTGACATACTGATTGTACATGTCACCATTTGGTTTAGAGTGATTATGAAGTTTAGCTACACCATTTTGTTCAAGAGTTGCAAGCATAATATATTGTACATTGATTCCATAATTTTGTAAATGTTTAGCGAAATGTCTCATACATTGACCAACATCACCATATTTACTATAGTACTTAGCTCCATGGTCAGATCTAACAATTTTAATCAATTTACTAGTTTGTTTTTCAACTTTAATCTTATAAATTTTAAATTTTGAAACGGTTTCAAATTTATTATGAAAGAGATAAATTAATCCATAATGTGAGTGGTTATCTATGAAAGTAACAAAGTATTCCCCCCACACAAAGTAGAAGACCATGGTTCAAAAATGTTAGTGTGTATGATTTCCAAAAGTTTTTGATTACTTGTTGTTTTGCTGTTTTTTTATGATTTTCCTTCTAACATAATTCACACACACCTCATAGTTACAAAAATTAAGATTAGGAAGTATTATTGTTTAATCAATCTCTCAATTCTTTCTTTAAACATGTGTGCTAGCCTCTTATTCCACAATAAAAAATATTATTTTTCTTTAATTAAGCAACTATTAGTTCCATTGCTTTCAACATTCATGAAAGATTTGTTTTCAAGTCAAGCTTTGTATGCCTATCTCTTTTTTGGTTAGCATAATAAAGAAAGAGAATGCCAAGAAACTACACATACCTATCACTTTTTGGAAGATTTAGGATTGTCAGGGAGCCTTTAAATATAAAAAAGCATGATTAAGGTGCTCGTGATCCAAAATAATAAAATTATCAATAAGAATAACGTAAACATGAGATCTTTTAATAGTACTGATGAGTTAAATGGCCGCAACGATAGAATCTTGGGCACTCAAATTAAATTTCATTGCACAAACAGAATAAAATAACATTCTCTAAAATAATATTAGTATCAAACTATAAAAATTAATAACCACCAGGGTTGGTGTCCTGGTAGAGGAAGTAGCCCATTCCCTAGCCGAAAAACCAAGGTCGATTCCTGGGAGGGGCATTTGAGATCACTCCCTGTGAGCAATGCCTTTACTCTCCTCGGTCCCTGGCCTCTGCTGCGGCATGGGGTTACCCTTCATTGGTGCCCTGGTGGTGGATCCCCCACTTGGTGGGGGTTAATTCTTAGCTGGCAACCGGTTACCCTGGGGCTAGGGCCTAACGGGACTGTGATGACATCACAGAGCCCTCTTTTACTTTGATCCAAAAAAAAAAAAAACTATAAAAACTAATATAACATTACCCGATAATGATGTTTCAAGAGGAGGATGTGGCAAGGACATTGCTACCATTTAACAATAAAATTGCCCACATTTAAAAATAAAATAAAAATAATAAATTTCTTAAAAATATATAAAAAGGTTTGTGAAATATTCTAGAAGACCATAGAGTACTTAAGAGATCTAAGACATCTATATAAACCATTCTAAAGTATGATTTAGATATTCTTGTAAAGATGTGAGAAACTTTTAGGATATATTTTAAAGTTCTCTCTTTCCATAGATGGTTAACATTTGATACAATTTCAATAATTTATAATATTTTGAGGTGTCAATATAAAGGAGCTGGGATCACTGCAGTGACCCCACTGTTGTGCCCCTACTGTGTCCTTAAACGGCACAATTTCACCCTTTTCTTTTTTCTTTTGTTTTTTTGGGTCATGTACTCACTATGGTTGTTTGCATGTTAAAGTAGTGTTCGAAAATAATGTGTAACGCTTTTGTGTTTATTATTTTAGAGTTAAATTATTTTAAAAAGGAGAAAATTATAAATAAATAAACAGAGTTCCGCCCGAACCAAAATTAAATCTTAAAATTTTAATTGTGCTAATAAATCATAATTTTTTTTTATTTGTTTTCAATCCAAATCAAGCATTTATTTTTGTTAAGAAAAACTGATAAAAAAATTGTTTTAATAGTTAAATTTAATATAGGTATACATAAAATATTTAAAATATCATTTTTATTATGTTTAATGACTAAAATATATATTTTTTGGGTTTCACTTAATAAAAATAGATAAATAGTTTATATTAGAAACAAATCAAACTACCATGGTTTAAATTAACAAAAATATATTTTTTTTCACATTTTTTTTTATCAGCAGACTATTTTACATTATTAACGTGACAACATACTTCTTCAAACTAAAAAGAACGTCACAACATATTTCTAAAATAATTTTATATGTATATATAGAAATAATGGAGAAAAATATAAATCAATGGAGCAACTCTGACACACAGAAAAATAAAAAACTTGCACCACCATAAAAATAAAAATATTTTTTCACTATACCACTTCAATGTAATTTTCCTAAAATAATAAACAAAAACATTATATATTATTTTCAAATATAATTGTAACATGCAAACAGGAACAGATTTGGAAAAAAAAAATTTTTTTGAAACTATGCCGTTTTAGGCACACAGCATGGGCACAACAGTGAGGGGTCACAACAATGACATCGGAAATGGATTCAGAGGTTTATCCTTAAACTTACGTATCACAATGTCTAAATTAGTTAAATCGTCGAATATTTAAGTGGGGCCAGTGAACTCAGATCCCAATATAAATGGATTTGGAGGCTTATTCTGAAGTATGACAATGTCTAAATTAGCTAAATCGTCCAAAACTTTATCAATTACAAGACTAAGTTAGTCATGCTAAATTACTTTGACTTGATTTTTCACAAACTAATCAAAACATAGTCAATGGGAGATGAACGTTACAGATTGTCAGATTCCTTTTGATGGGATTAAATGAAAAAAATATATATATTGATAAGATTATGGCAATATGCTATACCAAGAATGTTTACATGGTCAAACACATTACAATCAACAAGCAGTGTAATGACCATTAGAAATGTTTTTGGCATCAAAGTTGAAAACTAGACACGTTTGATTGTTTTTGGAGTTTATGAAAAGAAACTTGGCAGTTTGTATGCAAGTGATAAGAGAAATTTACAAAAAGTCTGTCGTGACATTTTAAGAGGATGCATTGCCTTTTGTTGGAGACAAGTGTGTTTTTAAAAATATTTTTAGGAGCATGTATTGTTTTTTTATGACAAGTATATGTTAAAAATTGATTATTTATTTTTTTAATGATAAACATGATAAATTAAATAAATTACTATTATTGATTCAATGTATTTTTTTTTTTTTAAATAATGTACACAAGGACATTTTAAAACTAGTTGCTCAAATCATCGAAAGAAACTCGTATATGCCCATGGGTCTAAGGTTTTAAAAAGCGGCCGCAACCGTTACGTAACGGTTGTGGTAGTTACCGCCACCCGTTACGGCCGCTTTTACAGTGTGATTGAGATTCATAGGTGTATCGGCCGTAGCGGCTGCTATAGCGGTCGTAACGGTGCCGTAACGGCCGTAACGGCCTGTTACGCACCATTACGTAACGGTTTCAAATTACTTTTTTCGAAAAAAAAAAAAAAAGTTGAAAATGGAGGAAGAGAGATAGAGAGAGAAGAGGGAAGATGGAGGAACAAGAGATAGAGAGAGAGAGAGAGAGAGAGAGAGAGAATAGGGAAGATGAAGAACATGTTATTGATTTGTTAAAGTTGTAAGACCTATGCTATTCTATTCAGCTGCTATCACTCAACTATTTTGTTTGTGTATGCCTATCTATATATTGTTTGATAATAATAATAATAATAATAATAATAATAATAATAATAATAAGTGTGGTTATTTTCTATTTAGCTTGATTAATATATATATATATATATTTAGGTTTTTATTTATTTTCTTACTTTTGTCATTGTTTATCTTATATATAATAGTTAGTGATTAATTTTTTTGTATAATATAAAGTCATTAATTATTAAAATAAAATGTAAAAAACTCAGTTTATAGTGATTTAGAAATATGAAATATATTGTATCAAACTTAAAATTTTATAAAAATTGACCAATATTTATTTTAAAACCCAATACATATGATCATGGAAAAAAAAAATGGATGTATCTGTAAGTTTTTTTCAAATTGTGTGAAAAATAAAAAAATTCACGGTTCTAGTTACACATATCAAGCGTTATAATGAATATTTTTACACCTCAATAACCATCAACCGCCAATCGCAACCGCTTTTCATAACCTTGCATGGGTCCAAAAACCACCCTTCAATCTAAATTATGAACAAAAGGAAATCCAACTCCCTTTTTTAGAAAAAAAAATACACCTTTATTACCATCAAGATATAAAACATTATATTCATTACTATAGAGCATGTAGCAGTGTTAAGACCTGACGTTTTCTTTTCTTTCGACTTTAGTTATCACTTCTTATGGGTAGTATTTTACTCCCTTGGGTCTCTTTTGTCTCTGGAAACCTCAGTTTCAAACCCGGAAGCCTGTGTACAGCCTACCTACCTAGGTTGGTCACGACCGCGGGTGTTCAAATCGCACCTATGATGGGTCGCGACCAAGCCGCAAGGAAAAACAACATCTAATACTTTTGTTTGTGCGTTGCCTCTACGCACATGATGGTTTAGGTCACGCCCACGATCAGGGGTTTGGCTTAATCATGCCCGTGGTGTTGGTGACCGCGGCCGCGATGTTCAAATCTATAAATATCTCCTCAGCTTTTGAAAAGCAGAATTTTGATCCAAATCTTTTTTGTCTCTTTAATGGTTTGCCATTTTTGACTTTTAAGGTACAAAACCTTGGTTTTCATCTCATTTTAATCATTTCTCACCCTGGTAATTAAGGCTTTAAGGTAGAGGGTTTTGAGAGCGCCGATTTAATATGAAAAGTTTGCGTTTTTGTCACCGCTGGATTTTGGGATTTGGGGTCTTTTCCTCTCTATTACAATATCTAAGAAAGAGAAAAAAAAAAAAGAAAAAAAAAGAGAAATATATATTATATTGAATGTTGTGTTGAATAATTATGTAACAATGCATACAAGACTCCTTTATATAAGAGGAGAGAAACCTGAGTATGGTAATCTTAAATATGGTAATGAATGTAATATGGTATAACAGACAGAATATATAGTTACTATATTTAACATCCCCCCTCAAACTCAAGTAAGGATACTAACTTGAATTTGGAGAGAGAAATTAAAACATAAAATAAAATTAAAAATAAAACAGAATATGGATAGATCAAAGGAAAATAGTTTGCAAAGTCCAGATGGGTGCACAGGGGTGCTTGAGATAGATTAAAGGCTTGAGCTAATGCCAGGAGATTGTTTATGATCGTGCCGGACCATTGCAAAAACTGGTCAAAAATACTATCGGGGACAATTTAAGGTCATGCTGGACCATTGTAGAAACTGACTAGAATCAATGTTGAGACAAATTATGAGGTAATGCTGAATTGTTGTAGGAACTGACCAGAATCAATGTCGGAACAATTTATGGGGTCATATCGGACCGTTGTAGAGACTAACCAGAATCAATGTTAGGACCAATTAAAGGAGTTATGCCAGACCGATTTGGAGAACCGGATGTTGAACAAACAAGTGTGGCATACATATATGACGTAGTGCTGAACGATGATGGCCATAAATGATTGAGTGCATCGAGGGACGACTTATTAGAAAGTAGGCCAGGAAGCGGCTTTGGTGGAGTGTCACAAGGGGCAACTTAAGTGATGCGTCACATGGGGAACTTAGGTTGTGCTCTAGATGAGGCAGCTTAGGTGGTGAGCCAAGGGAGTGGCTTAGGTAGTTTGTATGATGTATAACCATACTCACCGTGATATAAGTATAATAAACCTTTTGAAACTCAAATAGGTTTGAAGATAAAAACTTATTTGAGGTTGAAAGAAAGAAAAAACGGAGCGGAAAGGAGATTTTCACAAGTTATATAAAACAAAATAAAAAATTGTTTTACTATTTTTTATTTTTTTTTATTTAAAAAATATAAAAACAATGAAAGTAAAGGTGGTACTGGTGGGACAGAGGACAAGCCTTTTCAAAAGTGGAAAAAAAATGGAAGAAAAGAAGAAAAAGATGTTCAAGAAGTGGATTAGAAGAAAAATAATTAAGGGTTGGTTTGGGATATCCTAAAAAAGTGCACTTTTTGACTTATTGGTGGGTTTGGGTTGGGTTTGGGTTGGGTTTGATGTGATGTGTTAGAGAGGTGATGTGATTTAAATAGAATGATGTGACTTAAATAAGATAGTGACTTTTTGACTTTTTGACTTATTTAGTATAAGCCAAACCAGAAAACAAAAAAAGAGAGAAAAAGAGAAAGGCAGTGACCAAGGTTGCCCGAAAGAGGGAGAGAGTTGTAGTGATGGATTTTGAAAAACCAAACAATAAAAAAAAATTGTGCTCAGAAGGGAGACTTTGGGAAGGAAAAACAAAGACGTCAAAGAATGGATTGAGTACGTTCGGTCGGCCGGCAGTCAAGGCAAGATTGTCGTCTGTTGGTGAAATAAAATTATTAGATACTTAACATAATTTTGATACTATATTACAATATCTAAGAGAGAGAGAGAGATAAAGAGAAATTTGTATTATATTGAATGTTGTGTTAAATAATTATGTAACAATTTATACAAGATTTCTTTATATAGGAGGAGAAAACCTGCCTTGTTTCTCATGTACTAAAAAAGTTAAAAAGTCAAAAAGTCACTATCCTATTTAAGTCATATCATCTTATTTAAGTCACATCACCTCTCTACCACATCACTTCAAACTCAACTTAAACTCAATCCATATTTCATAAAAAGTCAAAAAGTGTACTTATTTAGAACATCTCAAACCGTATAGTAATCCTAAATATAATAATGAATATAATGTAGTATGTCTGATAAACAAAATATATAGTTACTATATTTAACACTCTCCCTTCTTTGAGGTGTGGATTTTTTTAACAGTGTGTTATTTAGTATTGTTATATGCTGTTCTTGATAATTAAGAGTTTACAAAAAGTTATGTTTTAGTTATATTTGTATAAATGCACTAATTTAGAGAAGAAGTTAAAAAAAAAAAAACTTGTTTTCTGTAGTGGTTTGAAATTGATAAACTCAAGGTATTTTTTTGAATTTTTTTTGTTTTTTTTTCACTAAAAGATAAATTGGTTACAAAATCAAAAAAAATAAATTCAAATAAAATATCACATCACACCCCATAATCATTTTACTTTTTCTCTCACAAACATCACATCCAATCACAACAAAATCCAACTATCTTTCTAAACACAAAAAAAAAAAAATTTCTCCAATAATATCCTACAACTAAAAAAACTACAAAAAGACATACTTCCCAAACACCCAAAGTTTTAAGAAAAATTGTTTTTTTGAAAGGAACCCTCCAAGTTTTTATTAGGGTATGGCTCATCCCAGACGGGATCAGATCTGCATCATAGTGGGCCGGGGCCTATCACAGGTCCCGTTTTGATAATTTGAACCGTTTAATGTGTAGAACTTGTCGAGTACTATATGCTTGTAAAAAATCACGTTGATCGGATATCGATAGCTATGTGATCAAATCAGTTTCGTATTAAAAAAATTAGACGGTGAACAAATTAACGGTTGAAAAAAAATGATTTGATCATATAACTATCGATATCCAATCAAAATGATTTTTTATAGGAATATAGTATTCGACAAGTTCTACACATTGAACGGTTCAGATTATCAAAACGGGACCCGTGATGGACCCTCATGAGCCCAACAACACGGTCCAGTCTAATCCCGGATTGGACAAAAGCCATACCCTTTTTATTAAACCTAAGGTGATTGGAGTTTTGGGAAAATGGTGTGGATTTAACAATGTTGTTGAATTATTGAGACATGAGGTGTTCTGTTTACAAAAGAGGACTTCGTTGGGAATATTTATAAACCGTTTGGAACTGAAGAGTATTGATTATTCTTTTTGAAATGATGAGTTTCTTGGAAAAACTATGTTTTTAAAAAATTGGATATTAATATTGAGATTCACAAGACTAGTAAGAAATGTAAATGTTTGTGGGAGCCAGAAAATTATAGGTACCAGCTTATTGGGTCTAACCCAAACAAGGCTTGCTAAAGCCCTAACTATTGGGCATGTTCGGCCCACCCCCGTCTATAAAAGAAAGGGACCTCATAACATACAGGTATGTTCTGATCTCTCTCGACACAACACACACCCCTTCAAATGCATATACTATTTCTTCCTTTATACAAGGACTAACTTCATCATCGGAGAGTCCCCGGCCGACAACCCCGATTGAGTGGTACCGACTATGTTCATCATTGCAAATCTACAGGGGTGAAGCTCTTCTCTTCGTTAGATCTCCATAACATCCATGTGAGAGGATATTTCATGGTCTCACAATTGGCGCCGTCTGTGGGAACAACTGAATGAGATCAACGAAGAACACAAAAAATATATTGCTGTAAGTAAACATATACTGGTTGCTTTGAGGTCAGCGCACTTTCTACAAAAGCAAAACCAATCCCAAGTAATTCGGCCCACAACTGGGTTTTTGGCTTCTTTCATTCTGATTATGTTTTTTGCTAAAGTTCAGGAATACATATATATATATACACATCTATGTATGTATCTATTTATGCTCACAGATTTGATCAAAGCATCGTTGAGTATTAATATTGCTTAGAAAGGTTGTCAAAACAAGATGAGGTTAGTAGCTGTTTTTCTCTCTCTAAAAATGGGTTTCACACCTTTATTGGTACGAACATCTTTTCGGCAAGTCAACACATCTACTCGGCTAAATTAATACATGTGTCTATCTATTTATTTATTTATTCTTTGTTTCACAAAACATATCTTGAAGGTGATTCTTCATATATATGCACATGTACACAAGTTGGGTTCACTTTTTCTCTAATGGCTTTCGTTGATGCCAACCCAAATCTCGGCAAAACCAAAGATCAAAGGTGTCGCATGCATAATGCAGTCTTGCCGACTACATTCTCAGCAAAGCTAAATTCAAAGAGATGTCGACCAAGTGATTCGACAACATTGCTTGTCAAATTCCGCAAATTCGGCATATCATTCGGCATCTTATCAACTATTCTCTGCATATTCTCTTCTTTGGCAACTTATTCGGCAAGTATTTAACACTACACCGCGATATTGCTTATTCGGCTAACATTTATTACTCGGCAACCTACCGTTGAAGTCGGCAATCCGACAAGGCTATTCGGTAGCTCTTCCTCCCTTCTCGGCAATCGACTAAATGGTACTACCCAACTTTACAAATCGACATCGTCATTATTCATTACTCACATATTTCATGCTGTGCAATTATTCTATTGTTAAAGGAATTAGGACAATGTAATCTGAATCATGTAACTAGAATGACATTGATGATATTCTGGTATGTCATTATTCCTCTGCATGTGCTTTAAATCTTTCCAACCATATATGGAGCTGTTGTTCTGGGGCAAGGCCTCATGTTCCTTAAATTACATCAAACACCCAAGGTAGTTGGTTCACAGTGTGAGTGTAACACTGAAGGATTTCACTAATGGTAGCTGTTGGTTCGATAGATTTCTTTCCTTGATAATTTTAATGTATCTTGCTCACTGTCAATAAAAATCAACGGTTGTTCTCATGTTGACCTACAAAATGGTAATTATGCAGATACATGTTCTTGTATTTAATTTGGATTCATTGATTTTGCTCATGTTTCTACACCTATTCTAGTTAATTTAAATAGTTAGGATTTGGAAAATCTTCTTCTTCACTGAGTACTTGACATGGATGATATGAGTATTTTATTCGACAAGCTATAGTTGGGTTTGCATCATTGATCGGCCAAAATAATTCGGTGGTGTCGCGGTAGTGCCGAGTCGCTACCGTCTTGAATCTCAATATAATTCTCGGAAATATCACCACTGCACGGCGTTACTATCACGGCATATCATATTACCATCTCGGCTTTGGAAACACTATTCGGCTTCGTTGTTGCTTATCAATTTACTTATGGTACTCGGCAAGCATCATCTCGTATTGCTTATCCTCTGCGATTCGGTACATCATTCGACCTATTATCAACTGCACATTAACACAACTATGCATATTCGGCAACCACCAACGAACCAACTTACCTCCATAGGCCCAACGAACAATTCGGCAATTTGATTGGCTTACTCGGCATATTATCAACGAGGAATTTCGGCAAACCTATTGACTTATTCGGCAATTTATATTTTCATCCAGGCTGCATGCATATGATCAACTCGGCTTATCACTTATTTGGCAAAAATTACACCGCCAACATTTCTTGTTCGGCACAATTTTTTGACCGGCGCAATATTCTGCATCAAATAATCGGCAACTTTATGTCTTATTCGGCACTAATATCTCGACTCATAACTATCATCTTGGCTTGCTGAAATTCACATCTGAACATATCAAAGGATTCGTATCGGCTCAAAGGGTCCAAACCCACCAACCCGAGAAGTCAAGAAGTAACCAAAGTATGCCGAAACTTGCGATACGGCTCACATTTTCTGACAAAATGAAATTTTCGAAGCTGTCAAACTCAAGTTTTGCCTATACCAACATGAAGTACTCATTGAGACGATTCCAACACAACAAACCGCATCAAAATCGGAGCTCAAACGAAGCCGTACGGGCCATTCAAAGTTTGCCCAGAAAATAAATTCATTCGATGAAGAAGATCATCCAGCAAGTTATGAAGAAATAATCATGTGCTTCGCGGTCGCATTACACCCTGTTGATCTAAGCCGTTAAATCTATTTTGGCTACAATTACGCCATCAAAAGACTGATCACAACGATCTAATAGTCCTTTCCAGTTATCTGATGCATTTCGAGTCCATCCGTACAGTCAGAATTTGCAAATTCAGCACAAAATAAATATATACATATATATTAAATAAATAAATAAAAATACAAATAAATTACAGATTTGATTCCGATATCACCAAGCACCTTACTTTGTCTCGGCTTTATTCTGATATTGCCACAACACCAAACAGGGGCACGGAATCCGTTTCAAATCATTATCGGCCTACTCGGCAATTTTGGCCCAAGTCAATTTTATTCCTTTCACATAACAAATCTTATTCAAAAGCAATGGGGCAAATATACGATTGGACAAGAAGCTCAACTCCACTAAATTGGCAACTACTGCCGACCAAGTTCTTAGCAAACCACTGCCGACACACCGCCGACCAAACGATTGGCACAATCGCCGGTCCAAGTGTAACCGGACACCGATGTTCTGACACTAGTTACTCGGCAGTATATCAATTTTACCCAGCAAGATTATTCAACCATTATTAATTCAACATTATGCATGATCAGTATTCGGCAACATTGGCCACAGTATTCGACAAAGCAATTATGCATGATCAGTATTCGGCAACATTGGCCACAGTATTCGACAAAGCAACATTCTTTGTCAACTTTATGCATCGCCAAACTTTATGCAGCAACATTGGCCACAGTATTCGGCAACTTTATTCACCTACCAACATTATTTGGCAAAACATTTGCCCACTCGGACATCAGTCAATTTTTCGCTTTCCAATTGGGGCACATCAGCCGATCATCATCTCAGCACCTTTGATATGCATGTATACTCGGCGAACTTGGTACAAACACTACAAGGATAATTACTTGAGTTACAAACTTCCGCTCCCTTTTTACACAGCTTCAAGCAAGCGCTCGTTTTGAGGCAATACATTACACACTTGGCAGACAGTAGTTTGCATATTTTTGCACGCCGTCATTTTTCCAAAGCCGAATCTTCCTTGCAACATAGGGCAATCGGAATCTACATTCTTTCCGACTAACACCTGTCATTCGAAAGCAATGGGGCAAGTCTACCTCGAAATAAACGCAAACCAAGCAACTCGGCAATTACATAGTTGGCCTAATATCTACTTGGCAATTCCATATAAGCGAAGCAATATTATTGGTGATTAACACGTCCACCTTATTCGGTACATGATACATTATTCAAAATCCTTGCCACTTTGGCACTTGCCACTTAAAATCAGCAAAAGTCTCCGAGTACAATCTAATCTTCGACAGAGCGCAGATTAGCAAAAGCCTACACCCTGTTCGGGTTATAATACCACAGGTCTACACCCTCACCCGGGGGTAATAATACCGTGGTCCAATTTTTGACTGATATATCTACCTTATTTAATTTATCTTATTTGGTTCAGGTAATCATTTCCGTCTTCGGCCTATAGAAATATTTCTAGCTCGGCATAAAAGTCCATATTTGGAAGCAATCTTTGCACTTGACAAAACACTGCACCCATGCCCGGGGGTTATAATACCGTGGCCTACACCCGTGCCCGAGGGTTAGAATACCGCGGCCTACACCCTCGCCCGGGGGTCATATTACCGCGGCCTACAGCCCTTGTCCGGGGGTAACAATACCGTGGCCCAACGTTATGATTTGTTTGTATTCCTTTCTGGGTTTTAGCTCAACCCCCCTCATCTTATGATCAACATATATACATTTATACATACATTCAAGACATAAGTACATTTATACATACATTCAAGCATACATTCAAGCATGCATGCAGTCATCCATTCATATATTTTATTCATTTATCCAAAGTGTTCTTTATCAAAAAAACCTAACAGCTATTTGAACAGTGTAACTTGGCAAGAAAAAACTCTCATTCCTTCTACCGCAGACAATGAAAGTTTTGGGGCAATTGTGGGAGCCAAAAAATTATAGGTACCAGCTTATTGGGTCTAACCCAAACAAGGCTTGCTAAAGCCCCAACTATTGGGCCTGTTCGGCCCACCCCCGTCTATAAAAGGAAGGGACCTCATAACATACAGGTATGTTCTGATCTCTCTCGACACAACACACACCCCTTCAAATGCATATACTATTTCTTCCTTTATACAAGGACTGACTTCATCATCGGAGAGTCCCTGGCCGGCAACCCCGGTTGGGTGGCACCGACTATGTTCATCATTGCAGATCTACAGGGGTGAAGCTCTTCTCTTCGTTGGATCTCCACAACTTCCCAAACACCCACAAAGTTTTAAGAAAAATTGTTTTTTTGAAAGGAACCCCCCAAGTTTTTATTAGGGTATGGCTTCTGTCCAGTCCGGGATCGGACTGTACCGTGCTGTTGGGCCCGTGGGGGCCTATCACAGGTCCCGTTTTGATAATTTGAACCGTTTAATGTGTAGAACTTGTCGAGTACTATATGCCTGTAAAAAATCACGTTGATCGGATATCGATAGCTATGTGATCAAATCAGTTTCGTATTAAAAAAATTAGACGGTGAACAAATTAACGGTTGACAAAAAATGATTTGATCATATAGCTATCGATATCCGATCAATGTGATTTTTTATAAGAATATAGTATTCGACAAGTTCTACACATTGAACGGTTCAGATTATCAAAACGGGACCCGTGATGGACCCTCATGAGCCCAACAACACGGTCCAGTCTGATCCCGGATTGGACAAAAGCCATACCCTTTTTATTAAACCTAAGGTGATTGGAGTTTTGGGAAAATGGTGTGGATTTAACAATGTTGTTGAATTATTGAGACATGAGGTGTTCTGTTTACAAAAGAGGACTTCGTTGGGAATATTTATAAACCGTTTGGAACTGAAGAGTATTGATTATTCTTTTTGAAATGATGAGTTTCTTGGAAAAACTATGTTTTTAAAAAACTGGATATTAATATTGAGATTCACAAGACTAGTAAGAAATGTAAATGTTGTTTATTGGAATCGTGAGATTTCAGAAGAATCATGGAGATTTGGGATTTTCTTATATTAAATTGGATTATATATTATGGTTGCTATCTTTTAATAACCGTCTTCAAGATAATTGTTTTAGTTATTGATGGAGGATAGCATTGTTGTATGTTAAAAATTGCATGTGAATTAAGCGATTAAACTGTTTACAAATCTATATCGCATTGTTCATATCATGAATCTATGAACTAGAAGCTTTACGTTTTGAAAACGTTATGTTGAGAAACTTGTATTGTTTTGAGAAAAATGATGAATACCGTGTAAAATCTGGTTAGGGGTGTATTTGTGGTTAATTAAGTTGGCCTATGTGTCCTTAATGAAATACCAAAAACCCACACAGTTAGGTGTTTCAATCCAGATAGTACCAGTAAAATAGCTTTTGGTAGTACTTTTATAACTTACATTTATACTCGTACCTACAGATATTCAGTGTTTGTATTTACTACCTTATTTTCTGTTTTAAAAGAAAATAATGAATTACGGTTTGAAAACTCTTGCACGACATTGTTTCAAAAGAGAAAACGCATATTTTATCGTGACATTTCATATGTATACACCTTATAACATTGTTAAACATCATACATATCATTAAGATTGTCTCTACTTGATTTTATATTCACTCTATGTGGAAAATCATTTTCAAGTATCAAAAGCGTAACTCTGCCAAGACGATGACTTTGGAGGATGTTAGAGCTTGAGGCTCATTATGTTATTTTGTTTGTGTAAAGCCCAAGGCTTTTTTGTATTGAGTTTTTAACTCCTTTGTTATAATCGGATAAGGCCTTGAAATGTTTTGACATTTATGGCATTAACTTATATTAGTTTAAGTATTATTCTTATGTTTACATGCTATGATTTCATGTTGTAGAATCAAAGAATATATCAAAGCATGTAATGTGATCACGTAAGAATTCAAGGTACTTTATACGTGATCGGCAGATAATTATATATAATGATACACTTCCAGATATTTTGAGGGCCTTATGATGGATTTAATGTATATTTATTTTTGGAGCGTTATCGGGCAAGTCCAGTATATATCACACGTTCATGACTATATTTTAAACCTCATCGATGGATCTCTTTATTATAAATTTTTGTATTTGATCGGCATCTCTTGATTATAGTCACGAGTTAGATCTCCCAAACCTTCCAATAGAAAAGGACAAAAATATCCAATTGACCACTGAGCACCATATAAAAGGCAAACACTAAAATTAAATCACCAAAATTGTTGCTAAATTTCCTTACAATCCAAAGATGTTGGTCTAATTGGTGCAATTCTTTACTTCCAAATTAAAAATTGATAATCTAAACATAGAAGTCTAAAACGTCCATCCCCAATTTCTTAATAATTAATATTTTTATTTCGTTTAAAAAGTTATATCAAATAGTTTTGAAAAAATTATATAAACATTTTATAAATTGCAGCAAATGAAGCCATTGCCTCTTATTATGCATGGTAGGAATGCTTGCGGTTCAATTGTAGTCGGAGAACTTTCAATCCATTATTCGTTTGCTAGATTAGCAGATTGAAAAAAATCAATCCACATCCGTCCGCCTGATTGACAGATGTGAATTAGGTAGATTGACATATTAGTGAATGAATACAAATCGGTATGGTGGTTTAAATTTTTATAAATTTTGAACATCATATAACCACTAGTCAACATTTTTTTTTTTTGTAGATAATAATCCAACTCAACATAATAAAAAATTTATCAAGTAAATTGTCAAATACTAATAATAAATACATATAAGAAAACCATGTATTATCAAAACTATTTTATTACTTTTTTTTTATTCAAAAACTATTTAATTTGATTTTTTTTTTAAATGACAAAATTAAGCCTTATATTTTCTACACAAAAATACCAAATATTAACACTTATCATTTGATAAAAGGATTTCCAAATTGAAAACACAACAAAATACCTAAACTCTTTTTTAATTGAAAATACAAACAGAATATCTAAATAAATTGAAAACACAAAATATTACAAATTATTAGAGGACTCGTTGTTTGACGGTTCGACTACGACAAAAAGAACCTCAAATCGGTCATCTATCCAAAACTATGTAGATTGAAAAAAAATCAATTCGCAATCATCCTCCCGTCATCGCGCTTTTATTTAAAATATGACAAATTGAATCAATTCAATCAATTTAAACGGATCAAAATATCTGCTGAACACTCCTAATGCATGGGACCAACCCACCAGCTTGTGTTTAGCACATAGCACATGGAGTGTCAAAAAAGTGAAGCGAAACTAACGAGTGTGATATGCTTGACTTTCCCAGCCCCAATTATGTTTTGTGTCCCCTAAGTGTGAAGCATTTGCTGGATACGCAATTTGCAACATCCTTGCTTCCCTTTACTTTTGAATTGCACTGCCACAACACAAGTTGAAAAGAACCACTTTCAATTTGGATGTTTCGACTTTAGCAACATATATATATATATTAAAAGATTGAGTATTTTAATGAATAAACGTGAAGAGAGTGTCTGTATTGTGTAGTGAATAACATTTGATTTTACTTTTTAGTCTTTATAATTGCTAGGCAAAAGTAAATATTTAACAAAAATATATAATGTTGCTATGATTTTTCAAGAATCAAAATTGTGACAGCCATTTTGTGCTCATGCCTAAACTAAAAACATCAATTTAGCATATTGATATGGTAAATTAATAATAACTATAGTTATGTAACTTGTAGGTGACTCTTGGAATGTACGGAAATTTATTTTTAAAATAGAAAGTTAATTTTGAATCTTAATATTTTATGTGTATAAAATTTTAATAATTGAAAGTCAAATATAAACAAATTTGTTAATGGTTAATAGAAATTTGTATTACTATGTGTAATCCTACACTACAAGAAACGACACTTTTGGCGACCAAAATATTGGTCGCCAAAAGCCCAATTTTTGGTCGCCGAAACAATTAGCGACTAAATTTATTTGTCGCCAAAGTGGTCGCCTAAAAGCTGTCGGCGATAGTATTGGCGACTACACTATTTTTGGTCGCTGAAAGTGAACGTTTTGGCTACTAAATTTTCGTTAGTCGGCAAAGGCTATGTTTTGGCGACCAAAATATTAGTAGCCAAAAGTAAGCATTTGGCTACTAAATTTTCATTAGTCGGCAAAGGCTATGTTTTGGCGACCAAAATATTAGTAGCCAAAAGTAAACATTTGGCTACTAAATTTTCATTAGTCGGCAAAGATTATGTTTTGGCTACCAAAATATTAGTAGCCAAAAGTAAGCATTTGGCTACTAAATTTTCATTAGTCGGCAAAGGTTATGTTTTGGCTACCAAAATATTAGTAGCCAAAAGTGTTCAAATAAAATTAATTAAATTTTCAGCGACTAAAGAATTTAGTCGCCAAAAGAATTATTTTTCATTTTATTAAACTTTTGGCTACTAACCATTTGTAGTCGAAGTCTTCATTATATTTTTAGCTATTAAATTTTTAATCACCAAAAATCTTTAGATTCTTTATGGCTACCAAATATTTAGTCACTAAAAATATTGATTTCCTTTTGGCTCCCAATTGGTTAGTCACTAACAAATTCACTTTTTTTTTTTCGCTACTAAAAATGTAATTGCCAAAAACTTTATTTTGTGTTTTTTTTTTATTATAATTAATTTCTTCCCAACCTATATTTATTTCGTGCAACCTGCACCCTGTATTTAAACAAAATAATACATATATCTATATCTATTTCGTTTCAACAATACAAAAATTTAATCATAACATCAAATTCTATACAAATCAAATACAATCCAACCCAAAATAATAATTCCATACAAGCACAAAATCATACAAAAAGATGTCCTCTCAGACAAAAAATTCTACATCAAATGTCATTTACAGAATATTTTGAAGGTGTAAATTTAAACATGATGGGAAAATTAAATTTATTTACTAAAACACTTGCTTAATTTTAACAATGAAGCTACTGATCTAAACGCTTCTCATCCTTCAAGCTTCCTTCATATAGTTTGGTACCTTTCTTTCTGAAGACACCAACTGCAAAATAATGCAAATGCAGTAATGCAATCAGAAAATCGAGAAATGGAATGGAAAGATGCCAGAACATTTTCCAATACACCCATTGCCCATATGTCTCATAAAACATAGAAATTATTCAAATAATATATGAATCATTAATATCTAAAGAAAGAAGAAGAAGAAGAATAAGGTTTTAATCTCCCCCTTGAGATGGAAGGGAAAAACATAATTTGAAACATGTTTTTGTAATTAACTTCTAAGTTTCCATCCATGTTACAATTATTATTGATACTCCACATTTTCTAATAATTTATATTTGAATTATTTGTTTAACATTTGAATTAACCATCAAATTCATCACATCTTATTAAGAAAAAAAAGATACCTCAATAGTAAGGTAAAAAACAGGAGCTTCATCAATGACAGTTCGCATGCTCCAACAGGATTCCATCTAGCCAATATCTGCATTTACAAATGGAGAAGATCTCAATTAGATAGCTATCATGAGATGAAGCAGTTAAACAAACCTTTCTCTATGCAAATACAAAAGTCGAAGGTGAAAAAACCATCAACGCAATATCATCCAAGATACTGTTGTCACTTGCAAAGGACAGGATCCAATCCAACAAACTGTGAAGCAGTAGAGATGTGAAACATAAAAATTCCAAGCAGTAGAGATTTGATTTTTTTTAATCTTTCATTGTTCAGTCCAGCATTAAGAAAAGCTTTCTGTGTGAATTGAGTTTCGAACCCAAAATTCATCGTATGGAAAAGAACAACTCCTCTTCAATTTGATCGTTTTCCTTAGCAATCCACCAACTTATGGATGTCATTTTCCAAAACAGAAACAAAACAGTTCTAGAGAAACAATGTGTTACCTTGAGTCTTAGGTGAATAATCTATTGAATAAATAATTTAAATAAACACAAAATAAAAAATAAGGGTATTCTCAAGAAACCTCTTCTGATCATTTCTTTCTGCTTTTTTTTTTTTTTCTTTTCCCTTTTCTTTTTGTTTGAATTCAATTTGAACAGCCCCAAAAGGGAAGAAAACCAGAACTTCACGCCACCAAGAATTACAAATTTACAATCTATCCAACATGCAGATTTTATATCTATATATATAGCAACAAATTTCAAACACTGAAAAAAATGAAGATTACCTAATCTCCCAAAAAAAAGAAAAAAGAAAAAGGCATCTCTTGAATTGTTTAAAAGAAAATTGTTGATAAAATAAAACAAAGAATTGTAATAAAACAAAGATTGTTAAAATAAAACAGCATTGTTGATAACATAGCATGGTTGATAAAATAAATCATAAAAATTGTAACAATATATTCAATAGAAATCAAAACTTAAATATTCAATAGAAGTAACCAAACACCAAATATATTCAAAAAAACATACATACAAATGTATGTATGTTTCTACAATTTAAGTAGTATTCAAAAAGCATACCCACCTTCCCCTCTCTCTCACATACATTTTTGTCATAAATTCAAAAACCTGTTCCATTAAAGAAAAAATATAAAATAGAAGAAGATGATTTTGGTTTGAATCCTTTATCTTACATTGTTTTGTTTTCCATTCAAATCATAAACTGTGAAATCATTGTAAATTTACTAAATTGTATGTTTCTAATAATGGGTTTGATTCATTCAATGTTTTAATCTTTGTGTTCTCAATTTTCAGTTTGAATTCAATTACGACATAACCCTGTTTTGAAGGACTGTTTGTTCACTGCTGTGCTTGCTGGGGCATATGGGTTTTACTTGATGTATCCTTTTTTGATTCACTTTTTTTTTTTTTTTTTTTAATTTGGTTTTTGTTGATACTATTCTAAAATGATATAATATGATTAGGGCTATCTGAGACATGTTGCTAACTGGTTTCCCAAGGACCAAATTCACTGTCTGCTTATAATATTTCATAATTCATTGTTATTAAACAATAACCCATTTCAATGTTATACAGCATGATAATAATGCAAATATAAATATATTTGGGATTAAAGGATTACTTTAAGCAATTAGATGTATGGTTGTATGATTTTAAATGTTAACCTTGCTGGCTTTGAAGTCATAAAATGGCAAACTAATGTTATGGATGGAAAAATTTAGGCCTCGTTTGGGAACAGGCTAATTTAGTAACTTTTTGGCTAATTGGCTAAAAAGGTTAGTAAGAAAAACCTGTATGTTTGGGCCAACTTTTTGGCTAATTACGAAACGACGTGCAAAAAGTAGAGAGAAAAGGGAATCTTTGACTTTTTGGTATGGGTTGTTGGCTTTTTGGCTAAAAAGGTAACTTTTTGGCTAATTGACTATTTTAGCCTCTTGCCAAACGAGGCCTAAGATGTAAAAAATTTTGGTATAACTTCAGAAATTGTTGAAACAAACATGTTATTCCATGTTAAAATTTCAACATACAAAAAAAATTAATGCACATAAAGCAAGTGCTGAACTTTTTCTTGTTGCGACACACACATACACATAGACATCGGCTATATAAAAGAGATTCTATAGAACCTTTCAATAATTTTGCACTTAGCTCCGAAAACCAAATGACTTCCCTATGCCCAATCTTCAGTTGAAGAAAGGTTCTAATTTTTATAATTTGAAGGAGGGGCAAAGGGATGGATGGAGAAGCATGTTTTGATGATATGCTTTTGTCTTGGAAGGGATTTATCAGCAATGGTGATGGGGGCTGAATAATGATTGCCTAGAGGGGCTGTTTATTTTGGGCCTCTCCCAGCCACATACCTATGAATGCCCACCTTCCCAACTTGGATAAAAGTTGGATTTTTATCAACATGCTACTTACCTTGTTAGAGACAATTCATCTCAGCTGTTGAAATAAAATGTATCTCTGATACATTTGGAGACAAATTCAAAAACCTTACTCCCTTATTATATAGATATATATTAATAGTCATACCTCAGATTCAAGGCTCCTGCAGACAGATTCTAGGCAAATCTCAAAAGCTTTGAACTCAAATGGCAACGGCTTTGAGTTCCCCCTATTTGACCCTTCATCTGGTGATCTAGGACTACTATCACTTGCCTCCAGTGGCGTATTAGAGGGTGATTGTTTCATAGCTTTATTGCTTCCCATAGTGGCCTTCACACAGCAACACAATCAATCATAGCCATTACCCAGTGTTGGTCTACATTAGTCAAGGATTCCAGATTGGGTGGATTGGTATGGATCTAACTTTTCTCCTTATTTACACAAAGTCGTAGTTCATTGCACTACAACCCACATTCTCACGGTTATAAGCTCGAATTTTTAACAATTTCACCAAGTAGTGGTCCCTAATTGTATTCAAAAAACTGGATGTCGTAATTTTTGATTCTGTAAAAAAGTGTAAAAAGTTTTTTCTCAGCTTGCTCAATTTTTTTTCATGTTGTTTTATTGACTCAAAATTACACTAATTTCACCCAACATATTGACAGATCAACCCACTAAAATAAATCATAAGAAGAATGATCACACTAATCACATCAAAATCAAATTAACTTCATGATAGAAATGAAGAAAAGTACTTACACCAAAATTAGAGAGCTTGAATTCGAGATCGCGAACAAATGAAACCATAAAAGGGTCTTTAGGGTTTGGTACCAGAACTTCGTTCGCAGTCTATTCCTGTACAGAAGAGGGCAGAGGCGTGAGTGTACAGATGATTTGTGTATATAATCGAGTATATATGGAATCAAGGCTGTGAATATATGATTCGTGTTTGTGTGTGTGTAAACAGAGAGAGAGAGAGAAAGAGGGAAACCGAATGGCCTTGTGAGATGTTTAAGAAATGGAGAGGGAGATACAGAGAGAGAGAGGGAGATACCTGGGAGCGAGCTGGTGGGGTTTTGGGTTGCAGCGTCAATGGTGGCGCGAGCAGTGGGCGAGAAGGAGGAGGAATGAGAAGGAGTTGTGTGTGAGACTGAGATGAGAAACGGAGACGGGTTAGGGCTAAATTTTGGGGGGAATCCCCAATTTGAGAGGGAATATTTGTTTTAGGGGGAATCCCCAATTTGAGTGGGAATATAATCGCCGACTAACATTTAGTCGGTAAAAGAAAAATAATAATTTAAAAAAAAATAAAAATAAAAATAACAAATATATTAAAATTATATTTAAATAAAAATATAAGTAATAAAATTATAAATTAAAAAAAAAACCAAAAATTAAATTATCTTAAATATTTGTCCTAATATTTTTTGTATTGAAAAATATAATAATATATTTTAAAATTTTATTTTCTTATATTGTTATATTATATATATATATATATATATAATAAGAAAGAAAAGAAAGAAAGAAAATTTAAAAAAAAAGGAAAAATTTAATACTAAAAAATATTTTAATGAAAAATATTTTTGTGGTAGAGGAAAAGAAGCGGCAATAGTAGTGAAGGTGGTGAAAGAGACATAATGGTAGTAGTAGTAGCAGTAGTAGTAGTGGTGATAGTAGAGTGGTAGCGATAGTAGTAGTAATGGTAGTCGTAGAGTTGAAGTAGCGACAGTAGAAGTAATAGTGGTGGTGGAATGGTGTTTGCAGTAGTGGTGAAGGTGGTAGAGGAGATGGGTGGTGAGAGAGTGTGATAGACAGAAAAGAAACATAGAGAGAAGAGAGATAAAGAGAAATGAGCGAGAGAGACAGAGAGAGATAGCGAGAAGAGAGATGAGCAAGAGAGACATAAAGAGAAGAGAGATGAACGAAAGAGACATAGAGAAAGATAGAGAGAAGAGAGAAGAGAAATGAGCGAGAGAGACAGAGAGATAGCGAGAAGAGAGATGAGCGAGAGAGACATAAAGAGAAGAGAGATGAACGAGAGACACATAGAGAAAGATAGAGAGAAGAGAGAAGAGAGATAAAGAGGGGAGAGAGTGAGCAATGTGAACACAATGGGGGAGAGAGATAAACAGACAGATAGACACATAGAAAGAAAGAGAGAGAGAGAGAGAAGAGTGAGAGACAGACAAATAGACACACAGAGAGAAAGAAAGAGAGAAGAGTGATAAGTGAGAGAGAGATAAAGAGAGAAAGAGATATAAAGAGACAGATAAAGACAGAGACAGAGTAGAAAAGAGAAAGAAAGAAAGAGAGAAAGAGGCAGAGAGAAACAGAGAGAGAGAGCGAGAGAAGAGCAAGAGAGATAGAGACAAGAGAGATGAACGAAAGAGACATAGGGAGATAGAGAACGGAGAGAAGAGATAGATGTGTGAGAGACACAGAGAGAAAGAGATGCATGCATATATAGACAAATAGATAGACAGATAGACCAACAGATAGACAGATAGATTTTTTGTAATTATAATCGCCGACTAAAATTTAGTCGGTAAAAAATATATTAAAAATATATATTAAAAGTAACAAAAAAAATTCATTATTTAAATTTTTTTTAAATAAAAGTAAAAAATATATTAAAATGATATTTAAATAAAAATATAAGTAATAAAATTATAAATTAAAAATATTAAATTATCTTAAATATTTATCCTAAAATTTTTTTTATTGAAAAATATAATCACAAATTGAGCTTTTAATTTTATATATAATAAGAAAGAAAAGAAAGAAATAAAATTTAAAAAAAAAGGAAAAAAATATTAAAAAAAATTTGAGCTAGCTCAACCCGTGTTTTAAATTTTTTTGATGTTTTATTTTATTTAATTTCATTATTTAAATTTTGCCACAAAATATTTAAATTTTATTGATGTTTTATTTTATTTAATTTCACTATTTAAATTTTAATAGATGTTTTATTTAATTTCATTATTTAATTATTAATATTTTTTAAAATAAATTTATTTAAAATTTTAATTAAAAAATAACATATATTTTTATTGATATTTTATTTATTTAATTTAAAAATATATATTTATTTAATTGCGTAAAAGATCAAATGAAATAAAAGAAAATCAACTTTTGGCGACTAAATGTTTAGTCGCCAAAGACAAAAATTAATTTTTTATTAAAACATTTGGCGACTAAAGGATTTGGTAGCCGAATGTGTGCCTAGGGCGACTAAAAGATTTTTTGTCGCTGAAAATCAACTTTTGGCGACTAAATGTTTAGTCGCCAAAGAGAAAAAATTAATTTTTTATTAAAACATTTGGCGACTAAAGGGTTTGGTAGCCGAATGAGTGGATACGGCGACTAAAAAAAGTTTTGTCGCTGAAAATCAACTTTTGGCGACTAAATGTTTAGTCGCCAAAGAGAAAAATTAATTTTTTATTAAAACATTTGCCGACTAAAGCCTTTAGTAGCCGAATGCATACCTACGGCGACTAAAAAAATTTTTTGTCGCCAATTTATGCCATTTTTGCCGACTAAATTTATTTTAGTCGCCAATTGTGATATTTTTAGCTACTAAATTTTTTTTAGTCGCCAATAATCAATATTCCCTGACTAAAAATAATTAGTAGCTAAAAATTTGACTTTTGCCGACTAAATTTATTTTTGGTAGCCAAATCCGTAACATTTGGCGACTAAATTTTTTTTAGTCGCCAAAAGTGGTCGCTGTAGGTGCTTTTTCCTGTAGTGCTATATGAAAAAAACTCATAGAAATAATTTCTTTCAATTTTTATTTTATTTTTTTATTAAAAAGGTGTATTCTTAACCTAAAATCAAATTATCATTTGTGTTAATCAAATTTACCAAAAATCATGAATTCCACTTGTATCAAAATATTTTTTGAAAAAAAAATTTAAAAAAACAGAAAATTTTATAATATACAAATTATGACTTGGTTATAACTCATGATGTATTTTTTTATTATTATTAATCGAAAATGTCTTTACTAATTTCTTGTGTTTTTGGTTATGTCTAAAGCAGTACATCAAGTCTTTAATTATGTTACAAGTGGTGTTTGATTATAATTAATTATAATAATTTTATACGACAATATTTAAGTATTTTATTATACGAAAAAATGTTTAAGATGGGTTGACTTAAAGATAGAATTTATACTTACATCATCGTAAAAATTATTCAAATTGATACATAAAAAATTACAAATTCAAATCATAATTTCAGTTCTCAAAGGAGTTCTGATTAATTATGTGATACATTATAATAACCGCAAATTTTTTTTATTTCATCCAAATTATTTTTACATAGCTTTTCTTGCAGAGCTCATGAATGTGAATTATCAGTAATATTATAAATTATAATTATAATTTAAAAATTATTCAAGAAACATCAATAGGTGCCTTAAATATACCCAATCATTTTCGATGAATCATTATTCTTTAAAATAATAATCCCACACTATTTATCATTTGACATTTGTCAATTTATCTTATAAAAACTTAACAAAAAAAATTATTGAGTTCAATTATTTTAATCAATCAATATCAAATTGAATACTATACGTATATGTAAATCATTTCAAAAAATATGATGTCTGACATAAAATCATAATGGAGTTAAATTTAATTAATGTAATAATATGTTATATTATGATATGTGTTACAAAAGAATAATTTTATTTTAATTTAAACTAAAATTAATTATTTATATTAATAATTTAAATTTATCGTTCTATAAAAGTGTTACTTGAATACTTATATATAATAAATTTAATTAAATTATTTATTTATTTTTATAATTTTGGTTCTATTATGGTATAAAATTATAATTATCATGTAGTGATTTTATATGATATATATTAAATTATAAGATAGTAAAATAAACTCTAATTTTGATATTAAAAATAATAGTTAAATTAGAAAGAAAAAAAAAGATTAGTAATATAAAACTAAAAGTGATTCTAATTATTTATTTTTATTTTTATTTAGAAAATAAAAAATAAAAATATGTAAAAATGAAACTACACAAAATAATGTTATGGAAAATTAGGAACACCATATACAATTTTATGGTGGTTACTTTGCTAAATAATTTTCCCGAATGCTTTCTAGATTTAATTTATGAATTGCACCATTGGAAATAATTTTCTTTTCTTTTCTTTTCTTTTGTCCCTTGGAGCATCCTAGTAAAATTTAGTAGGTTTGTTTTGGTCCAACGTATTGAAGCTGTTACAACCTGAAAATAATACAATAAGTTAACAATAAGGATTAATACAAAATGACGTAAATAAAGTATTAAATTTTCATTAATCAGAGTTAATTTATAAAAGAGGCACATGCATTACTGTTGGCTTTTTGGTTTTCGAAGGTTATTATTGTAATTGCGAGCGTACTAACAAGGATCAATAAGTCCTTACAAAAAATTAATTGCCAACCAATTATCAGACGATTGTGTTTTAGTTCTTTCAGCCTCAATGAAGAAGACTTTTACTGGTGGCTTGATTTAAGAGAATTAAGCAATATAACAATCAAATGAAGAACAGTTGAAGTATTTCATTAAAATGAAAACTTACAATGATCCAAACTCAGCCTCGTAGAGGTTTACAGCAGCAATCTACTTGAAACTACTCCTATGAACGAAGTGCAGTGCAGGAATTTAAAGTACAGGAAATGTAAAACTGGAAATGTAAAATTGGAAAGGAAAATAAGTATAATAAGACTGGTTTTTTAGATCTGAGTCTGGGGGCTTTTTCTGGGGCCTTCTCTGCTATTTATACTGCTCAAGGATGACCATCGAACTGCATTTCTAACCGTCGAACTGCTCCTCCATGATCGCTGATCATGTTGCCTCAAGATTAGCTCCATTACGCCATTACTTGCAGTTAGGCTTCCCTCCTAAATTTGAATTTGAAATGTGAGTAACCGTTGAAGCCACATCACCTTGCATCTCTTTGTTGATCCACTGCTACTCAGATCTCGTAATAACCAATACTAACTGCCACGTGTACGATCAGGATCGAAGACTTGAATAGTCTTCCTATATTATCCTTATTTTGCCACGCGTCGAATTGTAATTGGCTTGTACAAAATATGTAGCCAACATTATCTCCTACACTAATATACCCAATACTTGGTGATATTAGTGGATCAAGGTCCTTTTCCCACATCTTAGAACGTGCATGGGCTTTGCATTCTTCTAGAAATGCAACTATCATTCATCATCTGCATTAACTCCCCTTCAATCTTTTGAACACCCCCACTACCTTAGTATTCGAACAGACTGATACATTTCTATGGCCGAATCATTTTCCTCCTCCATTGATCGAGCACACGAAGAGTCATCTGATGATGTTGTTCCTCCTCGAAAGAACCTACATGCATTAATTAGCCACCTTTACCCACCTTTCTATATTCAGGTCATGGATGCCTTTGCAAATTATCAACCCTTGGACTACGAACACATTGCCCTTAATCCTTTGATTCAGAAACTTACAAATATGGACATGGGAAATTCTTTTTCTAACTCACCCTTGGACTACGAACGAACTGCTCTCAATCCTTTGATTCAGAAAATTGCAAATATGGATATGGGAAGTTCTTCTTCACAAACTTCTGCATGGGATAATGCTGCAGCTTCTTTTTCCTCTGGGACTTCTAACTGGACACACTGGTCAAAACCTGAGGCCTGTGATTTAAGAGAGCGAATTAACCATCACTTTGTCGAGTTTACTGACCCTTTAGAGTTCCCTTCCTATGCTCGAAGCTCGGTAGTCTATCCTTACGTGCCCATCGATTATCGACACAGTTTGGAGGAAAATCTTCTTGTAGCATGGTATACCTCCTTCATGCCTACAAAGATAGTGCACGTTGCCTGACGCCTCGAAGAGGCTCAAGGGTACAATCCATCATTCTTAGCCCAGAAGACGAAGATTTGTTCTTTTGACTGGCTTGATTATATTAATGCCCTTGTTCCTTCTGCCTTTGCTCCATCTCCTGAAATAGAAGCATCCATACCTTCTCCTCCGCCAAATCCTTGCTGGACAGAGAGACTAAAGCTTGCCCTTTCCGCGGATAAGGTCTTTCCACCTTACAAGCCCCCACCTTTCCCTAATCTAGCTGAGCGGAAGCAAGCTCAACTTCTGCTTGCGGCTTTCTCTCACTTGCCCTTCAATGTTCTTGAGGACGAAGTCCCTCTCAAGAACCTTCGATGGCCTTGTGATATTCTGACTCGGGGTCATGTCTTCAATCTCCTCGCCCAAGCAGAGCTTCACATGTTTTTGGACCAACTTCCATTACTTCTCCACTGGCATCGGACCTCTATGGCCACCACGCAATCTTTAGACCAACTCTCGTCCCTTCAAGTTCAGGCCCAGTATGAAACAGAGAACTTCATTGAAGAATTCGATGATTTCAAGAATAAAGATTCTACGTACTGGGATGACTTGGATATAGACGAATTGGAACAAGGATTGAGAGAAACAGCATTCGAAATAAAGGCTGAAGAGCTCTTTTACGAAGTGAGAGCACATCAACTCATGCGGCTAATGTTAGAAGAAATAGAGGATAGAATAAAGAAAGAACAGAAATTTATTGATCATAGCTGAACTAAATTTTATGATATTATTATTTATTTCATTCCCTATTTTTATGAGCTTGAGTTTGTACCTGAATAGGGCCATTCGATGTAATTGCTTTTGCTTTAATACCACCAAGACATTTTCTTTGTTTGGTATGGTTTTGATCTTGTCCCCATTTGTCTTTAAAGCAAATTCAGGGCGTTGAACTGAACAATCTTATCCTTCAAATTTTGAACTCAATCGTTTTAAATAAAACACTAAAAAGAATCAACAATGAACCTTTCCAATTTATGTAATATAGTTAACAATTTTTGCTGATTTTCATTCAGAATTAGTGCTTCGAATTTAACAATCTTACCCCTTAAAGCTTGCTTTAATCATAACCCACGTATGGTCATAGTTAGTATGATCAACCAATTTTAAATTGACCATTTTTTTTTTTTCCAAAACAGTCTATGCTGTTTTTAGTTCAAAAAACAATCTCTGTCTGTATGTATACAAACCAACTATTGGTTTTGATATTTTGAATACCAATTCCCATCCTTAAGGGGTCTCAAGTTTTACTTCGAAAGACATCACTTTTATTGAGAAACCTAAAACAGGTCTTCAATCCTTTTAAAGCAAACAAACACTTGAATATTCTTACATCTTTAGGTATGGAATGTGCTTCGAAGCCGGCTTGGTAGTTTCGAAGTCGTTGTTATTTGACTTTTAGCGCCAAAATCTAGTTTTCTATGTTTCGAACACCAATTCCCATCCTTAAAGGGTCTCAAGTTTCACTTTGAAGGACATTACTTTCATTAAGAAACCTAAAACAGGTCTTTAACTCCTTTGAAGTAAACAAACACTCGAGTATTCTTACATCTTTAAGTATGGAATTTGCTTCGAAGCCGTTGTTATTTGACTTTTGGCGCCAAAATCTGGCTTCGAACCCAAATATTTTACTTCGAAGCTGGTATCGTCATCTGAGATGTGTTTTCCCTCCAAAAGTATCAATGTTAAAGGAAACTCTTCATATTCGTACTTTTAGTACTTAACGAATTACGCGACATATCTTTCAGATACAAAGGCTTTTAAAACCCTTTTATTTCGTGCTCTGAAATCACTTGCTCGCTTAACACACAAACCCTTTATTTCTACCGATCTTCCACTTCTTTCTACTCCCTTTCCCCACTTTGTCATCTACGAAAGCGTTCTATCAATGGCTTCCTCTTCATTAAAAGTGCCAGTTGTAGAGCGTGCGAGCCCATCCGTAGCCCTGAAAAGGCTCATTGATACAGAATGTGAAACGTACAAGGCTGGGAAGAAAAGTGCCATTGACGGATGCATCTTTATCCATCGTCGTCATGTGCAACAAGACTATGTGCTTGGGCCCATATTCAAGGAGATTCCTACTGAGTTTCCAGCTCTATATCCTCGTCTGGAAGACCATTGTCTCCTTTATGAAGATGGTCTTGATTGGAGGAACTGGAGGACGAACCGCCCCCACCGATGCTAGCCCACGGTGAGACCGGAGTGAAAAGAATGGTATGATCGAGTTGTCCCTAATAGGACCCTGGACCCTCAAGAACTCTGCCTTCTCGACATCCTCCGACTATCCAGGTTAACCATCTCAGAGGACCCTTTCTTAATTCTTGCTGCCCTTTACTTTTAGAATTCTGCTTTTAACTTCTTTCAATTTAGATGTGGGATGATGGCCCCTACTGTTCTTGACATTTGTCACCTATTAGGATTATCCCCCATTGGAACCCCCATTGGACCAGATTATCCTGACCTAGCAGTCCTCTTTTCCCTCCCTTCTCTTAACTCATCCTATAGTGACTTCATCAAGGCTGAGAATAAAAGAGAAGGTCCTGTGACTGATAGGGAATTCTTTTCTTTCCTACTATATTGGCTTTGCAAGTTCCTTTTCTGCACTTCCTCTCAAAGAATCATGCCTGAATTTGCCCTTCTTGCCAAAGCCCTTATTTTACAGAAGAAGGTGGCTTTAGCTCCATATGTCCTAGGTCACGTATACAGAGCATGTTCTCTCTTCTGTGAGAAACCCTTAGATGCCAATCAAGGGGGGCCATTTTGGATTCTCCAACTTTGGCTTTTTGCTTATTTCATTGAGTTACAATCCAAATGCCTTAAATTTTTTGAACCAAACCCTCCTACTCATGGCATGAGGCTAGCCAATGCTTCACTTTATCCTTCTACCTTTGCTTTTTACTTCTCTTTCTTCCACCAGCTTCCAGCTTCTCTTCCTTCTTACAGCTTTCGTCCCTTCAAACCCATTACCATTGGCCCACCTTGGTTGAAAAACTTCCTAAGTGATAGGTTCTATGCTTCACCTGTCCATAAAGATATATGAGCTTCTATTCTGCTCCCTAGAGAATTATTCATTGGAACCATGAACCCCAAAGCTTACAAATGCATTGCTGAGCCCTATTGTCCTACTTAATTTGCTAGACAATTTGGCTTCTCATAAGGGGTCCCAATACCTCTCTGCAGTAACACCAATCTAAGTCTTACCACCAGGGATTTGAAAGTTCAAAGGTCCAGACTAGAAGAGGCAACTTCTAAGTTTATATAGAACTTAGTCGAATTTGAGTACATCCATTTTCTTCCTCAAGGTAACATGTTGAAGAGGTATCACAACTGGTGGGTGACCAATATAGAAGTATACCTGGCCATTTCTCCTCAAGACCTACTGATGGTGTTGGATGTGTCCAAGCCCAAAGGAACTGGAGTTGTTACTTCTTCCACTGTCCTTACCACTTCAGTTCCTGTGCCTGCTATCCCACAGTCTGGTTTTGCTGCCTCAACTCCTCCTAGAGTTACTCGAGCCACCTTGAAGAAAGGTATATACCCTTGTCTCTTCTTCTTTTTCCTTCTTTATAATGCTTTTAGCCTTATCTTTAGTTCTTCTCTTGTGAAAGTGGTGCGGGTGCCTCACAAGGAGATTCTCCTCAGAAGACCCAAGCTCTAAATCTTCTCAAAAGCAAACGGCAACAAAAGAAAAGGAGACTTTTACTTGAGCCTGAAAAGGAAGTACCTGAGGTTCAAGCAGAAGAAGAAGAAGAAGAAGAAGAAGAAGAAGAAGAAGAAGAGGTAACTCAAGAACAAGAGTCACCCCTGAAAAGAAGGAAAAGAGTGACCATCCCTTCTTTTGACTTGGTTCAAGATCCCATCCATGAGACAACTGCCAGAGTAGTGGAAGAGGAACTCATTTCTGAAAAATCTGAATCCCAAATTGGAGAGAAAGAAATTGAGAAGGAACAGGCAATACCAGTACAAAGAAAAAAGAGAAGGAAGCTGACTGTCTCTACTTCTGATTTGGTCGAAGACCTTGTTCATGAAGCAGCTGCTAAGGCAGTAGAACAAGAGCATTCTAAGGCCATAATTGTCTTTGAGAGAGCTGAGAAGAGACGGCAGCAGCAATTCTTAAGAGATGAAGCAGCTGCTGCTGATGCAATCCAAAGGGAAACTGCAAGAAGGCAACATATTGCTGAGCACTATTCCCTTCGAAGCTCTCCTATTGCTGCTATCACTTCTGAAACAAGTAATTTCTTTCATGCTTCTACTGTTTCTCCCTTATCAAATTTTTGGTATTGAAACTTGACATTACTTTACATCTCTTCTTTTGCAGCAACAACTACTGAGCCTATTCTTCCAATAAGGACTCCCTCAGTTTCAGTTGAAGTTGATCAGATGCAAAATGTGAGGACTATTCAGATAATACTCCCACTTCCTAGGCCTACATTCAATGTACCCTCCTTGAAGCCAAGCATTCCTGCATCTCTTTCCTTTGGATTAAATCTGTATCTTTCTTACTTATCTTTGGATCTACCTCAATTCAGTTCTCTTTCGAGCCTTGCTCTTCCCCCTTCTCCTAAAGAAATTCCAATTGATGCTCCATCTCTGATAGTAGTTGATTCCCCTACAGAGGGTGTTGGCAGCTCTCCAACCCATTGTTTATTACCTTTATCTACTTCCAACCCTTCTTTCCTTGACCTATTGGTGGCTAGGACCATAGAGACTGCTGAAGATGCTCCTCTCATCTCTCCTATCCCTATGCAATCCTTTGTGCCTTCCACTACAACTTTTTCTGCGCCCCTCATGTCCACGGATGAGGTAGATATCTTCGAAGCAAGACTTGCCAGTCTCCTTGACATGCTCTCTACTTCTCCAATAAATGATGAAGCTGAGCTATTAGTTTTGGCTGACTCTTTACTAGAAATTTTTTAGAGTCCTTCTTCCAATAGTAAGTCTTCTACACCTCTGATAAACTTGGACAACTGCCTGGAACTATTGATATCTTTTTCAAGGATTTCTTTCGAGGCTTTACAAAGGCCTATAATAAAAAATGGCTTCCTGCAGTGCTGCAAAGTTGTTGAGCAATCCAGCATAACTGTCTCAAGTTATCTATCTCAGGCAGCAGCTACTATTGACTTCTACATCAACATTTGTCATCTTTGCCAAGGTCAGAGAGGAGAAATTAGTGAGAGATCAAGACTTTGTTTCCACAAGACATGCTTTGAGATCTCGAGCTAAAGGAACAACATTCCTTTGTCTCCCAATTTCGTACTCAACTACTGGAAAGGAAGGCTCAACTTGAGGAGGAGTTATCTGTAGTCAATCAGGCTTTAGCCTAAACTGATACTAAGTTGCTGATTACCAACCAAGGACTGGCCGATCGAAAGCAAGAAATGACTACAGCCATTCAATTGTTTTCATCCTTTAAAACTAGAACATCTGTTGTAAAAGAACAACTAAGGCATTGTAATGATTTCTGGGCCAATTTATGGCGGAATGTATTTAATTCTTTATGAAAAAACAAACTCTTGTTTATCATTTCAGTATTCTTGTGTTCTTGTACTTATTATTTATTCTATTCCTTGTGTTTCCCAAATGGTTGGAAAATAAGGCTTCAAATATTTGCCATTAACTTTTTGGGATGTACATATCCATTCAAATTTCTCAAATGGTATGCTCCAAAAGGCAGGACTCTATGAATTTGATATGGTCCTTCCTAGTTAGGTGACCATTTGCCAAACTTATGGCTTTTGGTTCCTATTGGGAGTATTGTCTTCCAAACCAAATCATCTTCATCAAAGCCAATGTGTTTGACTTTCTTATTATAATTTTTGGCTACTTTCTTCTTTTGAAAAAGAATGCTATTTAATGCCAGAATTCTAGTTTCATCTATGCTTTCTAATTCCAAGCACATACTCTGATGGTATTACTCAAGATTTAACTGGTCTTGGCATTTTACCCTCAAGGACTTTACATTAATTTCTACAGGTAACACTGCATCATGCCCATATACTAAGGCATAAGAAGTGACTCCTGTTCTTGACCTTGGGGAAGTTCTATAAGCCCATACTACATCCAACAACAAGTTATGCCAATCTCTAGGATTGTCCTCCACAACTTTTTGTATTCCCTTTTTTAAGGACTTATTGGATGATTCAGCTTGACCATTGGCTTGTGCATAATAGGAGGTGGAATTAATAAGGCTAATTCCAAACTCTGCCACAAAAGACTTTACCATTTTCCCATCAAACACAGTCCCATTATCAACAGTTATAGTCTGTGGGATACCAAATCTGTGGATTAAATCCTTAATGAATCCAATAACCTCAGTTTGGTCTACAGCCTTGTATGGCTTAGCTTCGACCCATTTAGTGAAGTAATCAGTGGCCACTAAAATGAAACAATGATGCTTCGAAGAAGGTGGGTGTATTTTCCCCATCATATCCATGGCCCATCCTCTAAATGGCCAAGGCTTTACTACTGCATGCAGGTCAGTTATGGGCACATGCCTGATCATGCCATGCTTTTGACATGCCTGGCAACCCCTTGCATATTCTATGCAGTCTTTAAGGATAGTTGGCCAATAGTAGGAATGCCTTCGAAGCAACCACCTCATCTTCACACCAAGCTGATGAGCACCACAGATGCCTTCATGAACCTCAGCCATAGCTATCAATGCTTTTTTTGGGCCCAAACATTCCATCTCCCCCCCTTTTGTAGAGAGCATTACCGTATATGATGTATTGCATAGACTGCAATTTAATTTTCCTACTGGCCTTCGAGGATGGGCCAGCCAAGTACTGCATTATTGGATATCTCCAATCTTGTTCCTATAAGTCATTATGATTGACTTCCAGGACTACATTCCTTTTATTTAAAGGTGGTATAGATTTCCGGTATGTTGTTTGGCTTATATCCCTTTGAGTATTATCCCTCATCTTGAAATTCGAAACTTTCTGAGCCACATCATTAGCTCTATTATTCAAGAATCTTGGGACATGAGTTACATTTGCTATTTGAAATTGAGAAAGCAGATGTAATGCAACAACATAGTATGGCAACATGCTTATACTTTGACATTTGAAAATCCCTTTCACTTGGTTAACCACCAATTGAGAATCTCCAAATACGTCAATTGCATGAACTTGTAGTCCAATAAGAATTTCTAATCCCACTAATAAGGCTTCATATTCAGCTTGATTATTAGAACAAGTAATCTCATCCACTCTGAAACCATGTGTGGTTTCTATTCCTTGTGGTGACATAATCACTATACCAATTCTAGTTAGGCCATTGGCTTTCAATCCATCGAACCACATTTGCCATGGCTCAACACTAGCCATGCCAAGTTCCATTATCTCTTGGCTTTCTATTTGAGATGGATGGTCTGCCAAAAAATTGGCTAAAACTTGTCCTTTCATTGCCTTTTGGGGAACATATTCTAAATGAAATTCTGATAAGGCTAATATCCATTTGCCAATTCTTCCCCTCAATATAGGTCTAGATAACATATACTTAACCAAATCTGGGGTTGCAATTACCAAGACAGTTGTAGGCAAAAGATAGTATCTTAATTTCATTGCAGCAAAATATAATGCAAGACACAGCTTTTCTACAGCTGAGTATTTACATTTACAAGAATTTAAAAACCTACTAAGGTAATAAACAACTTGCTCCTTGCCTTCTTCATTGTCTTGGGCTAAGAAAGCTCCCAATGAATCTTCTGTTGCAGCTAAGAGTTGGCCAAGTAGGCTTTGATACCTTCGAAAGCAATTTGATGCTCTGCTGTCCACATAAATTCCTCTTCATCTTTTAGCCTTAATAAGGAAGAAAATACTTTAGTTTTTCCTGCAGTGTTAGAAATGAATTTTCGAAGAAAATTAACCCGTCCAAGGAACTTTTGTAATTCTTTCTTACTTGATGGAGGTCTAGCTTCAATGATATCTTTGACTTTATTCTGGTCAATTTGTATTCCTCTCTTGTGTACTACATAGCCCAAGAAGTTTCCAGATGATACGCCAAAAGCACACTTAAGAGGATTGAGTTTCAACTTGAACTTTCTCATTCTTTCAAAGGCTGCTTCTAAGTGAAATAGATGCTCCTTCATGGATTGGGATTTAACTACAATATCATCAATATAACACTCTAAATACCCTCCAATGAGGTCATGAAAGATAGTGTTCATGGCCCTCTGATATGTAGCCCCAGCATTTATCAGGCCAAATGGCATTTTAACCCACTCGAAGGTCCCAATATTCCTAGGACATCTAAATGCTGTCTTGTGAACATCCTCCTCTACAATGCAGATTTGGTTATAACCAGAGTGCCCATCCATCATTGATAAAATCTGATGCCCTGCTGAACTGTCTACCAACAAGTCTACTATGGGCATAGGATATTCATCTTTTGGAGTTGCTAGATTTAAGTTTCTGAAATCAATGCATACCCTCATTTTACCATTCTTCTTAACTACAGGCACAATATTGGATAGCCATTCAACATACCTGGCTGTCCTGATAAAGCCTGCCTTGAGTAGTCTAAGAATTTCTTCCTTAACTTTCTGAATCACTTCTGGACTCATTCTTCTTGGCTTTTGCTTGTATGGCTTGAAATTAGGCCTCATAGGGAGCCTATGTTCCACTAATGACCTATCCAATCCTGGTAGTTCATTATAAGACCATGCAAAACAATCTTTATATTTCTTCAGAACAACCAACAACTGGTCCCTGTCCAGAGCATTCAAACAAGCACTTATATAGGTGGGCTGTTGTATAGAACCTTCCCCTAAATTTACTTCTTCTAAGGGGTCTTGTGTCTGAGAACTTACTGAAGCTTCTTCTTTGATCCCTTCTTCCTTCGAAGCAATCTTCTTGCTTTGTTCTGCTCCCAGGTTCTTGAATTCAACATCTTTACCCTCCTCCTCATAGACAAAGTCTGTCCATAAGGCTTCTTCCTCCTGTATCTCCTGGACTTTTGTTTCAATGTCTAATGCACAGTATTTGTCAAGGACTAAAACTCTGGCCTGTTGTTGCTTCTGCTTGCAACCAATTATCATGGCTTCTTTCTCTTGCTCTTGTACTCTCTGGACTATTGATTTTACATCAAATATTGAGAACTTAATTAGAGCCAAAGACTTGGCTTCTTGGACTTTATTTCTTTGCCTACAACCAGGCATCATTATCATCCTTAACGACAACCTCTTCACCAGCACTCTCCTAGACTAAGTGCTTCAGGTGTGTCACTTCCTCATCAGCTGTCACTTCAGCTGAGCCATCAGGTTTTTTCAGTATATTAAGTGGTGTCACTCCCTCAAGTAAAGCATTGTACTTAGCATTACTGTCGATGACGAAGAATGCTATCATGCAGTCCCTGATTCCCACACTCAGGTTGATAGGCAGAATTCCCTGAGCCATCTGTTTGTCTCCGGCGAAACCAGCAATGGTTGTGCTGGTTGGGATTAACCTGGGGTTCCTTTTCCCTAGTTTCTTCAAGGAAGATTTCGGTAGTAAGTTCACCGCTGCCCCATTATCTATCAAGACTTGGTTCAATTGTATCTCATCGAAAAAGGCCTTAATATACAAAGGCTTGACATGTTGTGTCATAAAATTCGAGGGATATTCAAAAGGATATGAGAGGTTAATGCTCACCTCTTCTTCACTCTCATATTCAGTTTCCATTGGGTAGCCATTCCGGAATCATCTTGCACCATATTCACTTGTGAGTCTTCATTAGAGACTGGAATTGGGTCCATTTCTTGCCCCGCTTGGTTCTCATCTCCAGCTTGGAATTCATGCGGTAGTATGTGTACCATATTCACTGATACTGAGCCAAATTGGATGGCTGGCTATGCCTGTTTCTCCTCTTGGCCACCTTGTTCAGTTACTTCAGAAGCATCCTCCATACTGCATTCTGGCACTTCCTTACTAACAAGCTCTTTCAAATGGTCTTTTCTGACTGGTTTTTCAACCAAAAATGTTTGTTCAGCCATGAAGGCTTCGAACATTTCTTCCTCAGCCATTTCTTTCTTTTGGCTGAAGCCAACTTCTTTCTCTGCCTCGTTGTCACTCTCCATCAACGCCTTCTCTAATCCTGCTAAACTAGACTTCTCTCTGGCTTTTAGTTCAGAGTGAACTTTGGCCAAATGTTCCCTGCTGCAACCCATCTTGCCTTATGGAGTTAGTTTTGGAGTATGGTCTGACTTTAGATTCTTCTTTCCTTCTGTCTAAACCAATGAAGAACTCTCTCCACTCTCTTTTAGGTCTTGCTGGTACTGAGTGTACCTATGCTGAATTTTCTTCCTTTGTGATCTAGAAATTACGAGGACCATATCTGGTTCCTTTGTTTTTGGGTACTTAAGCAATACCCAGTTGTTTGGAGCCACCAAAGGAGGCTTGATCATCCTGCCTTGGTTTCCAATTACATCTCTTTGGGTAAACACTTCCCTAGGTTTGTTCTGCATCACAAACCAATCTGGGACCCTAGGTACCCACGAACTTACTGACCCGGCTGTCGAACTGCTTATTTCTTCCTTCGAAGTCACCTTCGAAGCTGGCTGTGAAGGCCACTGTTTGGCCCTGACTTCATGCCTTGGGCCTAACTCAGGCCTTTGCTGAAGGTGTCCACTTTCTGTCCTGCGTAAGGCTGGTCTAGGGGGCCAATCTCTGGCTTTGATCCCATAAACTGAACCTCTCTCCAGTCTCCTCTCAGAATGACTGCTCTCCATTCTGTAATAATTAGATGGCCTGGACTCATATAAAGGCCTCTTGCCTTTGGAATGCATTCTATCAACTGTTGGTTCAACCGTCAATGGTTGCTGCCTAACACCAGATGGATATGGCCTTTTATTGTAAGCATTGGTTGGTTTAGGACATCTTTGCGCATCTCTGTAATATTGCTTCCCATCAATTGGAAGCCCTTTCAACCATTTGTAGCTCAGTCTGCACCTGGGACACATCCTCTACATTACAGCTGCCTCTAAGGAGTCGTCATCTAGTGCTTCTTCATCAGAGTCTTTCCTCTGGTGTAAGAAATCTTGTCCAATAGCTGGCAGATTTCCAGTGTCTTTCTTGATAGTTGTCTGGTTGGCGATATGCAACTACACGTTGACTTCTTCCAATTCTTTCAATCACAAGCTCTGAAAGTCTAGCATAATGACATTGGCTGCCACCTCTCCGATTTCTGGAAATGGATTACTGTCGATCCCCATAGCCTTTTCTGCTTTGGCTAGGAATTTCAAACTTCCTTTCCGAATTTGTTCTTGGATTCTGTCTCGAAAAACAATACAGTTCTTAGTCGAGTGAGACCAAGAATTATGCCATTTACAATATGCTTTTCCTTTAAGTTCATCAGGAGATGAAATTTTGACTCATTTCGGTAACTTAAGGAAGTTGGCCGCAAGCAAATGATCAAAAATGTTATCTGCCTTAGTTAAATCGAAAAAGCATTTCCTGTGAAGGTCTTTCTTTTTAAATTGCTGGTCAATTGTTGTATCCTTATGAATTAATGCTTCACAGATCATAGGTTCTTTCCCCACAATCTTTGCTGCATTGATCTCATAATTAGGATCTCTATAATATGTCTTGTACGATGCATTATTTTGGTCTTGTTCCTCCTCTAGTAATGCTTCGTACCTAGACACCGTATAAGTGAGTTCCACTAAATCTCTGAACTCAGTCGAGTCAAACTTCTTTCGAAGCCTAAACTCTAAACCATTTTGAGCCAATCTCATGAATTCTGGCTCTGGTAAGATGACTCTGCATTTATTTCGAGCCCTTTTAAATCTGGCAATAAACTGAGTAGCTTCCTTATCAGGCCTTTGACTCAATCTTGCCAAGTCTGCCATGGAAACCTCTGGCTCTAATTGGAAGAATTGGGCATGAAATGCCTCTTCCATCTGTTGCCAAGTCTGGATAGAGCTAGGTGTAAGGTTAATATACCATACAAATACTCCCCCGGTTAGGAAATTTGGGAATAACCTTAACTTCATATAGTCATTATTGGTAAATTTGCAGCATTGAGCAGCAAACCTAGCAATATGCTCTACTGTTGATTGGTTTCCATTCCCATAAAAAAGGGCAAAATCTGGTATCCTGAAACCTCTTGGGTATTCATGTACCCTGTCTACCCATTCTGGATATGGTTTCCTGTACACAGGAGTCTGGACCCCCCGAGCCATCGGTCCACACATCTCTCTAACAATATCTGCAATTTGGTCCCTAGGGACCATATTTTGTGCCTGCTGAACCACTACTGGAGGGGCAAACATAGGATTTGGTGGGCAAACTTGTGCCTGTGGTCCTCTTGGTCCATAAGGTGGTATATTTGGGACTGGTTGTCCCTGTGGTGCAGGTTGCTGTTGGGGGTGTGGGTAACCCCTTTGAGCCTGTCCTGCGAAAGGACCTGCGAAAGGTGCTGGAACTGGTGTTGTGTCTCTTCCATTTGTAGGAAAACCTTCCAACCCCCCGGGTGTAAATTCGAATAAGGGATTAGTGAACCCCCTTGTGCCAGGTATGGCTTCGAACATGGGATTTGGAACCATTCTTATGCCATTTTCTTATACTGGGCCAAATCCACCAAATTGCATGGCTTCACTGTTAAGTACTGAGGCATTCTTACATGCTATAGGCCTCGGAATAGGTTCGTACCAAGACTGAGGTGATGGTCTTTCATAGTTCTGATTACTAGTTTGACCATTAGAATGTCCATTAACTTGCATAGGCTGTTTATCTCTAGCCAATCTTTGTTGAGGGACATTCAAAACTTCCTCCATATGTCTTACGTTTGTTGGTTGGTGGTTATTCATTCGATCCAAAAAGGACATTGTCCACCTTTCCATTATGTTCATTAATTGCTGTCCTATAGCGTCTACTAGGCCACCCCATGGATTTATTGGCTGAGTAGATAGAACAGTGGATGGTCTAATTCCTTGGTCTCGTCCAATATTATGAACGTGTGGTACTTGTTCTGAAGTGCTGGTCTGTTCGACCATAGGTTCTGATAAAATGGGAGTTTTCACAGGATGTGTTATCACATTATCCTCCGGATTAAGTATCTCTACCTCTCCTTCCACGCCTTCTTCTAAGCGTTCATTTTCTCCCTATTTTCTATGTCTAACTATTTCAATTCGTCCCACTGGGCGTGCCAAAAATATATGTTGGCTTTTTGGCTTTCGAAGGTTATTATTGTAATTGCGAGCGTGCCAGCAAGGATTAATCAGTCCTTACAGAAAATTAATTGCCAACCAATTATCAAACGATTGTGTTTTAGTTCTTTCAGCTTCAATGAAGAGAACTTTTACTGGTGGCTTGATTTAGGAGAATTAAGCAAAATAATAATTAAATGAAGAACAGTTGAAGTATTTCATTAAAATGAAAAACTTACAATGATCCAAACTCAGCCTCGTAGAGGTTTACAGCAACAATCTACTTGAAACTACTCCTATGAACGAAGTGCAGTGCAGGAATTTAAAGTACAGGAAATGTAAGACTAGAAATGTAAAATTGGAAAGGAAAATAAGTATAATAAGACTGGTTTTTTAGATATGAGTCTGGGGGCTTTTTCTGGGACCTTCTCTGCTACTTATACTGCTCAAGGATGACCATCGAACTGCACTTCTAACCGTTGAACTGCTCATTCATGATCGCTAATCATGTTGCCTCAAGATTAGCTCCATTACGCCATTACTTGCAGTTAGGCTTCCCTCATAAATTTGAATTTGAAATGTGAGTAACCGTTGAAGCCACATCACCTTGCATCTCTTTGTTGATCCACTGCTACTCAGATCTCGTAATAACCAATACTAACTACCACGTGTACGATTAGGATCGAAGACTTGAATAGTCTTCCTATATTATCCTTATTTTACCACGCATCGAATTTGCAATTGGCTTATACAAAATATGTAGCCAACAATTACACATTCATAAGCTCTGCTCTGAATCTATAACATGTGGCATTAAATTAAATGATCAATGAAATAAATGTCCTACGGGCTTACATCTTTCTAAGATAGTTCTTGGTTACAATAAAAGTGAGCCTAATTCAACACAATTTAAAGCACTAGGCTATACAAAAATAAATAACAAAATAGTAGCTCTTGCTCCCAGTTCCTCCAAACTACTGCTTTGGCAGAGGCATATCACCAGCACCTAAAAATGATTTTTCCCAAATAAGGTGAGCCAAACCCCAGCAGAAACAATCTAACACAATATATGAACTTTAACAATGTTATAAACATGATGCACATGGCCAATACTCAAAGATAAAATAATTTACAACTCTTCTCCCCAAATCCATATTATGTCAAGTATGATATCCCAATCCATTTTATATCAATTCATTTCATGTCATTTCACATCTCCTCAATTTATAAGTCATACCCATTGTTATCCAAACAACCAAACTGAGATTACAACTCAGTAGTTTTCTTACCACGCAACCATTACACACAAACACTTCAATTTGCCATTTTATTGAAATTTCGTCCGCGGGAATTGGCACCTATAGCAATCCCGGCTTTGACCCGACACTTGTAATAATCCAGACTTGGGTTTATGATTTCTGAATGTTGTTCATTGTCGTTTTCCCTTTATTCCTTCTTAAATTTGGTTATTTGGACGTGTTGAGCATGTTTGGAACAGGTTGGTTGCTTAGTTTTCAAACCTTATGTTGCCCAGATTTTTAGTCTTTCACTCGAGCAGCCCTTCTTGCGCTAGAGTGGAATTTATGAACTCTCAGAATTTTGCACGTCTACAAAAGTATAGGAAAAGTGTTTTCTACATTCGAGCAGTGTTTCCTACGCTCGAGCGAGTGAGAGCTCGAGCGGTTTGTCTGTTTCCTGAAAAAGTACTGGACGTGTGTATTCTGCGCTCGAACAGGTCACTTCTTGCCCTCAAGCGGAACAACTTCTTGTCTCTGACGCTCGAGTGTTAATGCTTGCATTCAAGTGGACTGTGCGTATATCAGTTCATGAAAATGACATTTTACATCATTTTTTTTAAAGATCTTTTCTTCTAAAAACCCTAAAATGACATACACTCTCTCTCTAAAATACTCTCTCTATATATTTTCTCCTAGATCCGTTGATCTCTTCGCCCTAGTGTCTTTGGGAAAATGGTAAAACATCTTGAGAGCTCCATTTTGATCCGATTGGAATTTGGTTTCGGCATCGTTGAAGTTTCGTCCTTGCTTTATTGGTCTTCTAAACTTGAGGTAGGGACTCTCTACACCTTAATATGAGTTTTAACTTGGTTATAGGTTGTTCTGTGAAAATGGTGAGATTTGGGGGTGTTTTGAACAAACTTAGGGTTTGGGTTCAAGTTTGAAAAAATGGGTTTCTATGTAGATGTTATACAAATGATTATGGGACTTGAATATGAGGTCATCTTGTGTTAAAATAGTTGATTTTGGCCTTTTGGGTTGATATTTGAAAAATGAGGAGCTTTGCCCTAAAATGTCTTGAATAATTATTTTGTATAAATAATGAAATTGGTATGGAAAATGTGAAATTGGGAGGATGTATACATGAATGGTGTTGTTAGATTTGTTTAATCACTCACCTATGGAAATTTGATGATTTATCTGTTATAGAGATTGTATATTTATTTAGAAATATCTGCTTTGGGCTATTGGTGGAGGATAGTTATGATTGTTGTAGACATCGCATGTGGATTAGGCGAATTGAAACTAATTTCTTAACCATTATTATTGAATACGATTATGAATGATATACATTGTATATGTATGATATTTGGGAGGAGAAATGAGATGTACTCCATGTTTTCAGGAGAAGAAATGAGATGGACTCCATCGAACTAAGTTGACTTGTGTGTCTAGGGTGAAAGTCCCGAAAACCATTTGTATACATAGGTGTCGATTCCCGCGGACGAAATTTCCGTAAAATGGAAAATAGAAGTGAATGTATTTGTATGATGATTTTATCTGTTGGAAACTTGTGAGGTGTAACCTCTGTTGATGGGTTAAATGCAGTGGATGTATCTATTGAACCAAAATGAATGAATTGAGATGCGAGTTTGGCATAACATGGTTTCGGAGAGAGTTACAAAGATTTTGTCATAGGACAATGAACATGTGTATCATACTTATATCTTGTTAATTCTCATATATTGTGTTAGTATGTTTCTACTAGGCTTTGGCTCACCCTACTTGAGCAACATTTTTAGGTGTTAGAGACATGCCTCCACCAAGACAATAGTTTGGGGAGACTTGGAGCAAGAACTTCTTTTTTAGTTTATTTATTTTGTATAGCCAAGGGCTATGTTGTATTGAGTTAGACTCGTCCTTTTGCTGTAACCAAGCAATGTCTTGGAAAGATGTAAGCTCATAGGGTATTTATTTTGTTGATTATTAACTGGCATTTGTAGACCGCCCGAACGTCATGGCTTCGCGCGTGAAAACGCGAAATCGTTTTCTTCTTAAGCTACTACAGTTCGGACTCAATGTCACGGTTCTGAATCTAATCTTGCAAAATGCAATGCAAGATTGATAAATCACCAAAGAGTCCAAGTCCGGCAAATCGTTTTGGAAAACTAATTTTTATAAAGAAGTGCCAAACATGGACTGTTTTGCCAGATACAGAGCCACCTAAATATTTTATTTTGGAAAATTTAGGAAATCCTGACTCGTGCCTAAGACCACGTGTCCGTCATCACCAAAGTTGCCTCTGCTTAGGAACTTGGGTACGAGAGGGGAAGGTCATGCAATGAGTACCCCCGCTCGCCCGATCTAAAGATCGGCCTTTACTAACATGATATTTTGTTTTTGAAGACACATGCGTTCTTATTCCGGTTTATTAACCTAGAATTACTATGTGATGCGCACACAATACAAGTATAGACTAGATCACCTAAGTTGGAACAAAGCATCTCATGTTTGTTTGTTTGAAATGGTTTGAAGGTGCTACTCGCAAGTAGGCTAAGACGTGAATTTGCCACCCTTGAGTGGGCTTAGAAAACATGATTTTGCCACCTCAAGTGGGCTTAAAACTCGCATTTTGATGAATTGTTCCAATTTAAGCAATCCAACCTTCATCCACCGGCATTCATGCAATTAAACACTTAAGCAGTTAGCCTCATGGCAAGCATACTATCATGGCAACACTTACACTCACGCAAGATGCTAAAGCATAAACACTTACAGTGTACTCCAAGTCAAAACGAAGAACTAGTTAGAAATCATACATGATCTTAGTTTATGTTAAGATGGCTAATGCAACACATGCAAAATGCAACTAGAAATAGGCTCGGCTATTCTAAGATGGCATATGAGATGCAACTTGATAACATGCTACTGAACACGTATGTAAGCAAATGTATTGAAATACAATGCGGTTTGTATGATGTACCGAGTTCGGTGCATGCAAGACAAATGAATGATGCATGCATGTGAAGCATAAGGGTGCTAATTGAAATATGTCCTAAAACTAACCATCAAAAGCTGATAAGTAAAAGGGAGAAAGAAGTGGGGGTTGGAAGACATGCATCACACACATGCACACTTATTACAAAATTCGCTCTCTCGACGGAGGGTCCAAGTAAATATGCTAAGCTAGCTAAGCTAAGATAATTGACTAATCTAATAATCTAATTAGACTAATTATTGCATAATCAAATTGAATAACTAATTAACACTAAGCTAATTATTACAACACGTTAACTAATTAACAAATTAGCTAGTTTAATTACAAATTCAAAAGCTAACTAACAAGTATAGCTAATTACAAATTACAAAGCCTCAGTTCAGTTCTAAGAGTTCGAAGATGCATGCTTGATCGCCTCGCTCAGAAATCCGTTACCATGCCTTATGTTGCCTCTTTTTGCACTGTTTTAGACTTCTGAAAATTATGCCAATCTTTAAAACACTTCTGATCCTCCTCCTGGATATGCTGAGAGGTCATCGGCCAAGAGGTATGGCCATCGGCCAAAGGACAAAGGTCATCGACCAATTTTGAGGCTATCGGCCAATCATTGATAGCCGATCGGCCATGTCTTCCTGCAAACTCTCTTTTTTGTTGCAATAGAGCACAAACAGAGGCATGGCAATGTATTTGCAAGAAAATGTGTGCACAACCACCCTCCCTATCATTTCTCAAGCTCAAGGGAGTATGGTACTCGACTCTCGAGCCATCAATCACGCATCTCAATGCATAATGGCCAAAGAGTCAAGCTTGCACAAACTCAATAAATGCATGACAAACAAGACACTTGGACCATCACCTTATCATGGATAATCAAAGGCAATGGAGACAAAAGGGATTGGCCTATTTTCATCACTTCAAGTATGAAATGGACCAATTCACTATGTGTTCAACATAACGTCCGGTTGAACACAATGCAACGCACACATGCAACATGCTTATCTTGGCACATTTTACTTGATTGATTTTGTTTTCACATTTTAACATTACCAATCCATTCATTAATCAACTTGTCCAAATATGAGAGTCCTCTAATGAGAGAGAGGTCTATCAAAGAGAATGGTTTAAGGCATGGGAGAGACCAATGCCTTTGACTAGGAGTAACCCTCAAAAGAGGGTTGAAACCATTTAAGCATAGGCCTCAATCCAAAGCATTAAACACAACCTCAGGACTAACCAATCCTCAAAACAAATCAAAAAATGAAGAAATGAGGGAGATGACAGACTTTTCAGTGCTAAAATGGCATGAGAAACAAGACTCTAACATGTAAACACTTCAAGTACAACATGCTAGTAGGCTTAAACATTGAAACTAGTGAAGAACACAACACTAGAACCATGCAATACATGGCTCAATGGACTAAACCAGCTCTGGACAGAGCTTAATCACATCAAAATAATGGCCTAAACATACTGGAATTGAAGCTCAAAAGGCTAGACAAACATGCGCACAAATTGGCTCACAAGCAAGATATAAGGCATAACTCCCAAAAGCACTTAAAGAGTGATTTAAGTGGAAGCATGACAAAAATATAAGCTCTGAAATTTTATACCCAATGATGCCATATCATGCATACATCATAAATATAGCATGCTAGTGATCTCAAAACTTAAGACTAGTCAAGGCATTTGCACTATAGGTATACAAAACATAAGTCATATGACCAAGGCAGCCCAAAACAGTCCTAAAGCATGTCAAAATAATGCTAAAACATGTATGGAGTAGAGCCAAAACATGCTAGAATTATAGGCTAAAATAGCAAGCATACAAAGCTAGTGAGCGAGGTTTACACTACAAGTGTAAGAAGCATAAAAGAGGTGACCAAACCAGGCCAAAACAGAGTTATGCCATGCTAAAATAAGCCCAAAAATAAGCTAAGAATGAGCCAACACATGCTAGAAAAACATGTTCAATAATTAGGCTAACAAGGCATGCAACCAAGAAGCAAGGAGAGGAGGCCACCCCCTCCTATTTTGGGCCTCAAAAAATGGTTTCCACCACTGAAATATCTCTGATTTTCAGTGCTGAAAAGGCCAAAAAATTTGGATTTGAAGATGGTGAGAAGTTGCACAAAAGGCCTCACAAGCCAGAGAACAAAAAGGTAGAACAACCCACAAACTCACCAAGCCTTAAACTACCATTTTTACACCTTAAAAACAGAGTTTTTGACAGTCCAAAACCAGCCTCAAAATAGTCCAAAACAATGGAAAAAGGAGGGTAAAGCAAATGTGCAAAAACAAGCTTGAAAACGAGAAGTCCTTACCCTTGAAGCACCTTGAAGCATAGCAGCAAAACCATCCAAAATCTGAGCCAAAATCAGCCTTTTTGAGCTCAAACAAAGTCCCAAGCTACCTCAACCCAAAGATGATCAACTTTGGTTAAGGGTCTCTTTGCAAAAGTGTAGGAAATTCTCACTTCTAAGCTTAAAATAAGAGGAGAATGAGAGAGTTTTAGGGATGGAGAGAGTTTTGTTCACAAAACTTCTAGAGAGAGAGGATTCTAGAGTGAGAAGCTCTCAAATTTCTAAGCCTTTTTAGAAATGTTCTAACCCCTTGAATATGAGATATAAGGCTCTCATATATAGCAAAATATCAAGTTTGGTCGAAATATCTGATTTGGGACAGGTGGCACAAGCTGGAAACAGCTAGAGGAGAAATATCTGCCAATTGTGGGCTTTCTGGACATTTTTGGCCGATCGGCCAACATTTGTGGCCGATAAGGTTCATTTTTGGGCGACCTATGGCCGATGAGGTCCAATTGTGGCCGATGCACTTCTATAGAGGCCGATAAAAAAAATTAATCCTGGTCTCTGACTTGAAGCAAGCCTAATTCTTTCATCTGGACTCCTTTTTAGGTCATTCTTGAGCCTAAACTGTAGTCCCGGAAGTCTTCTTTCCAAATTTGGAAGCCTCACCTCAAAATTCCAAGTGTGATAAGAGATATCCCTCTTTTAGTGAAGACTGCTCAGTTTCAGTTCAACCGGAATGATGCCCAACTTTAACCAATCATATCTCCCCCATCCAAACTCGGCTTTAGGAGATTTTTAAGTGAAAAATGAAGCCCCGGAAGTAAGAGTTCCAATGGTGGTGGCCTCATATCTGAAATCCAAGTATTCAAAATGATAGGCCTGATTTAGCGAGGATTGCTCGACTTTCTCTTAACGATTCATGCCCAACTCCTTCCCCAACTGGGTTTCTTCCCTCTCCTCTTCTTTTCTTTAACTCCAAACCCCTAAGCAAGGTGTTTTCAAAGATTTTTCAAAGATTTTACATCTCTTTCATTCATTTTCACTTTGTCCTTGCCCGGTTTACCCAAAAACGCATCATTTAACAAAATGCGAGCCTCAGAGCATCGTAGAAACTTTATTTCAAAAATATTTTGAAAGAGAGGGTTTTAAGGTCTAAAAACCATTCAAAATAGCTTTGGTCCAAAATGGGGTGTGAGGTTGGGATTTGGCTTTCCTCTTGCTGAAGAAATCGAACCTTTGCACTGCACAACCTGCATCACTAAGTAAGCAATCAGTAGTACCCAAGTTTTAAGGACGGTCAAAAAATGGGTGTCTACAGTATTACATGCTATAAATTCAGGATGAATATTTATGAATACATATTGCTTGTGTTATCTTTTGTAATACGAACTTTGACGAATGAAAGTATACTAATTCTATCATACTCACTTCTCTTATGAGTTGGATTAGTTGCATTTATTTTGGGGGCAGTATACACAATGTTTTCGGGACTTTCACCCTAAACGCATAAGCCAACTTAATTCAATCGAGTTCATCTCTTTTCTCCTTCCAAACATCATACATATACAATGTATTAAACACGGTCATATTCAATATCAATCAATAAGAAATTAGTTTCAATTCACTTAATCCTCATGTAATTTTTACAACAACCATGGTTATCCTCCACCGATAGCCCAAAATAGATATTTCTAAATAGATATACAATCTTTAAAATAGATAAATTATCCAAATTTTCATAGGTGGGAGATGGTACACATCCAACTTCACCATTTATATAAACATTCCTCTAATTTCATATTCTCATTTCCAATTTCATTATTTATGCAAAATAATTACTTGAACATTTTAGGGCCAAACTTTTATTTTTCCTAATCTCATCCCAATCACCAAAATCAACCATTTTAACATAACCTAAGGTCATATCCATCCCTATAACCATTTCTAAAACATCTATTATAAAACCCCTATGTGGAATTGAAACCCCCAACCCTAGGTTTGTTAAAATTACTTCAAAACCCAATGTTTCTCATACATTAAAAAAATGACCAAGTTAAAGTTCATAGAGAGTGTACAGAGTCCCTACCTCAAACTTAGAAAACCAATGGAAGAGATGGAGAAAGTTCAAAGACGTCGAAACTAAGTTTTAATCAGATCAAAACAAAGCTCTTGAGACGCACTACTTTTTTAACAAAGGCACATGGGTAAAGAGATCACTAAATCTAGGTGAAAATGTAGAGAGAATGTGAGTTTTAGAGAGAAAGAGAGTCCTGATCTATGGTTTTGGTGGAAAAATATGTGAAAAAGTGATATAAAAAAGTGTTGCTGCGAACTGATATACGCACAGTCCGCTCGAGCGCAAGAGTTGATACTCGAGCGTCAGACACAATAAGTTGTTCCGCTCGAGCATAGAATACATACATCTAGTAGTTTTGCAGACAGAAGAATATCACTCGAGCGCAAGAAGGGCTGCTCGAGCACACATCCGCCCAAGTGTAGGAAACGCCGCTCGAGCATAGAATACACTCTCCCAGTAGTTTTGCAGACTTGCAAAAGTACTGAGAGTTTGCAAAGCCCGTTTGAGTGGAAAAAGTGCCGCTCGAGCGGAAGAGAAAAATTCTGGACAACAAGAGTTAGGAAAATGAACAATCAATATGTTTCAAACACAACCACAACAATCCCAAAGCAGGTTTAAGGAAAAAGAAGATAAGCAAGACATATTTAACAGTATGAAACCAAGAAACTCGTATCCAGATAATCACAAGGTCAGGCCAAAACTGGAATCACTATAGAAGCTGTTATGAGTTTTCTTTTTTTATTTAATTTTATTTATTTAAAAATTTTATGTCAAAATGTTTGATAGAATTTAAGAAGTAAAACTAACTCAAATAAATAAATAAGAAACTTATTATTGAGAAGTTCCAAAATACATACTTTTAACTTCTTCTTAATTATTAACTTTCAAATTACCAAAAATAAAAATAAAATAAAAATAAAAAAGCATCAAACAAGTATGAGGAGTCATCTTAGGTGAACTTAGAGCATCCATATCAGGTTGGTTATTATAATTTTAGGATAAAATTTGCTTAGCAATGTACAAAATCACTCATCCATCAATCTCGCTACACAAAAATTAAATTTAACATTATTACAGTAAATCGCTATATGTAGCAATTTATTCTGTAGAGTGACTAAACATCGTGGCAGACGACTAGCTGCTACATCATTTTTTTTTTAATATGAAATATATTATTTTATCATTTATTACTGGACATCCTGCGACCGGCTGTGCACCATTATTTTTTTTTCCTTGAGGAATATGGCAACTTTTCCTAGAACCTTCCAGAAGCTTCTTTGGGCAGGATTGTTTGCATAATTCAAATCACAAAAATGAATATTTTACAAAATTAAACTTTAGTATAGAGAGTCTAATAGAAGTGTACATACAGAAAATACTAAATAAAATAGAAAAAAGTAACTTTTTGAATATAATTTAGCTCAAAATTTGTCAAGCCTGATGTGAATGCACATAGATTGGACACTATGGAACTAGATGTTGTACACACTTGATGAGCGTGTTATGAAAATTAATAGTGTATTGAAAAGATTAAAATTTGATATTCGAAATCAAATCTGTGGAAGTTACATGTTTCAAATAGTTGCACAGGAACAATTTTGACAAAAAAATTAAAAATAATCTATACTATTATTAAAAGCTAACATAAATTTTGGTGTCTTGAAGCCTCTCTTAAAATTTTTTTTCTATTTTTCCTACAATGCCATCACTTCTTAATTCATTATCATTATTTTTACACTAATATAGGTGAGGGTAATATGATAAATTCAAACCATCCAATTCCATCTTCCAAAACCCTTCCCCATCTCTCTCTCCCCAATTTCAACAAAACCTTCGATCTCAACTCCTCATCAACAACACTACCCAAACCCAACCCCTCTCCGATCCACCCCTACCTTCAATTCACCCATCCCATCCAAAACCACTTCATCCGGTTTGGGATTGTGGATGAGAATGGAACGATGAGAATTTTTTATTTTTTCCTCTTTTTATTGCCATCAAATAAATTTGGTTCTAACTATATGAGGTTGAAATTTAATGTGAGTAAATATTTTTCCATGAGTACTCTCTCTCTTATCTATTCTTATCTCTATATATATTGATCTATTTCGATTGCAATGGTTTTTCAAACCGAACAAGGATTACAAACCAAAAATGTTAATACTTAATACCCATATAACCAAAACTCTCTTCTTTTTTCTTTATTCTTTTTAATTTTGAGAGTTTTCTTTGTTGTTGTTAATTTAAATTGTTTGGTCACACGTATATTACTTCAATTTTATCCGATTCCTTTCTTATGCTCTTTCAAAATCTCTCTGTTTCTTCAATTGTCTTTTAATTTAATTTTTTGAGCAAATAAAGAAATAAAAGTGAAGAACAAAGACAAAAGGCACTATATTGATTTCAACTTCTTGTCATTGACCATTTGGTTCAATGTTTTTTGTGGGTTTTTGTGGGTATTAAGTATTAAGACTTATCGTAAAATTTTGAACAATTTCACATTTTTCATACATTTTGTGTCTATACAATGTTTATTGAATTGTATCTATTTGTTAAATATTGTTAAATTACTTCATTGTTACTTTACAAATAGGGAGATTATATAATCCGCATAAATATGGTATATTGTGATTTCGTGATAATGGGTTTGTTGGTTTGAAGAGTATTTCATTGGTTTCACTGAGGTTTTTGCTTTTGTCTTTGCTTTTTAAATTTTGGAAGTACTTATTAGTATATTGAGGACAAATTTAGGTAATGTTTGGTTTACTAGAATGAAACGGAATGAAAATGATCATTCCATCAAAATGTTCATTCACATGTTTAGTTGACTAAAAAAATAATGACAAAATGCATTACAAATAGAATCATCATTATCATTTCAAGGGAAAGGTGCTTCCATATGAAAAAATGAGAATGTTATTGCCTAAGTTAGGCTTTTTTAATTTTTTCCCTTTTTATTGCCATCAAATTAAATTTGGTTCTAAATATATCTTGAGGTTGAAATTTAAAGTGAGTAGGAAATTTTTTTTGATGGTTGATTTTTTTCTACATACTAGTATTAGACCTACATTGCGTTGATAGTATTAGACCTAAATCATATCCCATCTAAAACCTCTTCCTCAGGTTTGGACAATGATGATTCGACATTTTAATTGAGAAAGGTGAGAGATTCATTGTCCCGAAGAAGGTAAGGACTTGAATTGTGTGATGAGGTATAATTGTTTTGATGTTTATTTAATTTGATACAATAACAATTTGATATGCTATTTAGGTTGCTTTGTGAATGAAATGTAAAATAATTGTCAAATTCTAAAAATTTTGGTTAATTGTCTGGTTGGGTACTATATTAGTGATTAGAAATATTAAAAAGAATTGTATAGATTTTTTTATATATATTATCTTTGTGAGTATATTTTTATTTTCTTTGAGATAATGCAGAAGTATATGAGAATGTGTGTATATATATCATATTAAATTCAAAAATAAAAATTATGCAATTGAATATATAAATTTAAAAAAAATACACAAATTGAATGAGTTTCCAAATGAGTTTGCACATGCATCGCGTGTGCCCGGCCGCTAGTATATATATATATATATATGATAGTTGACACCAACTGAGTAATTTTTCACCCATTACAAAGAATAAGAAGACAGGTCCCTCATAGTACGCTTTCATTAATTTCAACTACAAGAGAAAAAAAAAAGTTTGCCACAGAAATCCTGGACAAGGAAACAATGGGGTTATGATTTTTTCAAGACACACTTTGATCAAACAAATTCATATTAATTTACCAACTTTCTAATAATTCTTTAATTAGCCCACAGGTTTTTAATGCAACACTCTGGGAAATGATCAAGCACTCGGAACATGAACCCATACAACATTTCCAACATCAGTATGGATTCCATCCAGCAAAATGGTGTGGGGTTTGCACATGGCCAACAGACAAACCAATCTTGTATAGACACGTGTACAAAAGAATGGAGGTATATATATTTTTACAGAAAATGCTATAGATTTTAAATTTTCTACCAAATAAATAATCAAATATCTCACATGGGTGTAGAGTCTACAAAATTGCAGACCCCACACCCATATGAGAAATTTAATTATTTGTTTGGTAGAAAATTTGGTATCTCTAGCATTACCTTATTTTATGAAAAATGTTATAAATTTCAAATTTTCTACCAAATAAATAACCAAATGTGTCACATAGGTACGGAGCTCACAAAATTGTGGACCCCACACTCATGTAAGACATTTAATCATTTATTTGGTAAAAAATTTAATATTCCTAACATTACCCATATTTTACAATTCTGATATAAATATTGAAAATGGTTACAGAATATACATAAAAAATAAGATTTCACAAGATTTGATAGTGGTGTTCACTTTTAAAAATGGAGCTAGCTGTCCTTCAATTATTGATCAGAGGGTGTTTTTCAAGCCGGTGGGGCTCATTATATGTTTTATTTTGATAATTCAAATCGTTTATTTTATTAGATTTTTCATTAAATATCATTCACACTAAAAGTTAGGTCTATTCGATAGTTATAACTTATTTAATTTATCACATTTTTCTCTAAAAAATAAACGACAAACGTATTTTTCAAAATAGACTATTTATTTTTTGGTGACAATGTAATAAATTGAATGTTCTATGACTATTGGATAATTTTAATTTTTTTTCTTGTATTAATAATATACATATAAGATTTTACAAAATAAATTATTTAAATAATCAAAAAGAAATTCGTGATGAGACCAGACAACACCGTTCAATATAGTTCATAAATTGGAAGGAAGTTCAATTCTTTAAAAATCTAATCCAACAATATGCATTAGCTATCCGATTTTATATTTGATTTTTATTTTTAAATTTGTTATTTTTTATTTTTTAAGTATCGGATTCATGTTCATGAACTTTCGTCAACTAACTTTATTGTTAGTCAAATGAAAATTTTGCCAAACAAATGACATGATGATGATGAGAACTTTCTTTCATTCCCAAACAACTCTAATTTAAAAAAGAAAGTTGCTATTATAGTAGAAAAGAGGGTTGAATTAATCTAAAGATACATCCCCCCTTGCAATTTACTTTTGACAATTGAATTATTACACTTTGAAAAGGACCAAGAGTTTTTTAAGTTTTTTTTTTTTTAAAAACAAATATATCATTATATTGTACCGTTTTATTTATTATTCAGTGGGTTTAGTTTGAATTTTTTTAATTGAATTTTTTAAAAATCGAGTTTTTTAGTTTTTCTGTTTTTTTTAGTGAATATTTTAAAAATTTTAAACATTTTTTTTTTTACTTTTTTAGATGCATCTTATTTAAATGTATCTAAAAAGTAAAAAATTTGTGAAAAAATATTTTAAAAATTAATAAATACATAAAAATACAAAAAATGTACTGAATTCTCATTTTTAAAAAAAATATTTTTGGTATTTAGTGAATTTTTAAAAGGTTTTTTTCACAAATTTTTTAATTTTTAGGTATATTTATGTTAGGTATGTCTAAAAAATAAAATAAAAAATTACTTAAAATATTAAAAAAATTTAGTAAAAACAAAAAAATAAGGAAAACAAGAAAGTGGAATTTTATAAAAAAATGTTTTTGAAAAATTCTAACCAAGCAAAGTGATTTTTATTTGTGTTGTATCGATCACGCTCAAAACTTATGTCATTTACTTATATGGGTCATTTTTTTGAATCGGATTATATGGTTTAGTCTGATTAGCAAAATTAATGAAATTGAATAGTTATTCAGTTCGATTAGTGGGATACACATCTTGTCCACGTTTATTTTAGATTGAATACAAAAATATATAATTCGAATTATATATTTATTTTACATTATTAGTTATAGGATTAATAAAATTAAACAATTTTATTGGATAAAGTATCTATAATCTAATTCAAATAACAAAATTTATAACTAAATTAAATTTTATGAATTAATAATTCTAATTTTATGTGTAATCTATACAATGAAATAGGCCCATAGGATTTACATGTTGTAAAGCTATATTTGATTGGGGATCAGGCTAGTGGGAATGAGCTAGCTTTGCATAAATCTTTTTGTTAATATCATGAAATTGCTGGTGAGATTATACTATGAAATTGTTTAGTTGAAGTGAAATAAATGAAGTTATAAGATTTATTTTTTTTAAAAAAAAAATTGAATTTAGATGGTTGAGAAAAAATAATCCAAAATAAGAAAATGACCATAAAATTTTGTTGGCAAGTGATTTTTTTATTTAAAAATGTTTTATAAATTTATATATATATATATATATAAGAGTCAAACAATTAAAAATTCAGTTCTAGAAGAAAAGATCGTGTCGATTGACGGAGGCTATTATATCACCCATCATAAAAATTTTATAACTCAAAAAATTATTTGTGATTTTTTTGTTTTTCATTTTTTTTTATCATACTTTTTAGATATATCTAATCTAAATAAATCTATATAAAGTAAAATATTATGAAAAAATCTATAAAAAAAATTATTGAAAACAAAATGGGCAAATTACCAAAAAAAAATAAAAATAAAAATGCAAGGTTTCGCTTGTTTTTTAAATTAAATCTTAGAATTTTAATTTTATCAATTTAAAGCCCAAATTTCATTACATGTCACAATTTAGACCTTCCGTCCATTTCTGTCTACCGAACTAACGGAGAACTCAGTTCTTGGAGCCAAATCTATCCGAAAATGACGTCATTTGCCCCTAGCCCCATATAAAACCCTCAAATCTCCATTAGGGTTTTAGTTTACCCCAAATTTTTTTTGTCAATTTTTTTAACAAAAATAGACAAATGATTTTAAATTAAAAATAAATTTAAAAAATTAAGATTTAAATTGATGAAATTAAAAATTCAAGATTTTTTTTTTTATAAAAGTCAAATCCTATATTTTTTTAATATACTATAATTTTTCTTATTTTTATTTACAAATTATTTTCCTTATTAAATTATCACTACTGTTAAGACAAAAGATAAATCCACTATTGCAATTGAGTGTTTTGAAGTTTAAACCATACATAACCTATAATAAAAATAATTTTATTTATCCAGTGGAGAAGATTTTCCACAAACATCACTTGAAAAAAATCACATGGTAAGATATTGGGTTTTAATTAATTGATTCCTAAATAAATCAAAATTAACATGCAAGAATTCATGTAATTGAAGGTAAATTCAAATGAAATTTTTAAGATAGCATTTTTCATAGAACAAAAATCTATAGTTTCAGGCTTTGCATTTGATTCCTCCTATGTGTATGCCTCTAAAACTTGTTTGTTTGGAGAGAAAAATACAAGGAAAATGTACATTTCTCAGTATAAGGGAAAAATGATTAAATATAAATATAAAATTTTTTTAATAAAGACAAAAAAAATTTAAAAATTAAAAATTAAAAATTAAAATACAATTTCAAAAATTAAACCAAAAAGGGTGCTTCTAAGCACTTTATTAACAATGGTGCTAGAAACTCTAAGGCTCTATTTGGTAGAGTTTTGGAACTTTAGTTCCACCATTTGGTTTGTACATGATATTTGTTTACAGTTTTTAAAAATTAATTGCACATTCACTTTTGAAAACTTTGTCCAAGGTGAAAAAATTTGGGCTAACCAATCGTCCTCCAGGACATCCGGCTGATTGACCGGCCGGTCGTCCTCCTAGACATCTGGCTGATTGACCGGAACAGTACATTTTTTTTTTTCAATTGCCACTTGTTATTTTTTATATTTTAAATAAAAAAAATTTCAGAAATTTTAATTTTTTTTTATGAGTTTTGAATAGAATTTTGAGTTGTGTGTTGATTATGAGTTGTAAGTTTTTGTATCAAATATCATATGCTACATCAAAAATTTCCCACTCAATTCAAAACTCTTTTCAAAACCCATTAACCAAACAAATTTTTCACACTCAAATAATAATTTCAAAACTCACAAACTCAAAATACAACTCTTATTCTCAAATTATATTTAGAAAACTCTATCCAACGCTATTGGAATTTTTTTTTATAAATTTACTTAGAAACAAAAATGAAGGATCTAAATTTATACACTAAGTTAAATTTAGGTAAAATTATTGTTCATTTTTTTGCTAAATTTAGTTCACTCCTTTGCTTGTCTTGGAGTAGTGTTCCAAACTATTTATTACTGGACATTTATCAAATTATTTTTCAAAATTTTAACATAAAGTATTCAGTTCTACCATTTTAACTAATAAAAACCAAGTAGGACCATGTAGGCCCTTGTTTGGGAAGAAAAAGTTTGGAGTTTTTTTAACTAAAATAGTTATAAAAAAATAAAATAAATTAAAAAGTCAATAAGATAAAATGTCATTTTAAAAATATAATCATTTAACAAAAGTCAAAAAAATCGATCCCAAACGAGACTTTTAACCCTAAATTAAAATATCCAAAAAATCAAAAAACTAGCCCACATCCTAAACGAATTCTAAATTGGTCTCAAAACAACCACATAATATTTTTTTCAGTAATTCTAAGAATTCAAACTTAACTACTCTAAAATTATTTAAATTTATTATATTATAATTCAAATTTATTCTACAAATAGATATCACATTACACAAATTTAATTCCAATTACAAAACTCTCATTGGAGGTATAGAATACTTAAATGAGTTCGTAATATTTTTCAATTTTTTCTCAACATCCAACAGAATTCGGCAGATCAACACTATAGATTTTTTGGGCTTGTTGATGTCGATTGTAATTATCATGATTCAGTACTAGACAGACATTTATTTATTTATGGGTAATGATAGGCATTCCAAAAAATTATAAAAAAAATTATGTTATATTAATAAAATTTCTATTTATATAAATATGAAAAATATTTGAGATTTTCACAATGGAGGACCCATTGATATATTGACCATTGATATGTTTGAATTTTTTTAGGAGCTGTGTCTGACAGTGACATGAATGGATCAGATCATTTTAGGGGTTGTAAAGGTTGTATTTTGTGGGAACCTCTATCATTATTGTATAAATATTATTTAATATATTTATTAATCTTTTTAAAATCTCAAACATTTTGTCGATTTATACAATAAAATTTTTGAGATAGTGTTGATATATATATTTATTGACTATTATGCAAGGAGTGTTAATGAGTGATTGGTGTGAAGTGCAATCAATAATTTTTCCAATATATGAACCCCATTTGTCTATGAGTGAAATTTGTACCAAATATCATTATGAAATTTTCACTTTAATTGCAAACAAAGGACTTATCCAACTTAAGTCTGGCTCTCAATTATGCACAGATGGGATCTGAGGAGCTTGTTTTGCCAGCACACAGACTCTGAGGTTTAGTGGAGACGTGTTCCCAATCTATTTTGATTATTTAAATTGTTCATGTAAGAGTACTAGAGAGAGAGAGAGAGAGAGAAAAGTATATGAACTGTATTAATGAATGAATACAATACAATAGAAGAAGCCTATATATATATAAGTCAAGAAACCTAAGTATACAAGAAACCTAAGTGTACAAGAATCCTTAGCATAGGAATAGATAAGTATATAGCTAACAACCCCCCTCAAGCTCAAGATAGTAAGGCGGATATCAACTTGAGCTTGGAGATGAGATTAGAGAAGCGTCCTGAAGGATGAGTTTTGGTGAAGAGGTCAGTAGTCTGATCAACAAAGGGAACAAAGAGAAGACGAACATTGCCCCTAGTAACATACTGGCACATGAAGTGACAATCTATCTCAATATGCTTGGTACGATCATAGAAGACATCATTACGTGCAATTTGAATAGCACTCTGATTGTCACAATAAAGATTGGTGGCAGCAGAATGAGAAACTCTCATATCATAAAGAAATCAATAAAACCACACAAGCTCCTGAGTAGTGTCAGCAAGAGCACGACACTCAGCATTGGTACTAGAATGTGCAACAAGAGTTTGCTTCTTGTTATGCCAGGAAATGAAAGAGTTGCCCAAGAAGAAGTAGAACCCAGTAGTGGAATGGTGGTCAGTACGATCCCCTGCCCAATCTGCATAAGAAAATGCATGTAGTTGTAGAGAAGACTGAGCAGAGTAAGGAAGATCATGAAATATAGTGCCTTTGAGATAGCGCAAAATGTGAACCAGAGCATTATAGTGTGAAGAGCGGGGGGCAGCTACGAATTGATTGACAATGTGAAAAACATAAGCAATATCTGGACGAGTAACCGTGAGATAGACAAGATTGCTAACTAGTTGATGATATAAAGTGGCATCAGACAATAAGGAACCGGCAAGAGGTGTAAGATGAGTCTGAGGATCGACTGGAGTAGTGACAGTCTTGCAATCGGTAAGGCCAACACAAGCCAAGAGATCAGAAGTATACTTGGCTTGGGTTAGAAAGTAACCAAATGAATCTTGAGAAATTTCCAAGCCCAAGGAAGTAGCTAAGCAAACATAAATCTTTCATCTCAAATTGGCGATTGAGAAACTGTTGGAGATTAGAAATACCCATTGTGTCATCCCTAGTGATAATTATATCATCCACATAGAGGAGAAGGAAAATAGTACCACGCTCCGTCTTACGTATAAACAAGGCAAAATCATGGGCACTAGAGGAAAAGCCAAAGTCACGAATGGTAAAGCTGAACTTGGCAAACCAAGTACGATGAGCTTGTTTCAAACCATTCAAAGCACGATAGAGTTACAGACTTTGTTTGATGTAATAGAAGAACCAGGAGGAGGTTGTATATAAACTTGCTCAGTGAGATCACCATTGAGGAATGCATTCTTCACATCTATCTGATAAAGACTCCAGTGATGAGCAGTATCCACTACAAGTAAGCTGTGAATGGAAGTAAGATGAGCAACAGGAGCAAATGTTTCTTCATAGTCAATGCCACACTCTGGAGTAAACCCCCGGCCAACACAGCGAGCTTTGTAACACTCAATGGAACCATCAGAATAAGTTTTGATCTTGTAAACCCATTTGCAACTAACAGTACTCTTGCTAGGAGGAAGATCAACCACATCCTAGGTATGAGTTTTATCGAAAGCCTGTAGTTCATCAGTCATAACTTGTTGCCAAAGAGGGTTAGAACAAGCTTCTTGATAGGAAGCAGGTTCATAAGAGGAAAATGCAGTGGAACTAACAATATAATCATAGAGAAGAATAGAAGGTTGCCTTACCTATGTGAAATGACGCTCTGGTGGAGGAGGAACCTTAATGGGAGGTAAAGAAGGCGTAGGGCCATCAACAAACATAGGATCCTTAGGATGGACGATAGGCGTTGGCGGCTGTGGAAGCATGGAGTTAGAATCTTCATTAAATGCATTATAAAATAGGTCTATACAAATATCAGTAAAGATTGGTGAGTGGGTGGACTGTAGTAGGTGAAACTTGGAAAGATTTGAGAACATTTTGTGTTCCTGGAAGACCACATGACGGGAAATACAAAGTCGCTTGGAGATAGGATCCCAATAACGATATCCTTTATGTTCTATACCATATCCCAGAAAACAAAAAAGACGAGAACGAGATTATAGTTTAGTGTGTTCATGAAATTGAAGTAGAACAAAATAAGTGTAGACACCCCATTTTTGATCGTCCTTAAGACTTGGACGTCATCGTTTGAACACTCGGTGATTATCCATGTTTGTGTTCGTCTTGAGTTCCCGGAGGTCTCGGCCCCACGCCTTGCCTCAGGATCTCTCGATTCGACTGTTTTGTGTTTGGTTTTGCACCAAACACTTGCGTTTTTGCTTTGGAGGGCAGGGAATGGCTTGTTGGCCATCCCCACACCTCACCGGCCATGACTTGAGGCCACCGGCCACTGTTTTGTTGCCATCGGCCAAATGTTTGGCCGGCCGGCACTCTTTTTGGTGGGCCGACCATTGTTTTGGCCAATTTGGCATTTTTGGCTGGCCGACCACTGTGCATCTGCTTTTGCAGATATTTTTATGCTAGCTGTGCTAGCTGGCATACACTTTGCAGCCCCTCCATACACGTGTATGGAGGGATTTCACCCTTGCTTAGCTTGTTTTGTAAGCTTTGCAAGAGTGATCCTCTATAAAGGGAGGGCCTCTCCTCCCTCCTCCAAGGTTACAAAAAGAGCTCCAGAAGTCTGGTTTTAGGGTTAGTATAGTGTATCTATTCTATCTCTATATCTTCCTCTCTTTGTGTCTAAGTGTGTGTTTCTCCTTATTTTTGTGCACAAACACCTAGTGTTACACTATACCTTTAGTTGCTGAGGTATTAGAGGGTTGTTCTTGGAGTTCTTGGGTGGATTCAAGCTTGAGGAAGCTGCTGGAGCATTGTTCTTGAAGAAAGTCTTCAAGTGTAAGATTCTTGCTTTTTATTCCCCATTTTTGCATAGTCTTTTAACCTACCTTGCATCTGTTTTTAGGCTTAGTATATAACACATAAAAGTTCTGTTTTTACTTGCTTAAAATAGTTGTTTAAGGTTGTTTTAGTGTTTGGGGTTGTTTGACTCCTCTTAGGCCTTGTTTGGCCCCCATTTTGTGCTATTTTGGTGAGCTCCGGGACCACCTTGTTTAGTGGTTTGAGGTCCTAAGAAGGAGAGGGCCATCCCCTCTCCTTGTTGTCTCCAAAATGTGTCATTTTTGCCTCATGTGTGAGCACTTTTTTTAAGTTCATGTTGGCCATGTCTTAAGTGTTATTTGTGCTTATTTTGCCATGACATAGCACTGTTTTTACTTGGTTTAGACACACCATGCATGCCTTGCATACTTGTCTTGTAATGCCATATTTTTGCCTTAACATGCTTTAGGCTTTGACCCTTGTTCTAGCATGATTTTGGCCAAGCTTTGTGAAGCTTTTGTGCATGTTTTAGTGTGCTTGAGGTCTGTTTTTGGTTGCTTGGGTCATCCATGCTTTGCTTTGTGAGCCTTGAGTGTTGACTCTTCTAGCATGCTTTACTTGCTTTGTTTTAGTGGTTTGGAACCATTTAACATGACATTTTAGTCCCCATGGTATGCTTGTATGCTTGCATTTGATGCTCCTTTAATTCTTTAAAAGGTTGTAATCTTGTGCTCCATGTTTGGCCTCTTTTGTATGCTTCCATGTGTAGGCCACTTAGATGCTATCTAGGTGTGTCTTTAGCTTTGTTTAGGTCTGCCTTGGGACTATTCTAAGTCCTCTTAGCCTTGTGAGGCTTAGTTGGCATGGCCATGGTTTAAGCCCCTTGGCTTGCCTTGGAAAGGCGACCCAGGCAAAAGTTAGAGCAAGAAAAAGAAGAAAAGGAAAGAAGAAAAAGAGAAAAATACAAAAAATGAAAATAAAGAAAATGAAAAGAAAAGAGGAAAAAGGAAAAAGAATTGAAAAGAAAGGGCGGCCTTGGCAAAAGTTAGAGCGTAAAAGGAGAGATTAATACCCGAGTGTACCTTAACCCCGAACTACGTAAGGCTTGATTCCCATCTTTGGGATACGTAGGCAACTTCATTCTGAAGTCCAGCCATAAAACACTTCCAAATTGTTCGAGTCCATGTAATGGTTTTGGTCATTTTTGTCTTCTCTGTATCTGAGAGTTCGGTTGTAATCATCGCTGCAAAGACTGATTACAATGCGCTGCGGTGCCATTCAGACAAGGGGCAACTTTCCGTTGCTATTCAATGCATTGCGGTGCCATTCAAACAAGGGCAACTTTCCGTTGCCATGCAGCTCTTTTCGAGCAAGGGGCAATTTTCCTCCAGATCCGAGGTTATGCATCTCAAGAGTAGGTTCCGTGCTTGTTGAACATTGGCCGTTTGCAAAAATAGTTTTTGAGAATTTTTACTGAGGTTGACTAATTTTCTCGAAAATTATTCTATTTTTTTTTTCAAAACTGAACCTTTTTCTTGGACCCAAAAAAGGAAAATTTTCAGCGCTCATAACCTGACTTGCATGATTTCAAATCAGAAAATCGAACAAGCGTGTTAATCTAACTCTCATTTTGGTTAAAATAGTTTTAGTAGAAAACCAAAACAAAAAAAACGGTCAAAATGATAAACTAGGGGCACAGTTGAGTCAGGCTTCTTGTCTTTTCCCCGTTGTCAATGTATCTGCCAGAAAGGGCACCATACTTGCCAAGAAGGGCACTCTACCTGCCGGAAAAGGGCACAACTGAAGCTAACAACAAGGGGCTGAAAGCTCTCTCATCCTCTGAGCAACGAGGTATCAAGCCAAGTGCGAAGCACGAATTGGAATAGGGCAAGATATTCCACTCCCTCATCTGGACAGATCTGATCACGTCCAAACTCCCCAGCAGTGCATTGTCAACCGATGTCAGCTGCAGATTTACTGCACACCCAGTTGTAGCGCAACCCCTCAGTGGAAGAAACTCATTGGCTGTGAGCGGAAGAACAAGAATCTGGTAGAATACCAGGGGCAAGAGCCCACAACTTCCTGCTTATCCATCAACCACCCAAGAGAGGGATAAAAAATGAGAGATTGAAGAATAGAGAGATGTGCGCTGAGAGAAAAAGTAAGGAAAGGGCTTTTTTAGAAAAACAGAGCTTGAGGGCCAAGTGATGTGAGAATCACAAAATGAGAAAGGGTGGGAAAAAATACTCGGAGAAACTAGCTCCTCGTGCATCGAAAGGTCTCTTGTCTTTGTAACACAGTTGAGTGTTGTGTTTGTGTGTTTTTGTTTGTCTCGATTCTTGTTTTGAGTCGTTTGAGGGTCAATAGATGTGTTTAGGTTGTTTTACCTTGTTTTTCCTTTGTTGAGTAGTGTTTAGGTTGTCTTACCTTTATTTTCCATAGTTGAGTCGTTTTGCTGTGGTCAGTCGTAGGCTCAATACCCAGTTGAAAACTTATTCTCACTCTCGATTTCAGAATAAAATCGTTTTGTGCTCAAAGTGCTGTGCCATTATCCACATTTGTGCAAAACAAGATTCTTTCTTTCATAAACTGCAGAGTCCACCCCCGATAAGTGTGAACAGTAAAACAAAGACCTATCTGAAGCTATGTGGGTTCCAGACTGCAAAGCAAAAGAAAAGAAGGAAAACTTGGAGCATCTTAGTGTGTTTCAACTTCGGCAAATTCCGAAACTGCATTCCAGGTGCACCTTCTCAGGCCTCATCATTTCTCTGGAGTATGAGTGTATCTCAACCCCAAGCTTAAGCCTGCTTCAAGTCAGAATCGCAATTAAAGCAACTGCAGATTTTATCTCTCGCCAATATAGACAGGGTGTCCCCTTTTGAGCTGAGCGTGTTGCCAAGTCCTCTGAGAGGTGAATCTGAGGCACCCGAGTACATGATTAATGCCCCCATACTTGCATAGAAAATGCATTTTATCGCACTTCTCTTGCGCACCTTACCTGCACTTGTTAGTGCATTGCATCGCGCTATCTTGCGCACCTTACCTGTACTTGTTAGTGCATTGCATCGCACTGTTTTGTGCATTTAATCTACATCGCACTGCCTTGTACACTTGTATTGCATTGTTATGCACCTTTCATTTGCATTATCTTACTTGCATTGTTATGCATTTCACGGTCTGGCGAGACCTTAAACACGCTCGGTTGGTGCTTGCATATCTGCATATGCTGTAGCACACGTCATCCTTTGCATTGTCATGCATGTATACACACGTCATAACGCGCACAACTTGCATTGATGTGAATACTGTTCACATGCATTGTCATGCATCTCAAGCGACGCGTGTCGTTGCGCATTCAAGTTCGCATGTATTGTCATGCATCTCAAGAGCTGCGCATTGTCACACATTCTCGAAATCATGCATTTTCATGCATTAAAAAAACAACAACAAAGTTCATGCATTGTCATGCATCTTACGCCGCGCGTTGTCGCGCATTTCGAAGTCATGCATTTTCATGCATTTCAAAGCAACTTGCGTTGTCACGCATTCCAGACAACATGCATCATTTGCATTTCAAAAAGAAAAAAAAAACAAAAAAACAACATGTATCATTTGCATTTCAAAAAAAACAAAAAACAACATGCATCATTTGCATTTCAAAAAACAACAAAAAAACGCATGCATATGTCATGCACTGTAAATAGCATGCATTTTCATGCATATGTCATGCATTTCATTGTAATATAGTGCATATGTCATGCATTTCACTGTAAATATTCTATCCATTCCATTGCATATTGTAGATATTGTATTGCAGTTTGCATGCATTCATTGCATCACTTCCATCTAGGGTTTGCACCTTTCCTTGTTGAGCTTGGTCTGGTATGTGCCCATACTTTTCACGTCTATACACTCATAGTTCTGTATGACCGTTCTATATTAGACGTGGTTTGTTTGTGTCCATGCTTTTCCTAGGCAAGATACGGTTTGGCCATAGACCTTAATCCACTGTATCTATTCCATTGCATATTGTAGATATTGCATTGTAGTTTGCGTGCATTCATTGCATCACCTCCATCTATGGTTGGCGCCTTTCCATGTTGAGCTTGGTTTGGTATGTGCCCATACTTTTCACGTCTATACACTTATAGTTCTGTATGACCGTTCTATGTTAGACGCGGTTTGTGTGTGTCCATGCATTTCCTAGGCAAGATTTGGTTTGGCTGCATGCTATATCCATTGTATATATTACATTTGTAGTGTAATTTTTGCATCCAGCATTAGGATCATTGGTCTTTCTTCAGCGGGTCATTTCCCCACTTATGTCATTCCACCCAATTACTTGTTCTCGTGGTCTGTCTATACACTCATAGTTCTGTATGACCTTTTCTATGTTAGACGAACCTGTCACCTCCATCAATCTATTTGACATTTGTGTGGTTTTGAACCGCTCATGATTTGATCATATTTCAATTGCATTGCATTATCATTTGCATTGTTTATACATAGTTTGTATATATTGCATATCATTTTGCATTCATTTTGCATTGTCATGCATGTTGATAACTGTATCGTACCTGTTAAGTTGCTTTCTTTTGAAGGCACGATATTGTATGTACGGTTCATTTGAAACTGGTGCAACCAGACGAACCAGACATGTATTGTATCCTCCGAGTAAGACATATCGAGAATTGCATAATTCTCTTCCATCCTTTCTGCATTGTAGTGTAGTTGGATTTGTATTTGCTAGCTTAAAACTGTCGCATGTTATGTTTCGTTACAACTTTCTTTGCATGATCATAAGTTATGCTCGACTTCTTGCATTGTCAGTTGCATTTTGCCCCTGCCTTCGAGCGCATATCTTTGTTGTCTTGCATGCTTTCTCTAAGTCTTCGGCCTTGTCAAAAATGGGTCGTCTCTGGGCTTTGACACTCACTCCCGTCATTGTTATGACTTTCGAGTTCTGTCAAAGAGGGGCAACTGTAGACACCCCATTTTTGACCGTCCTCAAGACTTAGACGTCACTGTTTGAACACTCGGTGATCATCTATGTTTGTGTTCGTCCTGAGTTTCCGGAGGTTTCGGCCACGCGCCTTGCCTCAAGATCTCTCAACTCGACTGTTTGTTTGGTTTTCCACCAAACACTTGCGTTTTGCCTTTGAGGGGCAGGGAATGGCTTGTTGGCCATCCCCACACATCACCGACCATGGCTTGAGGCCACCGGCTGTGTTTTGTTTCTACCGGCCAAATGTTTGGCTGGCCGGTACTATAGATGGTCGACCGGCTATCTTTTTTTGGTCAAATTACATTTTTGGCTGGCCGACCACTGTTCATCTTCTTTTGTAGATATTTTTATGCCAGCTGTGCTAGCTGGTACACTTTGCTCTCCTCCATACACGTATATAGAGGGATCTCCCTCTTGTTAGCTTGCCTTGGAAGCTTTACAAGATTGGATTGTCTATAAGAGGAGGTCTCTTCTCCCTCTATTAGGTTAGACGACATTTCTAGAGGAGCTCTGAGTTTTAGGGTTAGGGTTTACATATCCTCTATCTCGATACCTCTCTCTCTTTTGTGTTTGGTGTGTGTTTTGTTTTACTTTTGTGCACAAACGCCCACCATCACACCTTCTCTTGGAGCTGAGGCACTAGAGGGCTGTTCTTGGTGTTCTTGAGTGGTTTTGAGCTCAAAGAAGTAGCTAGACTATCATTTGTGAAGAGGGTCTACAAGGGTAACATTCTTACTCTTTTTACCCCATTTTTGCATAGCTTTTTTGACTACCTTCCAACTGTTTTTAGACTTGGTGTATAACATATAAAAGTCTTGTTTTTGCCTACTCTAAATAGTTGTTTCAGAGTGTTTTGAGCTTTGAGGTTGTTTGACCCCTCTTAAGCCTTGTTAGGCATCTTTTTTGTGCTATTTTGGTGAGCTCCGGGACCACCTTGTTTGGGCCTCCACACCACTGAAATCTTGAGGGATTTTAGTAGTGAGGATGGTGCCTTCAGGTCCCAAGAAGGAGAGAGCCACCCTCTCTCATTGTTGTCCTTAAAAAGGGCCATTTTAGCCTCTTGAGAGAGCATCTTGTTTAAGTGTATGTTGGCCGTGCTTGAACTGATTTTTGTGCTTATTATGTCATAATATAGCTCTGTTTTTACTTGGTTTAGGTACACCATGCTTGTTTAGCATACATACCTTGTAATGCCATGTTTTGGCCTTAACATGCTTTAAGTGTTGACCCTTGTTCTAGCATGATTTTGGCCAAGCTTTGTGAAGATTTTGTGTATGTTTTAGTGTGCTTTAGCTCTGTTTTCAGTTTCTTTGGTCATGCTTAACATATTTTGTATAGTCTCTTTGCATTCTAGCTTGTAGGCCTTGAATGTGTAATGTCATGAACATGCTTTGCTTGCTTTAATTAGTTGGTTTGGCACCTCTATTTTATGCAATTTCAGAGTTTGGTATGCTTGCCATATGTCCATGATCATCTCCATTATGTGTGCTTAAAAGTTGCCTTTTGATGCTTAGGAATTGGGTCATGCATGCATGCATGCTTGTATGTGCATTTGGTCCCCATTTTCATAGTTTATGGCCACTATTTTAGGCTTGTTTGAGGGCTGCCTAAATTAGTCTAAGTCCATCCTTCATGTGTTATAGCATGCTTGTCATTAACATGATTGTTATATGCCTTGTATGTTTGCTTGCATACTTGTATGCCCACATTGCACCTTATATGCTTGTCACTAGCATAATGGTTGCATGCTTGTTTGCCTTGCATGATTATTTGTTTAGGTTGCATGCCTAAATACACATTGCATGTCCATGTTGCATACTAGTTCACATGCCTAGGATGCATTGCATTACATGCATCTTTCACCTCTTGATCAAGCCATGATAGAAGTTGAAAGCCCCTTTGTTTGATTATGTGCATTGCATTCCATTTGAAATCAAAATGTACACTTGGTTTCCTTGGGCTATCACGCATTGAAATGCGCGATTGGTGGTCCGAGAATCGAGAACCATGTCCCTTTGAGTCATAAACATGATAAGGGATGTGGTGGTGCACACATTTGCTTGAAATGCATTGCCATGCTATGTTTTGCCCTCTGCTGCTATCAAAAACAGATTTTGTAGGAAGTTTTGGCCGGCCGGCTACATACAGTGCCGACCGACCAACAATTGGTGGCCGATGGCTCAATCAATGGCCGGTGATCATTCCCCATGGCCGGTGACCATTTCCCTTAGCCGATATCTTGTTTTGATTTCACTTATGTGTTTCTTTGCATTGCATGTGCATTGGTGCGCCTAGGACACCGTGTTAGCCATCTGCTATTCCTGAGCGGTTTGCCGGAGGCTTGACTTTGTCAAAGCATGCCATTAGGCAAACCGGTTGCGGGCTCCGCCAGTATGGGAACACAAACCCCGGTTTTTACTGGGGCACCCTCTTCGACCATTCGACCTAGTGCATATTCGGAATCCATAGTGACCATTCCAAGCTAGGATAGGTTGTTTACCCGATCATAGGTTGTTCGAAACTGCTGCGTGCATAGTGAAACCCTAGCTCCTGACAAAATAGGACAGGGAAACCCTACCCCAACGTAGGGGTGTTTTTGGCTCTCACTTGTTTGCTATGTGCTTTTAGAGTGCGTCTCTATAGGGAATGCATGTATCAATTTGCAAGTCTGGGTATCAGGCCTGCGGGCATCAGTATTTTGGGGCAATCAGTTTTACCTAAGGGTATCAGTTTACAGGGCAGAATTTAGTAAAGAGTACAGTCATTCAGCTATGCTCATGTCCATTCTAGTGAAATCAGGTTGAGATGCTCTATGTTTTCTCTTTTGCTAGGTAATCATGGAACCATAGCTTCAGAAGGCTCTGAGATTCCCCAAATTCATTGGACTTGTGTTGATAGACTTTGTCAAGTCAGAGATTTAGTTCAAGGGCAACCAGTTTTCCTTCGCCAGTGGTAAGGCAAAGAAGGGCCAGACAGGGCTCATTGGTTCATCTGATCCGACAGTCACCAGTCACATCATCAGCAGACCCGTGATGGCATAGGGTTCGGAAGAATTTGTGGCCGTGATAGCAGCGTTAAATCAGGGAACTACCATGCGGGATGAGACTAGTGCTGAAACGCAATGCCCATCTGGGGCATCTGCCTCACATCCAGCTTCGGGACCCCAGCCGAACTTTGACCCACTTCCGCCAGCTGAAGATTTGCAGGGTCCAGATCTTCGAGAAAGATTGGCTCAAACTCGAGTTTTCAGACCCCTGGTGTAGCCTGATAAGAGGCTTTATCCCCTTGATGCTAATGACCTTGATCCGACCGCGGTGAAAATTGCGAACCTTGAGAAGCAATTCAAGAAGGCACAAGGCCTTAACTCCATTCCCGACATTGAGGATGGGCACACCGAGGCTGCCGTACGGCTCCCAGACAGATTCAAAATGCCATATATTGACCGTTTCGACGGGTCTGGAGATCCAATGGTACATATCCGACTTTTCTTGGATGTCCTGAAGCCAATGGGTCTGACTAAGCCACAGAAACTCTCTTTGTATGGAAGAACCCTGTCGGGTGTAGCAGCCACTTGGTATGCTAAGTTGGAAGATAAAGTGAAGCAAAACTGGGAAGAACTGACTGAGGCCTTTGTCGATCAGTATTCATATAACACCCAAGTTGAAATGACCATGCAAGAGCTCCAAACAACCCGCCAGAACCCAACAGAGCCTTTTGTGGAATTTGTTGCAAGATGGAGAGCAAAGGCAGCACAGATGACAGATCGGCCTTCCGAGAGGGATCAAGTGCAATTGATGGTGCGAAACCTCGAGCATGATATGTTACAAAATTTGATAGTCGCTCCGCTATTCACTTTCAGAAGTTTGCATGAACTGGGGGTTCAAATCGAGAATGCGTTCAACAGTGGGATCATTCCCAGAACAAGTGAACCGACAATGAGGGTGATTTCAGGGAGTACCAACGCTGGTAGTAGCGCTATTTCCAAACCCACCAAAATCAATACAGCCGCTACAGCCGACCCTTTTGCCAATCCAAGCCTACAAACCGCCGGCCCAGCCCGAGCTCAAGGCAGAACTTTCACCCCCCTCTATATGAGCCTGACTAGCGCACTAAAAGTCTTAATGGAAAGAGGGTATCTCAAACCCCTCGATCCTCAACCTCTGCCTGACCCACTCCCAGCCAGACATAACCCCTTAAAGTACTGTGTATACCATCAGCAGCGCGGTCATGGCACCGACCGTTGCTACCGCCTTCATCATGAGGTCTAAAATCTCATCGACAACTGGACGATAGCTCCACCTTCAAACCCCAATGACCAACTACCTCATCCACATCTCAATCTAATCCACACACTGGCCGTCCGTTACGACCCCAGAATATACATCACCCCAGCCCATCTACCCAAGCCTAATGTGTTTATCCCCGAGAGCCTGGACTTATGCATGATGGGTGCATCTGACTCTTAATCATCTCAAACCCATGAGCCCACTACTTCTAAGCTGATGAGAATGATCGAAGATCTTCAAAGAACTGTGGTAGATTTAGCCTTTGGGGTTTTGGCCCATCATCGACCACATCACGTACCAGGGAGTTCATGTCCAAAGGCTCTCCAACCTTGGGACGAGCTGCATTGGAAGAAAGCCACTCCCTTGGCAAAGTGGAGGCAAGTGGTAAGAACAAGATAGGGCCAGGCATTGGTCTCCATGAACACCTTCAGTGGGATATTGAGGGTTTGAAAGCCGAAGGGCTAAACAAACAGCCAGTACTCGCAGTTGTTGCAAAAACTGTGGATGACACTTTCGCTACTCAGAATGAGAGCAGTTCAAATCAAAGGGCAAGTCGAGAGAAGGGTCGTTGCACCAGGAATGTCCCTTTCAACTCTAAACCCATGCTTGGAAGAGATCAGTAAACCTAGTCTGCACCTGTCAATCCCTTTGTTGGCACGTCCAGCAAAACTCCACAAGCCTCAAAACACCCACCTCAGGGCCAGAGGGTGTTCACCCCACTGTACATATCTCTATCAGTGGCCTTGAGGGTCCTGATTAAAAACGGGAATCTGAAACCCCTGGAGCTACGGCCACTGCCAGATAAACTTCCCCCCTCCCATGATCCGACCGAGTACTGTGCCTTCCATCAACAAGTCGGCCACGGTACTGATAGTTGTTACCGTTTTCGCCATGAAATACAAGATTTGATTGATAACAAGGTCATCATCGCGCCGGGTCCTGCAAAGTCTATCGGCACTGGATCAGTGAACTTGTGGGGGATAATGTGACTATTTGATCGGGGGATGAACCACCTGCAGGCGGCGCTCGATTTACTCCAGATGTGGTGTATGGCACGCACTGTTTTGAGCATTTGCGAATGCTAGTTTCTGACTTGGGTATTTAGGTCAGTTTTGTTGTGTTGTTTTGAGTCTGTCTCTTTGTTTCGGGTCTGTCTTGTTGTATCGAGTCAGTCCTGTTTTGTTAGAGTCAGGTGATTCCGGGGGTGTTACCTCGGGCATCACTATTTTGTTTTGTGTTTGTCTTTTCGCTTTCTTTTGAGTCTGTTTTTGTCATGGAGCCAGTTACACCAACAGTTATGAATGAAACAGTAGTGATTTTTTCATGCTTTTGTGCTTGCTTCTGCCTTGTGCCAGTTGTGCCAGAAAGTTGAAGGGAACGGCAGTGCATTTCACCTACTTTTCTGTGCTTTTAAGTCATTGCGTTGACCTAAGTTTTTCAAAATTGTTTTTGAACATTGTGATGAAAACGAAGAGGAAGGAATTCCTCGGGATTTGCAAAAACTTGATCAATTGAGAGAAAGAGAGGCATGCTAAGCCCTTAATGATTGAAATCATGCTTGTTAATATGAGTACTGAGAAGGATCCTGGCTTGATCTAGATTGGTTCTACATTGTCTTCAGCGCGAGCGATTTGTCTCTTTCTTAAAAAATTTCAATTTTTTTTTTGCGCGATCCTGCGAAGACCTATGTGGAATTGCTCTTGAGATTGTGTAGCCTAGGATCGCTCTCAGCCTCAAGACTCGACCCCTCATTTTCAAACCTTGGACTTAAATTCAGAATGTTCAACGGTCAACCACAATGTAAGGCCTGTGTGGCCAGATCAGAAGTGGCCCATGAACTAGGGGCGAAAATGTCAGATGTAATCAAAGGAAGCTTGCGAAGCTAGATCAGGAACACCCCTCGAACTAGGGGGCGAAAGATGTCAGATTGTTCTTGAAGAGCCGAAGATGGATCATTTTGCAAATCAACAAAGATTGACAAGAATGCCAAATCCCAGAAGGGAGGAAAGACGAAGGTATTGCTGAAGGACAACCGAGTTCCTATCCACAACACTAGGGGCAAATTCAGCCCCCATTGGATGGACTTCTGCATTGTCAGCGAACAACAGCCGTTCTCCTGGATTCAGATGACTTTAGGATCTCAAACCATTCAACATGGACAAAGCTACACTTTTACCCTTGAGAGGCTCGCTGGGCTGAAAACCCGAAAGGGCGACCCAGGCAAAAGTTAGAGCAAGAAAAAGAAGAAAAAGAAAGAAAAAAAAGAGAAAAATACAAAAAATGAAAATAAAGAAAATGAAAAGAAAAGAGGAAAAAGGAAAAAGAAGAAAAGAAATGAAAAGAATTGAAAAGAAAAGAAGAACAAAGCTCGCAAGGTTGAAAACCCAGAAAGGGCGGCCTTGGCAAAAGTTAGAGCGTAAAAGGAGAGATTAATACCCGAGTGTACCTTAACCCTGAACTACGTAAGGCTTGATTCCCATCTTTGGGATACGTAGGCAACTTCATTCTGAAGTCCAGCCGTAAAACACTTCCAAATTGTTCGAGTTCATGTAATGGTTTTTATCATCTTTGCCTTCTCTGTATTCAAGAGTTCAGTTGTAATCATCGCTCCGAGGACTGATTACAATGCGCTGCGGTGCCATTCAAACAAGGGGCAACTTTCCGTTGCCATGCAGCTCCTTTCGAGTAAGGGCCAATTTTCCTCCAGATCTGAGGTTGTGCATCTTAAGAGTAGGTTTCGTGCTTGTTGAGCATTGGTTGTTTACAAAAATAGTTTTTGAGAATTTTTACTGAGGTTGACTAATTTTCTCGAAAATTATTCTATTTTTTTTTCCAAAACTGAACCTTTTTCTTGGACCCAAAAAAGAAAAATTTTCAGTGCTCATAACCTGACTTGCATGATTTCAAATCAGAAAATCGAACAAGCGTGTTAATCTAACTCTTATTTTGGTTAAAATTGTTTTAGTAGAAAACCAAAACGAAAAAAGGGTCAAAATGACGAACTAGGGGCACAGTTGAGTCAGGCTTCCTGTCTTTTCCCCGTTGTCAATGCATCTGCCAGAAAGGGCACCATACTTTCCAAGAAGGGCACTCTACCTGCCGGAAAAGGGCACAACTGAAGCTAACAACAAAGAGCTAAAAGCTCTTTCATCCTCTGAGCAGCGAGGTATCAAGTCAAGTGCGAAACACGAATTGGAATAGGGCGAGATATTCCACTCCCTCATCTGGACAGATCTAATCACGTCCAAACTCCCCAGTAGTGCATTGTCAACCGATGTCAGCTGCAGATTTGCTGCACACCCAGTTTTAGCACAACCCCTCTATGGGAGAAACTCACTGGTTGTGAGCGGAAGAACAAGAATCTGGTAGAATACCAGGGGCAAGAGCCCACAACTTTCTGCTTATCCATCAACCACCCAAGGGAGGAATAAAAAATGAGAGATTGAAGAATAGAGAGATGTGTGCTGAGAGAAAAAGTAAGGAAAGGGCTTTCTCAGAAAAACAGAACTTGAGGGTCGAGTGATGTGAGAATCACAAAATGAGAAAGGGTGGGAAACAATACTCGGAGAAACTAGCTCCTCGTGCACCGAAAGGCCTCTTGTCTTTGTAACACAGTTGAGTGTTGTGTTTGTGTGTTTTTGTTTGTCTCGATTCTTGTTTTGAGTCGATTGAGGGTCAATAGATGTGTTTAGGTTGTTTTACCTTATTTTTCCTTTGTTGAGTGGTGTTTAGGTTGTCTTACCTTTGTTTTCCATAGTTAAGTCATTTTGCTATGGTCAGTCATAGGCTCAATACCTAGTTGAAAACTTATTCTCACTCTCGATTTCAGAATAAAATCGTTTTGTGGTCAAAGTGCTGTGCCATTATCCACATTTGTGCAAAACAAGATTCTTTCTTTCATAAACTGCAGAGTCCACCCCCGATAAGTGTGAACAGTAAAACAAAGACCTATCTGAAGCTATGTGGGTTCCAGACTGCAAAGCAAAAGAAAAGAAGGAAAACTTGGAGCATCTTAGTGTGTTTCAACTTCGGCAAATTCCGAGACTGCATTCCAGGTGCACCTTCTCAGGCCTCATCATTTCTCTGGAGTATGAGTGTATCTCAACCCCAAGCTTAAGCCTGCTTCAAGTCAGAATCGCAATTAAAGCAACTGCAGATGTTATCTCTCGCCAATATAGACAGGGTGTCCCCTTTTGAGCTGAACATGTTGCCAAGTCCTCTGAGAGGTGAGTCGGAGGCACTTGAGTACATGATTAATGCCCCCATACTTGCATAGAAAATGCATTTTATCGCACTTCTCTTGCGCACCTTACCTGCACTTGTTAGTGCATTGCATCGCGCTATCTTGCGCACCTTACCTGTACTTGTTAGTGCATTGCATCACACTGTTTTGTGCATTTAATCTACATTGCACTGCCTTGTACACCTATATTGCATTGTTATGCACCTTTTATTTGCATTATCTTGCATTGTTATGCATTTCACGGTCTGGCGAGACCTTAAACACGCTCGGTTGGTGCTTGCATATCTGCATATGTTGTAGCACACGTCATCCCTTGCATTGTCATACATGTATACACACGTTATAACGCGCACAACTTGCATTGATGTGAATACTATTCACATGCATTGTCATGCATCTCAAGCGACGCGTGTCGTTGCGCATTCGAGTTCGCACGTATTGTCATACATCTCAAGAGCCACGCATTGTCGCACATTCTCGAAATCATGCATTTTCATGCATTCAAAAAACAACAACAAAGTTCATGCATTGTCATGCATCTTACGCCGCGCGTTGTCGCGCATTTCGAAGTCATGCATTTTCATGCATTTCAAAGCAACTTGCGTTGTCACGCATTCCAGACAACATGCATCATTTGCATTTCAAAAAGAAAAAAAACAAAAAAACAACATGCATCATTTGCATTTCAAAAAAAAAAAAAACAAAAGACAAAAAACAACATGCATCGTTTGCATTTCAAAAAAAAAAAAAAACATGCATCATTTGCATTACAAAAAACGTGCTTCATTTGCATTTCAAAAAACAACAAAAAAACACATGCATATGTCATGCACTGTAAATAGCATGCATTTTCATGCATATGTCATGCATTTCATTGTAATATAGTGCATATGTCATGCATTTCACTGTAAATATTCTATTCATTCCATTGCATATTGTAGATATTGTATTGTAGTTTGCATGCATTTATTGCATCACTTCCATCTAGGGTTTGCGCCTTTCCTTGTTGAGCTTGGTCTGATATGTGCCCATACTTTTCACGACTATACACTCATAGTTCTGTATGACCGTTCTATATTAGACTTGGTTTGTTTGTGTCCATGCTTTTCCGAGGCAAGAGATAGTTTGCCGTAGACCTTAATCCACTGTATCCATTCCATTGCATATTGTAGATATTGCATTGTAGTTTGTGTACATTCATTGCATCACCTCCATCTATGGCTGGCGCCTTTCTATGTTGAGCTTGGTCTGGTATGTGCCCATACTTTTCACGTCTATACACTCATAGTTCTGTATGACCGTTCTATGTTAGACGTGGTTTGTGTGTGTCCATGCATTTCCTAGGCAAGATTTGGTTTGGCTGCATGCCATATCCATTGTATATATTACATTTGTCGTGTAATTTTTGCATCCAGCATTAGGATCATTGGTCTTTCTTCAGCGGGTTATTTCCCTACTTATGTCATTCCACCTAATTACTTGTTCTCGTGGTCCGTCTATACACTCATAGTTCTGTATGACCTTTTCTATGTTCGACGAACCTGTCACCTCCATCAATCTATTTGACATTTGGGTGGTTTTAAACCGCTCATGATTTGATCATATTTTAATTGCATTGCATTATCATTTGCATTTTTTACACATAGTTTGTATATATTGCATATCATTTTGCATTGTCATGCATGTTGCTAACGATATCGTACCTGTTAAGTTGCTTTCTTTTGCAGGCACAATATTGTATGTACGGTTCATTTGAAGCTGGTGCAACCAGACGAACCAGACAAGTATTGTATCCTCCGAGTGAGATGTATCAAGAATTGCACAATTCTCTTGCATCCTTTCAGCATTGTAGTGTAGTTGGATTTGTATTTGCTAGCTTAAAACTGTCGCATGTTATGCTTCGTTACAACTTTCTTTGCATGATCATAAGTTAGGCTCGGCTTCTTGCATTGTCAGTTGTATTTTGCCCTTGCCTTCAAGTGCATATCTTTGTTGTCTTGCATGCTTTGTCTAAGTCTTCGGCCTTGTCAAAAATGGGTCGTGTCTGGGCTTTGACACTCACTCCCGTCATTGTTATGACTTTCGAGTTCTGTCAAAGAGGGGCAACTGTAGACACCCCATTTTTGACCGTCCTCAAGACTTGGACGTCACCGTTTGAACACTCGGTGATCATCTATGTTTGTGTTCGTCCTGAGTTCCCGGAGGTTTCGGCCATGCGCCTTGCCTCAAGATCTCTCAACTCGACTATTTTGTGTTTGGTTTTGCACCAAACACTTGTGTTCGGTTTTGCACCAAACACTTGTGTTCTTGTGTTTTGCCTTTGAGGGGCAGGGAATGGCTTGTTGGCCATCCCTACACATCACCGGCCATGGCTTGAGGCCACCGGCTATGTTTTGTTTCTACCGGCCAAATGTTTGGCCGGCCAGCACTATAGATGGTCGACCGGCTATCTTTTTTTGGTCAAATTGTATTTTTGGCTGGCCGACCACTGTTCATCTGCTTTTGCAGATATTTTTATGCTAGCTGTGCTAGCTGGCATACACTTTGCTTCCCTCCATACACGTGTATGGAGGGATCTCCCTCTTGTTAGCTTGCCTTGGAAGCTTTACAAGATTGGATTGTCTATAAGAGGAGGTCTCTTCTCCCTCTATTAGGTTAGACAACATTTCCAAAGGAGCTCTGAGTTTTAGGGTTAGGGTTTACATATCCTCCATCTCGATACCTCCCTCTTTTTTGTGTTTTGTGTGTGTTTTGTCTTACTTTTGTACACAAACACCCACCATCACACCTTCTCTTGGAGCTGAGGCACTAGAGGGCTGTTCTTGGTGTTCTTGAGTGGTTTTGAGCTCAAAGAAGCAGCTGGACCATCATTTGTGAAGAGGGTCTACAAGGGTAACATTTTTGCTCTTTTTATCCCATTTTTGCATAGATTTTTTGACTACCTTTCAACAATTTTTGGACTTGGTGTATAACATATAAAAGTCTTGTTTTTGCCTACTCTAAATAGTTGTTTAAGAGTGTTTTGAGCTTTGAGGTTGTTTGACCCCTCTTAAGCCTTGTTAGGCTTCTTTTTTGTGCTATTTTGGTGAGCTCCGGGACCACCTTGTTTGGGCCTCCTCGCCACTGAAATCTTGAGGGATTTCAGTGGTGAGGATGGTGGCTTAAGGTCCCAAGAAGGAGAGGGCCACCCCCTCTCATTGTTGTCCTTGAAAAGGGCCATTTTAGCCTCTTGAGAGAGCATCTTGTTTAAGTGTATGTTGGCCATACTTTAACTGATTTTTGTGCTTATTATGTCATAATATAGCTCTGTTTTTACTTGGTTTAGGTACACTATGCTTGCTTAGCATACATGCCTTGTAATGCTATGTTTTGGCCTTAACATGCTTTAAGTGTTGACCTTTGTTCTAGCATGATTTTGGCCAAGCTTTGTGAAGATTTTGTGTATGTTTTAGTGTGTTTTAGCTCTGTTTTCAGTTTCTTTGGTCATGCTTAACATATTTTGCATAGTCTCTTTGCATTCTAGCTTGTAGGCCTTGAATGTGTGATGTCATGAACATGCTTTGCTTGCTTTAATTAGTTGGTTTGGCACTTCTATTTTATGCAATTTCAGAGTTTGGTATGCTTGCCATATGTCCATGATCATCTCCATTAAGTGTGCTTAAAAGTTGTCTTTTGATGCTTAGGAATTGGGTCATGCATGATTGTATGTGCATTTGGTCCCCATTTTCATAGTTTATGGCCACTGTTTTAGGCTTGTTTGAGGACTGCCTAAATTAGTCTAAGTCCATCCTTCATGTGTTATAGCATGCTTGTCATTAACATGATTGTTATATGCCTTGTATGTTCGCTTGCATACTTGTATGCCCAAATTGCACCTTGTATGCTTGTAACTAGCATAGTGGTTGCATGCTTGTTTGCCTTGCATGATTATTTGTTTAGGTTGCATCCCTAAATACACATTGCATGTCCATGTTGCATACTAGTTCATATGCCTAGGATGCATTGCATTACATGCATCTTTCACCTCTTGATCAAGCCATGATAGAGGTTGAAAGCCCCTTTGTTTGATTATGTGCATTGTATTCCATTTGAAATCAAAATGTACACTTGGTTTCCTTGGGCCATCACGCATTGAAATGCGCGATTGGTGGTCCGAGAATCGAGAACCATGTCCCTTTGAGTCATAAACATGATAAGGGATGTGGTGGTGCACACATTTTCTTGAAATGCATTGCCATGCTTTGTTTTGCCCTCTGTTGTTGTCAAAAACAGATTCTGCAGGAAGTTTTGGCCGGTCGGCTACATACAGTGCCGACCGACCAACAATTGGTGGCCGATGGCTCAATCAGTGGCCAGTGAGCATTCCCCATGGCCGGTGACCATTTCCCTTAGCCGGTGGTGTTCCACAGCACTCAGAGAAGCAACCTTGGGACTTGTACAGTCTTCGGAGGAGGATAACAGTCAAAGTAGAGGCAACTTGTGCATGGTAGTGGCTTTCCGAGTGGACCCGAGAACGCATTACATTGAGCCCTCTTCCCGAGGCTGTTTACTGTTTAATTAGATTGGTTAATTTTCTTAACTTAGTTTAATTGGTCTGTAATATTTTAATTAGCTTGATAGTTAGTTAAATATTATTATTCTTTTGGTCCCTCCGAGCGAGGGCAAATTTGTAATAAGTGTGGGTGCGTGTGTGCATGTCTTCCAACCTCCACTTCTTTCTCCCTTTTACTTACCTGCTTTTGATGGTTAGTATTAGGACATGTTTAATTTAGCATACCTTATGCTATGCATGCGTGCATCATTCATCAATATTGCATGCACCGGGCTCGGCACATCATACTAACTGCATACTATTTTAAAATCTAACTTGAATACGTACTACTTGGCGCATCCCACATGCCATCCTAGGACTAGCCGAGCCTATTCTAGTGACATTCTGTATGTGTTGCATTAGCCACTTAACATGGACTTGGATCATGCATGATTGCTAACATGTTCTTTGTTTTAGCTCTTAGTACAATGTAAGTATTTATGCTTTAGCATCTCGCATGAGTATGAATGTTAACATGAAAGCATGCTTACCATGTGGCTAGATGCTTATGTGATTTAAATTGCCTGAATGCCTGTGGGTGAAGGTTGGATTGTTTGAGTTGGAACAACTCGCTGAAATCTGTGTTTTAGCCTACTTGCGAGTAGCAAATCTCAAACCATTTCCAAACGAACGGATATGCAATACTTTGTTCCAAATTAGGCGATCTAGTCTATACTTGTTTTGCTGTGCGCATCACATAGTAATTCTAGCTAATTAATCAGAATAAGAACGCATGTGTTTTAAAAAACGAGATATCATGGTTAGTAGAGGCCGATCTCCGGATCGGGCGAGAGGGGGTGCTCATAGCTGACCTTCCCCAATGGTACCCAAGTTCCCGAGCCGAGGCAACTTCGGTGATGACGGACACATGGCCTTAGGCAAACGAGTCAGGGTTTCCTAAATTCCCCCATTAAAAAATATTTAGGTGGCGACTCTGTATTTGGCAAAGCAGTCCATGTTTGGCACATTTTTACAAAAATTTGTTTTCTCAAAACGATTTGCCGGATTTGGACTTTTTGATTCAGATTAAGAACCGTGACAAAATTGAGTCCGAACTGTGGGGTGAGGCCCTCACGCGGGGCGCGTCCACACATGGCAATGGATTTCTGGGCGAAGCCAATCCGAGCATGCGTGCACCCCTCTTCTCGAGGCCCTTTTTTGTTTTCAGTAGCTTAATTGATTCGTTAATTAGTTAAGTGTTGTATAAGTTAATTAATTAGCTTGTAGGTTAATTAAAGTGTATTATTCTTTTGGTCCCTCCAAGCGAAGGCGAATTTGTAATAAGTGTGGGTGCATGTGTGCATGTCTTCCAACCCCCACTTCTTTCTCCCTTTTACTTACCTGCTTTGATGGTTAGTATTAGGGCATGTTTAATTTAGCATACCTTATGTTATCCATGCGTGCATCATTCATCAGTCTTGCATGCACCGGGCTCGGCGCATCATGCTAACCACATAGCATTTCAAATTCCAAACTTGAATACGTGCATCGAGTTGTCGCATTTCACATGTCATCCTTAGATTAGCCGAGCCTATTCTAATGACATTCTGTATGCGATGCATTAGCCATTAGTTAACTTGAACTAGGATCATGCATGATTACTAACTAGTTCATTGCTTTGGCACGAAGTACGATGTAAGTATTTATGCTTTAGCATTTCGCATGAGTGTGAATGATTAACATGACAGCATGCTTACCATGTGGCTATGTACTTATGTGATATTACTGCCTGAATGCCTGTGGGTGAATGTTGGATTGTTTGAGTTGGAACAACTCATTGAAATCCGTGTTTTAGCCTACTCACGAGTAGTAAATTCCAAACCATTTTCCAAACGAACAGATATGCAATGCTTTGTTCCAAATTAGGCGATCTAGTCTATACTTTTGTATTGTGCGCATCACATAGTAAATCTAGGCTAATAACCGGAATAAGAGCACATAACATTTTCAAAACAAGATATCATGGTTAGTAGAGGCCGATCTTTGATCGGGCGAGCGGGGGTGCTCATAGCTGACCTTCCCCAATCGCACCCAAGTTCCTGAGTCGAGGCAACTTTGGTGATGACAGACACGTGGCCTTAGGCAAACGAGTCAGGGTTTCCTAAATTCCCCCATAAAAAATATTTAGGTGGTGACTCTGTATCTGACAAAGCAGTCCATGTTTGGCACTTCTTTATAAAAATCTGTTTTCCAAAACGATTTGCCGGATTTGGAATCTTTGGTTCAGATTAAGAACCGTGACAATTTGAGTTCGAACTGTAGCGTGAGGCCCCCGCGGCCGCGTCTACAGTTTCTGGCGACTCCGCTTAGGAGTTTAGAGAGTTTGACTCGAACTCATGATATCTTGTTTTGATTTTACTTATGTGTTTCTTTGCATTGCATGTGCATTAGTGCGCTTAAGTTACAGTGTCTGCCGTCTGCTATTCCTGAATGGTTTGCCGGAGGCTCACTTCGAGAAGCGTGCCATAAGGTTGACCGGTTACGGGCTCTGCCACGATGGGAACACAAACCCTGGTTGTCACCGGGGCACCCTTTTGACCATTCGACCTAGTGCATATTCGGAATCCATAGTGACCATTCCAAGCTAGGATAGGTTGCTACCCGATCATAGGTTGCTTGAAACTGCTACGTGCGTAGTGAAACCCTAGCTCCTGAGAAAATAGGACAGGGAAACCCTGTCCCAACATAGGCGTGTTTTGGCTCTTGCTTGTTTGTTATGTGCTTTTTAGAGTTGACCTCTACAGGGAATGCATATATCAGTTTGCAAGCTTGAGTATCAGGCCTGAAGGCATCAGTACCGGAATTTGAGAATCAGTTTTATCTGCGGGTATCAGATTCAGTTCTTGAGGGCAGTGATTTTGGGGAACAGTGATATAGAGTATAGTTATTTAGCTATGCTTGTGTCTGTTCTGATTGGGCCGAAATGCTGCGTGTTTTCTCTTTCAGTTTAGAGAGTTAGTGCAGAATAGCTAGTGGTCTCCTTTGCTGAGGCAAGACAGACATCTGATCCATCATCTCTGTTCAGTTCAAGAGGACTTATGATGACGCAAAGTTTAGAGGAAATAGTGGTTATGACAGCCGCATTAGACCAAGGAATCATCTTACAGAATGAAACCAATGTTGATGTGCCGTATCCGCCCAGGTTGCCTGCCGTGCGCCCGATCTGGGAACCCCAGTTGTATTAGGCTCATGAGCCCACCACGTTTGAGTTAATTGGAATGATTGGTGATCTTCAGCGATTTGTGGCTGATCTCGCCTACGGAATGTCGGCTTCGCCACCAACAACATCCTATGCCGGGAATTTTGTACTGCAGGAGCCCCCGCTACTGGGGCGAATTGTGATTGAGCTCAACCAACCTGAGGCTGCCTCAAACTATGGCCATGACATGGCAACAACAACCGGGTTTTGCTTTGATATAGCAACCCAAACCCTCGATCAAGCTGAAGCCAAAGGTAAGAACAAAGTGGGAGTAGATGCTAATCCCGTTGAACAACTGCTGTGGGCAGTTGAGGCTTTGAAAGCGGGGGGGATGAATAAGCAACAAATATTCGCAGTGGTGGCCAAAACTGTGGATGATGCTTTCCCTACTCCAACCGAGGGGAGTTCTAGCCAGACAGAAAATTGGGATAGGCCCCGTCATGCCAAAACAATTCCCTCCAATCCCAACCCTGCATTGTGAAAGAATCAGAAAGTCAAGGCGGCACCTGCCAATCCTTTTGCCAGTGCGTCCAGCAAAAGTCAGCAAACTTCGAAGTATTTGCCCCGAAGGCGCAGAGTCTTCCACGCACTCTACATGCCTTTGTCTAGGGCGCTCCAGATCCTTGCCAAAAGGGGGCACCTTAAACCCCTCGAGCCTAGGCCTCTCCCAAAGAATCTCCCTCGCTCACATGATGATCTTTGCCTTGTCTGCGTACCACCAAGAAACCGGTCATTGCACCGATAATCGCTTTTTCGTCTTAAATCACGGCGCAAGATTTGATCGACAATGAGGTCATCCTCCCGCCTACCTCAGCGAAGTCGGTCACTGCTGAGTTGTTAGATTTCGAGGATACTGTGAGTATGTTATCAGAAGTTGGACCACCTGCGGGCAGCGCTAAGTGTATTTCAGATGTGGCGTTTGGCACGCACTGTTTTGAGCGTTTGCGGATGCTTTTTTTTTTTTTTTTTTTTGTAATTTCTGGCTTGGGTGTTGAGCCATTTCTTTGATTTTGTTTTGAGTCTATCTCATTGTCTTGAGTCAGTCTTTTTTGCTTGAGGGTCTGTCTTGTTGTACTGAGTCAGTCCCATTGTATAGAATGTTAGGTGATTCCAGGGTTGTTGCCTCGGATATCATGTTTTTGTAACTATCCTTTTGTTTTCTTTTGAGTCTATATCTACTACGAAGCCAGTTGCAACCGGAGGTTTTGAATGAAACAGCTGCGGCTATCATGTTTCCGTGCTTAATGTTACTTTGAGCTAGTTGTGCCAGCAAGTTTAGAATGGACTGGCGGAGCATCTCACTTACTCTTCTGTACCTCGAAATCATTGCATTGACCTAAGTTTTTCAAAACTTTTTGAACACTGTGGTGAAAACGAAGAGGAAGGAATTCCTCGGGTTTTGCAAAATTTGACTAATTGAGAGAAAGAGAGGCGTGCTAAGCCTTTAATGAATAAAATCATGCTTGTTAGTGTGAGTACTGGGAAGGACCCTGGCTTGATCCAGATTGGTTCCACACTATCTTCAGCGCGAGCGATCTGTCGCTTTCTTAAAAACTTTCAAAAACAAAATGTTTTGCACAGTCTTGAGAAGACCTGTGTAGAATTGCTCTTGAGATTGTGCAGCTTAGAATCGCTCTCAGCCTCGAGACTTGAGCCCTTGCTTTCGAAGCCTTGACCTTGAATTTAGAATGATCAACAGTCAACCGCAGCGTAAGGCCTGTGTGGCCAGATTTGAAGTAGTCCTCGACCAAGAGGCACCAAAGTCAGATCAAGAAGATCAGACCTCATCAGAAGAAATTTGCGAAGCTAAATCAGAAGCACCCCTCGGACTAGGGGCAAAAATGTCCGATGTGCTCGAAGAGCCGAAGATGGATCCTTCTGTAAATCAATACAATAGCCACTCTCTTGGTTACGGATGGCTTCAAAACCCTAAAACCATTTGGCATGGACTTGTTATAATTTTACCCTTTGAGAGGCTCACTGGGCCGAAAACCCGGAAAGGCGACCCAGGCAAAAGTTAGAGCAAGAGAAAAATACAAAAAAAAAGAGAAAAAATATACAAAAAAGAAAAAGGCAAAGAATGAAAAAAAAAGAAAAAAGAAAAAGAAATGAAAAAAGAAAAGGAAAGAAAAACAAGGCTCGCAAGGTTGAAAACCCAGAAGGGCAACCTTGGCAAAAGTTAGAGCGTGGTGAGGGTTAATACACGAGTGTACCTTAACCGGAACTACGTAAGGCTTGATTCCCACATTTAGGATACGTAGACAACTTCATCCTGAAGTCCAGCCACAAACACGTCCAAATCGAGTGCGTCCATGTAATGGTTTTGATCATCCTTTCCTTCTCTAAATCCGATAGTTCGGTTGTGGCAACCAGAACTACGTAAGGCTTGATTCCCATGTTTGGGATACGTAGGCAACTTCATCCTGAAGTTCAGCCACCAACACTTTCAAAGTGACTGTGTCCATATATTGGTTTTGAGCATCTTCGTCTTCTCTGTATCCGAGAGTTCGGTCGTGATCATCGCTAATGAGGATTGACTACAACATGCTGCGGCGCTATCCAGACAAGGGGCAACTTTCCATTGCCATGAGTCGCCATTCAAACCAGGGGAAACTTTCCGTTGCCGTGCAGTGCCATCCAGACAAAGGGCAATTTTCCATTGCCTCCGATCTGAGGTTGTACATCTCAAGAGTAAGTTCCGCGCTCGTTGAGCATCGACCGTTTGCGAAAATAGTTTTTGAAAATTTTTACTGAGGTTGACTAATTTCTCGAAAATTATTTCATTTTCCAAAACTGAACCCTTTTCTTGGACCCAAAAAAGGAAAATTTTTCAGTGCTCATAGCCTGACTTGCATGATTTCAAATCAAAAGTCAAACAAGTATGTTAATCTAACTCTCATTTTGGGTCAAAATTGTTTTAGTAGAAAACGAAAACAAAAAATGGTCGAAATGATGAACTAGGGGCACAGTTGAGTCCGGCTTCCTGTCTTTCCCCCGTCGTCAACATACTTGCCAGAAGGGCACTCTACCTGCCAACAAAGGGCACAACTAAGGTTAACAACAAAAGGCTGAAAGCTCTCAACATCCTCCAAGCAACAAGGTATCAAACCAAGTGCGAAGCACAAATCGGAATGGATCAAGATACTCCATTCCCTCAGCTAGGGCATCGACTAAATGTCACCAGAAAAAATAGCCATGAGCTAATAGTGTTGGGCATGAACCCACGACCTTCAATTTATCCATCAACCACCCAAGGGAGGGATACAAAATGAGAGTTAAGAATAGAGAGGTGTACGATGAGAGAAAAGTGAGCAAAAGGGTTTTGAGAGAAAAACCGAGCCCGAGAGCCGAGTGATGTGAGAATCACAAATCAGAAAGGGTGGGAAACAATACCCGAAGAAACTGGCTCCTCGCGATTTTTGAAGTCCCTCGTCTTTATAACGCGTCTGTGTATCATGTCTTTTGTTTTGTCTACCTCAACTCTTGTTTTGAGTCTGTTTCGAGCGTGTCTCGTTGTGTTTAGGTTGTTTACCTTTTGTTTTTCCGCTGTTGAGTCATTTTCGCTGTGTTCAGTTGTAGGCTCAATACCCAGTTGAGAACCCTTTTCTCATTTAAAAAAAAAAATCGTTTTGTGCTCAGAGTGCTATGCCATTCTCCACATTTGTGCAAAACATGATTTGGTTCTTTTGTGAAACCACAGGGGTTCAACCCCGGGTCACTTGGAAACAGTGAACGTATGGGTTCCGAATTGCATTTTAGTGTGTTTCAGCTTCAGCAGCTTCCATCTTTGTATTCCGTCTTTTCAGATTGGACTATTTGTTCAAGATGGGCCGTGTGCAAATGAACAGAATACTGTGTTACGAGCTTTGAGTTCAGAATGAGTTGTGTTCAGAATGAGCTGTGTGTAGATTGAACCAAGTATTGTGTTATGGGCTGTGTGTTCAAAATGAGTGGTGGGTTGTTTAAATTGTTTTGCTGTTGGCCAGTTCATTATCTGGTTATTACAATACAAGTGTTTGTTTTTCAGACAAGAGATCGATCTCATTTACATTGAGGTGTAATATGAAGCAATGCGATGCAGTGTATGAAACGTACAAATGTAACACTTTTTCAGATAAAAAGTTCGTTTCATTTCATCATTTTTCAAGTACATAGCTTTGGAGAAAACAAAAACCTGCCAGCGACAGTACAAAGTACTCAACCTACTAGCTAAAAAAGGAAAATGTTTGAACAAAACAAAAGAAGAAAAGCAGCAAAAGTCTGGATCAATGCTAACTGGTCTCAGGCCCGTGAGTCTGTCCTCGTCCACTTCCTGGACGAAGGTCCAAGAGCATCATCATCATCGGCACCATCATCTGAGCCCGAGCCCAAGTCATCTCCGGTCTCCTCCTCGGACGACTCTGCCTTCGACTCCGCCTCTGTCTTCGCCTTGGACTCATCATCATCGGGAACTGGCGCCCGAGAGCTGCTCCCAACATGAGTACGCCCCGCTTTGGTGTGGGGATATACTGTGCCTCGTCGCACTCCTCCCCGAGCAGGAATAGAAGGCCCAGCTGGAGCACCTCCTGCAGCATGAATCTAGAATGGAGGCTGAAAAGCGCAAATGGCAAACACATTAGTATGCTACGCAAAACAGTGTATAAATGTTATGAGCAGTGTATCAGTACAGAATGTAGTGTATGAGTGCAGTGTATGAATGTTATGGGTAGTGTATCAGTACAGAATGCGGTGTATGAGTACAGTATATGAGCAGTATATCGGTACAGAATGCAATGACTGAGTGCAGTGTATGAATGCCGTGAGTAATGCTGTGAACAGTCTATGGGATGCAGTGTATCAGATGCCATGAGGGCCGTATATCGAGTGCTGTGGTAATAGTACGATGCATCAGATTATGTAAAGTTTGAGACTGCGGTTGAAGGAACTTGCCGGAATGCCATAGATGGTCAGTAGATCGAGGCTCCGCTGGAGCATCCCCATCACAGAGGCGGTCAACTCCAGGGACTGGCGAGTGTACTCGGAGGAAGCCTGCAAAAGTGTTAGAAACATCAGTATTCTGTGAAATATCAAATGAAGTGAAATGAAATGACAGTGCAAGATGTAAAATACAGTAGTACATACCGAAGGCAAGTCGTAGAACCCGACTAGCTCGTGATCAGCCGGAGAGGGAGCAATGGGGATCTGGTAAGTCTCTCCACCCTGCCCTCGGCAGGTCATCATTGTGGGCAGTACTGGCCAACTAGCCCCTCGTCCTCTCCGAGTCCCACTCCTACCACGGACCCGAGCCATCCTCGATGCTCCTACTCCCGCTCCTACCCTAGCTGCCGGTACCTCGGGCCTCTCTCACTCAACTCGACGGCCACTGCTCAAAGGCCGCATAATGTAGGTTCAGGTGTACTCTGCGTAGTCACCTTCGCCCCTGAAGCCCTCCGCATCCCAGCCGATCGTGTAATTAGCCATCTCCTCGAGAGTGTACCTCTCGGTATGCCTCATATGAGTAGGAGGTGGCTGCGGAACTGTCTGCTCTGGCACGCCTAGTGTCTGCTGCGAGAAGTGCTCCCCCAAGTACCAGGCACGGCAGACGGGGCCTTTCAGTAAAACTCTGAACCGGGCCGTCTCTCGGGCACCAGCATACCACTCCCATACTGCGATAGGCAATGAGGCCCATGGCTGCCAGGTGATCTGCAAATCAATAATGTATTACAAGTCAAATAGTGTTAATCTATCTTTGTTGGGTAATTAGGAGACAAAAAATGATTAGCCTATAGTGTGTTTTGAATTTGGGGTTGGGGCACAACACCCATGAAGGTGTGTTCTAAATTTATTTTAATGATCTAAACTGTTCATAGTATAGAGTTTATTGAGTAGATTATTCATGAAAAAATTTAGGACTAAGCAAGTAATCTGAAAAATCTCCAAACCAAACCTATCTAGTCTGATTCGGTAGGTTTAGTTTTATTTTTTTAATCTGTGATTCGATTTTGGTTTGGAAAATTGGGGAACAAGTCTCCGTGGATTAGTTCTGAATTTAAGTCCATATAGTTTCGGATTGGAAGCAAACCAGACTATACATAACTTAAGTCATATACCTACCACACACCCTGATGCATACAATTCTACCTTCTTATATATAAAATCAAATCGAAATTTATAATGTGTTAGTTTTCTCTTCTCATCTCTTCTCTATGCCGTTTGAACAAATTTTTTTAATTATTTAGCAAAATTTTAGTTTTGTAATTGTTGTTGCCACGACAATATTTATTTAATGAGAATTTTATGGTTGTTACATGTTGAACAATATGTTTATTTACTAAATATTATGTTTGTTTAAATTAATGATAGAACAATAATATGTTTATGTTTAGAAAAATCATGGATAGATTAATTTTGAACAATATTTGCTTAATATATACTAGTTTGTTTGGTGAATATTATATGATTTTTCTTGTGAACATATTATGTGAAATCGTGATTCCAAACCGAATCAAATTGTGTTTAAATAGTTTGGTTCAGATTGATTCCATAATTCAAATGTATTAGTTTGGTTCCAATTTTTATAGAACCATAGACAATGGATTGGTCTTGATTTTATCTCAAATTGAATCAATCCAGACCATGCCTAACCCAAAAAAAAATTCAAATTAATTAGACATCTGAACCCCATAACAAGATCACATTTATATTTAGAAAAAATAAACGGCTAATATGATTTTAATAATTTTTTAATGTTATTATTTAGCTTAATCATGGGATTATACTTGTCCGATTAATTTCATTTTTTAAATGGATAATATACTAAACGAACTTTATAAAAAAAGCGCTGGAATCAATAAAATATGATCGAAATAAATCTCATAAGATGTGACAACATGGGTGTTGTCAAAACATCCACCCCAAATTCGTATATGCTGAGTGCATCATTTAAACGCTGCCACTAAGAGTGTAAAAATGGCCTGCGGTCCGTGGGCAGCCCAAAGGCTGCTCACAACTTGGGGTAAGCCCTATCCATTTAGGCCCGTTTGGGCCCGAGCTCGAGCCCAGCCTGAGACCCTAGGCCAGGGCCTGGGCTACCATTTTGAAGCTCAGCTAGGCCCCGTGGATCTAGCCCATCGACCCGTTTAACACCCACTCAAGGCCCAGCCCGCCGAGGCCCAATATCTTTTTTAGTGAAAAATAATAAAATTTAGGTAGAAAAAATTTTAAAAAAAAAACAAAAAAATTGTTCAAGCCTGTCCCAAGCCCGAGCCCAGGCCGAGCCCATCGGCTCCACTCAAGGCCTGGCCCACCAGCCCGCCCAAGGCCCAAATACCCTTGGGCCTGGACCTAATTTTCTGACCCGTAGCTCGGCCTGGCCGACTCGAATTTTGGCAAGAGCCCGCGAGGTCCGACATACTTAGGCCTGGGCCCGGCCAAATTTACACCCCTAGCTGCCTCATAATACATAAAGATCTTAAATAATTTTTCCTTGTCAATCGAGTTTAATTATAACTAGTGTTATGAAATAATAAAAAATTTAACAAATAATTAATACAAAGATTTATATTCTGGTTTAAAATCTACGTTGAGGGACAAAAAAAGCCATAGAAATTTTCATTATGAAATTAGAGAATAAATACTATGAGTTGACTCTCACTACAAAAAAATTTCAACTGCATGTTTGGTAAACCTCCATTGACAATTTTCAATAAACTTATATTAATAATGTGGGTGTTGATTTCCGACCTCACAATCAAATAAGGAACTTAGCTGGAGAACATGCGGCAGAATAAATTAAACCAAGCACATGCTCACAAGAAGATAAGAATACTACGGTAACTCGTCTATCTGGGGGCACTCTACAGCGTTTCTAGTTTAGACCCGACCCATTAATATTTTGGATCCGGGTTTCATCTGTCTTGTTTAAATATTCATACCGTGTTTCCTTTTATTTCTCATTGAGTTTGAGTATTGGATTGTCTTGGTTGTGTTTGGAACTGGTTGGTTGCTAGTTAGTTCAAACTATTGTTGCCCAAAATTTGGCCTCTTCACTCGAGAGAGATTTCTTGTGCTCGAGCGACGGTCTTCTATCTGTAAAACTTATGGGAGTGTGCATTCTATGCTCAAGCAAATCTTCTTGCGCTCGAACGGAACAACTTGTTGTGTCTGGTAGCTCGAGCGACAACTCTTGCACTCGAGTGAGCTGCGCGTATATCAGTTCGCAGAAACACCTTTCTATATCACTTTTTCACATCTTTTTCTCTTAAAACCCTAGATCGACTATCTCTCTCTCTCTAAAACCCAACTTCTCTCTACAAATACACTTGGATCTAAGGATCTCTCCACCTTACTCTCTTTGATAAAAAGATAGAGCACTTCGGAGGATCTCATTTGATCCGAACAGAGTTGAATTTTGGCATCTTTGAAGTTTCTCCATTTCTTCCTTTGGTCTTCTAAGCTTGAGGTAGAGATTTTCTACAATCTTTTATGATTTTTAACTTAGATATTTGTTTTTCATAAATAATATTGTGATTTTGGAGGATTTTGAACAAACTTAGGGTTTGGTTTAAAATCAAAAGAGGGATTTTCCAATAATTGTATGGAAAATGGTTGTGGGAGTAGAATTGAGGTTCAGTTGTGAACAAATTATTGATTTTGACTCTTGGGTTGGATTTTGGAAGAAAATAGGTTTTTTCCCTAAATGTCCCAAATATTTATTTTGTATAAATAAATGAAATTGATGATGAAAATGTGAAATTGGATGGATGTTTACATGAGTAGTGGAGTTGGATATGTATTATCACTCACTTATGGAATTCGAAAAATTTATTTGTCTTGGAGATTGTATATCTATTTTGAAATATCTATTTTGGGCTATCAGTGGAGGATAACTATGCTTGTTGTAAAAATTACATGAGAGTTAGGTTAATTAGAACTAATTTTCTCATCAAATTGCATTACACATTGTCACGTCTTTAATACATTGTAAATGTATGATGTTTGGGAGGAGAAAAGGGATGTACTCAATGTTTGAGAGAAGAAATGGGATGTACTCCATTGAATTAAGTTGGCCAGAGTGTCTAGGGTGAAAGTCTCGAAAACCATGAGTATACATGGGGCTAATTCCCGCCGACGAAATATCCGTAAAATGGCAAATAGAAGTGTTTGTATGATGACTATAATGGTTAGAGACCCACTGAGTTGCATCCTTAGTTTGGTTGTACGAATAAAATGGAATGACTCATGAATTGAGATAAAAACGGATCGAGATATGAGTGCGACATAGTATGATTTTGCAATAGAGTTATAAATAATTTTATCACGGGCATTGTATATGCATATTACATTTATATCTTTGTTAAAATTCATATATTGTGTTAGATTATTTTTACTAGGTGTTGGCTCACTCTATTTGGGAAAACCATTTTCAAGTGCTGGTGATATGGCTCCACCAAGCACTTACCTTGGGAGGATTGCAGAGAAGGTTTAGTTTTATTATTTTTGTATTTAACTTTTGTACAGTCAAGGGATTTAATTGTGTTGGACCTAAAGTTCACTTTTGTTTTAACCAAGAACTATCTTGGAAAGTTGTAAGCCTTTAGGATATTTCTTATCTATTTAACTTCCATTTTTGTTTTGTTTTGTTTATAACATATGTTGTATATTCAGGGCTAGGCATTATGAATGTATATTGCATATGTTTCCCTTTTGTAACCCCAATTAGATTAAATGAAAGATAATTACTTTATTATTATTGTCATTTATGAATGTTGTAGAGAGATTAAGGTAATTATTTTAGGGCATGGCCACTTGGTATCAGAGCGTACCGGGTTTGAATACTTTGGATACGTCGCAAGTGGTTATTACCACAATGGGTTTATCTCGCTTGACAGAGATGTCTGTATGTTTGTAATGCTATGTGATAACATGTTTATGTGATATATGGGTATGAGATTTAATTTCTAAGATATTGATTGAGTCTACGGGTTTCTAGAAGTCCTACTAGAAGAGCACTTGATCACTACTATTTCTAATTGGAACTCTGGCAACACAGCGAGACGATCATTATCTAGGAAGGAAATTCGTATGTGCTTATGTGACTATATGCTTATATGGAGTGAATTACTGTTATACATCGTATTAGGACGCAAGTGAGTTAGCTTCGTCATATTTGTAAATGTGCTAATCTCTTTTGTTACATTTATTAGGATGTCAAGACGTGGTTGTGGTGGTAAGTGTGGTAAACTTAGACGACAAGAGGTGCAGATACCGAATGATATTCTGGCACAAGATGAGGGGGTTGGTCAAGCCAATGTGGCTGAACCAGTTGGTCAATAGGCCATGGGCGCCTTAGCCTATGAAATGGCTGGAGCGTTATGGGAGTCTATGGACATTCTTAGGGTTGAGAATCAAGTCCAAGCCCAAGTAGCTAAGGCAGGGCATTCATTCTTGAAGCAAGAGTTTTTTCATTTTTGGGTGATCCCAAGGAGCCACTAAAGGCAGATGAGTGGCTAGAGCAGATGGTGAAGACGTTTAAGATGCTCAGCATCGAAAATGGAGGTTTAACGGTGACATTGGCATCTTTTCAGCTGAAAGAAGATACAGGTCAATGGTAAAAGTATGCGCGAGAATGCATTGGGGTGACTTGGAAGGCTTTCGTCGACACCTTCCAGGACAAGTTTTTACCTCCCACTGTTACGGAGAAGTTGAGGGATCAGTTTTCTCAGCTCAAGTAGTTGAGCACACTTGTGGCCGAGTTTGAGGCCGTATTTATTAGTTTGTCGAGGTTTTCACCGGAACTCGTGGCGACTGAAGAGCGCTGTTGTTTAGAGTTCAATAAGAGGTCGATGATCGGGCTTATGTTCAAAGTGGTTAGGTCAATGATTAGAGATTATGGACTCCTTGGGCGGCTCATTGTGAGACCGTAATGCAGATAGAGGAGGAACGGATGAGGGGCTCTAGGAGGAGTTAGGATGTTCAGGGAGACAGTAAGAGGCAGAGGGGTCCTACCCCACAGTAGTTCTAGGGAGCATTGTCGAAGTCTACTTTTCTAGTACCGGGTTCAGGTTCTGGGAGAGGTGGTCAGGGAGATTTTCACTTATTTCAAGTGTGGCCAGTTGGGCCACAAGTCCCCAGCTTGCTCGTAGAGGGGAGGAGGGTAACGGTCTGCATCATCTTCAGCTCGTTCTCAAAACTAGAGTCAGTGGAGAGGGAAGCCACTCACTTGTTATCATTGTGGGCAGGCACGACACATGAAGAGGTTTTTCCTTCAATTGGGTGGCACACCTGGTGCTTCTGGTTCGAGGCAGACACTAAGCTACCACTCTGCATAGTCAACACAGGCCTCGAGGGCCAATCAGGGAGCTTGTTCGACTCAGTCAGTGCATCAGGCTTATGCTCTGAGGGGTAAGCAGGTTGAGCAAAGATCTACAGGGCATGTGTATGTTGTTACCGCACCAGACTTAGTACCAACGCCTTTGGTAGTGAGAGGTACTTTCTTGTTATGTAATTTCATTGCTAATATGTTGATTGATACGGATGTATCCTATTCATTTATCTTGTCTGTATTTGCATCCGTTTTGGGGTTAGAATTAGCTCGGTTAGCATCTCTTCTCAGTGTAGAGTCACCTATTGATGGTGAGATTGTCTTAGAACAGGGGTGTCGGGGTTGTGACATAGAGGTTTCCAGTTGTCGACTTCCTTTTGCATTTATGTTTATTAACATGTTGAGTTTTGATATTATATTGGGTATAGACTGGTTGTCATGCTATCGGGTTGTTATAGATTGCTACCGTCAGAGGGTTACTGTATATAACTTGAGCGATGATTGCTTTTATTTCTTAGGGGACCGGGTTGATAGAGTCTTATCATCAATGTATGATCTGCGTGGGTGAAGTGAACTTAGTTGCCTTCTTGCCAACTTCTTGGGTAGTGAGTGTAAAGAAGTTCGAGTCGAGTTACCAAGGATAGTTTGTGAATACTCGGACGTTTTTCCCAAGGATCTCACCAGTTTACCACCTCACCATGAGATTGAGTTCTCAATTGATTTAGTGCCTAGTACAGCACCGATTTCTATGGCACTATATAGATTTACACATGCCGAGTTGAGTGAGTTGAAGATTCAACTCCAAGAGCTACTAGATAAGAGTTTTATATGCCCTAGTGTTTTACCTTGGGGAGCACCAACTCTCTTTGCCAAAAAGAAAGATGGTGTGTTGCGACTTTATATCGATTACCAGAAGTTGAACCGGGTAACTGTTAAGAATAAGTAACCAATACCTCGTATAGATGATTGTTTGACCAGTTGAAGGGGTCTTGTTGCTTTTCCAAGATAGACCTAAGATCGGGTTATCACCAGTTGAGAGTAAGAGAGGAGGATATCCCGAAAACGGCATTCCGTACGCGGTATGGCCATTATGAGTTTCTAGTGATGCCCTTTGGGCTAATCAATGCACCGTGTTTATGAATTTGATGAACCGGATCTTCCGTGAGTTCCTAGACCATTTTGTGGTCATTTTTGTGGACAATATCTTGATTTACTAATCCTCTGAGGAGAAGCACGAAGAACACCTGCAAGTAGCGCTTGAATTGCTTAGAGTCCACAAACTTTATGCTAAATTTAGAAAATGTGAATTTTGGTTAAAAGAAGTGAAATTCTTAGGCCACGTGGCATCTAGGGAAAGAGCGACTGTGGATTCATCTAAGATAAAAGCCGTGCAAGATTGGGAACAACCCAAGAATACCTTTGAGATCCGTAGTTTCTTGGGGTTGGCCAGGTATTACCGTTGATTTGTGAAAGATTTCTCTAGATTAGCTTCACCGTTAACTAGACTGACGAGGAAAGGCATTAAGTTTGTATGGAACGAGACTTGTGAGAAGTCTTTTCAAGAGCTTAAAGTTAGACTTACCACAGCTCCAGTATTGATTATTCCGGAGAGGGGTTTGGGTTATTCGGTGTATTGTGATGCTTCACAGGAAGGTTTGGGTTGTGTATTGATGTAAGAGGGGATAGTAGTTGCTTATGACTCACAGTAGTTAAAAACACATGAGAGGAACTACCCTACTTATGATCTAGAGTTAGCGGCAGTAATCTTTGCCTTAAAGATTTGGAGGCATTATCTGTATGGCGAGAAGTTTGAAGTGTTCTCGGATCACAAGAGTTTGAAATATCTGTTTACACAGAAAGACTTGAATCTGAGGCAGATGAGGTGAATAGAGTTTATAGAAGATTATGACTTTAAGTTGCATTATCATTCAGGAAAGGCCAATGTTGTGGTCGATGCCTTGAGTAGGAAATCTATTAGTAGTGTGGCTTGTATTGCCATTTGGAAATGAGAGATGTTGGCTGCTATTGGTGAGTTTGACTTGCATCTTGAAGAGACCGTGGAGTTTACAGCCCTATTTTCGGTAGTTGCACAACCTATACTTGTGAACCGAGTAATAGAAGTGCAGAAGAGTGATCTTGAGGTAGAAACCCTCCGGGAAAAGATCTCTAGTGGAAAGGTAGAGAAAGGTTTTAATGTGTATCCCGATTCGAGTGTTAGATACCGTGATCATCTTTTAGTATCAGAGTCTTGTTGCGAGGACGTACTCCAAGAGTTTCACTATTCACGCCTTGCGGTGTATCCATGAGGCACAAAGATGTATCACGACCTTAGTCGCCAGTTTTGGTGAAGGGGAATGAAGAAAGATGTGGCCGAGTTTGTATTAAGGTGCTTTACTTGTTAACAAGTGAAAATTGAACGTCAAAGGCCAACGGGTCTGTTGCAACCCTTGCCTATCACAGAATGAAAGTGGGAGCATGGTACGATAGATTTTGTTGTGGGCCTTACAAAGGACTCAATGGGGCAGTGATGTAATTTGGGTGGTAGTTGATCGATTGACCAAGTTGGCGCACTTTATACCTATGCACGTGAGTGACTCAGTAGATTATCTTGCTGACCTTTATGTTAGGGACATAGTGAGGTTACACAGGGTCCCTGTAACAATCATTTTGAATAGAGATCCGTGTTTCATGGCTCGGTTGTGGCAGAGCCTGCAGAATGTCTTGGGTACAAGATTGACTTTTAGCACTGCGTACCATCCTCAGACTGATGGGCAGTCCAAGCGTACCATTCATATCGTTGAGGATATGCTTTGGGGTTGTTTTCTAGACTTTAAGGGGTTGTGGGAGAGGCACTTGCCCTTAATGGAGTTTGCCTATAACAATAGTTTCCAGTTGAGTATTGGCATGGCACCATTTGAGGCCTTGTATGACCAACCATGTAGATCTATTGTATGTTGGGCCGAGGTGGGTGATGCACCTATGTTAGGTTCAAAGTTAGTTCGAGAAATGAAGAAAAAAGTTGCACTTATCCGTAAGAGGTTAATCACGGCCTAGAATCGCCAGAAAAGTTATGCTGATCGTTTGAGGAGACCTTTATCTTTTGAGGTGAAAGATCGTATCTTCTTGAAGATATCACCTCGACAGGGTTTGATGAGATTTGGAAAGAGTGAGAAGTTGTCCCTTAGATTTATTGGCCCTTTTGAGATCCTTGAGCGGATTGGAGAGGTGGCCTTTCGTTTGGCCTTACCGCCACAACTTTTTGGGGTTCATGATGTGTTCTATATTTGTATGCTTCGAAAGTATAAGCTGGATCCATCGCACGTGTTGGATTGGACAGACTTAGAGGTAGATGAAGATGTCTCATATGAAGAGAGACCAGTGAAAGTCTTGGATACTCAAGACCCAATTTTGCGAGGCAAGACAATTCCATTAGTTAAAGTATTGTGGCGACATCACGGAGTTGAGGAAGCAACTTGGAAATGTGAGTTAGAAGTCTGTGAGAAGTATCCGGACTTATTCGTTGATGTTTGAGCATGTATTAAGGTTATGTTATGTTAATGAGATATATAAACATTGTATATGTTTTGGAAATGTGAATTGTATATTCAGTACTGAAAACTTGTTTATCACGTTGATGAGAATGAATGACCGGTGGATAGGTCATAATGTTGGAATTGATTGAATATCATTATTGTAATTGGTTCAAACAACGTTTCAAACTTGATTTGAAATTTCGAGGACGAAATTCCTTAAAGGAGGGAGGTTATAGCATTCTTGGTTTAGACTCGACTCATTAATGTTTTGAATCTGGGTTTCATTTGTCTTGTTTAGATATTCATATCTTGTTTTCCCTTATTTCTCATTGAGTTTGAGCATTGGAGTGTCTTGGTTATGTTTGGAATAAGTTGGTTGCTAGTTGGTTCAAACTATTGTTATCCAGAATTTGGCCTCTTCACTTGAGCAAGGCTTCTTGCGCTCGAGCGAGCTTTGTGAGCTCCCAGTACTTTTGTAGGCCTGCAGAAATACTGGAGAGGTAGTGTTCTTCGCTTGAGCGAGACTTCTTGCGCTCAAGCGATGGTCATCTATCTGTAAAATTTATGGGAGTGTGCATTCTGCACTTGAGCGGAGTTTCTTGCGCTCAAACGGAACAACTTGTTGTGTCTGGTAGCTCGAGCAACAACTCTTGCGCTCGAGCGAGTTACGCGTATATCAGTTCACATAAACACTTTTTTACATCACTTTTTCACATCTTTTTCTCTCAAAACCCTAGATCGACTCTCTCTCTCTCTCTCTCTTTCTCTCTCTCTCTCTCTCTCTAAAACCAACTTCTCTCTACAAATACACTTGGATCTAAGGATCTCTATACCCTACTCTCTTTCATAAAAAGATAGAGCACTTCGGGGCTTTCATTTGATCTGAATAGAGTTGAGTTTTAGCATCTTTGAAGTTTCTTCATTTCTTTCTTTGGTCTTCTAAGCTTGAGGTAGGGATTTTCTACACTCTTTTATGATTTTTAACTTAGCTATTTGTTTTTCATAAACAATATTGTGATTTTAGAGGATTTTGAACAAACTTAGGGTTTTGGTTTAAAATAAAAAAAAATTAAAAAAAGGGTTTTCCAATGGTTGTATGGAAAATGGTTGTGGGAGTGGAATTGAGGTTAAGTTGTGAACAAATTGTTGATTTTGACCCTTGGGTTGAATTTTGGAAGAAAATGGGTTTTTGCCCAAAATGTCCCAAATATTTATTTTATATAAATAAATGAAATTGATGATAAAAATGTGAAATTGGATGGATGTTTATATGAGTGGTGGAGTTGGATATGTATTATCACTCACCTATGAAATTTGAAAAATTTATCTATCTTGGAGATTGTATATCTGTTTTGGGCTATCGGTGAAGGATATCTATGATTATTGTAGAAATTGCATGACAATTAGGTGAATTGAAACTAATTTTCTCATCCAATTTTATTGCACATTGTCACATCTTTAATACATTGTAAATGTATGTTGTTTGGGAAGAGAAATTGGATATACTCCATGTTTGGAAGAAGAAAGGGGATGTACTCCATTGAATTAAGTTAGCCGGAGTGTCCAGGGTGAAAGTTCCAAAAACCATGAGTATACATAGGTGTTGATTCTCGCGGACGAAATATCAGTAAAGTGGCAAATAGAAGTGTTTGTATGATGATTATATTGGTTAGAGACCCACTGGGTTGCATCCTCAGTTTGGTTGTCTGAATAAAATGGAATGACTCATGAATTGAGATAAAACGGATCGAGATATGAGTGCGACATAGTATGATTTTGCAAAAGAGTTATAAATGATTTTATCACATGTATTGTATGTGCATATTACATTTATATCTTTGTTAAGATTCATATATTGTGTTAGATTATTTCTATTGGGCTTTGGCTCACCCTATTTGGGAAAACCATTTTCAGGCGCTAGTGATATACCTCTACCAAGGACTTAGCTTGGGAGGATTGTGGCGCTGAAGGCATAGTTTTGTTATTTTTGTATTTAACTTTTGTACAGCCAAGGGTTTTAAATGTATTGGACCTAAAGTTCACTTTTGTTGTAACCAAGAACTATCTTAGAAAGTTGTAAGCCTTTAGGGCATTTCTTATATGTTTAATTTCCATTTTTTTTTTTTTTTTTGTTTATTTGTAACATATGTTGTATATTCAGGGCTAGACATTATGAATGTATACTGCATATGTTTCCCTTTTGTAATCCTAATTAGATTGAATGGAAGATAATTACTTTATTATTATTGTCGTTTATGAATGTTGTGGAGAGATTTTGGTAATTATTTCAGGGCGTGACACACTCCAATGATCAAGTCAATTGACTTATCTCTCAAAGATATCAAACAAGTATTCAATGTACAAGTAAAAGCATACCTTAAACCCACAGGATACCTTACTTATAACCAATAGTGTCCTTGTCCCCTAGAAGTCTCACTTCATAGGACTCAAGCGCGATACTTATCTTGGACTCTTAGTTAGATATGGATAAACTACTCAGCAGCCTCATCCTTATCCAAACTAAGCGCATCACTTACCTAGGACTCTTATCCTCTATCTAAATATCTTAGATTCCAGTATTACCGCACTAGATCTTGGCAATACCACAATCCCCTTGGCGATCTAGCTCGTTCACGTGGCACCTCGGCCAACACCTCGGCGGTACCTTGGCCACATCAAACGACCCTAAAAATACATTTCCACAACTGCCCCTAGGTTCTATTACCTTGGAAACTTGAGGTGATAGACCTATATCTTCTGATCTTCCAACATGTCAGTTAAACAACATTCCTCCAACCGAGATCATGACTTATCAGCATCAAGAAACATGAATTCAGATGTCCACTCATCAAGACCAAGAACAAACATGTTTTATTTTATCCAAATCTAGCATCTCAACCGAGATCGCACAACAAGTGGAGATCATGGTTTCACTAGTTTAAGAACATCAAGATTCGAAATTTGTCATCTCAAGACAAACTCAACCGTCATACCAACATCATGACGTGTCACATATTCATTGGTTTCCAATACGTCTCATAATTGACACACGCCGCCCCACTAGACGTTACCTAACATCAGCCATCACGTCTCCCAAGAAACTCGAATCATTACAATCTGTCACCTTTTTACATTCCAACAAACTTTTTCACTTTCTCATTTCGTCTTTCTCCATGCCCCTAGACTCTCTCTCTCTCTCTCTCTCTCTCTCTCTCTCTCTCTTGGCCTCTACAAACCATCATTGTTGTTCTTGAAGCATTTATTGCTATGAATACTCTGTTCGTGCCCAAGGTTCAAAATCTACTAGCTGAACCAGACTAGCAGCCAAGCACTTCATTAGCTACTCTATGCATTAACCCACCATCTCAACGGTAGTGCAAACGCCGACATAGGAACAATTTTGCAGCCAGAACTAGGAGCAAGAAACATCGAGGTCCTAAGCTCTCAACCTACGACCTTGACAATCCTCTAATCACCCTATCGGCAAGTAACAATCGCCGTAGCCAATGACAATATGTCTCACCGAACTCTTATCGTAGAATACCTTTTTGCTGACATCCCTGATGTCATAACTGTGCAATCCACTCCATCTCCTTACAGTTAATCCAACATGCACATGTCTCTAGCAACTCAACACCTCGAAAAAGAAGCACATGAAGTAAAAGGAGCAAGTTACTGTTGCCAAAGCCAAGGCATGAAAAGCTGAGGCCATTGCTAAGGCTTGAAAAAAAAAAGCTGTCAAAGTTAAGAAGAAACTAGCAGAGGCACTACCAGCAAGGAGTAGACGCCAAAGCCCATCAAGGATGCTAAGACTCTGTCTGAGATCAATATAAGGAGCAGGTCAACATTTCGGATAAAACCATCATCTCGGGAATAAGTGTTATCTCGGATACCTTCATATTACCAAATTTGTTAAAATTTCACCAAGTATCACTTTTAAATTACTGACTCAGTCTGCATTAACCTATCTCTACTCTCTGCCCCCAAATGTAAATGTAAGTTATAACTTAGGTTCACATTAAGGACATAGTAGCTCAACCTTGCCTAAGTCTGACTTAGACATCCATGACCGAGGTCATCGTGTTTAACTCGTCTAAACAAAACACTTAAGGCTTAACCTTAGTACACCAAGAGTACTACCTACCTTGGCTTTTCATACAAACTAGCCAGATCATGGCTGGTTTCACATTGTTTCTTTTTGAAACATCTCTTTAACTTAGTTCAACTCTGTCTTCTTAACAAGTCTAAGTTAAACGCACAGTTCCTTGTTGGAATATTACTTTAACTTAGTTTCAACTTTACCTTCTTGGCAAGCCTAAGTTAACTCGCTCAAGGGATGTTCCCCACTCAAAGGTCATTCCTTCGATTTCATTTCAATGGTCATTCCTTTCGATTTATTCTTAATTTTGGCTAAGGTTATCGACATCATTATAGCCAAGCTCCAAATTTCGTCAAGCCACATTCTAAGGCCTCGACAATCCCTTACCGTCAGGATCTTCTAATCTTAGGTAGACTTTGTTTTATCTCAACTCTATTCGCTTCCGGTAAGTTCTGATCTTTTCAAAATTGTTCACCTAAGTTGAACTCATTTTGTATCGGATCTACCAACCTAAGCTAAGGCCTTCTTCTCATGAATCTGCACATTTAGGTTGAGCTCTTGTCTTCTCGAACCTATTTATCTAGGCCGAGATCTTGTCTTCTAGGATCTGAAATCTGCCTACCTAGGTTGAGGTCTTTTCTGGGACCTACTCATCTAAGCTGAGATCTTGTTTTCTAGGATTTGGAATCTGCTCACTTAGGTTGAGCTCTTGTCTTCTGAGGCCTACTCATCTAGGCCGAGATCTTGTCTTCTAGGATTTGGGATCTACTCATTTAGGTTGAGCTCTTGTCTTCCCGGACCTACTCATCTAGCCCGAGATCTTGTCTTCTGAGATTTGGGATCTACTCACTTAAGTTGACTTCTTGTCTTCTCAGACCTATTCATTTAAGCCAATATCTTGTTTTCTAGGATTTGGATCTGCTCACTGAGGTTAAGCTTTTGTCTTCTCGGACATACTCATCTAGGCCGAAATCTTGTCTTTTGGGATTTGAGATTGACTCACCCAGGTTGATTCTTCCATACTTGAAGGTTGTAGCGACCTTAATTTTTTGTAAGTCATTATTTATTTATTTATTATTATTATTACTTTATTTTATTTGGCTTTATTAATTGCATGGATACATGATAATTTAATGTGATATTTAATTATATATAATTAATTCGAATATTTATTTATATTTATTGATCTTATATTGTATATTTATATATGTTGTATTTAAGTATAATCAGAAATTAGGTTATCTAGTAAACAAAACAAAAAAGAGAGGGTTGTGCATGTGTGCGGCCAGCCACGAGAGAGAGAGAGAGAGAGAGAGAGAGAGAGAGAGAGAGAGAAGGGTTAGGGTTTTATTTTGGTGGCTTCATTAATTCTTTAAATGTTTCTTTGATCTTCAAAAAATAATTATGAGTGCAAAACCCACTTTCTTTGATTTATGTTTATTTTGTTGTTATTATTTATTTATTTTTATTTATTTGATGTTGGTTTAATATTGTATTTGCATGAAGATGATGGATTGATTTCAATTATATTGGTTAGTTGTGTATGCATGGTTTAGGGGTTTAATATATATTTATTTTATGGATGTAATCACACTCATGGATATATGAAATTAAAATAAAGTAGGAACTCATAAATAAATTCCGTATACTCCACCATGACTCCATGAATTGTTTTATTTTAGTGCTATTGAGAAAAAGTGTGTAAAAAATTTGACGATTATGATATTTATTTGAATGCTTTAGACTCGGCATTGTTGTGTTTGTTCTCATGAATAGATGAGGGGTTGTGTATATATATATATTGTTGCCTTGTTATCAAGAGTAGAAAAATGCTTTGATTTACGCGCGTACGTATATGCTAACCGTTCGGGCAGTGTGGGTCAAACTCAGGACGATATCCCCGTGAAAGTTTGGCTTTGGAGCGATGTTTGGTATACGGAAGACACATGGGATATATGTGTAAGCCAGAAGTGAAGAGCCGAAGTGGTGGAGTTAAGGTACAAAGAATTAAATATGAACTTATTGGTAAAGTTTGAATTGTATTGATTTGTACATCTTAAAAAATAGTAAATTACCTCAATAAATTACGAAATTTCAGCAAAGGCATGTAGACGTCATTCTAGACAACTTTTGTATTTTAACTTTTTACTAGAAAGATCAATTAGAAGTTATAATCCGATGATCTTGGTTATAATAGTTTTTATTCATTTTAGCAATGCAAATTTTAGACATTATTTTAACTCACGAAACAAGCTCATTTTTATTGATTTCGCACAAACTGAAGTAAAACATTATTCTGAACACTTTTTGTGTTTTGAACTTTTCTGGAAAAAAAAAATCATATTAGGACAGTTTCTTTTCATTTTTAGTTTTAGATTTTTCGGTCAAATTCCGTCTAGGTTCTTCTATCAAGTTTTTTTTTTTCTTTTCTCAACCTATTCAGTTTCTACTAAATTTGTTCGTGTTGCTATTTAGGAAATTTGATTCTGTACAACTTTTGTTCTTTGAGTTTTGGTCAATTCGAATGATTTAAGTATAAAACGGTGCATTTTTATATTTCTTCAGTAATTTACTTATAATTAAATTATATTAACTTAATTTTTTTGCAGAATGGTGGGACTTACTTTTTATACAAAGTTGACCCACCATATTATTATTATTTTTTATATACTCAATTTATGTTTAGTTGTGTACAGGCAAGAAACTAAATATCACCGTATCTCGAGAAACTACAATTTCGTCTCGATGAGGGTGGAACTACTTGTCTTGTCCCGTAACAAGAATTAAATGTACTTTTGTTTGTGTTTTGGTAGGTGTCAAATCTTGTACTCATACTAGTATACTTGTATACTGACCCGTTTTGTCTCTTGACATCTCAAGTGCATTTTGTTTGAGCGCAGCCGAGCTTTCTTTGCCGAATTAATTGGGACGACGATAGTGATGAGAAATAACTACGGTTGTAGAACATGTCTTTTGGACTTCTTTTATTTTTTGGAGTTTAGGGTTGATATTAGTTTATTTATTTATTTTATGACTTTAGTATTTTGATAGTTTGGCATTGTGAGTTATTTTTTAACTTTACATTATTTAAGTTGTTTTGACTATTTGTTACTACTTTAATGTTGGAGGTATTGGATGGTCATGAATTTATAATGGATGGTTTGGTTGGCGTTTGTTAAATTTTTTTTTATCCTTTGTATTCTTTTTGAGCAATGAAATTTACTTAAACCTTATGGAGACGAGAACATTTAGATTTTGTTTCACCCTTAGGATTTAGATGATGGAATATTGATTGGGATTTAGTCCTAATTTAATATTTAATTATCCAAATTTTGGGGCGTGACAAAGGTCGTCTTCATCTCTTTAGGAGCGCTTATGCCCCATATATTTGCATCCATCCCTTCTGGAATGGTCTTCATTCCATCAATGTCGACATATTCTCCATCTTCATTAACCCTCGTCAGGACTAACCGATTTCATTAAATATACATGTATGTATAATATGATATATATAAATTATATATACATAAAAAATTTAAATATTTATGTATAAAATGATATATATATATATATTCAAAATTCAATGGCAAACAATAATTTTAGAAAAAGCAGGGGGGGCCATTGCCAGTCTTCCTAGTTCTAAGTTCCCACTCAAGTAAATGCATAGTTGATCTTGCACAAAGATGGTCATCTATTTCAACTAAGTTCCCATAGACGGCACAAAATTGTGGGTGTTTATTTTTGACCTCACAACCAAACAGGGAACTTAGTTGGAGAGCACATGGCAGAATAGATTAAATCAAGCACCTGCTAACAAGAAGATAAGAATACCACGATGGCTCGTTCACCCGGGGTACTCCGACGATTAAGTCAATTGACTTATCTCTCAAAGATATCAAACACGTATTTAGTGCACAAGTAAAAGCATACCTTAGACCCACGGGGTGCTTTACTTTTATAATCAATAGTGCCCTTGTCTCGTAAAAGTCTCACTTCATAGAAGTTAAGCACGATACTTATCTCGGACTCTTAATTAGATATGGATGAACTACTTAATAGCCTCGTCCTTATCCAAACTAAGAGCATCACTTACCTAGGACTCTTGTCCTCTATCAAAATATCTCGGATTTCGATATTGCCACACCAAATTTCAGCAATACCATAATAACCTCGGCAACCTGACTCATCCACGTGGCATCTCGGCTAACACCTCGACTGCATGGCACGACCCTAAAAATACATCCCAACAAATAATATACCAAACTATTATTTAATTTTTTTATTTTTATGCACAAACCTTAATTGTCTAGACAAAATTTCTGATACTGTTCAAGATGAGAGTTGATAATTATCAATGAATATGAGAATAGTATATGTGATTCTTATGAACTTGACTCGTAATCAATATGCAATTCATTAGCATATGCTTTTTAGCAAATGGAAGGAGGATCAATTAAAGGGACACATGAAAGGGTTGATTAGAGTTGAAAGGAATATATATTGGAAATGGAAGTTCATGATGGTTATTTAAAGATAAGATACATCGTGTAGGAACAAATTTGCAACAATAACAAGAATTTTTGAGTATGTGAGTGAAGCAAAATTTGATGCCTTCGAGGGACCTCTATCTTTTGTAATCTACTCTTATCATTTGTAACAGTTAATTGCCTCCCTAGTGTTGTTAATGACCAAGACGAGATTATTCACTATAGAGGATTTAAAAATAAATTTTGAATTTTAAATTTATACATATTTTTATTTTTAGTAATTCTTTTAAAGATTTTAATTATTATTTTTTTATTTTTAAATTTATTTAATCTAAATACACTTATATTTTGTGGTTAAAAAATATAAAATTATTACAAAAATACATAATTTTATTTTTGAATTACAAATTATTATAACTCTATTAATATCTACCATAAAAATACATAATATACACAATAAAAATACATAACAATATGCATTGAATTCCCCTAAGAGGGATAATGGTAATAATAAAAAAATCAGTAAAATTATAAGCACAAATTACGTCCATGGTCTCTATATTCTGTCCATTGTATCATTTTAGTCCTTACATGTTTAATTAGCTTAAATTTGACCCTTAATTTTAGATTTTGTGATAACTCGATCCAATTGATAATGGGGATGTTTGGTCTAATTGTTAAAACAAATTATAGATTCTAATTTAATGGATTATATATTATAACTTTAATCAGAAGATGTTAATTTGTTTGGTACAATTGCTGAGTAGTGCTTAATAAATAAGTTGTGAAATAACTTTTTGAATTAACTTTTACTTTTTATTATTCACTACTCTTGCCACATTTCCCATAAAAAAATAATAAAAAAATAATTTAATCCATAATCCATTTGGGTCCTTTTTTTTATATATAAATAATCTAAAGATATAATCATAAATTAATATGTCCATAGCAGAAACTAATAATCAGAAGCAGATGGTGCATAATTTCTTAGAATTAACTTTTTTGAGTTAAAATAAGTTGTTAGAATAAGAAACTGTTTGAAATAAATTTAACCAAATAGTCCAAAATATTTTTTTTAATATTAGAATCTATAAGTTAGCCAAAATAAGTTACAGCAAACACCCCCACTACTATTAGTGTTTTTGACGAAAAGTTATTAATGAATTGATTAAGATTAACTCACTCACTTGAGTAACTTTATTATTTTGCTCTTAAAGATATAATAGATACCATTTATGTGTGTTATTTACAACCCAAAAAATAAAAAATAAAATCCTATAAGTAGTAATCATATATTTAGAATTAAAATCGAACTAATTATAATTATGAGGATCAAAATGATACATGAATAAAATATAGGAATTACCGTCAGTAATTTATTTAAATTATAATAATTGACATATCCAAAATAATGATGCCTATTATTTATTTATTTATTTGGTCAAAAATAACATTAGTATATTAATATAGTTAGATTATAACTTAAGCATTCGTCAACTATTTTATTAGCTCGAACCTTTCATCTTCTATTCACCACACCTTAATATGTGATTGCTAGAGTATTAGATTATACCCAATAAGATAATGTGGCCTATTATCGACTTGTCCTTCTTAAGAATCCACTATGCCTCTTCATGTTGGGATTTTACTTGCTAAACCAGTTTTGTTTTCGTCATCGAAGATTGCTTCTTCTTTGCAGAAGCGGGGTGTAGACAATCCCTTTTTGACCGCCCTTAAGATGTGGACACCTTAGGTTGGTCACCCGATAATGAAAAGTTACGCTGGATAAACATTCGATTTCCTCAGCAGGAAGCCTGGGTTTTGAATCTCAGAAGCCTAAGATCTTGCACCACTTCCAAAACAGAATTTTTTTAAGCCTGACCACCCAAAAGACTGCAGGCCAAAAGGTGATCGGCTGGCCGGAAATTGGTGGCCGACCATCCCCCACCTGGCCGGCTGACCAAGTTTTCCAATAGAGCAGATATTTGTTGCCAGTTGTCCCCTCTTGTACATGCACTGCACCAGCTGGCTCAATATAGATACTTCCGAGATATCAACCAGTTATTCTATATATAAAGAGCCATACCTTATGTTTTTAGGTTAGAAAAAAATTCAAGAACTCAAATTCTTGAAAAATCTCCCTATCTCTCTCTCTCTCTCTCTCTATCTTACAACCTATATACACCCTACTTATACGCCCTAAACCAATTTTTTAGGGCTCCTTGCTGAGGTTTTTGAGCTTAAATTTCAGCACTTGAGGGTGAGAATTTATTGGTTTGTGAATCAAAGTGTTACTTCTCTTCAAGAGGTATAACTTCTAGCTTCTTTACACTACTTATTCCCTATCTTTACTTGCTGTTTTTACATTATTTTTACCCTGTTTTTATGGGTAGAAACTTATGGCTTAAAGCTATCAGAGGGGTTAATCACCCTTCTTTGAGCCTTATTTTCCAAGCTTTTGCCCTTATGTTTCCTCATCTATTTTTTAACTTTTTCTTACTATTTTTCAGAGTTTTCCAAAGGCTAACAAAGTGATTTTGAGGTTCAAAAAGTGGAGGGGTTATCCACCCCTTCTTAGGGTTGCTTACTAGCTTCATGTCTCTATTATTGTAGTTCACTTTTCTAGCTTTTCGATGATAATTCTAACATTTTTTTAGCTGTGTTTAGGGCTGTTTTAGGGTTTTTATTTCATTTATGCATTGTATAGTATGCTTGTAGTGTTGTAGTCCTCATAAGTTTGGCGGTTTAGGCTTTAGACACCAACCTATTTGAGTTGATAGCCTTTATTTTCATAGCTTTCATACATGTGTTCACTCTTGTATATCACCTCTGCGCTCTCTCTCTTTTCTTGGTTTTCCTTTTTTTTAATCGTTGTATCAACCAATTGATGGTTGTTTGAGGCATGCGAAAGAGACCCTTTCATGCTTAATGGTTTAATCTCTTCGGAGGTTTATTACCAAGGCATTACATCTCTCTCATGCCAAAAACAACCTCTTGTTTGACACTTCTCTTCATTAGTGGACTAAATTCTCATTTTTGGACTAAAGTAACTAAAGAATGGAAAGATAATTAAAAAAGACTAATCAATTGGACAAAAAGAGGTAACAAGAGTAATAAAAATGGTTTGGGTTCAATCGGACAGTAATTGAACCCATTGAGTCTTGAATCATTTCATACTTTTTAGTAATGATAATGGTTCAAGATTCAAGGTCTACCACTTTCCTTGATCAATTCTATGATAGGGAGAATGTTTTGTTGGTCTTTCATTGTCATTTATTGAGAAGCTGTCCCTCGATGCATAGATCATCACATAATAAGTTTGCGTCGATTGATGATTTGTGAATTGAGACTACCCCTCATTTGATCTGTTTGATGATAAGGAGAGGCAGAGTGGACAAACATCCCCAGAAAATACTCTGTTTGTACTCTATTTATTTTCTTTGGCAATAGGGGAGAGCCCAAAAATAGTGGCCGGTCAGCCACTTAACCATCCAGCCGACCACTTTTCAAGGCCGGCCGACCACCTCATTTTAGACCAGCTATGCCACTTTTATAGTAGAACAAAGCCGAGGTTGGGGTGAAAACAATTCAATTTTCTTACTGCAAAATAGAACAATTTTGGTAGCAAAACAGAGGGGTTTTCGGGTGGAAATTCTTTTTCATGCATAGGCGATTCCACGCTTCCCGTAGCTTGTTACTTAAATAGTAGTATGTCGTACTTAAATTAGTTAATTCCTTTGAACTTGTAATAGCTAATTACTTAGTTAATTGAATTTGTGTTATAATTAAGTAATTAGATTCATTCAATAGTTAGAATAGCTAGTTAAATTTTGGTATTGTAATAGTTAGTTAATTAGGACATTTATTCGGACCCTCTCTACATGAGGGCAAAATATGTAATATTGTGTATGTCTTCCAATCCCATTTCGTTCGCCCTTTTATTTACTCACTTATAATGGATATCATATAGTATCATGTTTTACTTAAAATTTTCTATGATTGCATCCATTCGTCTTGCATGTATAAGGGTTCGGCTTATCATACTAACCAATGTCAAATTTCAAATTCTTACTTGAATACATGCTTCGTCGCATATCTTGAATTGATTCACATGCCATACTAGTAGTTGAGCTCATTAGTTGCATGTTGTATGTGTTACATTAGTCATTTTACATCGTTAGGATCATGCATTTTTTCTAATTATTTTATTTCCTTTGGCTTGCCTCAGTTGAATACTAGGTGAGCGTTTTTGCTTTAGCATGTTGCATACATGTGATTGTTGCCACATCAAGCATAAATACCACGAGGCTAAGTGCTTAAGTGATATACATGTTTGAATGCCTGTGGCTAAAGGCTAATTGCTTAAGTTGGGATGAGTTGATTAGTCTATGTACGAGATCACTTTTTCAAATGGTACATATTCAAAACAATTTTCTGACAAACATGAAATCAAAACGTCCCAAATTGTGTGAAATAGTCTATACTTGTGTGCCTCACATAGTAAAAATAGCCTATAAACCGGAACAAGAGCATATACTATATATAAAAATCACATCATGATTAGTAGAGGCCGATCTTTGATTGTGTGGTGGGTTGCTCAATTCATGACCTTCCCCTCTCATACCTAAGTTCCCGAGCCGAGACACTTTGGTGACGACGGACTAATGACCTTTGGCACGAGTCACGGGTTTCCTAAATTTTCTAAAAACATTTAGGTGGCGACTCTAAAATCTGGCAAAGCGGTCTATTTTTGGCATTTTGATTTAAAATTGATTTTCCAAAAAATTTGCCAGATTTGGACTCATTTGTGTTTATCTATTTCACATTGCACTTGTGAAATCAAATTCAGAACCACGGGAATCCGAACTGTAGGGTTATCATATCCAATGAGACTAAACCATTCCAAGGACCACGAAAAGCAAGCTACACAGGGTTGGTGTTGTGTCCATAACACCATCTTGTCAGGTTTGTGGGAGCTTGTTTCGAGTACCTATCAATAATTTAAATAGTTTATATTATATAAAATTTGTTAAATAAATTATTTATAAAATAAATTAAATTAATTAAATATTTGTAATCATGGATGAATGCCCGATAGTTGCATCCTTAAAAATTATATATAATATTGCGTTAGTAATAATTAGATAATTTTAAAAAATGAGAAGTTACACATGCAATTGCTCCCCCTCCCCCCTCTCTTAATATTCGAATTTTGAATCCGTTATTGCCTATAATCCCATAACAAGAGCATATTTATTTTTTAAAAAATAAATGGTTAGCATAATTTTTATAATTTGTGTTAAGATAATTAGGAGTTGATCATAGGATTATACAAGTCTAATTAATTTGATTTTTTTTCTTAATAATATGCTTGACAAACACTATAATATGAATTGTTAGCTGTATACTTATCTATTCATATACTTAGGATTCTTGTACACTTAGGTTTCTTGGCTTATTTATACAGGCTTCTCTTATTCTATTGTATTCATTCATTAGTACAATTCATACACCTCTCTCTCTCTCTCTCTCTCTCTCTCTCTCTCTCTCTCTATGTCTCTATTACTCTTACATGGTATAAGAGCCTAGGGTTTTCTCCTAGCCACCTCTTCTTCTTCATCACGTTTTTTTTTTCCTATCTAGCAGATTGATTCCTTTTCACGTTGGTTTCTGCGTATCTAGTCATTCCCTATTTCGACGATTGGACTATACCAACTTATTTGTCTCCTCAAAATGAAGCCAACGTCACCAGAATTATCTGCATCTGACGCCCTACGCATCACTCGAAGATTGGACACATGCTGTGCCATTTTCCTACGCGTCTCCACGCGCATCCTGCTCCTGTCTCGCACTATCTTGCGTCGCGGCCTCATCTGCAAACGTGAGTCGCGTGTTCTGACGTCATCACTGATGTCAGCCCTGGTTCACTATGCACCGCTACTGCCTTTTTGCTATTGTGCACCGCGTGTACCTCTGCTAACGTACACCACACATTTCTTACATCAGCTCCCCTTGCTGTGACATCAGCCCTAGTTCTGGTTGACCAGGTTGGTCAAACAACTTTGACCTACTGATTCGCTGCCTTTTTGGTTGTGTTTTTGGCCTGTTAAAACCAAACCCCAACTATTTTAGGCCTCTTGAATTTGTTGGAGTGTTCTGTTTCAGTAAAATCAGCCTCTACAAAGCACCTTCTTCTTTTTTTTCCCTATTTCAGCATCATGGATCGTTCTAACAACATTCATTCAGTTTCTGTTATACTTTATGGGTCAAATTATGTTAGTTAGGCCCAAGCTCTCTCCATCTTCATCAAAGGGAAACGACTTTGGCAGATCCTTACTGGTGCTCTTCCCAAACCTACCCAGAATGAGAGTGAGACTGACTCTGCATTCGATGACTGTCTTGACAAATGGAAAAGTAAGAATTATCAAATTATCACATGATTTCGGGCTACCTCAGTTCCCTCAATTAATCTCCAATTTGGCTGGTTCCAGGATAAAGATCAAATTGCTTTCCTTGCCAAAGTAATTTGGGATTTCTTGAAGGAATGTTATCAGACTACTAGACATGCTCATCAATATCAACTGTTGCAAACTCTTCATCACATACGCCAAGCACCCAGTCAGTCTATCAATGACTTCTTATCCCAGATGTCGTCTATTTGGGATCAGGTAGCTCTTTTTGAACCTACATGGGCATATTCCGAGGATGCACAGCTGTTTATTACTTATCGAAACCATAAGCGACTATTACAGTTCGTTATGGCTCTTCATAGCACTTTTGATCCCATGCAAGCTTTTTTGCTCCATCGTTTGCCCTTGGCCACTTTAGAGCACACCATTGCTAAGCTCTTATCAGAGGAGACTCGTTTTGGGACTCTCAAATCTCATAATATGGATTATGTTCTTGCTACACCATCATCATAGAGTTCTTCATCTTCACAGCTCGCCAGTTTCTACAATTATTTTCATAACTGTGGCCTGCTAGCCACTCATTCTTTTGTTCAGTGCGAGGTTAGCGAATGCTTAACTTGCCACAAGCAGGTCATCTCTATGGTTCTCACTCTGTTGTTGTTTCCTCTGAGGGTTCTTCTACTCACCATTCCCTTGATTCCACTGCTCTTTCAATGACCTCAGGTAACTTTCCATGGTATTTTGATTCTACATGCTGTAATCATATAACTTCTGGCTCTGCTATGTTTTCTTCTATATCGTCATCATTTTCTATCTCCACCATACACACTATTGGTGGTTCTCATATGACTATTAGTCACATTGGTCAAATTTCTACTTCCACTGTGTCTTTCTGAGGCTTATCACATTCCTGCTCTTCAATTAAACCTTATCTTTGTTGGTCAGTTATGTAGATTTGATCTAATCGTTACATTTTCTGCTAATAATTGTTTGGTTTAGGACCTTCAAACGAGACAGATCCTTCGGATAGGCCGTAAGCATGGACATCTATTTGAGCTTACCCATCTTCACATTTCACCTAAATCATCTACTGCTGCTTCCATTGCTTCTTCTACTGCATCTACTTCTGCCATGTCTTCTTTTCACCTTTGGTATTGTCATTTAGGACATGTCTATTTTTGTTGTTTGAAAACTTTGGTTTCTAGTGGTCACGTGTCCGTCTTGAAGATGTCGACTGTTTATCTTCTCAAATTGCTAAACAACTTGCCTTATCTTTTAATGCTCCTTTTGATCTTATGCATTCAGATATTTGGGGACCTTTCCCCACACCAACCATGGGGAGGGGGGGTCCAGATATTTTGTGATTTTTGTTGATGATGTTTCTCGTTATTCTTGGCTTTTTTTTTTTCTAAAAAATTGATATGAACTTAAACATATTTATTATGATTTCTCTGTCATGGTCCGCACTCAATTTTCTCGTACTATTAAAATCTTTCATTCTGATAATGCTAAGGAGTACTTGAATTATGAATTTCTTTCTTTTCTTCGGGCTAATGGTACACTATCTCATCAATCTTGTGTAGGCATGTCCCAACAAAATGGACGAGCTAGAAGGAAGCACCGCCATATTCTAGACACTACCCAAGCTCTTCTCATCTCATCTCATCTTCTTGTCCTAAACAGTTTTGGGGAGAAGCTGCCCTCACTGCCATCCACACCATAAATCGTATACCTACACCTGTCATCGCTAATACTTCTCCTTACAATCGCTTATATGGTTCATGGTTCTCCTCCTAACTATACAACTCTCAAAGTTTTTGGTTCTGCTTATTGTAGACGCGCCCGCGGGGGCCTTACGCTACAGTTCGGACTCAAATTGTCACGATTCTTAATCTGAACCAAAGAGTCCAAATCCGGCAAATCGTTTTGGAAAACAGATTTTTATAAAGAAGTGCCAAACATGGACTGCTTTGCCAGATACAGAGTCGCCACCTAAATATTTTTTATGGGGGAATTTAGGAAATCCTGACTCGTTTGCCTAAGGCCACGTGTCTGTCATCACCAAAGTTGCCTCGGCTCGGGAACTTGGGTACGATTAGGGAATGTTAGCTATGAGCACCCCCGCTCGCCCGATCAAAGATCGGCCTCTACTAACCATGATATCTTGTTTTGAAAACGTTATGTGCTCTTATTCCGGTTATTAGCCTAGATTTACTATGTGATGTGCACAACACAAAAGTATAAACTAGATCACCTAATTTAGAACAAAGCATTACATATCCGTTCATTTGGAAAATGGTTTGGAATTTGCTACTCTCGAGTAGGCTAAAACACGGATTTCAATGAGTTGTTCCAACTCAAACAATCCAACCTTCATCCACAGGCACTCAGGCAGTAATATCACCTAAGCACATAGCCACATGGTAAGCATGCTGTCATGTTAATCATTCACACTCATGCGAGATACTAAAGCATAAATACTTACATCGTACTCCGTGCCAAAGCAATGAACTAGTTAGTAATCATGCATGATCCTAGTTTAAGTTAACAAAGGGCTAATGCATCGCATACAGAATGTCATTAGAATAGGCTCGGCTAATCTAAGGATGACATGTGAAATGCGACAACTCGATGCACGTATTCAAGTTTGGAATTTGAAATGCTATGCGGTTAGCATGATGCGCCGAGCCCAGTGCATGCAAGACTGATGAATGATGCACGCATGCATAACATAAGGTATGCAAAATTAAACATGCCTTAATACTAACCATCAAAGCAGGTAAGTAAAAGGGAGAAAGAAGTGGGGGTTGGAAGACATGCACACACGCACCCACACTTATTACAAATTCGCCCTCGCTCGGAGGGACCAAAAGAATAATACACTTTAATTAACTTACAAGCTAATTAATTAACTTATACAGCACTTAACTAATTAACGAATCAATTAAGCTACTGAAAGCAATAAAGGGCCTCGGGAAGAGGGGTGCACGCATGCTCGGATTGGCTTCGCCCAGAAATCCAATGCCATGCACAAGCTGCCTCTGTTTACCCTGCTCTGCTCCTCTAAAAATGGCACAATTCCCAAGGAACACTCTCTGAACACTGTGGAACACCACTGGCCAAGGGGGAACACCACCGGCCAAAGGTAAGTGGCCATCGACCACAAATGAAGCCATCGGCTATAAATGGATGGCCGGTCGACACTGAATGAGATCGGTCGGCCATCTATGCTTGCAGAATCCTGCTTTGACAGCAACAGAGGACAAGCAAGGTATGGCAATGCATTTCAAGCAATGTTTGCACCAACCACTCTCCTTATCATGCTTATGACTCAAAGGAGTTTGGGACTCAACCCTCGGGCCACCAATCGCGCATTTCAATGCGTGATGGCCAAAGAGGCCAAGTGTGCATTTTGATTTCAAATAAAATGCAAACCAATTAAACACATAAGGCCTAACCTCTATCACTTGATCAAGAGGCATGGCATGCGTGCCAAATGCAACCTAAGCATGCTAGCTAGATGTGCAACACAAGCATGCAAGTAAGTAATGTGCACTAGGCACTCAACCTAAGCAAACAAGCATGCAAGGCATGGACCACTATGCTAATGACCAATCATGCAAGATGTAATCTAAACAAGCAAGCATGTAAGGCATGCAACATGCTAAGCAACTTAATCAAGGGAGATTGCATGCCAAATGCAACATGATTCAAGCATGCAACACGTGCGATAGTCCAAGTATGCAACAACACACAAGGTGAGCATGCAACAATATGCAAAAGGGGGTGACTTAAACTAATTTGGGCAGCTCCTAAACAAGCCCAAAACAGTGGCCAACATGCTCAAGAATGAAGGCTAATGTGCATGCAAACATGCATGCATACAAGGTCCAACACTAAGGCACCAAAGAGCAACCTTTAAGCACACTTAAAAGGGGACAATCATGGACTAATGACATGCATACTAAGCTCTGAAATCATGTTATAAAGGTGCCAAACCAAGTAAACAAGACAAGCCAATCATGCAACAATACCCAAAACTCAAGGCAAGCCAAAGGGCTTAAACCATGGCCATGCCAACCAAGCCTCACAAGGCTAAGAGGACTTAGAATAGTCCCAAGGCAAACCTAAACAAAGCTAATGACACACCTAGATAGCATCTAAGTGGCCTACACATGGAAGCATACAAAAGAGGCCAAACATGGAGCACAATATTACAACCTTTTAAAGCATTAAAGGAGCATCAAATGCAAGCATACAAGCATACCATGGGGACTGAAATGTCATGTTAAGTGGTTCCAAACCACTGAAACAAAGCAAGTAAAGCATGCTAGAGGGGTCAACACTCAAGGCTTACAAGGGGAATTGCATGGTAGCTATACAAAGCAAAGCATGGATGACCCAAGCAATCAAAAACAGACCTCAAGCACACTAAAACATACACAAAAGCTTCACAAAGCTTGGCCAAAATCATGCTAGAACAAGGGTCAAAGCCTAAAGCATATTACGGCAAAAATATGGCATTACAAGACAAGTATGCAAGGCATGCATGGTGTGTCTAAACCAAGTAAAAACAGTGCTATGTCATGAAAAAATAAGCACAAATAACACTTAAGAGATGGCCAACATGAACTTAAAAAAGGTGCTCACACATGAGGCAAAAATGACACATTTTAGAGACAACAAGGAGAGGGAATGGCCCTCTCCTTCTTAGGACCTCAAACCACCACCCTCACCACTGAAATCCTGGCCCAAACAAGGTGGTCCCGGAGCTCACCAAAATAGCACAAAATGGGGTCCAAACAAGGCCTAAGAGGGGTCAAACAACCCCAAACACCAAAACAACCTTAAACAACTATTTTAAGCAAGTAAAAACAGAACTTTTATATGTTATATACTAAGCCTAAAAACAGATGCAAGGTAGGTTAAAAGACTAAGCAAAAATGGGGAATAAAGAGCAAAAATCTTACCCTTGAAGATTTTCTTCAAGAACAATGCTCCAACAGCTTCCTCAAGCTTGAATCCACCCAAGAACTCCAAGAACAACCCTCTAATGCCTCAGCAACTAAAGGTATAGTGTAACACTAGGTGTTTGTGCACAAAAGTAAGGACAAACACACACTTAGACACAAAGAGAGGAAGATATAGAGATAGAATAGATACACTATGCTAACCCTAAAACTAAACCTCTGGAGCTCTTTTTGTAACCTTGGAGGAGAGAGGAGAGGCCCTCCCTTTATAGAGGATCACTCTTGCAAAGCTTACAAAACAAGCTAAGCAAGGGTGAAATCCCTCCATACACGTGTATGGAGGGGGTGCAAAGTGTATGCTAGCTAGCATAGCTGGCATAAAAATATCTGCAAAAGCAGATGAACAGTGGTTGGCCAGCCAAAAATGCCAAATTGGCCAAAACAATGGTCGGTCGACCAAAAAGAGTGCCGGCTGGCCAAACATTTGGCCGATGGCAACAAAACAGTGGCCGGTGGCCTCAAGTCATGGCCGGTGAGGTGTGGGGATGGCCAAAAAGCCATTCCCTGCCCTCCAAAGCAAAAACACAAGTGTTTGGTGCAAAACCAAACACAAAACAGTCGAGTCGAGAGATCCTGAGGTAAGGCGCGGGGCCGAGACCTCTAGGAACTCAAGACGAACACAAACATGGATAATCATCGAGTGTTCAAACAATGACGTCCAAGTCTTGAGGACGATCAAAAATGGGGTGCCTACAATTGCCCCTCTTTGACAGAACTCGAAAGTCATAACAATGACGGGAGTGAATGTCAAAGCCCAGAGACGACCCATTTTTGACAAGGCTGAAGACTTAGACAAACATGCAAGACAATAAAGATATGCGCCCGAATGCGGGGGCAAAATGCGACTAACAATGCAAAAAAGCCAAACTTAACTTATGTTAATGCGAAGAGAGCTGTAACGAAGCATAACAATGTAACAGTTTTAAGCTAGCAAACACAAATCTGACTACACTACAATGCAGAGAAGGTGTAAGAGAATTATTCAATTCTCGATACGTCTCACTCGGAGAATACAATACCTGTGCGGCTCGTCTGGTTGCACTAGCTTCAAATGAACCGTACATACAATATCGTGCCTAAAAGAGAAAGAAAACTCAACAAGTACAATATTTGTTAGCAACAGGCATAACGATGTAATCGAAAGCCGCGTGACAACGCAAGTATAGGAGTGCATGACAATGCAACCTATGTATTGACAACGTAGAACAATGCGGAATGGATGCAAAATGATATGCAATATTTACAAATCTACGTATAAACAATGCAAATGATATGCAATGCAATTGAATCATGATCAAATCATGAGCGGTTCAAAAACCACACAAATGTCATAAAGATGATGGAGATGCAAAGTCCGTCTACCACAGAAAAGGTGCCGCAACCCTCAAACCACAATACCAGCAGCGGAATAGGCGCGTACACATGCAGAACTATGAGTGATGTAGATGGACACAAGAACAAGTAATTGGGTGGAATAACATAATTGAGGCATGCTCTGCTCAGAAAAGCTCATGATCCTAAATGCTAGATGTAATCGAATTACAGTACAATGTAGTATATACAGTGGATAAGGCCTACGGCCAAACCATATCTTGCCTAGGAAAGGCATGGACACAAACAAGCCACGTTTAACACAGGAAAGTCGCAAGCCGTAGATGGATGCGATGCAGTGAATGCATGCAAGCTAAACCATGTATAATACAATGCATGCATGGCAATGTAAGCTATATACAATGAATGCATGACATATGCGCTATTTACAATAAATGCATGACATATGCAAAGTAAGGAAGAATGCACTACAATGAATGTAAGGAAAGATGCGTGACAATGCAAGCTATGCACAATGCAATATTTACAAGCTAAAATGCAATGGATATAGTGGATAAGGCTTGCGACCAAAATCGTGTCTTGCCTAGGAAAGGCATGGACACATACAAACCACGTTTAACACAAAAACGGTGCCGTTACCCTCAAACCACAATACCAGCAGTGGAATAGGCGCGTACACATAATATCATAACTATGCTTCGACGTGAGAAATATGGGCACATACCAAACCAAGCTCAACAAGGAAAGGCGCAAGCCGTAGATAGAGGTGATGCAATAAATGCATGCAAGCTATAATGCAATGCATTATATACAATGTAACCTACTGGGGAGAATGCAACGGATGCAGTGGAAAAGGCCTACGGCCAAACCGTGTCTTGCCTAGGAAAGGCATGGACACATACAAACCACGTTTAACACAGAAACGGTGCTGTTACCCTCAAACCACAATACCAGCAGTGGAATAGGCGCGTACACATAATATCATAACTGTGCTTCGACGCGAAAAGTATGGGCACATACCAAACCAAGCTCAATAAGGAAAGGCGCAAGCCTCGAACGGAGATGATGTAGTGAATGCATGCAAGCTACAATGCAATATATACAATATGCAATGGAATGTATGTAAATGCAATATTTACAGTGAAATGCATGACATATGCATTATATACAGTGTAATGCATGACATATGCACTATTTACAATGTAATGCATGCAATATGCAATATATGTACAATGATGTACGACATATGTGTAGCACGTCCCACGGGGGACCTCGGCTACAGTTCGGACTCCCTTTGTGTCGCGGTTCTAAATCTGAACCAAAGAGTCCAAATCCGGCAAATCGTTTGAGAAAACAGATTTTTGAAAAGTAGTGCCAAACATGGATCATGCTTGCTGACATGTAGTCGCCACCTAAATATTTTTTTAATTGGGAAATTTAGGAAACCCCGACTCAAGGTCAAGGCCACATGTCCGCTATCACCAAAGTGGTCTTGGCTCGAGCTTGGGTACGACGGGAAGGTCATTTATGAGCACCTTCGCCTCGTCCAAGACCGCCTCTACTAACCGTGATATCCGCTTTTGAAAACTTTATGCTCTTATTCCAGCTATTAACCTAGAATTACTATGTGATGCGCACAACACAAAAGTATAGACTAGATCGCCTAACTTGGAAATAAACATTGCATATCCGCTTTTGTCTCAAAGACGTGTTGGATTTTGGTGCTCGCAAGTAGGCTAAAATACGGATTTCAATGAGTTGCTCCAACTCAGGCAATCCAACCTCCACCCACAGGCATTCAAACAGTTTATCACATAAGCACTTAGCCGCATGGCAATCCTATTGTCATGTTAACATTCACACGCATGCGATATGCTAAAGCCATAAAACTTACATCAGACTCGTACAAAACAAGAACTAGTTAGCAAACATGCATGACCTAGTTCATGTTAAATGGCTAATGCAACACATGTAAATGCAATCTAGAGTAGGCTCGGCTAACCCTAAACATGGCATATGAAATGCGCAAATAGCACGTATTCAATTTTGGAATTGAAAGTACGATGCGCTTTGTATGATGTACCGAGCCCGATGCATGTAAACAAATGCATGAATGCACACATGCATTGCATAAGGTATGCTAAAATAAGTATGCCCTAATCTACCATAAGTGTAAATAAAAGGGATAGAAAGAAATGGGGATTGAAGACATACACCCACTCACACACACTTATTACAATTGCGCCTCGCCGAGGGACCAAAAGAATATACAAAACCAATAAATAATTAACTATTCTAGCTAATTAAATATTACAAATCAACTAAATTAAATAAATAAACTAATTAATCTATTTAAGCGATAAATGCCTCTAAGGAGGGTCGATCACAAGGTGCCCGGACTCGCTTGAATCAAGACCGCTGCAAGTGTGCTCGCTTCTCCGCTTCCTTCTCTCGAAAATTCTAAACTTCAGAGTGCCTCTCAGAGCACCGGGAGCATCACCGGCCGAGGCAGGAGCCACCGGCCGAGGAAGGAAGCCACCGCTCGATTTCATTATCGGTCGCTAAGAGGCAAATGGCCAAGACTAAAGAGTGCCGACGCCCTTTATCCTCAAGCAGAACTCAAGAATCGACAAAGCAGAGGAAACCAAAGGCAAGGCAATGCAAATCAAAGCATGTATGCACCAAGCACATCCTCATCATGCTATGGACTCAAGAGGGCATGTGCCTCGATTCCCGACCATCAATCACAAGATTTCCATGCGTGATGATCCTAAGAACCAAGAGTGCAAATTTGATTTAAAATGCATACAATGCAAACAATCAAACAAGGGTGCTAAACCTCCATCATGACTTCACTTCAAGAGGCTTAACATACATGCAAATGTGATGCAACCCTAAGCATGTTATCTATTATGCACACATGGACAATGGCATGGCATTTATGCAAGCATACAAGCAAGCACATGAACCAAGCATGCAAACCGATTGTAGATTGGGCTTAAACATGAATTGGGCAGCTCTAATAAGGCTCAAAACAGGGCCAAAATGCCTAGAAAATGAGACTAAATGCACACACACACATGCAAGTGTTAAGGCTTAAGACTTAGGCATACCAAAGCAATTCTCATGCATACTTAAAGAGGCCAAACATGGACTAATAGCATGCATTTAAAGCTCAAATTCATGTTAAACATGATGCCAAATCATGCAATAGAAGCATGCCAAACAAAGCATGTAAATGGCCTAGGCTTAAGACAAGTCAATAGGGCATTAAACCACACTTAGCACAATCATACATGGCAATATTCAAGCACTTAAAGACAAAGTTTTAACACATAAAACTAAGCCTAAATGACCACCTAGATGGCATCTAGGAAGCATGGAATCTAAGGCATGCAATAAGGCCTAAACATAGAGCATACAAGACATACTCTTAAAGCATTAACAAGGCCGCTAAGGCAATCAAACAAGCATGTATGAAGGACTGAAATGGCATGCAAGATGGTTCCAATCATCAAAAATAAAGCTAGAATAGCATACCACATATTCATGCTTTTGAGGCCAACAAGCCAAATACAAAGAGGCTACCAAATACATGCCAAGATTAGCCAAAATAGCTATGGACAGAGCTAAATCATGGCAAAATAAGCTTACAAGCTTCACAAATCTAAGCTTAAAACATGCTAGAAAATAGGGCAAACAACCTAGACATGTTAAGGCATAAAAGAGGCATTACAAGGCAACTATACTAAGCATGTATAGGAGACCAAAACCAACTTGAAAACATGTTATATCATAGTAATATAAGCATGGAAAACAACTCAAACATGCTCAACACACACTCAAGCATGAAGCTCCTTAAGGAAGCAAAATTTGTCCTTTTCAAGGACATCAAGGAGAGGGGTGGCCCTCTCCTTCTGAGACTTACAGACATGCCACCACCAAATCCTCAAGATTTCAAAGGTGAAGAGATCCTATCACCAAAGTCTCGGATCTCTCCAAAATAGCACAAAATGGGACCTTTTTCAAGGTCTAAAGGGGTCAAACCTCCCCAAACCACAAAAACACTCTTAATATACAATAAAGAGGGTTAAAAATCAGAACTTTTATGTGTTATATGCTAAGCTCAAAAACAGTTTTAAACTAGGTAAAAATGAGTTGCAAAAATGGGGAATAAAGGCAAGTTTTGCTTACCCTTGTAGCCTATCTTCACAAAGTTGATGTTGATGCCTTCCTTGAGCTCAAAACCACCAAGAACCTCCAAGAACAACCTCTGGAACCTCGGGCCAAGGAGAGGGTGAAACACTAGGTGTTTTAGTGCAATAGTGTGAACTAAACACCTAGTGTACTAAGAGAAAAAGAGAGATATGATATATGTATCTAACTTAACCCTAAAAACCAGAGCTCCAAATTTCTAACAATGTCTAATGCTCAAAAATGCTAACCCTAAGTCAAGAGGGAGAGCTTTCTCTTATAGAACTTGTAAACTTACAAGCTAAGCAAACAGAGTTCATCCCTCCATACACGTATGGAGGGGAAGCAATGCTCAAAAGTCAGTCTCAAAATATCTCGTAAAGCAAGTGCATTGGGTCGGTCGGGCAAATTGGTCATTTCGCCCAAAATAGTGCCGACCGGCACAAAAGTGCCGACCGCACAATATAGTGCCGGTGATAACTACCACCGGTGGCCTCTAGCCCCAAATGTGGTGTGTGGGGATGCCTCATAAAGCATTCCCCGCCTTCCAAGGTAAATCACAAGTGTTTGGTGCAAAACCAAACACAACGGTCGAGTTCGGAGGTCCCGAGGCAAGGCGCGAGCCGAGAACTCCGAACTCCAAACTAACACAAACATGGATAATCACCGAAAGTGTTCCAACGGTGACGCCCAAGTCTTGAGGACGGTCAAAAATGGGTGTCTACAGTTGCCCCTCTTGACGTAACTCGAAAGTCATAACAATGACGGAGTGAATGTCAAAGCCCAGAGATCTACCCATTTTTGACAAGGTCAAGACTTGGACAAACATACAAAGCGCAAATGGTTGAACTCGCAGTCAGCCACGATCCCTTTAGGAATCAAACCAACAGAGTTCAAGCAGAGGCACACATGCCAAGGATAAGATATGCTACCAGAGGCGGGGCAAAATGCAACCGAAAATGCAAGAAGCCGAGCATAACTTATGATCATGCAAAGAAAGTCAGAATGAAGCATACATGCAACAGCTTATAAGCTAACATGCACCAATCTACACTACAATGTAGAAAGGATGTAAGAGAATTATGCAATTCTCAAAACGCCTCACACGGAGGATACAATACTGCGGCTCGTCCGGGTTGCACCGCGGTAATGAACCGCATATACAATATCGCGGCTCAAAAGAAAGCAAACTTAACAGTATAATATTGTTAGCAAAATGCATGACATATGCAATGCGAATGATGAATGATATGCAATATATACAAAACTATGTATGAATAATGCAAATGAAAATGTAGTGCAATTAAAACTAATGCGAACTACATGCAGGCAATTGAATCATGATTCAAACCGAGCGGTTCAAACCACACAAATGTCAAATAGATTGATGGAGGTAACAAGTTCGCGGTCCCATAGAACGATGTCCGATCTATGAGGAATACGTCCCATAGAACGATGTCCGATCTATGAGTAATACGCACGGACGCAAGAACAAGTATTGAGTGGATTGACATAAGTGGGGAAACGACTACCGGGTGAGAATAATGATCCTAATGCCGACGCAATGACTACACTACAATGTAATGGAAATGGATACAATGGATATGGCACGCGGCCAAACCAGATTTTGCCTAGGAAAGGCATGCACACGCATAAGCCATGTCTAACACGTAAAAGGTGCCGCAACCTCAATCCAACATACCAAAGGAGTAGGCGCGATACACATGCGTAACTATGCTTCAACGTGAAAAGTATAGGCACATACCGCATCAAGCTCAACAAGGAAAGGCGCAAGCCATAGATGGAAGATGATGCAAAGGAATGCATGCAAGCTATAATGCAATGGAAATGGATATTTACGTAAAATGCATGACATATGCACTATACTACGATGGAATGCATGACATATGCATGGTTTTTTTGTGTTTTGAATGTTTTGAAAATGCATGACATATGCAATAGTATTGATGATGCATGAGATGCATGTTTTTTGTTTTGTTTTTGAATTTTGAAAATGCATGACATATGCAATAGTATTTACAATGAAATGCATGATAAATGCAATGTGATGCAATGGTCATGATTGCGCTTTTCCTATTCTACCAATCGGGTGATATACTAGGTTGGTTCAAGATCCGTAATCGAGGCGTAAACACGCCGCCAACCTATGGGGCTTCCATACGTATTTCAAGCCGAGGGTACATCCCCCGGTATTTAAACCAGACTTTAGTCTCGAAATTCAACCTTTATGCTTCTAGGCATAAGCCATTCAAACTCTAGTTTTCACCGTCCCCATTGGTCTCCTAGGAACTCACCGCAAGCACGCATGTGGCTTTACCAGATCAATCGAAAAGTCGTTTCGGCACGACAAACACCAAAGGAATTGCACCTTCAGAGGATTTAAGGTCTCCTAGACCGATGTATAATGTATGCATGACAATGCATGTTTTTTTGAAATGCGGCCAACGCTAGATGCATGATAATGCAATGAGCGGGTTTAAGGTCTCGCCGACCTAGGGGGGCAACCGATGAGGTGCGCTAAACAATGCGATGGAATGCATGCCAAATGCAATGAGGTGCACACCTTAATGCACCGGAGGTCTTTCACCTCCCGAGGATTTAAGGTCTCCTAGACCGCGTGTTTAAGGTCTCGCCAGATCGGGGCAATCGTTACACAAGACTAAGTGCATGCAATGCAATGAGACGCGATGAGACGTGCGTGTCTCAAAAGATGGAAAATGGAGTGCAATGAGGGTGCGCTTAACGGGCGATGAAATGCATGCCAAATGCAATGAGGGGCAACTCTAGTGCAATCAAGGTCTTGCACCTCCCGAGGATTTAAGGTCTCCTAGACCGCACGTGTTTAAGGTCTCGCTGACACGCAATGCAAATGAGAATGAAATGAACCATGATGAGGCCATTTGATGGAAAATGAAGTGCAAAACGAGGCGACGTGCCTCGAGATGCAACGATATGCGAAATGAGGCATACGCACTCATTTGATGGAAAATGAAGTGCAAAACGAGGCGACGTGCCTCGAGATGCAATGAATGCTAAATGAGGCACACGCATCTCATTTGATGGAAAATGAAGTGCAAAACGAGGCGTCGAGATGCACGAAATGCGAAATGAGGCACACGTACCTCATTTGATGGAAAATGAAGCGCAAAACGAGGCGTACGTGCCTCGAGATGCAATGAAATGCGAAATGAATGTAACGAGGTGCACCTTAATGCACCCAAGGTCTTGCACCTCCCGAGGATTTAAGGTCTCCGGACCGCTACAGTGTTTTTGGTCCCGCCGACTGCAGAGCTTAAGGTCCCGCCGACCCGGATGGCAAATGAAATGCACATGAGGCACGCCAGACTTCATGGGATGGAGAATGAAATGCAAAACAAAGTACGGAGGTAGTACACCTCACGTGACTCAAGGTGAAATGCAAAATGGACTCAAAATGAGATGCAAGATGAAGGAGTACGACACGCATGCCGCATGACAATGCAAAATGGTGCAAGTCGCAAGAGACGGCAAGATGGCGCGATGCGTTAGACAATGCACATGGGGCAACTTTTGAATCTCAGAATGACAAAAGGATACAAAAGGATACAATCCGCTGAATTTGAGTGCCACGACAAGAGAGACGGTCCAAGTCAAACGGAGGCTTGCTGAGCATCGGGATGCATTTTCTTGTACTTTCTTGAGCTATGAAGACCCAAAACTCCTCAATTTGCCTAAACATGGCCTTGGGAACACCACCGGCCGGGTGGGTGGTCATCGGCTACCACCGTCAAGATGAACTCATCTATCGGCACAAAATAGTGCCGACCGCACAAAATAGTGCCGACCGCCAAAAATGACCGATCGGGGCGCTTTACATTTTGCTCGGTTTTATAAAATAGGGTTCCCAAACCCTATTTTCTTCACTTCTGTCACCAAAATCTTTGCTCTCCTCTCTAGAGTGTTTTCGACCGATCCTCGATTTTCGCTTTTACGCCATTTTCGCCAGTCCGATTCGAATACCTTCGCTTTCAACACTTTGAACCTAACATTTCTCCATTTCGTATTCCTTTCGCTATTTTCGCTTTTCGACTTGTTCCCCGATTTTCTTCATTCTTGTGTCTTTTCACATTCCGACCCTTCCGCCATTTCCGACCTCTCTGGGTTGACCTTCTCGGTTGACTTTTCAGATTCCGACCCATTTTTCATTTTCCGTCATTTTCGCTACCACTACCATGGCCGATGATGTTCCACATGTCGACTCCCTGACCATGAGATGGACCCCGGTCGAAGCTCCTCCCATTGAGCGAAGCGCCATTCGATCCGGGCGACCTATCGCCTACCATCCACGTGCTACCACCGATGGACTCCGCCACTTCCGCGGCTTTGACAGAAGTTTTGGACCCAGAGCTTCACGCGAGCCGGCCTCCCACTTGTTCACGGGCGCCACGGAGGTAACATTCTCGTCCCTTATTTTCTGTAATGTAGGATTTTCTGTCAACTGCCGTAGCTAACTGAACCCCCTTAACTGCTTAATTATGATGTACTGTACTGCAGTCGATTGTAGACAAACTCACTATCGACATCTGCTTAGAACCGACGACATGCACACACACCGCACTAGCCTCAAGCACTCAAACACACGCACACACGTCAAGATCGCTAATTCGCCGACACCCGGCGCTTATTTGAATCAAAACTCGCGACGCATGCTAGATTTGCACAAAACTACACCAACACGCGACATATCACACGCTAGAAGTTTATCAAACATACCGAGACCGGCTTCTATTTGAACGCTGAAAAGCACGCACACACGCCGCTTACACCGATCCTCATAGGAGCACCGACATGTCACGCATCAGCGTTTCACACACCGTAAGTCAAACCCGATATCCGCTTGAATCAAAAATGTGCACACGCATAATCAGATTCGCATGCTAACCTTCACAAACACACCGACACATCACAGTCAGAGTCCACCGCAATACACCGAGGCCCGATATCCGCTTGAATCAAAAAATGCACACATGCACCAAGTTTTACACAGAGCATCTAAAAACACATCGACGCACCACTTTTTTTTTTTTTATATAATACACACACCAAGACCTTTTTTTTTTTTTTTTTTTAAAAAAATATAGATTTGTACCGATTGCATATCTTCATATGGCTTTGCAATTTTGACTACAGGAGACTCCCATACTCTCGCTGGTATGGGAACATTACCGCCGCGACCGGTACGCCGAGCCGCCTGACGCCGTTAGTCGCATTGTGGATCGGGCCGCTTTGCACCTTCGCAGGGACTTTCTGACTCTCTACTTGCGCACTCTTTCTTGCCGCTCGCAGAGAGGTGGTGGACACCACCGATTCTTTTCATCTATCGATCGGGGACATGACGATGACCCTTACGACTTCTCGATGCTCACCGGCATCGGGTGGGGGTGATCCGATCCCTTTGACACGCATATGGACGAGTGGATCGCCGCCAGTTTATTTGTTTCGGCGAGGCGCCGCCGCTTGTTCGCCCAGGTTCGCCCGCTATTCCCGGTTCGAGGTGCGCTGAAAAGTGACTATGCCGTGGACGCGCCCGGCGACCCAGAGGTCAGCTGAGAGGTATGCACGCTGCTTCTCATGTTTTTGCTAGGGACCACCCTATTCGCCGACCGGGCGAACACTGCGGCCTTCGCCTCAACAAGACCGGTGGACGCCCGACGGATTGTGCAAGATGATCGTGGCGCGGCTCGCCACCCTTTACGGCTACATGAGCTCCGCTTCCCCGTGGCAAAGCAGCTGTTTCGGGGCTATCAAGCGAGCCCGGAGGTATGTCTTCGCTTATTTCGTTCAGATTTTCAGACCAGACATCGCACACATCGTTGTTCAGATATCGTATCACGGCACACACATACTGGCGAGCATCGACCGCATAATCGCTCACATCAGACACCCCGCTTCAACACAATACACAACACACGGCTCATATTTCGCTTATTCTCAGACCGCTTATTCTCGATAATCAGATCGACGCTCGCTTTTGGTACCAGGTGTATGCCTACTTCCCAGATCGAGCTAAGACGGAGACGGAGACCCCTCCGTCGCCCCTTCTCGCCAAGCATGACGGGCGATGTGTCCGGAGACCCCGGACACTTTTAGCTTCTACCGCTGCTTTCTTCGACACCATCACCCCTTCCGAGGTATGTTTTACTTATACCGCTTTGAAGCTTCGCTTATGCGTACATTTCAGACAAGAGATAATCAATCAGATTTCATTTCAGTCACCCGGCCGTGGGCTCCACTCCCAGCGGTGATACGAGATAGGTATGCCGGCGCCATCGAGACCTCAAGGCCACGGATTCTCCGAGGGTCCGGGGTCCCTGGCCTGCACTGGTGAGCGCTTATGCTGCACGGGATTGCCGGAGCAGATAGTTCCGATCCAGCCTCCCGAGCACATGAGGGACACCGAGAGGTTTTCTGTGCAGCAGATGGAGGACTACACCCTTGGCTGGGCCATAGATGTGGATGCCTACAGGGGCGAGGGCGACTATTCTGAGTACGTCCGGACCTTCTTGATGCGGCCTCTGAGCCGGGGCTCCCGAGCTGATCCAGTGAGACCAAGGCGCCATGCCCGGGCAGAGACAGGAGCAGGAGCGGGGCCATCACAGAGGGCTCGAGCTCGCGGCAGGAGGGGGGTGCAGAGGGACGAGGGATCTGGCCGCCCGCCTACCTACTATGTTGACTTATAGGGGGCAGAGTGGGGAGACCTACCAGATCCCTTTTGCTCTTCCTCCGGCTGATCATGAGCTGGCTGGTATTCCTGACTTGCCTCCGGTATGTATCACTTTATTTTTGCATCTTGCATTGTCATTTCATTTCAGTTTATTCAGATATCCCACGTATCATCGATGTATTTAATACTTTTGCGTGCTTCTTCCGAGTATACCCGCTACGGTGGAGTCAATGCCTCCTCGATGGGGATGCCGCAATGACTTTGACGCTTTCGCCGCCTACGGCTTTGGTATGTTTTATCGACTACGCCTCAAATCATACTGCTTTCGCATAATCTACTATATCGCACAAAAATCGATAAATCGCCACGGTTTCATACATTGTACTCATACACCGCATTCAGATCGATAAACCGCTCACGGATTCACACATCGCACTCATACATCGTGATTCTATATCGATAAACCGCTCACCAGATTCACATCACCGACTCATACATCGTGATTCTACATTGATAAACCGCCACACGCTCGATGTGTTTGTTCTTTGTATTTTCACCTCCTTTCCCGATCCCTCCAAAGGTGACACTGCCCACTGGGCCTCCTGCCTCTACTCTGGATGGCGTGATCTTCCTCGCACTGCAGGGGACGTGGTCATGTGGGAGCAGCTCACGAGCCCAGCCTGTGAGATGGGGAGTCGGAGGCGGGATCGAAATATTTATGAGGCGACAAAGGATTTCGGCCCGACGACGCTTTTGTGCTTCTCGCCAGAAGAGGGCGAGGATCGATCTTAGGCATGAGGCCTATTGCCGATGATGATGATTTTGTTGCTTTTCTTTTATTTCTTTTCTTGTACTTTTCTCTTTTGGTAGATAGAGTATCGTGTATCGCCAAGCAGTGTGTTTTTTGCTTTTCTCAAACTATGTATTTGAAAGAGATGATATAAAATGAACTTTTATCTAAAAGTGTTATATTTTATCTTTACATATTTCATACTTTGCATCGCATTGCATCATATTACACCTTAAATGTAAATGATATTGATTTGTTATCCGACAATTGAACACTTGCAATCCGTAATAATCAAATAACCAACCAACTAAACAAAGAAACAAATTTCATACAAACCATCGCTCAATCCGAACATACAACCCATACTCACCGAGGATTAATTTGGGATTGATCTCAAGATTTAGCCCATAACTCAAGATTTGGTTCATTCGCCCACAAAGAAACCTTAAATGAATAGCCCCAATCGACAAGACGGATCACAAAACCGACACGGTTGCAGCTTGAAACACACTCGATGTTCCAAATTTTCCTTCCTTCTCTTACTTTTGCACGGATGTAGAGAATGGCACAAAGATTCGAGCACAAGCGATTACCTTTTGAAGAGGATGGGTTTTCAACCGGTATCGAGCCTAATCACAGTAACACGACGAGAAGACTCAAACAAAGAAACAAAAGGCACACGACCTAACACAACGAGACATACTCGAAAGACTCAAGACTAAATTGAGACCGACAAATCAAAAGACACGACACACGCATTTGAAAAGAGACCAGATTTCGAGGAGCCGCCTCCGTAGGTTTCCCACCCCTTCGATTTGTGATACTCACATCACTGCCTCAAGCTCGGTTTTTCTCACAAAAACCCTTCTCTCACTTTTTCTCTCAACTTACTCCTCTCTATTCTTTATTCTCTCATTTTTGCATCCCTCCCCAGGGTGAATGACAGATGAATAGGAAGTTGCGGGTTCACGCCCGACACGACTAGCTCAAGCTATTTCTTCTCGTGGATAGAGTGTCTCTGACAATCAAAGTTAACTGGGAAGACAGAGGACCCGACTCAATCGTGTTTCTAGTTCATCATTTTGACCATTTTTGTTGTGTTTTCTAAAACAGCTCGACCAAAATGAGAGTTAGATTAACGACTTATTCAATTTTTGATTTGAAAATTATGCGAGTCAAGTTAATCAAAATTTTCCTTTTGGTGGGTCCAAACATGGTCCAACTTTGAAAGCGAAACAGTTTTCGAGGAAATAAGTCAACCTCAGTAGAACTTTTCAAAAACCGCTTTTGTAGACAATCAATGCTCAACGAGCGAGAACTTACCCTCGAGATGCACAACCTCGGATCGGAGGTAATGGAAAATTGCCCCGCTTAAAAGGGAAGGAGGCAACGGAAAGTTGCCCCGGTTTGAACGGTAGCTCAGGCAATTTATGGCAATGGAGGGAACGGAGGGCAACGGAAAGTTGCCCCTTGTTTGATGATGCCGCTGCATGTTGTAAGCCGCCTTTGTCGACGACGATCGGACCCTGACGCCGAGGAGTCAAGATGGCTTGAATCAATATGTGGACACAACACCGAAGGTGTTGGTGGTTTGGCTTCAAGAGGAAGTTAATCACGCAGTCCCGTTATCAGAATCAAGACATTGGATTCGAGAAGGCAAAAGTGATCAAAACCATGACATGGCCCGAGACGCTATGGAAGCGTTAATGGACTTCAAGATGAAGTTGCCTACGATCCCAAACATGGGAATCAAGCCTCACGAGTTCCTAAGGTACACTCGGTATTTTAACCTTCGCTATTTTTAGGCTCTAATTTTTGCCAAGGTGCCCAATGCGGTTTTCGACCTTATGCGAGCTTTGTTCTTCTTCTTTTTTTTCTTTTTCTTTTCTTTGTACATATTTTTTCTTTTTGCATTTTTGTATCTTTTCTTTTTTTTTTTTCTTTTTTTTTTTTTGTATTGTTTCTTTTGCTCTAACTTTTGCCTCGGTCGCTTCTTCCGGTTTTCGCCCAAATGAGCCTCTCAAGGGTAAAAGTGTAGCAAGCCCATGCCAAATGGTTTTGAGATTGAAGCCTCTCAGATCCGGGAGAACGGCTATTGTGCCGATTTGCGTAAAGGCCCATCACGGTTACATTTCGAGCTTTGCTTGGTGGGATTTTGATCTTCCCGACGGACTCGATGCCTCTTGCTCGAGGGTCGCTTGAACTGGGCCACACAAAGCGCCGTGATTGGTAGCTATCTTTTGAACATTCTCGATATCGGGTCCAAGGTTTGAAAATAGGGGGTGGAGTCTCGAGGCTGAGAGCGATCCTAGGCTGCACAATCTCAAGAGTGATTCCACACAGGTCTTCGCAAGACCACGCAAAATATCTTTTTTTGAAAATTTTTAAGAAAGCGACGATTTGCTCGTACCAAGACAAGGTAGAACCAATCTGATCAAAGCTAGGGTCCTTCTCAGTACTCACGCCGGCAAGCATGATTTCACTCATTAAGGACTTAGCACGCATCTCTTTCTCTCAATTTGATCAAAGTTTTGCAAAACCCGAGGAATTACTTCCCCTTTGTTTTTATCACCGCAGTGTTCAAAAAGGTTTTGAAAAACTTAGGTCAAAACAATAATTTTAAGGCACAAAAGAGCAGTGGAATGCAATCGTCACCCCATTCAATTCTCCGCACAACTAGCCCAACATAAATAGTACGGATCACGATAGTCATGCTTGTTTCATTCGGTTCCCTAGATGTAAACTGCTCCACTACAGAGGTAGACCCAAAAAGAAAGCAAAAAGAAGTAATTAAAACAAAACGGTGCTCGAGGCAACAACCCCAAGTCACCTAGTATTCTTATACAAAGAGGAACCGACTCATTACAATTAGATGCACTTACAAAAAGGATCGACTCAAAACAATGAGACAGACTCAAGACAAATCAAAAGACCGACTCGACACCCAAGTCAGTTTTACAAAACTAGTATTGGTGTGCTCAAAAATGCGCCAAACGCCATATCCAAAAATGTACCAGATATTGCCCGCAGTGCTTGAATCCCAATTACATACTCGCAGATCGGTGTCCTCAGATTCGTGTCCTCACAATCCAAGAACTCAGAGGACCGACGGCCGAGGTAGGTGGAGGATGACCTTGTTATCAATCAAACTCGCACCTCATGACGGAGGCGGAAGCAATTATCGCTGGTGTGGCCAGATCGCTGATGGTACGCGACAAGATCGAAAGTGGCATCATGGCTCCGGAAGGGGTTTGGGGAGCGGCCTAGGATCGAGGGGTGAGATGCCCCTTTGGCTAAAATCGGCGCCCTAGACAACGGCATGTAGAGAGGATGGAAGGCCCTCATACCGGGCAAGTACTTCGAATCCGAGGACTCTTGCTAGATGCACTAGCGAACGGGTCACGGTGCGGTTTTGGGTTTCGATCCTTTCCGGATGCAGGTTGGGAGGAAGAACCTTCTTGGCATGACGGGCCTATCCTTCTTCGATTGATCGAATCGCCTCAGCGGCGTAGGGAAAACGCTATCCATACTTTTGGTTACAATCGCGATACCGTTGTTTGCTCATTCCGGCAAAGCCCGGATCGCCTACGTTAGCTTGTTCCACGGGTCGGCCTCGCCTTTACTTTGTCTTTGCCTCTCGCCTCACCGTGAGAGGTTTGGGTTGGTACTGCACATCATCATAGGGTGGAGGTCATCTCCGATCGATTGAGCTCGATCACAATCCGCCCAAAGATCGGGGCCTCGGGTTCGAATTTCCAAAGATACGGTGCAACCGTGGCGAGGTTGACATTCCAGAAGCGAGATCCGCCACGACCTCCGAGATCGCCTATCATCCCCATTAACTCGAATGTAGTGGGCTCATGAGCCCGATAGAATTGAGGGGTCCAGATTGGTGTGCAAGGGCGACCTAGGCGGGTGCGGCATGTCAACAAGAGCCTCATCTTGTGGGTGGTTCTTGACTTAGCGGCCGTTATGACCACAATCTCTTCGAAGTTCTCAGATTATGTTTGGTCCCGCCAAGAGGAGAAGACACTAGCTGCTCGACTTAACTCTCTCAATCTCTCGAATCAAACGGAAAACAAGCAAGATTTCAAATTTCTAATCGATCAAGCACGGTGTAGTCAAACAATCAGACTCTACTATCAACACTGTTCTCAAGTCATCCGCCCCAAATCAAATCGATTCCCGCAGATATAATCGATTCTCAAAACATCGACATCGTGCCCTCAGCCGATACGCAGACTTGCAAACCGGTATATGCATTCCTCAGAGAGATACACTCTAAAAGCACATAGCAAGTAAATGAGAGCCAATACACCCCTATGTTGGGGTAGGGTTTCGCCCTATTTTGTCAAGAGCTAGGGTTTCACTACGCACGCAATGTTTCAAACAACCTAAATCGGGTAAGCAACCCGCCCTAGTTTGGAATGGTCACTATGGATCCGACTATGCAACTAGGTCGAATGGTCCAAAGGGTGCCCCAGAAAACCGGGTTTGTGTTCCCATATCGGCAGAGCCCGCGAACCGTCACTTTATGGACATGCCTTGACAAGACAAGCCTCCCAAGAAACCGCCAGAATAGCAGATGGCCAACACGGTGTCCTAGGCGCACTAATGCACATGCAATGCAAAGAAACACATAAGTGAAATCAAAACAGATATCACGAAGTTCGAGTCAAGCTCTCTAAAATCCTCAAATAGAAGTCGCCAGAAATCAGAGACGCCCATGGGGACCTCATACGCCGACTCTTTGTGTCATGGTTCTAAATCAACCAAAGAGTCCAAATCCGCAAATCGCTTTGAGAAAACAGATTTTTGAAAAGTAGTGCCAAACATGGATCGCTTTGCCAGACATGTAGTCGCCACCTAAATATTTTTTTTAATTGGGAAATTTAGGAAACCCCGACTCAAGGTCAAGGCCACATGTCCGCTATCACCAAAGTGGTCTTGGCTCGAGCTTGGGTACGACGGGAAGGTCACTATGAGCATTCTTTCGCCTCGTCCAAGACCGCCTCTACTAACCGTGATATCCGCTTTTGAAAACTTTATGCTCTTATTCCAGCTATTAACCTAGAATTACTATGTGATGCGACAACACAAAAGTATAGACTAGATCGCCTAACTTGGAAATAAACATTGCATATCCGCTTTTGTCTCAAAAACGTGTTGTTTTTTGCTACTCGCAAGTAGGCTAAAATGCGGATTTCAATGAGTTGTTCCAACTCGTGCAATCCAACCTCCACCCACAGTGCATTCAAACAGCTTTATCACATAAGCATTTAGCCGCATGGCAATCCTATTGTCATGGCAACATTCACACGCATGCGATATGCTAAAGCCATAAAACTTACATCGCACTGTACCAAAACAAGAACTAGTTAGCAAAACATGCATGACCTAGTTCATGTTGAATGGCTAATGCATCACAGGCATAGGTGCAATCTAGAGTAGGCTCGGCTAACCCTAAACATGGCACATGAAATGCTATCACATAGCACGTATTCAATTTGGAATTGAAAGTACGATGCAGTTTGTATGATGTACCGAGCCCGATGCATGTAAACAAATGCATGAATGCACACATGCATTGCATAAGGTATGCTAAAATAAGTATGCCCTAATCTACCATAAGCAGGTAAATAAAAGGGTTAGAAAGAAATGGGGGTTGGAAGACATACACCCACTCACACACACTTATTACAATTGCGCCTCGCCGAGGGACCAAAAGAATATACAAAACCAATAAATAATTAACTATTCTAGCTAATTAAATATTACAAATCAACTAAATTAAATAAATAAACTAATTAATCTATTTAAGCGATAAATGCCTTAAGGAGGGTCGATCGCCCCAGGTGCCCGGACTCGCTGAATCAAGACCGCCTGCAAGTGTGCTCGCTTCTCCGCTTCCTTCTCTCGAAAATTCCCAAACTTCAGAGTGCCTCTCAGAGCACCGGGAGCATCACCGGCCGAGGCAGGAGCCACCGGCCGAGGAAGGAAGCCACCGGCTCGATTTCATTATCGGTCGCTAAGAGGCAATGGCCAAGACTAAAGAGTGCCGACGCCCTTTATCCTCGCAGAACTCAAGAATCGATAGCAAAGCAGAGGAAACCAAAGGCAAGGCAATGCAAATCAAAGCATGTATGCACCAAGCACATCCTCATCATGCTATGGACTCAAGAGGGCATGTGCCTCGATTCCCTGACCACCAATCACAAGATTTCCATGCATGATGGCCCTAAGAACCAAGAGTGCAAATTTGATTTCAAATGCATGCAATGCAAACAATCAAACAAGGGTGCCAAACCTCCATCATGACTTCACTTCAAGAGGCTTAACATACATGCAAATGCAATGATGCAACCCTAAGCATGTTATCTATTATGCACACATGGACAATGGCATGGCATTTATGCAAGCATACAAGCAAGCACATGAACCAAGCATGCAAACCGATTGTAGATTGGGCTTAAACATGAATTGGGCAGCTCTAATAAGGCTCAAAACAAAGGGCCAAAATGCCTAGAAAATGAGACTAAATGCACACACACATATGCAAGTGTTAAGGCCCAAGACTTAGGCATCCCAATCCAACTCTCATGCATACTTACAGAGGCCAACCATGGTCTAATAGCATGCATTTAAAGCTCTGAACTTCATGGTTAAAATGATGCCAGATCATGCACTAGAGCATGCCAAACAAAGCATGTAAATGGCTTAGGCTTAAGACAAGTCAATAGGGCATTAAACCACACTTAGCACAATCATACATGGCAATATTCAAGCACTTAAAGACAAAGTTTTAACGCATAAAACTAAGCCTAAATGACCACCTAGATGGCATCTAGGAAGCATGGAATCTAAGGCATGCAATAAGGCCTAAACATAGAGCATACAAGACATACTCTTAAAGCATTAACAAGGCCGCTAAGGCAATCAAACAAGCATGTATGAAGGACTGAAATGGCATGCAAGATGGTTCCAATCATCAAAAATAAAGCTAGAATAGCATACCACATATTCATGCTTTTGAGGCCAACAAGCCAAATACAAAGAGGCTACCAAATACATGCCAAGATTAGCCAAAATAGCTATGGACAGAGCTAAATCATGGCAAAATAAGCTTACAAGCTTCACAAACCTAAGCTTAAAACATGCTAGAAAATAGGGTAAACAACCTAGTCATGTTAAGGCATAAAAGAGGCATTACAAGGCAACTATACTAAGCATGTATAGGAGACCAAAACCAACTTGAAAACATGTTATATCATGGTAATATAAGCATAGAAAACAAGTCAAACAAGCTCAACACACACTCAAGCATGGGGCTCCTTAAGGAAGCAAAATTTGTCCTTTTCAAGGACATCAAGGAGAGGGGTGGCCCTCTCCTTCTTGAGACTTCAAGGCATGCCTTCACCACTGAAATCCTCAAGATTTCAGTGGTGAAGAGATCCTATCACCAAAGTCTCGGATCTCTCCAAAATAGCACAAAATGGGACCTTTTTCAAGGTCTAAAGGGGTCAAACCTCCCCAAACCACAAAACACTCTTAATATACAATAAAGAGGGTTAAAAATCAGAACTTTTATGTGTTATATGCTAAGCACAAAAACAGTTTTAAACTAGGTAAAAATGAGTTGCAAAAATGGGGAATAAAGGGTAGTTTTGCTTACCCTTGTAGCCTATCTTCACAAAGTTGATGTTGTGCTTCCTTGAGCTCAAAACCACCAAGAACCTCCAAGAACCAACCTCTGGAACCTCGTAACAAGGAGAGGGTGAAACACTAGGTGTTTTAGTGCAATAGTGTGAACTAAACACCTAGTGTACTAAGAGAAAAAGAGAGATATGATATATGTATCTAACTTAACCCTAAAAACCAGAGCTCCAAATTTCTCTAACAATGTCTAATGCTCAAAAATGCTAACCCTAAGTCAAGAGGGAGAGCTTTCTCTTATAGAACTTGTAAACTTACAAGCTAAGCAAACAGAGTTCATCCCTCCATACACGTATGGAGGGGAAGCAATGCTCAAAAGTCATTCAAAATATCTCAGAAAGCAAGTGCACAGTGGTCGGCTGGGCAAATTGGTCATTTCGCCCAAAATAGTGCCGACCGACACAAAAAAGTGCCGACCGGCACAATATAGTGCCGGTGACAACTACAGCCAGCCGGTGGCCTCTAGCCCCAGCCGGTGGTGTGTGGGGATGCCTCATAAAGCATTCCCTGCCCTTCCAAGGCAAATCACAAGTGTCTGGTGCAAAACCAAACACAAACGGTCGAGTTCAGAGGTCCTGAGGCACGGCGCGCGAGCCGAGAACTCCGGGAACTCCAAACGAATCACAAATATGGATAATCACCGAGTGTTCCAACGGTGACGTCCAAGTCTTGAGGACGGTCAAAAATGGGGTGTCTACAATATGCAATATATACAATGATGCATGATATATGCATGTTATTTTTGTTGTTTTTCTGTTTTTTGAAATCTATGCAAAGTGCGAATGATGCATGTTTTTTTTTTTTTTTTTTTTGAAACGCATGCAAAGTGCAAATGATGTATGTTTTTTTTTTTTTTGGAAGCACATGCAAAGTGCAAATGATACATGTGCGTGACAACGCACGTCTTTTGAGATGTATGACAATGCACGTGAACTCGAATGTGCGATAACGAGCGTCGCTTGATATGCATGACAATGCATGTGAGGTTGAATGCGTGACAACGCATGTCTTTCAAAATGCATGACAATGCACATGATCTTAAATGCGCGACAATGCATGTCGCTTGGAATGCATGACAATGCATGTGAACTCGAATGCGCGATAACGCGCGTCGCTTGATATGCATGACAATGTATGTGAGGTGCGCATGATGATGCGACCTAAAGAATGTGCATGCTAATGGAAGTATGACATGCGCATGACAATGCAAGATGTGTGCATAACGAGGCAAGTGAAATGACGTATAACCAACGCGCGTTTCACGACAAAACGTTGTAACGTATGCATGTGGGGCAACTTTCGAATCTCGCAAGAAACAAAAAGGATACACCTCACATGTATTCGAGTGCTACGCACAGAAGACACGGCACAAAGACCGGTTAAGCTTCAGAAATGCATTTTCTTGCACTGCTTTGAGCAATGGAGGCACTATCTTGAGCAATGAAGGCCCCAAACCATATCAAAGACCCAAACAAAGGTGTAGGAGGCTCACCGTCCATGAGGGGAGTCCACTGGCCATCCACCGGCCACAAAATAAGGCCATCGGCCATCTATTTGGCCGATCGGCCAACAATATGGCCGACCGACCAAAAGTGCCTGTTTGGGGCAGTTTTGACATTTCAGCACGAGTCTTTAAATATAGGGCTTCTAGCCCTCATTTCTCACTTTGCCCTAGCTCGAAAATCAGCCCCCCCTTCTCTCTAGGTCGTTTTTCCATCCTTGATCCATGCTTTTGTCGCGTTTTAGAGTCCGTTTCGTCATTCGATTCGCGATCTCCTTCGCGTTTCGAACATTTTGAACTGAACAAATCTTTGTTTCGATGCCTTTTTCTCGATTTCCGCCACTCGGGGTTTGTTTCCCTCTAGTTTTCCTTGGTCTTCATGCTTTTTTTGCACCCTGGCCTTTTCGACCATTTTTCACCCTCCCGGGGTTGACCTTTCGGTTGACTTTTCATATTCTTGCCCGATTTTCACTGTTTCGGCCATTTTCACACCCTTTTCGGCATGGCGGATGATATTCCACGAGGCGGGACTCCCCCGGGAGCAGGAGATGGACCCCGAGGCCGAGCTCTAGCCCTTGAGTGTTCGACCATTCGATCCGACGGCCTACAGGCCGGCGATCCATGTGCTGCCTCCCGACAGCATTCGCCACTTCGGCAGTTTCGTGAGGGGTGTGGCGCCGGAGCTTACTGCGCGAGCCAGAGTCATATCTGTCCTTTGGCGCTTCCGAGGTACACCCTTCTCTGTTTCATTTTCTGCAAAGTAGAATGTATAACTACAATAGTTGATTCTGCCTTTAAACTGTTTAACTTGGATACACCGATATACCGCATGCTGTAATTGACTGTGAACATGCTCGCACCTAATATCTGTTTGAATCTAAACATGTGCACTGACGCTGTATTTTCACTGAACCACCCAAACACACTGACATATCATATGCTGCAGTTCATTGCGGGCACACCGGGACCTGATATCTGTTTGAATTTGAACACGTGCACACACACTATATCTGTACTGAACCACTCGAAAACACTGGCACATCATATATCATAGTTCATTGCAAGCACACCGGCACCCGATATCTGTTTGAATCTGAACACGTGCACACACGCTATTCTGTACTGATTCTGAGCACATTCAACACTATATTCATAATGCCACTTCGCGACTGTTTGTTTTGACCACAAGGAGATTCCCACACCCTACGGGGGTATGGGAACGTCGTCGCACGAGGTTGGTACATGGAGTTACCTGACGCGGTTCGTCGCATCATCGACCGAGCTGGTTTCGAGACCTTTTGTATGGGGCTCTCGCGCCTTATTACGACTAGGTCACTCCTTGCTGCATTGGCGGAGAGGTGGTGGGACACCACCGACTCCTTCCACTTCTCTGCCACGGGAGACATGACAATGACTCCCTTCGACTTCTCGATGCTTACCGGCATCGGGGTAGGGGGTGATCCGATCCCCTTTGACACAAACATGGATGAGTGGGAGGCTGCCCAGATGTACCTGCTTGGCGTCCTACCACCTTGTGCTCGTCCAGGATTTGTGCGATATTCTTGGTTCGAGGCTTATTTTCGGATCCAGGCACCGACTACTCAGGAGGAAGAGGAGCAATATGCTCGCAGCTTCTTGATGTTCTTGCTAGGGACCACTCTCTTCGCCAACCGGGTGAACACCGTGCCCCTTTACCTGCTGAGCGCACTGGTTGACGTGACCAGGATTCGCGGCTACGATTGGGGTGGCGCAAGCTTTGACACTTTTTATGGCTATATGAGCTCATTCTCTCGCCTCAGCGAACAACTACTCGGAGGCTACTAGCAGGCTTGGGAGGTATGTCTTCTTCTTTTATTTTATTTTTTTGCTTTACATTCTCTGTATTCTCTACACTGCACACACTGCACAATACACTGCACAATACACTGCACATACCACTTTCTGCTTTATCCGTGATAACGCTTTATCTCGATAAGTATATCGACGTCTGCTCATATAATCAGAAGTTGTGAGTATATGCCTACTTCCCTAGGCTTGCCCCAGTGCTAGAGGAGGAGATGCCCCATATGATTCCATTCTCTCACCGCTTCGACGTGAGGTGCGAGTGGAGGCCTCAGGAGTTTTTCATATTCTTTCGCCGCTATTTCGATACCATCATCGCCGCAGAGGTATTTTAGAACTTGCAGTTCATTTAAGTTTCGCTTTGCATTGCATTTTCAATAGTAGTAGATAACGAACTGTATTTTGTTTAAGAGAATCAGGTGAAAATGCTACATGATACCCTCAATAATTATTACCGTCACATGTCACTGCAACAAATTAAAATTTTGGAGACAAAATTACTTTTTAATGATAAAATATTTTAATGGTCAAAAATATAATTATTATATTTTTAGTGATAAAATTTGACAATCAATAATGAATTAATATCCTTTTAGTTTTAAAATTTTTATCTCAAAAAATATAACTTTCTAATAAAAAATTATTTTGTTCGTAAAAATATATTTAGTAACGATTTTTTTTTAAAAAAATTTTATATCTAAAAATATCTGATAAAGGGGGTCTTACCACTTGAGCTACCCCTAGTTTAAAAAATAAAAAATTAATTTCCAAACCACTCACATGCTATAACTTAATAGTGTGTTCCATGATTGAAAACATTAACCATGGGTGACCCATTCACTGAATATAGACCTAGACATGATATTTAATGGGAAGTGAGAAAATCTATGAGTTACATCTCCCATTTTGTATCTTAAGTTTCGTTTGAGAAAATATTATTTTAATAATTTTTAAATTTTTTATAAAAAAATATATAGAAAAATAAAAAAAATGATATGATAATATATAGTGATTTTTAACTTTGTAACTAAAATATATAATTGACAAACGAGACCTTAAAAATTGATAAAATATACAATGTAAGAAGTGGAATGTAGAGTGCAAATATAGAGCGTGAATATGGATTCTCTATGTTCATTGGCATCTTATCTCTTATTTTTATTGAAAATTTAAAAATTATTTATTATCATATGTAATATTTTTCTTTTTTTTATATCGGAAAATTTTCACATGTAACAAGTTACTGATTGATATGAATCAGTAGCATTCAAGATTTTTTAAGATGTGACAAAAGCAAGATCTTATTTTAATAGCTTTCCAAAAATAAAAATAAAAATAAAAAGAGACCTACATTAATATAAAATAATAATTTCTTGAGTGATCTTAACTAATTGATTAGCTGACCTAATAGTTAAGTCACATATGATGTGAAACTTACATAAAAGTCACACCAATTAATGGCTAAGATCCCACAGCAACTGCTTGATTTCTATTGACTTGGCAAACATTATTAGGTCCAGGACATACTTTTTCAAAGCGTCTCAAATTTTCAGATTACTGGTTAAATGCTTGGTTAAAAATATATATTATTGTCCTAAAAAATTTAAAAAAAATCTATCACAAAAAGCACAACCAAATGAAAGGGAATTACAAATCAACAAAAGTAAAAATAAAAGAAAAATTAGAAAAATAGGGAGATACAAGTGGGTCTTTGCTATGTTGTAAAAAAAGAAACTGTAGTCTTACTTGAACTAGATCACATATCCCAGTTATACCTCTTTGTTTATGTAATTATTTTTCACTTATTATTTTATTTTTTTCACTAATCTAGAATTCCCTCCCAAAAAAAAAAATAAAATAAAATAAAAATTCAGAAAAAAAAGACTTTCTTGTTTAGATGTTACATGTGGCATTCTTTCATATGACTAGGCTTAGACTTGGACCTAATAATTATCTAGTATATATGTGCAATGAAAGGATTGGTGTCTTGGGAAGTTAGTAAAAGTCGACTTTTTGACATTTTTTGTCTATTTTGTCTTTTTATAGGTAAAAAATGTGAAAAGTAACGTGACTCAAAATAGATAAAAAGTTAAAAATTGACTTTTTTTTTTTTTTTGCTTTCCAAAAGACCTCGACTGAGAGGGTTGGTGCACCATTGTGAGAAAAAAGAAAAAGTTATAAAATTCTTCTTACCCAAATGCCCTCAATAATAATGGCTTAAAAAAAATTCATCCAAAAATTCTGCAAAAAAATTAATTTTATTTTTGAAAGGCCCAAATAGGAAAGAAAAAAAAAATCCTTATTCAAAGGCTCCTAATAATATGATTGTGCATAATTCAAAATTTTAATTAAACAGAAGAAATAAATCAATTTTACATTAAAAAGGTTAGAATATAAACTTTTAAAATATTATTCAAATATAAAATAAAAGCAATACCACCACACACACACACACAATAATAATAATAATAATAATAAAAAAGTAATTCTCATCTCCTTGCTAAAAAAATTACCACTTCCATGATGCATGACAAAGACTAATTGTAAAGGCCTTAATTAATTTGGCTTGAATTGGGATTCTATTAGCAACAAGGCATTTTCTCATAGGAGTCTTCTTCTTACAGTCCATTATTTTAATTGGAGGGTTCTGTTGAAAGTATTATCGGCCTATTTCGGTCCATTTCAATGATGGAGGTTATACATTTTTTAGTGAACGTTCGGGAACAATTAAAAAAACTAATTTTTAGTTAAAAAAAAGATTAAAAGATTAAAAAATCAATAATTTATCATTAACTAAAAAAATTAAATGTAACACCAACTTTTTCATTTACAACAAATTTTAAATTTTTAATAACATTTCAAACACATTATATTTGGACTCAGAGTTTTGATGTACGTCAATAATATACTTCAATCCAACAAATGGACCTAACCATGATATGAATACCATAAAGTCATAAACTTCTGACTAAAAAAAATTAAAAAATTAAAAAATTATTAAAAATCCCAATAAAGCCTAGTGCCCATTTCGCGTAAATTATTTATATAAAAAAATTGCATTAATTCAGATATATTGATAAACACATGTTTTTTTTTTTCTAGAATTCATATGATCAATTATTGACACGTGTGAGAATATTCACCTTTTGAAAGCATGACTATTTGGGAAAAATTGTATTGTTTTCCACGTGAATCACGTGGGATTTGATTTCTCTAGATCCTTAGCTTCAGTATATGAGTGCCAGATGAGGATTAGGTCAAATCAAAATATTTTAATATCTAAATGTTTAGCAGGTTTTTCAAATATATGGACACCCACATACGTACCTTTGCTTGTGTCATGAGATATATAATTGACCCTCCTAATTTCCATTCATGTGGCCAAAAAAACAAAAAATAAAATAAAATAAAATTTCCAAACCTCAAGGGCTTGTTTGGACATCATGTGTTCGAATGAGCCATATCATCTATACTGTAACTTTGTATTTTGGTGATTTGAATGAGCATTTGGAAAAGTAAGAAAGCCACAACTTATTTCTTTGTAGATAATCATTTTTTTGATTTCATTTGAGATATCAAAATTTACTATTTTAATATTTTTATTTTTTTTATTTTTTATTTTTTATTTTTGGTGGGGAGGAAAATTTTACCATATGGATTTCAAATTTTTTTTTTTCCCCCATCTATATGTGGATTCATATAACAAAGTCATGTCTCCATATAGTAGACTCATCATATTTTGAAAGAGTAATTTGTACACACTATTTTTTTGGATAAATTACAAATATACCCTTAAAATTTGATTAAAATACAGATTACTTCTTGTAGTTTAAAAAATTATAAATACCCCTTTTTTTAAAAAATTATTTAACAAAATTAATTAAAAAAAGAAATTCATAATTACTCTCCTATATAATAATAAAATTACCTAAATTATTAATTGAAACATATTTATAACATCATTAAAAGGGACGATTTGTTATGAAATTAGAAACTTGAGGGGGGTGTAATGTAATTTTCAAAATCACATTAGGCGATTTATATTTTAATCAAACTTTAGGGAGTATATTTTTAATTTATCCTTTTTTTTAATGACATTTATAATAATATTATAGTTGTTCTCATATAAAAAATTAATATTTTATTATTGTATGTTACATCAACGAATAGAAAATTTTATAAAACTTTATTAGTTTATAACTATTTTTTGTCCAAAAATAATGATACTTATAACATCGTATACATACACATAATGTTTATTATGCAATACTTAGAAAGTAAACAAATAATCCCATTCAAAGTGGGTTGGAAAAAATCGATAACAAATGGAAGTCCTACTTTTAAAGATGAATACGGTATCACAAAGTCCTATTCAAGGTGATGCATTTTTACTAGCTTTCTTTGCTTAAAAGTCATTTTTATTTTTTTGTTTTTTGATTTAACACATTTAACAAATTTATTTTTTGCCAAAAAATCAAATTTTATTCACTCTAAAAAGTCATTAAAGAAAAAGAGTTAAAATATATCAAACAAAGCATTGACTTTTTTTAACTTTTTTTTTATTTTTTAACTACCTCCCAGATAAAACTAGATGAAATGTAAATGAAATCATACAAATTCTTCCTCACAATTGGAAGATGCCTTCAATAGTTCATACATTTTAGTAGCACCATAAATTGTTCGGGAAATTATACAAAAAATCCCAAGGTTTAGCGCTTTTTCAAATTAAACCCCAGGTTTCAAATTGTGACAATTTTTACTCCACCATTCCACCCGTGTTGCAATCCGATGTCTCCGTCCATCTCCGTCTCTAGTAGTTAACGAAAGAATGATCTGGGCGCCAAAATTGCCCTAATCTTCACAATTTAGGGCAAAAGACACCCCTCAATTCCAATTTACAACTCCATGCAACCCGCTTGGTGATTCAACCCGCAATTGAAGCCACGCATTGAAGGAAGACATCAATTTCATAGTTGATTTTCCAAAAAGCATTGGTCTTTGAGACAGAGGTAAGAAATGGGTTTATTTTTTGTTATTTTATATGATTTTCCCTTTTCTTTTTTCTCCATTGTTGACCGTTTTTTTGTCTCCATTATTGACCTTCATTTTCTCTCCATTGTTGACTTTTCTTTTGTCTGCATTGTTGACCTTGTCTCTCCATAGTCATCCAAACTGTTTTCTATTCCATCAAAATGAAAGACAAAAATGAGTGAAGGTAATAGCTGGGTTGGGAACAATTGGGGTGAGTTGACTGGTTGCAGCTATGGGTTAAGAGCAAATATCAGAACTTCGTGGACTCATGCTATTCCTGCTAGGAGGTTTTTGGGTTATCTTAATTATGGAGTAAGTGCATACAAGTTTCTAGTAAAGTCAGTTAGCAATTTTTCAGTATTTATAGAAAATTGAGAATAAAGTAATATGTTCAATTTGAAGAAGATAACAACTGTATGGAAGATTCACCCAAAAATAATTGCTCATTTGTTTATGTTTGATTGCAATTACAGAAAAATGGGGCTTGTGGTTACTTTTCTTGGTACGATCCACCCACATATGCTTGTGGTAGACAAGTGTTGCCGAAGTTGGTGGATAAGGTTGCAACACTAGAAGAATGTGTCAATGAGGTTGCACAATTAGAAGATGTTGTTCAACGTTATCGTGCACAACAGAAGTGGCTTGTCATTGCCTTGATTGCTACATTGCTTATAAATCGACTATTTGTACTCCAAAATAGTGTTTAGGCTTGCTATGTAATTGATAATATGTGTTTTGGCAGGATACATTACTTCCACAATGTCTTTTGTAATGGCAATGTTTTTGTTGAACAATGACAATGTCAATTGTGTTTGGTTTCTTATGGGGAAATGCTTTGTGCATTGCTATTGTTTTGTGATAATCAAATGTAAATAAAATGTTTGGTTTGAAATGATTTGTGAAATGCTTTTGTTTTGTAATTACAATGGTTTTGTTATCAATTGGTGAAATAGTTTTGTTTTGTAATAGTGCAATGGTTTTGTAATGGTTTGTCTAGCTTCAGCATGTTGTCCCTACATTCATGTACAATGATAATAACCATATAAGCATGGTCAAAATTGATAACTATACAAGCATATAAAACCTGGTTTGACATATGCATAACAACCACAACAAAGCAAGCCAGCCAAAGAAGCATATGAAACGTGGTTTGACATAAGCATAAGAACCTGTTATTTTCATGAATGAACTTAGAACATAATTCAAGCCAACCAAACATTGGGGTTTCAACCACTCAACCATTGAAGGATAATAACCATACAAGCATTGTTCAAGGTTTCATAACCCATATGTACAACATAATTGTTCCAAAAGCCTATTTTAATTACAAAACTGGTGAGTAAGGTAAAATAAACCATGAACATTCCAAAAATCCCATGAATATTACAAAAACCCTATTTTAATTACAAAAGTGTTCAAAACCACTTGTTCACACTACACTGGCTGCCCATTACTTGCTTATTGCCAATGTCTGTTGCTACTGATCGGGTCATTTTCCTTGGTTTCCCATTAGTTGATTCTGCAACACCACTTACTACTGCTGGCCTCTTCCTAGATTGACAACCATCAGCTTGTACTTGGCTGCTCTCATCTTCTCTAAATAATGCAGCTGTCCTAAAGCCCATGAATGTCTGCAAAAGAAGTTTGTAATTAGTAACATTAATAATTTATTACTAACATAATGTTTATTTACTTTCATTCAATGGAATACTTACACTACTATTGGATTTCCCAGAAAGTCCACTTGTCTTTCCTTTCACTGGACCCTTGCAAGTCCTTTGATTGTGACCATAACAACCACATTTAGAGCATTTTAGGGTAGACTACCTCCTCTACAACTTGTATGGATTCTTAGGCTCATTTGGGTCCCTAACTTTATGTTTGGAAGGCCTACCAGTTGGTTTTTTAAGCTTAGGAGGTAGAAGAAGGTCACATCCTGTTTTAGGCCACAAATCTGGCCCATTCATTAGATTAATCAATGCCTCATAAGTCCTCAAAAAAGTTTCCTTCTTGAAATATACATGAACATAATCTTCAACCATCTCCTTCTGAAAAAATATAGCAACTACCCCATGGGGATAAGGGATTTCAGTGAGGTCACGTCTCAAGCATGTGTATGTCCTATTCTCTAAGTTCATTACATACCTATCCCCTCCATGTCTGACTTCAAACTCAGTACCTCCTGACCATGTAGGTGTCCATACTCTGGACTTTAGCTTCCTCTTTTCAACTTTGCATTGTATCTTTTCATAAATGGGCCATTTGTACTTCAGTATGCTGTCTCTACATTCATGGATCCTCACCATCAAAACCTTCCTTATCATCTCCATCATGGTAAGGATGTGTTTGTCCTTAGCGTGTATCACCCATGAGTTAAAGCATTCAGAGATGTTATTGAGGAGCCTATTGGATTTGGTTCTTGGACTAAACCCATGCCTAGACCATTGGACTGGGTTCACTCTCATCATCCAGTCATATGCCTTACTATCTACTCCATGCAGCTTAGTCATGTGCCTCTCTCATTCAACCCTTGTGTATGCTATTGCTGTCTTCCAAACACAATCCTTCAACTCCTTCCCTTTAAACAATTTCTTGAAATTTGCATACAAATGTCTAAAACAGAACCTGTGATTGTTTCAGGGCATACCAATCTCAAGCTTGGAACAAGTCCCTGTAACAAAAACAGATAAAATAGCCAAACAATTAATTGACAACATTATTCTAGGAATGACATAATGATAAAAGTATTTCAAAACATAAGGAATACATAAAAATATTTACCTTCTGTTGATCAGTCATAAATGTCCATCCTCAATTAGGCCAATATCTTGTAACAAGTTATGTAAAAACCAAGTCCAGCTCTCCTTACACCCTGCCTCAGCTATAGCATAAGCTATTGGATACATTTGATTGTTTCTATTCTATCCAACAGCTACAAATAACTGCCCTTGCCAAAGTCTTTTAAGAAAACAAGCATCCAACCCAATGATGGTCTCACACCAGATAGAAACCCTCTCCTAATTGCACCAAGGCATACATAAATTCTCTGAAATCTAGGCTTAACTTCTAATTGAGGCCTCTATACATTTATGTCAGCATTAGTACCCTCATTGGTTCTTTTCAAGTCAGCTGCATAATCTCATATCCTACTATATTGTTCAGCATTGGTTCCCTCAATCTTCTGAATTGCTGTCTTTTTGGTTCTATAAGCTTTCATTGTTGACACACTTACAAAAAAATCCTCTTTGATACTTTCCTGAAACTCATTCACTTTCAATGTTGGGGTGGTCCTAAATTTCTGGACATACTTCTCTGCCAACCAAGAACTAGTCATTTGTCTATTCTTGTAAGTTCTACAACAAAAGTGTTTAGGTTGATATGTTTTTATCTGCAAAGTGTTCTCTCAAGTCATCTTGGATGCATACAGTCTCCATTCACACCCAGCACTACAATTCACTTGAACCTTTCATTTTTCACTCTTAGTAAACTTCACATCATATCTTTCTTTTACTGCATATTCCTTGACAGCGTCTTTGAACTCATTTGCAATATTAAACAACATTCCTACTTTGAATTCTATGTTTTGCATATCAACCTCAAGCCTAAATTCAGGGCACTTAGGCCTGTTGTTATTATCCTCATCATCAGAGCTTGTAGGGGTAACTAGTTCTTTCTCAGATGAATCTGTGTCATTCACTTCACACTCACGACCTTCTTTAAGTCCTTCTTCATTGACATCTCTCTCAACATTACTATCAAACATGTCTGATGGGTCATCATTGACATCACTATCAGTGTTTGAGTCCTCTTGATAGTGATCATTGTTGTAATTTTTATCATTTTCCACATCTTTTACAGGCACATCAATAAAGAATAATGCAAGATGAGCAATATTTGCATTATGTGGCTTATGAAGCTCAATAAACAGCTCTAAGGTATTTGTATTTTCCAACAAACAATACATTTCTCTAATATCATCATCATTAGCCAAAACTCTTAACCCTAAGACCACATTTTTGTTGGGAATCCTATAGAAAATATGCATGTAATAAAAAACACCCAACTCCTTCAACATGCAGCTAATCTCTAGGACGGATAATTTATCAACATCAACTGCATCAAATACATCCACATTACCCCCAACATAACTCCTTTCATCATTCTCAATAAAATAGCCACTGTGGTGTATCAGAACTTTAACAAAACTTGCAATTACTGCATCCATATATAAACAAAACAATAATGACTAACTATGGGTTCATTTGCAAAACAAAGCATATTAAAAAAACAAAACCCTCATATAAAGCAACTTGGCCCACAATTCTCCATCTATGGAGACAAAATATGACAGAAAAGCAAACACAGAAGACCCTACAAAAATAATGGAGACCCTGGGACCACAACGTATTCAATCATACAAAGGCATGCATACAGTCGGAGACAAAAGCAATGTCACAAAGCAATAAACAATAAGTGTGCATCGACAATGGAGAGTAAAACAATGTCATAAACGAATAAACAATGTCAACAATGGAGACAAAAAGAAGGTCAACAATGGAGAAAAAAGAAGGGAAAATCGTATAAAACAACAAAAAACGAACCCATTTCTTACCTCTATCTCAAAGACCAACACTTTTTTGAAAATCAACAATGAATTTGCGGTCTTCCTTCGATGCGTGGCTTTAATCACAGGTTGAAAAAGGCGCTAAATCCTGAGATTTTTTTTGTGTAATTTCCCCTAAATTGTTTTGAGCCTTGTTTGGGGCCTTGTTTGGGAACAATTAAAGGAGTTCCCCCCATCTCTCTACAAAAACCCAAAAATAAGTTTGTATGAAATAAATCTTTAATGCGACTCGTTTAGTAAATTTATGAAAAATAAGATTTTACCCTTAGTACTTTCAGAAAGACCATCGGTTCCTACAAAGGTTCCACAGTAAGAATGATAGTTTCTTGTCAAAAAGTAAGTTTGGAAAGATAAATTTTTTTTTAGGTTAAATTCATTTTATCCCCTTGTAATTTAGGGTTGGAGCACTTTACCTTCTATGGTTCAAGTATAATTAGAAAGCCCTCATGCAGTTTTGGATTAAAATATCACCGTTAAATTTTTCATCCAAATTAATAGAAGGTGTATCACACACATCATTTTTTAAAATGGATTTGATTTTCTAAAAAAATTAAGTGGCATTAATACAACAAAAAGACAATTTTACCCCAATTTTCTTCAGACCTAAAATTAAATTAATATATTAATTAAAATAAAAACATATATATATATATATATAATTAAGGATTGATCTAAAATATAAAATATAATTAAATAAAAATATAAAATATATAATAATTAAAAATTGATCTCAAATATGATTAAATTAAAATTAAATTAACATGCTGAAAAAAATAATAAGTAATTAAGAATTAGAATTATTTGTGATTTAAAATATAATTAAATTAAAATTAAATTAAAAAGTAAGGAATTACAATAAATAATTAAATATTTAGGATTGGTTGTGATCTAAAATATAATTAAATTAAAATTAGAATAAAAAGTTAAGAATTATAATAAATAATTAAAAATTATAACTATTGTGATTTAATTGAATTAATGTTAGACATTATAAATTATGTGTATGAAAGAGGAAAGAGAAAGTAAATAATAATAAAAAAAGTATAAAATTTGAGAGTATTATAGTCTTTTCACATCTATAGTTAACGGTTGCACTTTGGTCCAAAATCACATGGGAACTTTTTGGCTATATTTAAACGATAAGGGGTAAAATGCTTTTGCCTCAGAGTAATGTCAGAAACCCCAAAAAAAATTTCTAAAAATTTTATCAAAATTTCTATTAAATATCTCATATGGGTGTGGAACACACACAATGTGGATCTCACACCCATGTAAAATATTTGGTAAATTTTTTTTATAGAATTTTTAGAATCTCTAATACTTTTGAACCATAAAGGGTAAAATAAATTTTACCCACTTTTTTTTTACCAATTACTAAATGCATCAAATTTTTTAACATTTAAAGATAATAATAAAACTACTAAAAAAGCCACTGTCATATCCCATTTGATAACTTTACTATTTTAGTATGAAAGTCAAAAAAATCATTATATAAAAAAATCAAAGATTCATTTTTCTTTATATTTTTTGTATCTTTTTTTTTTCTTCTTCTAGAAAGTCAAAAAATCATATTAGACATATTATTTTATTTTTTTTACCTCACAGTTTAACTTAAAAATTAAAAAATTTCTAAAATAGCATGTTTCCAAATAAGGTGTCAAGCTACATCAAGATGAGACCATTTCTTACCAGACTTTTTAAAAAAATGAAATAAAATTGAGACATTCAAAACAATTTTTCTCTCTCAAAAACTAAAAATAAAAATAAAATGAATTTTTGTTAGGGGAAATTACCCACAGTGGGATCTTCAAAAAATTATTACATATCCATGGAAAACTTTTCAATTTTAATTATTAATATTGATAAAATTTATCATTAATTTATAATTATTTTTTAAAGGTATAGGTGTGAATTTTTTGTTCTTTTTTTTTTTCAACCTCTTATTGTGTGAGGAAATGTTTTGATGTGCAATGCGATGTAATTTTACAGAAAATTACATAAGTTTTCACAAATTTTCATAAATGATCACACAAAAATATATAAATTGAATGCAAATTTACGTAAATTCATAGAAATTTATGTGATTATGTGAATTTGTATTGAATTTATGCATTTTTGTGAGACTACTTATGTAAATTTATAAAAACTTATATAATTTTATATAGAGTTACATATGGTGTACAATTTACACCCAAGATTTTTCATATATTTTAGGGTAAATTACAAACATATCTCCTGAGATTTGCTTGAATTACAAATTATCCCATGTGATTCTAGAAATTACATTATGCCTCCTAATGTTTCTAGTTTCATAACACATAGGTGCTTTTATTAATAAATCATTAAGTTAATTAATAATTTTTAATAATGTTAAAATTTTATTTTAAAATTTTATTTCAATTAATAATTTAAATAATCTTATTATTATATAGGTGAACAGTTAGAAATTTTACTTTTTTAATTAATTTTATTAAATAAAAATTTTTAATAAAAAGATATTTATAATTTTTCAAATCACAATAGGTATATTTTTATATTTTATTATATATAATATGAGATAGTGATGCAAAGCCTTAGCTAACCTTTGGAAAGACCAGAGGTCAAGATCCTCAATAGTAGGTAGGCAAGGAACCTTGAAGATTTGGCTATTCTCGTACAATGTTTTAAAAATCAGATCGGTGCGTGAATCAAAAAAAAAAATTGTATAAACGGGTCAGCGGTTCAACCGTCGAGTTGAATCAAAATCGAACCGTGACGTAATAAATATATTAAAATTATATTTAAATAAAAATATAAGTAATAAAATTATAAATTAAAAATATTAAATTATCTTAAATATTTGTCCTAATATTTTTTTACTGAAAAATATAATAATATATTTTAAAATATTATTAATTTCAATTTTGGAAGATGAAATCAAATATTTAATATTCCTTCCATATGATTTTAATTCAAATAATTTGATTGAAAGGAGAGCAAAAATTTTGGAGGGATATCAAAATTTCAATATTCCCTCCAATACATTTGATTGAATCCCACATAAATTTCTTGAGTCTTTTTGAAAGAATTTTTTTCTTATAAATAGGTGAAGACTTTCACAATAATTTCATCAAGCTCTTAATGGGATTCCTCACAAGAGAAGACCCTTGAAAAAGAGTTTCAAATTAAAATTTTCTTATATTCTTATATTTTATATATATATATATATATATAAGAAAGAAACAAAGAAAATAAGTAAATAAAAAAAATCGAGCCGGAGAGCGCAGCGAACCGGCTTCGGGTCGACCGGTTCATTGGTTCAACCGCTGATTTTTCCGGTTCTTGCTAAATATGCCGGTTTTCATCTTTGGCCGGTTTAGAGGGTATGTCCGGACCGAAACCCCGACCGATCGACAATTCAACCGGCCGAGCCGACCAGTCCGATTCGATTTTCAAAACCTTGTTGTCATCCCCACTTGCGCATACTTCCTAAAATTAATTCTACCTTACTATTTCATGGAAGAACCGTGTGGGGCACGCGTTCACTATGGATTGATCTTTATTACACAACATTTGGAATTCTTATTACAGTGTCCACCGTCTCAATCTATTATAATTTTTTGGTCAACAAAAATCTTAGGATAAATTACAATTTGCACCCCAACATTTTACATATAATGTCATTTTATTCCTTGGTCTTTTAATTATCATAATCAACCCCACAAATTTGGAATCAAATAGCAATTATGCCCAATCATAAAACGTCATTTAAAAAACTGACTGAGAAAAAAAAGTCTAGGGACTTAAAGTGAGATTTTGATAAAGTACATGAATGTTAAGGACTAAAGTGGAGGGGTTAAAATAAAATTTTGATAAAAATATAGGAATGCTACATGTAATTAATATTTTCACATGGTTCTCTGCTAGCTTTCGAAACGACGCCATATAAATCATTTAGAGGACTGACACAGAAAATTAAAAGTTTAGCAGGTAAAGTAAGATTAGATGTAAATTGTCGGGTTGCAAAGTGTAATTTGTCCAAAATCTGACTTTTTACCAACAACTTCAACTTTAGCTTTTCAGTTACACCCCCGTTTGGAACCTTAGATTGAGTGATTTTGTGAGAAAGGAACAGAAATGAACAAAAATTGAACAATTTTCTTATGTTTGAATTATTAGTTAGATGAGAATATGTGTGAAATGATGAGAAAATATGAGCAAGAGAACTCTTTTATCTTACAAGTTTACTTTATCACTAAAAATAACAAAATTTGATGAAAAACTTGATAATTGGTTATATACTTTTCATAATATAGAGATTGTCTATTAAAACACAAAGAAAATAAAAAAAAATTCTACCCATACCCTTTTATCACACACTTTTCTTTCTTTTACATCCAAACATGATAATGAAAAAATACAATCATTTCATTTCTTTTTTCGCTTCACAATCTAAACGAAATACTTGGCGTCATTTGGTACCAAAGCCTCGATAGTGGGCTATGCTAAAAATTTAAAACCTAAACCCATGCCCAACTCATTGACTACGGTTAGTCAACAAGTAACGTTTGAACTAGAATCATGAGATACTTTTAAAGCTCAAGCCCTACCAATGATCTTAAAAATATGTATTTATGGACTTTGTGCCTTGCCCACATGAGCCTAATATTTGCTTTAATTTAAATTTTTTTTATTAAATTCAAAATAAATTAGAAAATTTTAAAAATTATATGAGAAATTTAGTCAAAATCACTCAATTAGACCCTTATTTGGTGAAAATAACAGTCTAATTTATTTTTCTTCATAAATCCCCTAAAAGAAAAATACAAAATTAAGTAAGGACAAAATAAAATATCTGTTTTTTTTTTTCTTTCTTAGACAATATTGTCAGAGTAACATGTTACTGTGAACCAGAGTAACATGTTACTATCAAACAGAGTAACATATTACTGGGAGATACAATAACATATTACTGTCAAATAAAGTAATTGTCAAATAGCGTACTATCAAATAGAGTAACATGTTACTGTGAGACACAGTAACATATTATTGTCAAATAGAGTAATTGTCAAATAGACTAACATGTTACTATGAGATAAAATAATATGTTATTATCAAACAGAGTAACATGTTGCTGTTACTGTTACTGTTTACATCAATTTTAATGGTAATAATTTTTTTTAAAAGAATTTCATAGTCAGTATAGATCTTATTTGATAAATCTTGATGAGAGAATTCTAAAAATATTAATTTTATTAAAAATTGACATTTTCATCAAAAGTTATATTATTTTAAAGTTTAATATTTTGACAATAGTGATATTTGTTGGACTTTTCAAGTAAAACTTTTTGTTCTTGTCTTTAATGCATTAAAATTTTATTATGAAGGGGTTTTGACCAAATATTTCAAACATTTTTCTCATAAATAACTGATAATTATATTTTTTAATTTATTGAAATTATTTTTTAAAAAGGTTATTTATACTAAGATTCCTTTAACTAATAACGAGTTTCATTTTATTATTTATGAAGTCATTTATATTAACCCCTCAATTATAAAAATTGTATAAATACACCATTTTTAAAAGTAATCTAGAGGAGGTGAAAGCAATGTATTTTCATAAAATATCAAAATGTAGGAGGGAGTGTTGGTGAAAATACTAGAAGAATTATATTTTGCTGATAAATAATGCAAAGAAAATGAGATACAAATAGATCAGGCTATGGCATGGATATCTCATTTTTTTTAAGGAGATCAAGCCGACTGCGGTAGGAAAAACCAAAATACCGATGTAGTAGTCACGAAACTATGACTTGTCCCCTCCAAGATACTACAGCCCGACCACTTGTCATATGGTTCAGGCCAACTCTGCACAAGATAGTGAACCCAAAGCTCCACTAAGAAAAAAAAATACCCTTCTTTGGCTAGTAATCTCTCAAGTATAGAAAAATAGTTGGTGTAGAAAAGAGTAGATTAGATGAACAATTTATAGGCCACTGGTACCTTACAAATTACACGCAAAAATAAAAAATAAAAATAATAACCATTAACTCACCACCAACCCCATGACCTTTCAATTAATCTCCATTCATGAACAAAACAAAAAGGTCACCAAAAACAAATGAATCTCCATTCACCAAACAAAATGAGATTCATGAATAAGACAAAATAAGATTCATGAACAAGACAAAAGGTCATATTAAAAGAAAAAAATATATAAATAAAATATATTAAAATGGTTTAACAATCCCCCACTCATTTTAATATCAATAAGGACAAAAGAGATTACCAACCAAAGATAGATAGTATGCATCATGAAGGTGTGCTCTGCATTGAACCTTCTTTAGTAAAATAGCAACTTTTACTCTAGAGTTAGTAGTGGTCTCGAACTTGAACTATGACTATTTAGGAGAAATAAAGTATTACTGCTCACACATAATAATCCAGGTGTTGACATGAGCTTTTAATAGCAAGTACATTACGGCCTTGTGACTATCCCAATTTTCATTAGAATATTTGAGAATAAGCCTTGTTCTATAGAAAACGGCCCCACTTTCATGCTCACATAGGTGAAATATGTCAAAGATGTTCTTATAATTTACACACCCCACTCAACAAGAGCTACAAAATTTCATTAAGAGTATAAAAACTCAACCCTCCAACATTACATGACAAATGCACTTACATCATAGGATGGACAACAAAATATTAAGAAGTGCATTTTTTACAACCATCATATGATTCGTTTTTCCCATTGAACCTAGTTACAGGATCTCTGGTCCCCAGGTTGGGTGTCCTTATACATGGTTTATGATTTTATAGGCTTCAAACCCATCCCCATCGATGTATTCCAGACCCTATCTGTCACCAAGGCCTTGGTTAACGGATCCACAAGATTATCACAAGATTTTACATAATTCACAATTATAATGCCATTACTTAAATAAGATCTCACATTACTGTGTTTCCTTCGAATAGGTCTAGATTTACCATTATAAAAATGATTGTTCGCTCTACTAATAGCAGCAGTGTTATCACAACGAATTAACACAGAAGGAATTGATTTTTCCCAAAAAAGGATTTCATGTAACAAATCTGTCAACCAATTCCCTTCCTCATATGTTGAGGCTAATGCTATAAGTTCATGTTCCATTGTAGAAGTAGTAATTATAGTTTGTTTTTTAGATTTCCAACATATAGCACCACCACCTAAGGTAAAAAAAAAAAAAAAAAAAAGAAGAAGAAAAACCCCGAGTTAGACAGAGAATCACTTGACAAATTGTTCCAATTGGCATCATTATATCCCTCAAGTACCGCAAGATATTTATTATAAAATGAACCATAATTTTTGGTACTAGATAAATATCTTATAATTCTTCCTATGGCTAGCCAATGATCTCGACTTAGCTTGCTAGTAAATCTGTTAAGTACTCCAACAGCATATGCAATGTCAGGTCTAGTACAGTTAGTAGCATATCTCAAACTACCAATCATGCTAGCATATTTCTTTTGATTAATCACTTCGTTTTCATTTGTTACAATAGATAAATGTATACTTGCATCAAAAGGAGTAGCAACATGTTTATAGTCTATAAAGTTATATTTCTTTAAAATTTTCTCAACATATTGCGATTGATCAAGAAAAATGACATCATTAGTCTTCGTAATTTTAATTCTCAAAATAAAATTGGCTTCACTAAGATCTTTCATATCAAAGTGACTATTAAGCATATTTTTAGTCTCATTTATAATATGCAAATTAGAGCCAAAGATAAGTAAATCATCCACATATAGGCTAATAATCACATGTGCATTCTCACAAGTTTTATAATATATGCACTTATCACATTCGTTAGTCTTATAGCCATTCTCAACCATGTAGGAATCAATTTCTCATGCCACTATTTAGGAGCTGGTTTTAAATCATAAAGGAATTTATTTAGCTTACACACCTTGCTTTCTTGGCCAGGCTCCACAAAGCCTTTAGGTTGGTCTATGTAAATCTCCTCATCTAGATCTCTATTTAAAAATACTGTTTTCACATCCATATGATGAATTTTTAAATCATGAATTACAGCCACTGCTATCAACAGTCTAATGGATGTAACTCTAGTAACCGAAGAAAAAATATCAAAGAAATCAAGATCAACTTGTTACTTAAAACCTTTAGCGACAAGTCTTGCTTTATATTTATCTATAGTTCCATCTGGTTTAAATTTTTTACGAAGGACCCATTTATGCCCAATAGTTTTACAACCTAGAGGTAAATCTACTAGCTTCCATGTTTTACTTGAAAGTAGTGAATCTATCCCATCATTTATAGCCTCTTTCTAGAAAATAGCTCAGGTGATAATAAAGTTTCTTGCACCGTAAGAGGAATTTCTTCCATATTATAAAGATAATAGTCAAGGCCAAAATCTTTTTCAACTCTAGCTTATTTACTCCATCATGGTTGGATTTGAGAATTTTCTCGCTCTTGAAAAACTTGAGATGGAGTAGAAGAGTTAGGCATGGATAAAATATTTTAGAAATTATTTGACTCCCACTATTTCTAGATTTGAAAGGAAATTTATTTTCATGAAAAATAGCAATACCTAATTCAAAAGTAATATTATTTTCCATATCAAAAAATCTATAAGTTGTACCGTGCAATGCATACCCAAGAAAAGCACAAGTGGTAGCTCGTTCATACAATTTAGGTCGTTTTGGATCTGTAAGCCTCACAAAAGCTAAACAACCCTAAACCCTCAAATAACCTAGATTTGGTTTATGCCCTCGCTATAGCTCGACTTTTCGTACTCCTTTTGGAAGACGACTAGCCCTACAGTATTGGACTCCTATGGTTCTGAATTTGATTTCACAAGTACAATGTGAAAAAGATAAACACCAAAGAGTTGAAATCTGGCAAATCTTTTGGAAAATCGATTTTGATCAAAATGCCAAAAAATGAATTACTTTGGCAGATATAGAGTCGCTACCTAAATATTTTTGAAAAATTTAAGAAACCCATGACTCGTGCCAAAGGCCACGTGTTCGTTATCACTAACATTGTCTCAGCTCGGGAACTTAGGTACGAGGGGAGAAGGTCATGAATTGAGCACCCCCGCTCGCTTGATCAAAGATCGGCCTCTACTAATCATGATGTGATTCTTATTTACATTATATGCTCTTGTTTCGATTTATTAGGCTAACTTACTATGTGTTGCACACACAACTATAGACTAAGTTGCAAGAATTGGAACACTTGATCTCATGTTTGTTTTTGAAAATTGTTTCGAATATGTACCACTTGAAAAAGTGATTGCATATATACATTACTCAAATTGTTCCAATTCAAGCAATTAGCCTTCATCTACAGGCATTCAGGCAATTTATCACTTAAGCAATTACCATCATGGCAAGCATGTTAGACATGGCAACAATCACATGCATGCGATATGCTAAAGCACAAAAATGCTCACCTCGTACTCCAAGGCAAGCCAAAAGAAACAAAAAAGTTAGAAACATACACGCTCCTAACTAATACAACATGACTAATGCAACACATGTAATAATGCAATTAACAGGCTTGGCTACTAATTATGTCATGTGAGTCAATTTGATAGCATGCGGTTTAAACATGTATTCAATGAAATATTTAAACGACAATGCATTATTAGAATGATGAACTGAGTGTTGATGCATACAAAAGAAGTGGATGCAAATAATGGAGTATGCTAAAAGAAACATAATGTTCTAAAACTAACCATCATAAGCAAGTAAATAAAAGGGATAAAGACGTGGGGTTGGAAGACATACACATTATTACAATTGTGCCCTCATGCAAGAGGGTCCGAATAAACTAACTAGCTATGCTAATTACCTAGCTATTACAACACGAATTAAATAATTTAGTTAAGCTACTTAACTAATTAATTACAATAACAAATTAATTAACTACTCTAGCTAACTAATTACTTACAACAAATTAGAACTAAATAATGAATTACAAATTAACTAATTACAACATGAATACAATATGAGAGAAGTATTAAGCAAACTACTCTAACTACTCTGCCTCGGTAAACGAGAAATGCTCAAGCATGCGTGGATTTTCACCCGAAAAAGGCCACTGCTCTGCTGCTAGATGCCTCTGTTGCACAGTAGAACACTTGCACTGTTTTTCACCTCAAAACCACCTTTATGTTGTTTCAAAAGTCCACTGCCTGGTTTTGCAAAGGTAGTTGACAAGCTAGAAGTGGTGGCCTACCGGCCACAAATTATGGTCTGCCGTCCACAAAAGGTGTCCTCCCGGGCACTAATGCCTGGTTTTTCCTACTGCAATAGAGAGCAAATAAAGAAAACACAACATATTCTCAAGGGTTGTTTGCACAACTTATCCCTCCTTGTCATCAAACAGCTCAAAAGAGTAGTAAACTTGATTTACAAACCATCAATCGATGCAATTTTATTGCATGATGGCCTATGAACCAAGGTGTACAATTTCAATAAATGCAACATAAAAGACTCTCAAACATCCTCCCTATCATGGATTGATCAAGGAAAGTGGTTGACATTGACTTTTGAACCGTTTACATCACTAGCAAGTATGAAACGACTCAAGACTCAATGGGTTCAATTAACGTCAGATTGAACCCAAGTTGATTTTATTATCTTGCATCACTTTTTAGTCCTAATTTTGTTACTTCATTTTAAATTACCAACCAATCCTTAGTAAATTAAGTCCAAAATTGAGCTTTAAGTCCTTTAATGGAAAGAAGCATCAAACAAAAAGTTGTTTTTGGCATGAGAGAGTCATCATGCCGTTGGTAATGAACCCGTAAAGGGATTAAATCATTAAGCACGATACCTCTATCTCAAGCTTAAACAAACAAGTAGTTTGAAACAACTTTCAAAGCAAAGAAAAAGCCAAGAAATGAGGGAGATTTCATAGGTGATTAGAGATAAAAACAAGTATGAAAAGCAAGAAATAAATACTATCAACTCAAATAGGTTGGTGGCTAAGGCCTAAACCACCAAACCTATGAGGACTATTACATTACAAGCATGCTATACAAAGCTCAAATGAAACTAACACATAAAAACAGTCCTAATATACACTAAAATAGTGTTGGAATTGAAGTAAAAATAGCTAAAAAAGTAAGCTAAAATAATGGAAAATTTAGGCTAGTAAACAAGCTAGATGAGGGGTGGCTAACCCCTCTATTTTAGGGACCTCAAAACATGATTTTTAGTCTTTGAAAAACTCTGAAATTCAGTGGTAAAAAGCTCAAAAAAAGTTGACAAAGAGATGGGAAACACAAGTGTCAAGGCTTAAGAGACAAGGTGTAAAGAAGGGTGGTTAACCGCTCTACCTTTAATAGCCTTAAACCACAAGCCTCAGCCCAAAAAAATAGTCCAAAAATTGTTCAAAAATTGCAAGAAAAGATGGGAGAGAAGTAGTGTAGAGATGGTACAAAACACTAGAAGGTATACCTCTTGAAGATGAATACTTCTTTGAGTTACAAACCACCAATTTCACACTCTCAAGTGCCTTAAGACCTCAAATTCAAGCTCAAATCACCTCAGCAAGAAGCTCTCTAGGTTTGGTTTAGAGTGTTTAGGCAAAGATTATGCAAGTTGTAAGAGAGAGAGAGAGAGAGAGAGAGAGAGAGAGAGAGAGAATTGTAGAGAGAGATGAATTGTCCAAAATTTGCTCTTCAAAAATATTTTCTCACTCCTAAATTTTTCTAACTTGAAACCAAGAGAGAAGGTCCTCTATATAGAGAAATATATGAGCTTCAGCCAAAAATATCTATATACAGACATATGGAGCAATATGGGAACAGCTAGTAACAAATATCTGTAAAAATCTGCTTTTGACACCGGCCACTTCTTTTGGTTGGCAGGCCACTAGTAGGGGACACTTGGCAGGCCAAAACACTCAAAATGGCCAAAATTTGCAAAGCTGGCCAGCAGGCCACCATTTGTAGCCGGTCACAAAAATCTACTTCTAGACCCGATTTCAAATAGGCATATCTCCTTCATCCAGACTTATTTTAGGTCATTGTTGAGTCTAACTTGAAGCCTCGGAAGTCTAATTTCCAATGGTGGAAACCTTACATCTAAATTCTAAGTGTGGAAAGAGATATGCCTATTTAAGTGAAGGTTGCTCAATTTTGTCTTAACGGATTGATGCCTAACTTCTCCCCTAACTAGGTTTATTCCCTCCCCTCTTATTTTCTTCAACTCCAAACCTTTAAATAAGATGTTTTAAATATTTTTTCAAAGATTTCACCTCTTTTTCATATATTTCCACTTTGTCCTTGCTCGATTTTATCAAAAAATGTAAATTTTAACGAAATACGAGTCTCGAAACATCGTAGAAATATTTTCAAAAATATTTTGAAAGAAAGGGTTTTAAGGTCTAAAATAGTTTTGGTCAAAAATAGGGTGTAAGGTTGGGATTTAGAAGCCCTTATTGTTGAACAAACCGAACATACCAAACATTTGCATAGGAGAATTTTCATCATCAAGTGATCAATCAGCGGTGCCCAAGTCTTCAGGGCGGTCAAAAATGGGGTGTCTATAGTTGCTCCTTTTTGATAGAGCTCAAAGTCATGAAGTGACGTGAGTGAATGTCAAAGCCCGAAGACGATCCATTTTGACAAGGCCATAAGACTTGGGCAAACAAAAAAAATGCAGATACAGTTGGTTGAACCTCGAGGGTTACCTACGTATCCCTTTGCAAGAAATCAAACCAGCGTAGTTCAGGGGTAGGATGCAAAATAATACACAATGCAACAAAACAAAGTAATGATATAAAATGTAATAAAATAATCAAACCACACTGTAGACTGCTCGGAACTCCGCTTCGCACGCGAGGGCGTGAATTGTAGTTCTTAGCTACTACAGTTCGAACTCATGTCGCTGTTCTGAATCGAATTTCAAAAAGTGCAATATGAGACTGATGAATCACCAAAGAGTCCAAATCCGGCAAATTGTTTTGGAAAATCGATTTTAATCAAAAAGCGCCAAACATGGACTACTTTGCCAAATTTCAGAGTCGCCACCTAAATATTTTGTTTTTGGAAAATTTAGGAAACCCTGACTCGTGCCTAAGGCCACGTGTCCGTCATCACCAAAGTTGCCTTAGCTCGGGAACTTGGGTATGAGAGGAGAAGGTCATGCAATGAGCACCCCCGCTCGCTCGATCAAAGGATCGACCTTTACTAACATGATATGTTGTTTTTGAAAACACATATGTTCTTATTCCGGTTTATTAGCTAGCTTACTATGTGATGCGCACAGCATACAAGTATAGACTAAATCACTTAAATTGGAACAAAACATCTCATGTTTGTTTGTTTGAAAATGATTTGAAGGTGCTACTTGCAAGTAGGCTAAGTCGTGGATTTGCCACCCTCAAGTGGGCTTAGAAAATATGGTGATTTGCCACTTCAAGTGGGCTTAAAACTCACATTTTGATGAATTGTTCTAATTCAGGCAATCAAGCCTCCACCCACAAGCATTCAAGCAGTTATAGCAGTTAAGCACATAGCCTCATGGCAAGTATGCTAAACATGGCAACACTTACACACATGCAAGGATGCTAAAGCATAAACACTCACCTAGTACTCCGAGCTAAAACAAAAGCTAGTTAGCAATCAATGCATGATCTTAGCTATGTCAACAATGCCTAATGCAATACATGCAAAAATGCAACTAAGATAGGCTCGACTATTCTAAGATGTCATGTGAATGCAACTAGATAACAGGTATTCAAATTGGTATTGAAATACAATGCAGTTTGTATGATGCGCCGAACCCAGTGCATACAAAACAGATGATGATGCACGCATGCAAGCATAAGGATGCTAATTGAAATATGTCTTAAAACTAACCATCAAAAGCTGATAAGTAAAAGGGAGAAAGACATGGAGTTGGAAGACATGCATCACACACATGCACATTTATTACAAAATTCGCCCTCTCGACGGAGGGTCCGAATAATAAGCTAACTAGCTAATCTAAGCTAATTAAACTAATTATTACAAAACAGAACTAATTAACTAACGAGTTAACTAATTATTACAAAATGAAGCTAATTAACTAACAAGCTAACTAACTGGTTATTACAAACACAAATAAATAGCTAAGCGCATTAACTACTTAAGTACAAAACCAATACATTAGTTAGCTAAGTAAAGAAGCTAAGTAAAGCAAATAAAAGGGGCCTCGGAGTGAGAAGCGCATGCATGCTTGGTCGTCTCGTTCGGAAATCCATCGCGATGTCCCAACTTGCCTCTGTTTGCAATTGTTCTCAGAATCTTGACAAAGCTCCGGATAGCTTTTGCTCCACCATGGGAACCTCAAGGAGCATTGCCGACTACTTGGTGGTGTTGCCAACCACCTGCCGACCACCTACCTTTGCTGCAGACCAAAAAAAGTGGTCGGCCAACCACTTTTATTGGTCTGCCGACTAGTTTTTGCCGCACTTCTCCAGTTTGCTACAGCAAAGAACAAGAAGGGGCATGGCAATGTATTTGCAAGATATGTGTGTACAACCACCCTCCCTATCATTTCATGATCTCAAGGGAGTGTAGTTCTCGACTCTCCGGCCACCAACCGAGCATTGCAATGCACGATGGCCGAGAAGCCAAGATTGCACGAATCAATGTAAATGAATGCACAAAAGACAAATAAGAGCCTTCGCCTCTATCATGCTTGATCAAGAGGGTCGGTGACCGAGAATTGAGGCACGTTTCATCACTCCAAGTATGAACATCCCTCGTTCCTCGTGTTTGGACTAACACCCTATCCAAACACAATGTAACACAAGCATGCCGAACACAATGCAATGCATGCAAGCAAACAACAATACAATGAAACAAGTATGCAAACATGAGGCAATGCAACAAGCATGTAAACACAATGTAGTGCAACCAATGCTCAACCTAGCAATGCTAATGGCATGCAAACACAATGCTATGCAACATAAGCATGCAAACAACAAAGCAATGCAACCAATGCTAGAAGGGCATGCACAAAATTCCAAACACAATGCAAGGCATGCACACACTATGCAATGTATGCACATGCAAACAACATGGAATGTAACAACATGCGAACAACATGCAAACAAACATGCTATATGGACTTCAACCGAATATGGACAGATCTCAATCATGCCCAAAACAATGGCCAAAATGCTGAAATAATGGCATGAAATGCAAAACAAAGCATGCACATGCTCTAACCCACCAACCAAGCATAAAAGCATAACTCTCAAAAGTGCTCAAGGAGTGAGAAATGTGAAAGTGTGACAACACTATAAGCACTGAAATCAGGTATGAAATGGTGCCAAACCACTCAAACAACACAAGTATGGCATGCAAGAGCCCTTAAGCATGAAAGCTAGTGAATAGGACTACACAAGAGGCATGCAATGCATGGCACAAATGGATGAACCAGCCACAAACAGAGCTCAAATAGGTCAAAACCAAGACCAAAACATACTGAGACGGGAGCTCAAAAGGCGAGGCATGCATGCATACGAGCTAGGCCACAAACAAGGCAACAATGGCATGACCCTTAGAGGCACTCAAAGGGTGAGAGAAGTGGGAACATGGCAAGTCTATATGCTCTGAAATGTCATGGTAAAAGATGCCCAATCATGTACATGTCACAAATGAAGCATGCTATGGTGCTCAAAACTTGAAACTAGCATAGGCACTTACACTATAGCTATGCAATACATGAAGCATATAGCCAATACAATCCAAAATAGTCCTAGAGCATGCCAAAATGACACTAAAACATGCACGGAGTATAGCCAAAACAAGCTGACATGAAGGGCATGAGGCATGGAATACGCAATGCCAAAAGGGAGGATTACACTACACCTACCAAATCCAAGTATGAGATGGCTTTGCCAACAAAATCAGAGTTATATCATGGTAGAACAACCCCAAAAATACACTAAAATGATAGCTCGCAAGCTTAGGCATGAAGGCATACACAATGGCTCATATTTAAGGCATAAAGCACAAACTCTCCAATGCATTGAAAGAGTGACAGATGCGAGTGTATGACCACACTACATGCACTGAAATCACGTATAAAATGATGCCAAATCATGAAAATAGTCCAAGCAATGCATGCTAGTGGCTTGGAAACTCAAAGCTAGTGAGCTAGATTGAACCATGGCTATACAAAGCAATGCATGCATGACCAAAAAAACACAAATCAGACCTTAAGCATGGTAAAACATGGCCAAAATCTTCTTGGAGTTAAGCCAAAACATGCTAGAATGATGGTCTAAAGCTTGATACACATTAGGCTAGTGAATGGAAATGCACTACAAGTGCAAGGAGCATGTAAGGGGCTATCAAACCAACCCAAAACAGAGTTATGGCATGCTAAAACAAAACCAAAAACAAGCTAAGATGGAGTCAAAACATGCTAGAAAGACATGCTACTTCACAAGGCATACAAGGCTAGTTTGTAAGAATTACACTACAAGTGCATAAAGCATGCAAGGGATGACCAAACCAAGTCAAAACAGTGGTATGCCATACTGAAATAAGGCCAAAAATATGATGAGAACAAGCCAACACAAGCTTAACAAACATGCTCAAACATGAAGCATACAAGGCAAGCATACAAGACACAAGGAGAGGGGATGACCCTCTCCTATTTAAGACCTCAAAACACAAGTTTTACCAATGAAAATCTACTGGATTTCAGTGGTTAAAAGGCCAAGAGAAAGTGATCTCAAGGGCCTAAAGTGATGGTGCAAAACAAAACCAAATAAGGCATGCAAGGGAGTAAATCACCCCCAACACCAAAGAAGCCTCAAACAAACATGTTAAGCACTAAAAATCAGAACTTTTTGCAGTAGAAAGTTAGGCCTAAAATAACATGAAAATAGGGCCAAAAGCTTAATAAAAAACAAGGGTTTAAGAGGTTAGAAGCTCACCCTTGTAGAACAACTTTAGAGCAACAACTCCAACAACTTTTTTGGATCAAAACCAGTCCAAAAACACCAAAACCAATTTCAAAGTGCCTCACCAACAAGAGTATGGTGTTTCACTATGTGTTTGTGTGCAAAAGTTCGAAGAATAGGCACTTTTGAGTACAAATATGAAGTGAAATGAAGAAGTATAGAGATAGATGATATGTATAGCTCAAGCAACTTTTTTTTCTGAACCTAAAGCAAGAGAGGGGAGGTTTTCTTTTTTAGAAAACCAAAGTTCAAGCTTGTTGAACAAGCTTAAGGCTCTAAGCCATCCCTCCATACACGTGTATGGAGGATGGTTTTTGTGCTCACCAGCTATCACAGCTGACAAGAAAAGATCTTCAGAAAGGTGCAGGAAAGCTGCCGACCACTTGAAGTGGTCTGCAAGGAGACTAAGTGGTCAACAGGGGGGGAGGAGTGGTCTGCACCATGAAAGCAAGCTGGTGGTGTGGTGGTCGACCACTTTTGATGGTCCAAAGACCAAGAAGACCACTTGGCCGACTAGAAAACTGGCTGGCAGGAAGAAAAGTGGTTTTCAGGGAGAGAAACTGGTCTTCCACCCTTATTCCACCCTCCAAGCAAGAAAAATAAGGTTTGTGCCAAAAACAAACCAAAAAGGATGAAAGAAGAAAGTCCACAGGACAAGGCGCGCAGCCGGAAGCCCCGAAAACTAGTCTACGAGGGAAAAGTGGTCTACGACCACAAAAAGTGGTCTACGAGACCTAAGTGTCCCTCTAGGAAGAGGCAACAAGGCATGGTTCGAAAACTGGGCCAAAAGGAGAACGTTAAGTGGTCTTGAGACAAGGCGTGCAGCCGAAGGCTCCGAAAACCAAAAACTGGCCTACCAGAGAGAAAAGTGGTCTACAGACCTCTCTCTCCCTCCAAGTAAGGTCAATGAGGCTTGGTCCACAAACCAAGCCAAAACACAAAAAGTTCAGAGGCCCGGAGGCTAGGCACTCAACCGAAAACTCTGGAAACTTGAAACGAGCACAAACAAGCACTATCACCGAGCGCTCAAACGATGACGCCTGAGTCTTAAGGTCGGTCAAAAATGGGGTGTCTACACACACGCAGTGCAAAACCACACAAATACCATAAAGGGATGGAGATGCAAAATCAAACTATGTTTTATATAGAAAAGAAGTGGGCACAGCGAAACGACACCTAACACAGACTAAATGCCTACACCCTCAATACTGGCCTCAACGTAACACGAATGCTTACATATAACAGAACCACATTTCAACATGAAAGGGGTGCGAGCACATGCAGAACTATGTTTTTCGCAGAAAGAGAAAGAGTACAAGTAACATGGTGGTATGATATAAGTGAGGAATGATCTGCTGGAGAAAGATAATAACCCTAAATCTTGAATGCAACAAAATAAAGTACAATGCAATGGATGTAATGGATGTAGTGAATAAAGCGCAGGCCGAACCACATCTTACCTAGAAAAGGCCTAGACACAAAACAAACTATGTCTAACACAGAAAAGGTGTTGACACCCTCAATACTGGCCTCAGCACAGCATGGGTACTTACACATGACAGAACTATGTTTCAACGAGGGAAATGTATGAGCACATGCTAGACTAAGCTTAACATGGAAAGAATGCAGGGGATAAAATGGTATGATACGGTAGATGCATGCAATAAATTCTATATGCAATGGGATGGAGGTGATGTAATAGATAATAAATGCGATGTAGTAGCTAGGAAGTGAAAGTACCATTACAGGGGCAATTAGCGATGACTTATCTCATGCTGTTGGGATCTTTCTCTTCTTTTTGGTTGCGCTTCCAAACCACATGTGCTACTTTTCTCCCTGGCTAGATTTGTAACTTTCCCTATTCTCCAACAAGGTAATAGACTAGGTTGGTTCAGTATCCAGAATTGAGGCGCATATAAATTACCTTAACGTATGGGGTTGCCATATAGATTTCAAGCTAAGGATATACCCCTGTGTATTTAAACCAGACTTTAGTCTCAAAAATCCCGAACCTTTGCATTCTAGGCCTCAACCATTCGAACTCTAGTTTCCACCATCTCAGTTGGTCTCCTAGGAACTCATTACAAACACAGTCAGGTGGCTATACCAGACCACTTGAAGTCGTTCGGGCACGACAAACACCAAAGGAATTGCACCTTTAGAGGATTTAAGGTCTTCTAGACCCAATGAGTGCACAAGATAGTGCGGGGTGAGGTGCACAAATCAATGCAAGTGAAGGCACACATGACAGTGCGATGCAAGTTTGCACAAGACAGTGCAATATGGGTGAATATACAGGATAGCGCAATGCAGGTGCACAAGATAGTGCAAGTGAGGGTGCACAAGATAGTGCGATGCAAGTGCACAAGATAGTGCAATGTGAGCGAAATGCGTGAAATAGATATGAATGCACAAGACAATGCGATTCAAAGTGCACAAGATAGTGCGATACGGGGTGCACAAGATAGTGCGATGCAGGGTGCATAACACAGTGCAATGTGAATGGATACGCAAGATAGCGTGATTCAAAGTACACAAGATAGTGCGATACGGGGTGCACAAGATAGTGCGATACGGTGGTACACAAGATGGTGCGATACGAGGTGCACAAGATGGTGCGATACGAGGTGCACAAGATAGTGCGATACCGGGTGCACAAGATAGTACGATACCGGGTGCACAAGATAGTGCGATACAAAGTGCATAAGATTGTACGATTCAAAGTGCACAAGATACTGCGATACAAAGTGCACAAGATAGTGCGATGCGGGGTGCACAAGATAGTGCGATACGGGGTGCACAAGATAGTGCGATATAAGTGCACAAGATAGTGCGATACAAAGTGCACATCATAGTGCGATACAGGGTGCACAGGATAGTGTGATATAAGTGCACAAGATAGTGCGATGCACATGATAGTGTGAGAGATGATGAGATTGTGCAATAGATGCACAATGTGAGATTATTGTGCTATAGATGCATAGTGTAGTGATTGATTGTGTGATAGATGCACGATGTGGATATGTGTGACAAACAATGTAACGGATGATGTTGAGGAAATGCAGTAAGCCAACAAAGCGGAGCTTTAGAAAGCACCTCATGAGGCGAGTGGCAAAGAATCGCTTTACTTTGACGGGGATCTCCCCTTTGTGTTCTTCAAAATTTCTACCTTTAACTCATAGTTCAAAGGTCCTCGGACATTGGCAAGGGGTAACATTTGCATGCGAAAACTGCAGATGGCGCTTTGATTGCCATTCTGACTTGAAGCAGGCTTGAACTTGGGGTCGAGGTACATTCATACTCCAAAGAAATGACAAGGCCTGAAAAGGCGCACCTGGAATGCAGTCTCGGAATTTGCTGAAGGTTGAAACACACTAAGATGCTCCAAATTTTCCCTCTTTTCTTTTGCTTTGCAGTCTGGAGCCAATATAGCTTCAGATAGGTCCTTGTTATATTGCTCTCTCTCTTTACCTAGGTTGAACCCTGCTGTAGCTCGGCTTTTTCGCGCCCTCTTTTGGAAGGTTTGAAAGAAAGCCCTACAGTTCGGACTCCTGCGATTCTGAATCTAATCTCACAAGTGCAATATGAAATTGATAAACACCAAAGAGTCCAAATCCGACAAATCATTTTGGAAAATTGATTTTGAATCAAAAAGTGTCAAAATTGAACTGCTTTACCAGATGCAAAGTCGCTACCTAAATATTTTATTTTGGAAAAATTTAGAAAACCCATGACTCGTGCCAAAGGCAATGTATCCGTCATCACCAAAATTGCCTCGACTCGGGAAGTTAGGTACAAGAGGGGAAGGTCATGAATTGAGCATCCTCGCTCGCCCGATCAAAGATCGGCCTCTACTAATCATGATATGATTTTTTATAAACATTATGTATTCTTGTTCTGGTTATTAAACTAGTTTTACTATGTGATGTGCACAAGCAAGTATAGATTAGTTTGCTCAATTTGAAACAATTCAACTCATGTTTGTTTGCAAAAATTGTTTGACTTTGCCACCTCAAGTGGGCTTAAAGATGCGGATTTGTCACCAAACGTAGTGGCCTTAAAACATGATTTGCCACTCAACAAAGTGGGCTTAAAATGCACATTTGTTGAATCGTTCCAATTCAAACAACAAGTCTTCATCCACAGGCATTCAAGCAGTTTAGCATTTAAGCACATAGCCTCATGGTAAGCATGCTAGACATGGAAACATTCACACTCATGCAAGTATGCTAAAGCGTAAAAACTCACCTAGCTCTCCAAGATAAAACAGAAACTAGTTAGAAAGATGCATGATCCTAACTATACAAGATGTCTAATGCAACACATGTGAAGAATGTAATTAATAGGCTCGGCTACTAATATTGCATATGGATTGATCTGAACAACATGCGATTAAACACGTATTCAAAGAAGTATTGAAATGGTAATGTAGTTTGAATGATGCGACGTGCCTCGGTGCATGCATGACAAGATGAATGGATGCAAGCATATGATATGCTAATTTGAAATATGATGTTCCTAATCTAACCATCAAAAGCGGTTAAGTAAAAAGGAGAAAGACGTGGGGTTGGAAAAACATACACACACACGCAAACACACACACACACACACGCACACACACACACACACGCACACTTATTATAATATTACGCCCTCGTGAAGGAGGGTCCAAATGAATGAGGGCTAACTAGCTACGCTAATTAAGCTAACTAATTATTATAAAAGTCGAAACTAATTAACTATTCTAGTTAACTAATTATTTACAACTCTTAATTAGCTACAACTAATTAATTACAAACACGTATTTAAGTTATTGCTAATTAAACCAATTAGCTAATCCCGGGAGGCGAGGAGGGCCTATGCATGCTCGTTTTCCACCTGAAAAGCCACTGCCTTGCTGCTGCAAGCCTCTGTTTGCACATTTGATCACTAAAAATTCTGTCAACTTCCAGAACACCTCTGCTCCACCTTACCAATACACTGTGAAAATTTCACTGATGGCCGACAAGGGGCTGGTTGGCAACCAATGGTGGCCAGTCGGCTCCCATTGGTGGCCGGTCGGCTACTGGTGGTGGCTATCGACCACTAGTGGTGGCTGTCGGCCGCTACTATCCTGAATTTCCTTGTTGCAACAGAGAGCAAAACAGTATATTTCTCAAGGGTTATTTGCACACTTTGCCTCTCATTTTCAAGGGAAAATCAAAGGAGAGACAAAATTTGGTTCATAAACCATCAATTGACCAATTTCATTGCATGATGGCTTGTGAAACCAATTGTGCAAGTTCAATAAATGCAAAATGAGACCAAAATGTCCATCACCCTATCATGCATGATCAAGGGCAATGGAGACCTAGGAAAATGGCACATTTCATCTTTTTTGAGTATGAAATGTTCTATTTTCCTTGTGTTCAAACTAACGTCCGATTTGAACACATGCAATGCAACATAAAGAATGATTATCTTGCCTCTTTTACTTGCCAATTTTGTTTACTCATTTTAATTACCAAATCATCATTTAATCAATTAGTCTATTGGTGAGTGTCCTCTAATGGAAAGAGGGCTCAAACCAAAGGTTGTTTTAGGCATAAAAGAGACCTCATGTCGTTGGTGATGAACCCCAAAAGGGATTAAATCATTAAGCACAAACACCTCAATTTCATGCTTTAAACAAACAAATGGTTTGAACCACTTTCAAAGCAAAAATAAAATCAAGAAATGAGGGAGGTTTCAGAGATGATTAAGTGTTGGAAATGAGTGATAAAAGCACTAAAATAAGCAACCAACTCAAACCAATGGTGGTTAAAGCCTTAAAACATTAAGCTAGTGAAGGAACTTACACTACAACTATGCCATACAAGGCTCAAATGGCACCAAACAGCCTGAGCAGTGGTAAAACAGTGCAAAACAGAGTGTAAAACATGCTGGGCTTGAGCCACAAAAAGCTAAAACATTAAGTTAAAACATGAGGCTAACTAGGCATGTAAACAAGATACAAGGAGGGGAGGCTAATCCCTCCAATTTTGGACTTCAAAATGAGTTTTTTACCACTGAAAAACCTCTAAAATTTAGTGGTTAAAAAGCCCAAAAAAGTTGGTTTGAAAGTGATGAATAGATGCACAAAAATTTGACAAACTAAGAAGCACAAAGGCTGAACCACTCCTTTACTAAAAAAGGGCTCAAACCACCACTTTTAAGCCACAAAAAAAGAACTTTTTAAAGTTTAAAACCAGCCCCAAAATAGTAAGAAAAGATGGTAAAACAAGTATATTGAAACAAAGTAAACAAAGTAAGTGTTATACCTTTGAAGCAAAGCTCAAGTTTAGGCACCAAACCAAGCTAAAACCACTTGCTAGAGATCAAAAAAGGTCTCAAATAACCTCAGCCCAAAGAGAAGCAACTTTGATTAAGGTAGTGTATGTAAAAGTTTAGAGAAAACAAGCAACTAAGCACAAGATTGCAAGACAGAGAGAAAGAAATCTAGAGAGAGAAAGAGAGAGAGATTTTTTGTTCCAAAATTTCTAACCCTCAATAATGGGGGAGGAACCCCCATATATATATAAAAAAACAAGCCTTGAGCTTAGAAACATCCTACCATACACGTGTAGGGAGATGCAGCTCAGTGTGCTAACAGCTGGCACAGCTATCAACAAATATCTGGAAAAAGGCACTGGTGGTCGATCGGCCACACCAATAGCTGACAACCATGAGCCATGGGTGACAACCTATGGTGGTGGTTGATAGGTCACCAAAAGGTCCAGATACCAAGTTTTGGTCTAAAACAAGGCATAGAAAAGACAAGGTTTAAAGGCTCAAAGATAAGGCGTACCGCCGAGGACTTCGGGCGCTCAAAACGAACACATGCAATCACAATCATCATATGCACAAGTGATGACGTCCAAGTCTTGAGGACGATCAAACATGGGGTGTCTATAGTTGCCCCTTTTTGACAGAACTCGGAAGTCATGAAGTAACGGGAGTGAATATCAAAGCCCCGAAGACTTGGACAAACAAACAAGCAAGACAAAAACGGTTGTGCCCGCAGGCTGCCTACGTATCCCTTTGCAAAGAATGAAACCAGCGTAGTTCTAGGGCAAGATGCAAGTGATATGCACGATGAAGGAACATAACTTATGATCATACTATGAGGCTATAATGAAACATTTAGATGCAAACGCTGTGCAATGAAAATGCCACATTCAAACAAACCGAAACAAGGTATAACAACCTCAAACACAAATGTAAGTAAGTAAACACGCCACACATAGTAATTACAAACCAAACCACATTTCATGCAGAAAGGATGTAAGAAAATTATGCAAACTTAACTATGCGACGTGCAGGAAAGGTGGAAAGCAACCATCGGGCGCACTAGAGGTCTCAACCGAAATCCTAATGTGTTGCACACATGAGAAGGAAAAGGGTGATGTGAACATTGAGATGCACCCAAATGTGTTTTAACTAAAGGGAGGTGTGAACACTGAGACGCACCCAAGTGTTTTTAACTGAAGGAAGGGGTGTAGACACCGAGATGCACCCGAGTGTTTTTACCCAAAAGAAGTGGTGTGAACACCGGGATGCACCTAAATGTTTTTAACCAAAAGGAGTGGTGTAAACACCGGGACGCACCCGAATATTTTTAACCAAAAGGAGTGGTGTAAACATCAGGACGTACCCAAATGTTTTAACCAAAATGAGTGGTGTAAACACTGAGATGCACCCAAATGTTTTTAACCAAAAGGAGTAATCCTAATGTGTCTCACGCGTGAGGAGAGGAAGTAAAACGATGTGATTCGAAAGGCACAAATGATTTCACTCGGAACTCCTCTGAACGAACTGTACATACAATATAGTTTGACTGTGTTGGCTCTGCTAAATGAACCATACATACAAATCGTACCTGCGTAAGAAAAAAACTCAACAAGTACAACATATTATGCGTGCACGTTCTATTCACAATTGCAAAAATGTTAAGGCATGTTCTATGCAAATGTATTAACAACATGTTCTATGCAAGATAAATTGGAAGCATGTTCTATGCATGAAAGGAGAAGTGCATATTCTATGCAAGACCATATGTGACAAATGTACATTCTACGCATGCGCACAATGTATATTCTATTCAAGGATGAAAGCGCATTCTCAACACAACAAACCGAGTAACAACTTTCGATTTACCTCTCGGACAAGTTGCAACATGTTTTAAAAGGATACACCTCATTCATGTTGACTAGCAATGAACATCATGCACTGAAGACACGGTTTGGAGCTTCTGCAGAGGCAATCTGAACTTAAAGGTGAACTTTCCATGCATTTCTTGAGAAATAAGGATACAAAACAACATCAAAACTCAATGGAGGAACACTGGGCATTGGACGGCTACAAGGAGAGGGTGTTGGCCACCTATCGGCCACCCCTGAGCATTGTTAGCCACCAATGTGGCCTGTCGGCCATCGATGGTAGATCGGGACCAATATGGTCTTTTCACCATGGGTCTTTATATACATTCACCCATACTTCATTTCCTTACTCCTCCAAAGTCGAAAATCCTCATTCTCTCTCCCTAGACACTTTCCCTCTTTAGATCCAAGCTTTATACACATTTTCCAATGCCCCACGCATGTTTTCTTCGCTAAACCGTCTTAGTTTAGTCCATTTTGAACTGATTGAAATTTGATTTCGGTGCCTTTTCTTGGAGTTTCACCACTTGAGGCTTGTTCCCCTTGAGTTCTTCTTGGGTTTGGTGCATTTTTCTAGGCTTTGATTTTTCCTCCCATTTTCTCTCTCATAGGGTTGAGTTTTGGCATTTTCCACAAATTTTCCTCATTTTCAACCATTTTCTCATCTTCTTTCCAGATGGCGGACGACATACCTCATGACGGAGCTTCCCCGAATATCCCACCGCAGTTGTCTCCAGAGATGGAGGTGGAGCCTAAGCCAGTGCTACTACCACCTGGGATTCGACCTTTTGATCTGATGACATATCATCCTCGGACGCATGTGCTACCATCCAGGAGCATCTGGGGTTTCAGAGGGTTTGCGCGAGGTGCACCAGAGGACCTCTTCCTACGAGAGCTGGACTCCCATTTGTCTTACGGCGGCACCGAGGTATACACTGTATTCTTCTGTTTTCTTTACTATACATTGGCATTTCTTGCTGTAACTGTATTCCTTGTTTCAATTGCAATGTGTACATTGCATTTCTTGCCCTCTTACTGTATTTCTTGCCCTAATCACACTCTTGCACTGTATTTCTTACACTGCCTTTGCATCTGCTTGTTCTCATGTTGTTGTATATCACTATTTTGATCACAGGAGGATTCTTGCTCTATTAGAGGCTATAGAGCCACGTCCACAAGGGACTGGTACACGGAGCTTCCGGGCGGTGTCTACCGCATTATCGACGAGGTCGACTTTGGTTCATTCTACATGGGGCTATCACACCTTATTACGAGTCGGCCCTTACTTGGAGCATTGGTAGAAAGGTGGTGGGATACCACCAACTCTTTCCATTTCTCTACCACCGAAGAGATAACGATGACTCCCTATCACTTCTCTATGCTCACCGGCATAAGAGTAGGGGCTCACTCGATTCCTTATGATGTGGGAGGCCGCCTGGATCTACCTGTTAGGGACATACCCCCCTCACTTCTGACTGGGGATGGTACGATACAGTTGGTTCGCGGAGCGATTCTGGGGGACCGAGCCAAAGACAGATGAAGAGACAAAGCATTATGCCCGAGGCTTCTTGATGTTCCTCTTCGACACCATCTTATTCGCGAACAGGGCGAACACTGTAGGATTATATCTTCTGAGCGCTTTGGTGGATTTATCGCAGGTCCGACTCTACGATTGGGGTGATGCTGGCCTAGCCACATTGTACAGCTATATGAACTTGACATCTCGTGGGAGTGGAGACAGAGTCGGAGGCTACTGGTAAGCTTGGGAGGTACACTTTACATTTTTGTTTTATATTTTCTTCCTTCTGTTTCTATGCTTTCTGTACACTATATACTTCATTGTTTACACCCATATACTGCACTTTCTGCACCGTACACTTTGCATTCTCTGTATCTGTACTCTTTGTACACTGTATCCACCTTTCACACACATTCTGTTTTCTGCATCTACGCTTGTACTTTCCGTACACTATACATTGTATACTCACTATTGCCCCTTCCCTTACAGCTTTGGGTGTACGTATATTTCCCGACTCTCACTCCAGAGCCGGAGGTGGAAATGGCCCTTGTTATGCCGTACTTTCATCGGTACGATGGCAGATGCTTGCGGAGGACCAGGGAGACCTTTCCGTTCTTCCGTCGGTACTTCGATACGGTGACCACGGCAGAGGTAGCTCAAAATTCGCAGTTATTTTCATACTGCTTGGGCTCTGATTCATACTTCGATATCTGATGACCACTAACAATCTGTGCATTCTCTATTTATAGATCACTTGGTAGCCCTGGGCGATGATGTTGGTCGGAGTCAGGGACCAGTTCGCTGGATCTTGGAGAGCCTCCCATTTTCGAATTTTTTTCGAGGGTTCGGTTTGTCGAGCCTGGTTTCTTGGCGAGCAGTTATTACGCCTGACCATGGGTTTGCCTGAGCCAATAGTTCCCATGGCGCCTCCGCCATCTATGAGAGCCACAAAGAGAATCACCTTCCAGGATATAATTCAGTTCACAGAGGGCTTGGAGGCCGACTACTTTCGTGGGACTATTCGACATTCATCAGCACACACCTCATGCCTCCTTTGACTAGTGTTCGTGGAGGTGAGGGGGCGAGGGCTCCTGCTGTGAGAGAAAGAGCTAGAGTGCCCAGGGCGACCAGGGCGCATGGTAAAGGAGCTACCCAGGCGGGGCAGAGGACTGGTTGGCCGAAGCTACCTACTACACCCACACGTTGGCGGTATACTGGGAAGGCATACTAGATTCCGATTGAGCCTGCCGCAGCGGGGCATAGATATGCCAAAGCTCATGATGCACCCTTGGTATGTACCACATTTTTTTTAGTTTTCCAATCTCTTTCTGATATTTGTTCCTTCTGGACATTGATCATTCCCAATGCATTTGTAGGCACCCCCAGGATACACCGAGGATCTGCTAGAGCTACTAGCCTCATTTGAGGGTATGATATTAAGGAGGGAGGCACTGCTCGGCTTCCACGGCATTCAGGTCATTTCTTCAGTTCCAGTCATCAAATTTCCACTGATACACTGAAACTAACATTTCAACTGAAAACTTCTCCACACTGCACTGATACACTACATCTGAAATACTGCACTTCCATACTGTATTCATATACTGTACCTGACTTATGTATATACTTATTCTGCACACCATACTTGCATTTGATACGCATATTATGGCTGGTATATGACAATTGTCTTTTCAAGTTCCACCTATACCGACAGCATCGGCAGCAGCTGCAATACCTGTACCAGCGATGCCTCGTCCAGCAGTAGGGAGAAGAGAGAGACAAGCTTCGGTACGTAGCTGAGGCAGAGCTAGGGACACCTGAGATGAGAGTGGTCCTTCAGAGCCCATTCTGAGTGATGACGATGTCGAGACGAGCGGCTCCGAGGAGGCAGCAAGTCCACAGTCTGAGTCCTCTAAGAGTGGAGATAACGGAGACTCTGGTTCCGAGAGTGGAGGTGCTAAAGGTTTAGATACAAAAAGTGGAGATGGCGCCAACTCAGACTCTGGTTCAGATTCAGACAACGACGCTGACGGAGACAGTGTCCTAGAGTCCCTTCCTCCGAGGAAGAGGACGAAGAGGGCATCACGAGCCTGAGGCGACTGGCGCTGATTTTCTTGTAGTTTTTGCTTAGCTTCTTTTTGTTAATAGCGTTAGCATATTGTACAGTTCAGATAGGTTTTATTTGCTTTAAAAACTTGTACCGCACTTTTGTAAAAACAATAATGATCGGAATGAAAGCCAGTTTTCATTTGAAAAAGTGTTGTAGTTTGCATCATAAGCACCGCATCGCATGAAAACGAGATTGAATTTGATAATGAAATTTGAACATGATATTGGCACAACTCTTTTAATCGGGTAATGAACCAACCAACACTAGCAAACAAAGTAATACAACTCGATAATCAAAATAACAACAATTCAATAAATAAAACAAAACAACTCGATAAACAGCAAAACAACTTGATAAACAACAAAACAACTCGATAAGCAAAACAACTCAAATATAACTCAACAAACTTGCTAGCACTAAAAGGACTCAAAAGAATACCTTAAAATGCATAAAGAACGGAACAAAACACATGCTTTCAACATTCTCAGCACATAGGTGGACAACAGGATAGACAAGAAGGCTGTCGGCCATGAAGAGGGTCTATTGGCCACCAATGGTGGCCGGTCGGCTGCCAAGGTGGCCTGTTGGCCATCACTAATGGCTGGTCGGCCATCATTGTGAGGAACCTCCAGATTATTACCACCTGGCTTTCGCTCACTGCCTTATCTTCTACAAAAGTTTCACCTTCGCCATTTCTTCTCCAGAACTCATTTTGGATGTTGTTTTTGCCACAAATGGAGCCATTTCTTGTCCAAAACCTCTCGGATTGGATTGTAACTTTAGATGGCTCGGAAAAGGTGAATTTCCTGGGTTTCGGCATAAATGCACTATTCCCACTGAGTTTTACTCCACTGTGTTTTCTGTTCCTGCATGCCGCGACTAGATGTTGAAACCCGATTACACACATCTTTAAGTTTGGGGGACAAGAGCTATGCCCGACAATCGAAGAATTTCAACTACTAATGGAGTCCCAGCACAATAAGGAAATCTTGCCTTAACCCCGTTTTGGTCACATTCAAACTTTTGGATAGATTTACACGAGGCCCGATCCTTGGTCACAATGGAGAGCTGGACATTCCTGGTCTAATTCATCAATTTTATGATGTTAGCGACCATGGTGATATTCTTTGGCAGGGTTTTCGACAACACGCCCTTTGTTTGTGCATGCTAGCACATTTCCTTCTTGCCCCTAGTTTTGGCGAGTCTAGCATTCGATTAATCGAAGTAGCCCAAGGCCTAAAAGAAGGAAAGAGTTGCATTGGTTTGGCGTTGGCTGAGACTTTGATGGGCTTAGATGCCTTCCATCGGCAAGAGACAAACAAATTCACTTGGATTCCACTACTTCTTCAGGTATTGTTTCCCACATTTTCTAATATGTGTTTCTCACATCTCTCGACACTCATGCTCTGTTTTTCTCTCAAAGCTCTTTCTCATTTTTCTCTCAACGTACACCTCTCTATTCTTTAATCTATTTTCTTTCATCCCTCCCCAAATATGGCTTATAGACAAGCTGAAGGTAGTGGACTCTTGCCCTGCATACTCAGCTCGAGCATACTTCTTCCGCTAATAGCTAGCAGATTTTCCTAATGAAGGATGGTGGTGCTACTGGGTGTGTAACAGGTCTGCTGCCAACATTTATTGGCGTTGCCCCTGGCTTAATCTGACCAAAATGAGCTATAGTATGGCTCGTCGACCTAGCATTGAGCTAATCAGCTTGAAACACTGTGTATTCTACTTTCTGTTCCGATTTAGGCGTCAATTTGGACATTATCAGATTTGCCCAGAGAATGGGGTAGAATACCAGGTTTCATTCCCCGTTCGAGGCTCATATTTGGCTAGGTACCTCACTACTTGGAGGACGAGAGAGCTTCTAGCTCCGGCCCTTAGTTTCAGTTGCGCACTTTCTGGCAAATGCCTGACCTGGCTTGAAAACGAGGCACAATCTGGGCCCATTTTAGCATCAGAGGCTTCCACAAGCACAAGCGGGGGACGCAGGAACACCTGACTTAGCTATGCCCTAAGTTTATGGCTTTGATCTTACTTTCCAAGTTTTATGCATGTAATAAAAAGCAGCTTTGATTTGTATCGAGAGTTGGAGAACTTTGTACTGAAATCAATGATATTAAAGTTGTGAGCATTGAAAGTTTTCTTTTTGGTCCAAAAATGGTCTAAGTTGTAAAAGGTAAATTTTAGCAAAAATCAACTTTTATTAAAACTTTTCAAAACCATTTTCGATAAGGATCATAACTTGACACGCACGGAATCTATCCTCGAGATATACAACACTGAATCCAAAAATGAAAAATTGCCCCTTGTCTGAACAACATTGTTCAGCACTATAACCAATTCTCAAAGACGATCACAACCGAACGCTTAGATAAAGAAAAGACAAAGATGGCCTGATCAAACTATAGCGATCCTGGCTCTTTCTCTTTTGATTGTTGTATCCGGACTTAGGTTCCGTGGAGTTGATTGTTGTATATGTCTTGTTGTCATCCTTTAATTCTATATATTTAAGTTTTAGGATGTGTTGGGCGTGTTTCGGACAGGTGGGTTGAGTTTTGGTCTCAAGTGTTGTTGCCCAGGTTTTTGGTGATCCGCTCGAGCGGGTCCCTTTGTGCTCTAGCGGAGTTTGCACACTTCCAGCATTTTGTGCTTCTGCAAAAATACTACAGGTTTGTTTTTCACACTTGAGCGGAGTTCCTTACACTCGAGCAAGTCGCACTCGAGCCGGTATCTTTGCACTCGAGCAGGTGTTCAATGTCTGTAAAAGTTCTGGGTGGATGTAATCTACGCTCGAGCGGGTCAAGTTTTTGTATTTGATGCTCAAGCGTCCTATTCTCTGCTCGAACGGGTCATGCGTATATCAGATCTGGACTGTGATATTTTAAATCACTTTTTACACACACTCTCTCTCTCTTATTTTTTCAAAACCTCCATTGGAGAGCTCCCTTCTCTAAAAACACAACTTCTCTCTAGGGTTTGATCTAGTAGGAGTGTTCTTCTATCCTTGGGCCTTTGTAAAAAGTGTGGAGCTCGTTGAGGGCTACATTTTGATCTGAAAATATTGTGGTTTGGAGCATTTCGAATTTCTTCACCTTCTTCTTTTGAGCTCCGAATTTGAGGTAGGGATAACTACTCTTTTTTTTTTTTTTTTTTTTTTATGAGCTTTGACATAAATGTTGAGCTTTTTGTATAGATAGTTTGATTTGGGAACTTAGGGTTTGAGATGTGTTATATTGGAAAGAGGGGTTTTGTTCTTTTGATTCAAACATATGTGTTTTGGGTCTAAAAAGGGGATTAATGATATTGTCGATAATATTTGGACCTTTGGGTCAATGTTGAGAAAAGGGAAAAAATGCCATGTTTGGGTATATTTGGGTCATTAGAGTAATTAGTGACATTTATTATAAAAATGTGAAATTGAGTTGGAAATAATGAAATTGGCTCATTATAAGAGGGAATAGTGGAGTTGGATTTATTAATCGCTCACTTATGAAATTGTTGATAAATTATCTGTTGGTATAATTATTATCTGTTTAGAAATAATTGCTTTAGTCTATCGGTGGAGGATAGTCTTGATTGTTGTAGACATTGCATGATGATTAGGCAAATTAAAACTAATCGGTTGAATGTCATTGAATATAATGAATGGAATTATACATCAAATTTGTGTATTGATCGAACATGTATATGATAGATGCTTATATACATTGTGTTGTGTGGGAGGAGATAGGGGATGTACTCCATGGTTTAGGAGGAGATAGGGGATGGACTCCTAAACTGGATATTATTTGGGAGGAGATAGGGGATGGAATCCATTGATACAGCAAATATGTGTATCTATTGAAGTATTGATACAGCGAATATGTGTATCTATTGTGAAGTATGGAAGTGTTTTATGTGATATTGATACAGCAAATATGTGTATCTATTGTGAAGTATGATAGTATTGTTGATATGAGCTATGCCCTCATGGGAATTGTTTGGCCAGGTTCTGAGCCATATTTATGAATCGAAAATGGGTTAAGTAAAGGAAAGAGGAATGAAACATGGACATATTTATCATGTAATTGAAATGGATTATGAAATGATTTATGTGGGTTAAACATTTATCAAATGCTAATGTTTTAGTCTTTGCTCATATTATGTTTAGCATATCTCTACTAGGCGTTGGCTTACCCTATATGGGACATCATTTTCAGGTTCAGGTATTATGCCGCCTCCGATGTCTTAGCTTGGATGGTTGTGGGAGTTGAAGACTCTCTTGTTTATATTTGTGATTACTTTGTGTATTACATGTAAATCAAGCCAAGGTCTTATTTTGTATTTAGAGTTAGTACTCTTCTTTTTGTAACCAAGTGTTGGCTTGGAAAGTTGTAAGCCCGTGAGGCATTTACTTTTGATGTCAACATGTAATACTTTTGTAATGAATACTCTGATGAATGAAATTATGCTTTATTCTCTTATGTCTAAGTATGTCAAGATTGTATGATTTATGGGTTTAGAAATGAGGGCGTTACACAAACACATGGACAGGACAGTTGATTTGGAGGTGTTTACGGCCGAACTTCAGGATGAAGTTGCCTACGTATCCCGAAGATGGGAATCAGGCCTTACGTAGTTCGGTTCAGGTTCACTCGAGTATTAACGCTCTCCTTCTGCGCTCTAACTTTTGCCAAGGCTGCCCTTTAGGGTTTTCAACCTTGCGAGCTCAATTTTTATTTTTTCTAATTTTTTGTACTCTAACTTTTGCCTAGGTCGCCCATCCGGGTTTTCAGCCTAGCGGGCCTCTCAGGGATAGTACTTCTTCAACTTGTCCATGTTGATCGGTTGGAAAAATTCTAGGCCATCTAGGTCCATAAGAATAACAGCTCCATTCGACCAAATAGTTTTGATAATGTAAGGATCAGTCCAATTGGGTTTGAACTTGCCCCTAGGGTCATGGATGGGAGCTCGGTTGTCTTTCAGCACCAAATCCCCTTCCTTGAGATTCTTAGACTTAACCTTCTTATTAAAAGCCCTGGCAATCCTGCGTTGATAACCCTGAATATGGTATAGTGCTTTCAACCTTCTCTCATCGAACAACATTAGTGCTTTAAACCTACTCTGTAGCCAATCCGCCTCTGCTATCTGACATTCAGCCATCACTCGCAGCGACGAAACTTCTATTTCGATTGATAGAACAACCTCTAGTAAACAAGAGAGTAAAGAGTTACCCCAGTAGATGTCTGAATTGAAGTCCTATAACCCCAGAGTGCAAATAGCAATTTGTCTGGCCAATCCCTACAGGTCTCAACCATTTTCTGTAAAATATGCTTGATGTTCTTGTTGGCGGCCTCAACAACTCCGTTGGTTTGCAGCCGGTATGTAGATGACTTATGAAAAGCCATATTGTATTTCTCCAACAAGTCAATCACTTCTTTCTTGAAATGGGAGCCATTATCTGAAATGATCTCATTCAAGACTCCATAACTGCAAATGATGTTGTTGCAAATGAACTTAGCCACATGCGCTGCTTTCAACACTGCATAAGACTGAGCTTCCACCCACTTTGTAAAGTAGTCAATTGCCACCAGAATGTATTTATGCCCATTTGACCCTTTCGGTGTGACTACGCCGATGACATCGATTCCCCAGACTGAGAAAGGCCATGGTGAAGTCATGTTGTACAATTTCGACAGCGGGATGTTTATGCGATTTGCATGAATTTGGCATTTGTGGCATCGCCGAACAAAACCAATACAATCCTCTTCCATGGTAGGCCAGTAGTAACCTTGCGTGAGAATCTTCCAAGCTAACATTACTCCGTTCATGTGCGCTCCGCACTCTCCCCCATGGATGGCCTCCATTCGGCGTTTTGATTCCTCTACGTCGACACACAATTTGTGCATTCCCAGATGACCCTCTTGTATAGTTTAACTCCGTAAATGATAAATTGAACGGCCATCCGCCATATTGCTGTCTTATCTTTGGCATTTGCCCTTGATGGATAAACCTCATTTTCAAAAAAGTTCCAAATATCACAAAACCAAGGGTTTTGATCTTGCACTTCATCTATTGCGGCGATGGACTCATAAGCTGGCGTATATCTCTGCTCAATAATGATCAAACGCATCTGGACTCCAAACGGGATGTCTATCATGGAAGATAGAGTTGATAAGACGTCAGCGAACCTATTGTTCTCTCTTAGTAGATGCGTGAAAGTCAGCTTCTCAAACTTAGGAATCAGAACGTCTAGGATTTGGTGATAAATCTTCATCTTTTCTTCTTCAACCTTCCTTCCAGTCTCGTTTTGCTTGAGACACAACTAGGTTCGAGTCCCCAATGATGTCCAACCTTTTTGCCCCTAGTTCCAGGGTGGCTTCCAAACCAGGGATACACGCCTCGTATTTTGCTTCATTACTAGATACCTTGAATTGGAGTTTGAAGGCTAAGGGTATATGAGAATTGTCGAGTGCTATCAGCAACACCCCTATCCCATAACCGTATTGATTAGACGCTCTGTCAAAGTACATTGTCCAAATTTCTTCCTCGACTTGCAGAATAGCTTTATCTGGGAACAGGTATTCTACTGCTTCATCCCCTTTCACTAGGTGATCTACCAGGAACTCTGCTACTATTCTCCTCTTGATAGACTTGCGAGTAACATACTTTAAATCAAACTCGGAAAGAATGAGAAACCAAGGGGCTAGCCTACCCGTAAGTGCTGCTTTCTCGAAGAGATATTTGATGGGATCTAATCTCGAAACCAGAATTACGAAGTGAGCTAACAAGTAGTGCCTCAACTTCCTGGTAGCCCATACCAAGGCTAAGCAAGCTTTCTCCAGCAGAGTGTAGCAGGTTTCGTAATCCAGCATTTTCTTGCTCAGGTAATAGATGCTTTTCTCCACTCTATCCTTAGATTCCTGAGCAAGCATGCATCTCATCGTTGTGCCCGTCACTGACAAATACAAAATCAAGGGCTTCCCCGGCTCTGGCAGCGACAACACGGGTGGATTCTGAAGGTATTTCTTGATCTGCTCAAAAGCGAACTGACTTCGGTCATCCCATCGGAACTTCTTTTCTTTCTTCAGGAGACCAAATAGTGGTTCACAAGTCAAGGTTAATTTAGAAATGAACTGTCATATGAATTGCACTTTACCCATAAAGTCTCACACCTCCTTTTCAGTCTTTGGTGGTGGCATTTCTAGGATGGCCTTGATTTTGGAGGAATCTACCTTGGTGCCCCTCTGTGTGATCAAGAAACATAGCATTTTTCCTGCCATTACGCCGAAAGTACACTTCTGCAGATTCAGCCTCAACTAGTGTTCTCTGATCCGTTGAAAGAATTTCTTCAAGGCGGTGTAATGGCTCTCTTTTTCCTTGGACTTGACAATCATGTTGTCCACGTACACCTCGACCTCTTTATGGATCATATCATGTAGAATTATGGTTGTAGCCTATTGATAGGTAGCCCAACATTCTTCAACCCAAACGGCATCACTCGATAACAGTAGGTTCCCCACGGCGTAGTGAAAGCAGTTTTCTCTCTGTCCTCGGATGCCATCAGAATCTGGTTATACTCGGAAAATCCATCCATGAAGGAGAGCAAGGCATGGCCTGCGGTGAAGTCCACCAATTCATCAATATGCGGTAAGGGAAAGTCTTCCTTCGAACTAGCTCTGTTCAGATCCCTGAAATCCACACACACCCGAATTTTTTCGTCTTTCTTTGGCACTGGAACAATGTTGGCCAACCAAGTTGGATACTTAGATACTAGCAAGAATCCTGCATCTATCTGCTTGGTGACCTCCTCCTTAATCTTCAAAGCCCAATCCAAGCATATTCTCCTCAACTTCTACTTAATGGGTCAGGCCTCGGGGTCGAGAAGGATCCGATACTGTACAATCTCAGGATCGATTCCAGGCATGTCTTCGTAGGACCACACGAAAACAACTTTGAAATTTTTTAATAAAATGATTAAACGCTCGCGCTCCTCCGAAGACAACGTGGACCCGATCTGAACCAAATGTGGATCCTTTTCAGTACCTATATTAATCGCAGTGATTTCATCAGCGAGGGGTTTTGCAAACCTCTCCTCCTCTCAATTAATCAAATTCTTCAAAACTGGAGTAATTCCTTCCTCATCGTTTTCATCAAAATTTTGAAAATCATGATCAATGCAATAAACAAGAGGCACATAGAAATACTCAGAATCTGCAGTGGCATTCTCATTCAAAAGGTCCAATTCATCCAATTCTTCAGTTATAACCAACTCAAAAGAAAAAGAAAATGACAACCTGGACAAAATCTCGGCATCCAAGTTATCAACCCCAGGCATACCTGACCCAGACTCAGAAGAACCATAATCTAATTCCAACTCCACAGACTTTGTGGAATCAAATTCTGGTTCACTACCCGACTCGAAACTGCAAGACAGGTAGCCTTCCTCCAGCTGCCAAATGAGGGATGGTGTGTCAGATGCATCCAAGATACCGCTAGAAGGGTTTGCACCCGGTTGGTCCCCGATCATGGAAACGGTCAGGTTATCCCCCAAGCTCTCTGAGTTGATCTGAGGATCCAAAAAGAGATATGCCAGTGCTGCTCCCACTTCAGACTCGTTGCTGTCGGAATCACTTTCTGTGCTCTTTGCAACCTCAGCGGTTAGTTCAGTCTATTCCTCTGTATCACTGTCTTGCAGCCACAAGTTAAAGAAAATTTCAAAGCCAGGAACCCACTGCTTCTCAAAGTTGAACCAGGGTTCGGGGAAACCACAAAATGGGAAGTTTTCCCCTTCCTAAACATAATAACCATTCAGGGTTCCCCGAATAGGTCGATGCATAAGTTCGTAGTGCTTCTCAGTCTCCTTAGCTCTGGCTTTTCCAGCCATCTCTTTCCCTTTCCTCACCCAGTCCTCTTTGGTGGGCGTATAGCTAAGACCAAAGGCATGTAGGTTATGTGGCACATCAGCCAATGCGGTAACGCCTTTCTGGCAACTTCTTTCTAATCCCATTCCTGGCATGTGTTGGAGTTTGTTCATGAAGTAGATCGATTGAGCACTGATATATATGCCTTTATCCAATGCCAGGATGGTTTGTACTGCTCAAGCCTCAGCCAAGGTAAATCCAGAAAGGAAAACATCCTCTTCGCCATGTACAATTTCTAGCACAGGTGTAGTGACCTTTGGCGGATGATGTATAGATAAATTCCCGAAAACTATGGCTACCCCTTTCCCATGGGGGTACTTCAGCATTTGGTGGAGGGTGGAAGAGACAACTTTTACTTGGTGCAGCCAGGGTCGCCTAAGTAGTAAATTGAAAGTGGCCAGAACATCTAGGACATGGAACTCGATGTCCTGTTGAGTTGGGCCAACCTGTACTACAATCTGTACTATCCCCATCACCTCTTTGCTTGTATTGTCATACGCCTGGATCACCTGGGCTGCAGGCACAAAATCGGTCGATTTCAAACCAATAGCATAGGCCGTACCAGAAGGACAGACGTTGATTGCTGACCCGGTGTTGACCAATACCACTGGTATCCACTTTTCTCAGCACTCTACGGATATGTATAGAGGCTTGTGTGTGCAGAGCCTTCGGGCAGTAATTCCTTGTCTAAAAAGGTCAAAGTCGGCGCAGCGCCTCCCGAGAAGACTAATCCCACCAGTTGCTCCGGAGTGGTGTCGATGGACAACTTGGCTTTATCCATCGTCGTCAATACAGCCTGTCTGTGCACTTGCGAAGCCATAAGTAAACCCAGATAGATATGTCAGCTTAAATCTTCTTCAATTATTTCAGCACAGCCTCCTCCTCTAACTGCTTTTCCTTCTGTTTCTCCGCCCCTTTATCTTTCTCGAATGCCTCGGGTTGGTCCAGATGCGGTGGTTTGAAATATCGGCCACTTCTTCTCATATGGTCGACTTCTTCTACGTACCAAGTGTTGTCAGGAAAGTCTTTGCCCCAATCTTCATCAGTGTGGGCAAGATGCAGATCATCATCTTCCCACCATATACCTCCGGCAACTGACAAACAATTGTCCGGTTCCGGTCTAGGTATTCTATCAGCAAAAACATTCCCCACAGGGTGTTGAGCTATTCCAGCTTTCTGTTTGTTTTGATCCCTTTCTTTTTCAAACCACTTCAATGAGGCCTCTTGCTCTATATCAGCGGTGCTCACGACGCCCTATTCTTGAGCTAAATTCTTAACACCAGTGCTTTCTGGCAATTTCCTCTTATCTTTGGCCATTTCAGCCAATGCACCGGTTCCCACTTTTTGTTCTTCCAGTTTTAATCCAGTTCCCTCATCTATATCGGGTTCATCACTTAGCCACCCAGAATTATCTGTCGACCCGTTCAAATTGAACCAATCAATATGCATGTCCCCTTGATCTTGCTTATCAAAGAACTGCAAATTGTCTATATCTTCCTCTAGGTCGACTAGATCATCTAATCTTTGACTTATCCCATCCTCTCGAACTACACTGACCTCCATCCCAGTCGGCAATACCACTTCCGGCTTAGCTTGATTGTTTGGCACAATATAGCGGCACGAGTTGTATACCTCTTCAGATAAGTCCTCAGAGCCCTCGGGTAACAAACTGACATTCTCCACCAAGGCAAACCTCCCTTTATCTTCCACTGTCACCACCACTGGTTCAGGTTAGAGTGTAGACGTGTTTATCATGCACGGGTCCGTGCTCTCAGGGATAAATAATATCGGCTTAGGTAGGTGGGAATGGGTGATGTATATAATGGGATTATAAGGGACAGCCAGGGTGTGGATGAGGTTTATATGTTGGGGTGGAGGTACCTGGTTATGTGGTTGGAGAGGATATGTAGTGACGTTTGGCTTTGGGGAGGCGCTATCAGTTTATTGTCGACAAGATCTTGAATCTCATAATGCAAACTATAGCATTGATCAGTGTCATGACTGTGCTGTTGGTGAAAAGCGCAGTATTTGGCCAGGTTGTGTCTTGGGGAGAGAGGATCAGGTAGAGGGCGAGGCTTTAGTGGTTTAAGATGCCCCTTTCTGATCAGAACCCCTAAGGTTTTAGACAAAGGCATGTAGAGCGGGGTGAAGACCCTTTGATTTTGGGCTTGATGGCTCGAGGTATGTGAAGTTGTATTGGATGTACCAGCAAAAGGGGTGGCAGTTTTAGGTGTGGTGGTGACCATGCTCACATCCGAAGGCCGTGCAGAAATGCTACCGCTCGTGTTTACATTGGAGCTACGTGTAAAGGGCCTCTTGGGCTATTCCTTCTTATGGTCTATCAAACCCTGCTTCATCGCATCCTCAATTTGAACCCCTATTTCATGGAGCTCAGCAAATGTAAACAAAGGCAAGACTATCATCTTCTGTAATAACCTCCCTTGCAAGTTACGGACCACCATTCTGATTTGGTCCTTTTCAGATGGCCGAATAGTCATCATAGACGCCTTAGCCCTCTATTGAGTCACCAAGTCTGAGAAACCCTCCTTCGGCTCTTGACGGGTATAGTGACCTTGATCTGGGTATTGTAGGAGTATTGCGCGATAAAGGCCTCAGTCATTTCCTCTCAGTTCCGTTTCACGGAGTCTTCCAACTTTGCGTACCAGATGGCCGCTATGCCCGACAGGGTCTGGCCAAAAAGTGATAGCTTCTACAGTCTGGTGAGACCTATCGATCGTAGGATATCAGAGAATAACCGTAGATGGACCATAAGATCCCTGAAGCCATCGAACCGGTTTATATGCAATATCTTGAATCTATTCGGCAGAGTCACTGTGGAATCTGTGTATCCATTCTCAATGTCAAGGATTGAATTCACGCCCTGCGCCTGCTTGAAGAGCTTTTCTAGCTTGTTGACCTTCAATGCAGTGGGGTCAACCTTGAATTCAAATGGCGCCTCCATTTGGAAAACTAGTGCCTTGGATGTCTGAGGTGGGATTAGATCTGCTAGGATGCCCATATTCTCTTGGACATTGATTGTGACCTCGGGTGCCGGAATTCCCACTGGGGGTGCATGGGATGCAGAGGCAACTGCCGGTTGTGGTTGTTGTTACTGAAGCCTTTCTATCACTTCTGCTTGGCGGGCTGCGACCTCAGCTTGGCAGACAGCATCTAGCATTGAGATATGTGGCTCACAACACTCAACCCTTAGAATATCTTCAAGTTCTATGGACAACATCTGCACAACACAGCAAACAGTTAGTAAAACACTTAGTGTACTACTCCTTTTCACTCAACTCTCATATAGAGAAACTCCAATCACTTAGTAGCCTTTCCATAACTGGATGTATGGGGCTTCAAAGTGGATTCTGGTAAATTCCATTGCTGAAAAAACCAAGAATCACCTGTTGATCTAGGGCAAATTGTACATAGATAATAGTTTTACAACATGCAATACATTTCTATAGCAATCTAAAACATAGCACTTTAGGTTTAAAAATAAGACACAAAACTCTGTGAAGAAAATGACCAAAAGTTTGAATTAGCCACAGAAATACCCAATAATCAGTTCAAACAATTAGTAAGGACCAAAGTGACTTATACAAACTCACAAAACAAGCACTAGACTCCCGATTTCAAAATTAAGCTCAAACTTGCATTTTTTGAACTCTTTTCTTTTTCTTTTTTTTTTTTTTGGAATCCGGGATTTCCAATTTTGGTAAGTGTGCTTTAATTTAGATATTTTTGTTGCTTTTTAGATATTTGGTGCTTTTTGATATTTTGGTTTTTTTGCTCTATAAACCATTTCTTCATCACCATCAAGCATCCCATACCACTCCATTTCCAGCAGCAAAAGAGGAGTTAGAGGCTTAGGGCTTAACATTTCAAGCCAAGAAGTAGAAAAGAGAGAAGTACAAGGGTAGTAAGTCTCCATTTCCTTTTTTGTAGCATTTTCTTGCTCCATTTCTAAGCCTTTTCTTATTGTTTTGAGCTCCGACCTTCATTGAGATTAGGTCTTTTTGAGCTTATATTCATGTTTGATTAAGGGCTCAAACCCATTTGGTGTCTCCATGTTACACTTGTTTCAATATCACTCTTTATGCCATTATTTTGCATGCTTTGTTTGGCTTTTGAGTGATCTGATTTCGTGCATACCATAAACTGTTATTAGGTATTTTTTGAGCCCCTCTCTTCATTGAAGAAGGATCCATCGTGTTTTGGGGGCTCTAGAATGCACTTCCTTTGAAATTCTTCAATTTTTACGTAAAATTGCATGAGTTAATTAGCCTATTTGTGATCTGAGTTTTTGAGCCCTCTTCAACATTGAAGAAGGGCTCAACCATGTTTGACTCTCTATCATACACTTGCTTTGAATCCATGTTCTATGCCTATCTTGCATGCTTTGTTAGATTATTTGGCCTTCATCAGGCCTTGAAGGAGTCTTATTTTGGTCCATACATCATGCTTTGTGAAGGGTCTTAAGCCATTTGGTAATTGGTTTTAGTACTTGCTTTTGAATTTCTTCAAATTACCGTAAAATTGCATGTTTGTTTAGGCCATTCTAGATTCTGTTTCTGGCCTTCATCAGGCTTTTTAAGTGTCTTAGTTTGGTCTATTCTTCAAGTTTTATTAAGGTCTTAAGTTGTTTGGTCATTTGCTTATGATATCTCTCTTTATAAACCTCTTTTGACCTTATTTTTGCATGCTATGTATTGTATATCTACACACTGAATTTGGGGATCTCATCTTCTGTAAACATGCATATTTTTAGTCCCTCTCTAATGTTGTAGAACTGATTTTTTGGGTTTGAGCATTGTAGATATCACTTGCTTTGTAAATCCTCTCTTTTTTTTATTTTTTTAAGCTATTGTTGTCATATCTATGCTTACAATTTGGCCATGTTTTGTACTGGAAAGATGCTATTTTTGGGTCTGCCTTTCTACTGTTTTTGCTTTCATGTGTCAATTTTGCATGTATATTTATCATCATTTTGAGGCTGTTTTCCTTCATTTAGTTGCTGGAATTTAGTTTGCATGCTTGCATATCATTTCCCATGCATTTTGTGCCTTTTGTCATTATGTGAGTGCGCCTGAGGGCCTCTCATGTTGGTATATGCAATTTTTTTTTTTCGTTCTTTAGTCTCATTGTACATCATATTTCATGTCATCTCATGCTTGTGTGCCATTTTCTTCATAGCATTGTGTATGTTAGGATTGCATTTCATGCATATCATGCATATTCTCAATTCCCAAGTCACCAACACTTCGACCCATGATGGAGTTAGGTTTTATTGTAGCATTCATATACATTCATCCTATATTCATCATGCATCGAGATGCGGATTGGTGTGGCGAGGATCGAGGCATGCATATATTTGTGAAATACATTGCTATGAAAAATGAAGAATCAACAACCTTCGAACATGCATCATTTCATCATCCTTTTTGTAATTGTTTTGTTTTTAATTAGAAATCAGAATATTCTTTCATTCTATTTATTGTGTGATGTATGTCTTCCAACCCCATTTCTTTCTCCCTTTTATTTATCCGCTTACAATGGTTAGATATAGGGCATATTTCAATTAATGTTTGCATCATTCATCTGTATTTCAATTCCAAATTGAATACGATTAGTTAAGCATCATCATATGCCATCTTTAATAGTTCGATCTTTGCATGTGTTGCATTAGGCATTTCAAGATATTTAGGATCATGCATGATTTCTAATCGCTTTTGGCTTGGAGTACTCGGTGAGTTTTATGCTTTAGCATCCTTGCATGCGTGTGAGTGTTGCCATGATAGCATGCTTGCCATGAGGCTATGTGCTTATGTGATATAAATGCTGTGGGTGAAGGTTGAGTTATCAATTGGGACAATTCATCAAATGTTTGTTTTAAGCCCACTAGATTGTGGCAAAACCATGTTTTTAAGCCCCCCGGGTATCACATCATTTTCAAACAAACAAACATGAAATGGCATCACATAGTAACCTAGGCCAATAATATATCATGGTTAGTAGAGCGGTCTTCGACCCGAGAAGCGAGGGGACTCACGATGTGACCTTCCAACTTTGGTGATGACGGACCACAGTTAGGGTTTCCTAAATTTCCCATTTAAAAAATATTTTGTTTGGCACTTCTTTCAAAAAACTGCTTTTTCTCAAAACGATTTGGACTCTTTGGTTCAAGATTTGGAACATAACAAAATCGGGTCCTCCGCGTTACAAGGGTAAATAAGATATAATATAAAAAAAACATAACTGAACAAGTTTACAAGGGGCATACCCCAAGCCCTAACAAAAACTATACATAACAAGCCCCAACCAAAACAAAACCACCAACTGGACTAGCAAGGGACTACCTAGGCTGTAAACTGCTTAGACCTGTTCATAACCCTCATCTAAGTTGGAGGGGAGATATCAACAAACCTTAACAAGCCTAGTTAAGCAGGAGCACCAAAATGATAATATAACAACATAAACTAGCAGTAACTAGAGCACTCCAAAACAGCCAAGCTGAACTTTCACAATTAGTAACAGTAGGAGATGGCCAAACAAAAGTCGAAAATGATTACACTACCCAAAATAACAGCCCGTAGGAGAAGGCCAAACAGAAACAAAAAAATAATTACACTACCTAGTGTTCTAGTATTATAAGACACTCCTATATCCTCTCGTCACTAGGCCCACACCAAAGAATTCCCTATTAATGTACCAGCACTGATCTGATCTTGCAAGAAAAGGTTAGGAACACTCCTTTATGATTATTCACATCTCTTAACCCACAAACTCACAAATGCCCACCTTCTAACTATATGCTCACACCACACTCAACCCACAATCCCTAAAGAGAAAGGCCAGCAGACAACCTGCATAGGAAACTGTTAGGGAAAACATGTATAATGACATATAATGGCTCATATTCACTCAACCTTGAGTATAGGTAACACTCCACTCTCAACTTAGTGCTTCAGACATCTTCTCCAAGCACCATAACCAGGTAAACCAGTAATCAAATGGGGCCAGGGCCACCTACAGAAACTATTAGATACACCTACTAAAACATCAATTAGGATCTGCACAGGGGATGAATGAGGCAATCTCCAAGTAGCTAAAAACCATGCATCATTTTGATTCTCTTCCAAATTTTTAAGTGACAGTACTGTAAATCTAACCATATAAAAGATGTTCAAGCCAATGATTTCCTCAGGAATTTTTTCTTTGGTGAAGACTCTATTATTTCTCTCAAGCCAAATGAGGTAAACAGTGTAGGTAAGAGCAAGCCTAGAGATAATAGAGCCAAGTGAGTTACCTTTAACAGATTTAGCAATGTGAGACACCAAACCAAACCAGTTTAACATAGGCCAAGCCACATTTTAAAATAGGAAAAACCATGTAATAATCATGAAAATGCCCAGGAATTGGTTTGAACGCCTTATTAAGGACAAAAGTGACTTGCAGAAACTCACGGTATAAGCACGAAACTTTTGGTTTGGAATTATGCTCAATTTTTAACTAATTCAAAAAAAAATGAAATACTCGTGTTTCTACACTTAAAAATGAAATAAGTTTAATTAATTCAATTAATTTTAACTATATTTGTATATTATTTTTGAAGTTAATGTATTGATAAAATATTCATATTTTTATCCTTTTGTTCACAAGTTGGTGATATATGTTCGTGGTTCAGTAGTGATATATATGGTCATTAAAGATATAATAATTTGTTGTTTTGCACGTAGGCATTCATTTTATTTTTCTTTGTTTCTTTTGATAAGTTATTTTGTTGAATATTTAGATACTTTTTGGAATTATTATGTTTGGGATTGTTGGATATAGTTAGACACATTTTAGGATTCTTATGTTTAGTATTGTTGGATATTTGAATAAAATTTGGGATATTAAAATGTATTTGATATTAATTTGGTTACATTACTAATTGTTATGATGTTGTGTTAAGTTTAGTTTGTATTATTTGTTATATATAGATTTTTTGGTATGTTTTACAAACAAATACAAGTTACAGAGAAATTAGATTATCCTCATGTTTCTTGGTGGCTCCTTCCAGATGTTGGTGCTTGTGTTTGATATGGTTTTTATTTTGACTTGCTCTTCTATGTGAGCTGTACATGGGCTTCTTTTGTGATGGCTTGGATGATTATTGTTTTTTGCTTGTAACAACATTGGTTGAATTTCCATTTCCCATGTGGTTTATATGCCTTGTTTGGGCCTATTCTAGAAATCCATACTATTGTATGTGGTTCTTGAATAGGTTAGTGTGGTTCTTGAATAGGTTATAAGTGTGTTTCTAGTGTTGGTTTACTAGTTTGCTATTTGAACAAGTACTAGTGCAAGTTTGCTGTTGTACTACTGGAGCTGGTGTGTTTTGCTGATATATGTTGCTAGCATGTTGTAGTGCTCTTGTGTCGTGCGTTGCTTTGCTGCTATGTTGTGGGCCTGCTGCAGTGCTGGTGTGTGCTAGTGTGTTGTTGTCCGTTGCTGTATGCTGTCTGTCTGTTGTGTGTTGTTTGTTGTTTTCTGCAGTTTATTGCTGTTTGCTTCTGTATGCTACTGTCTGTTGCAATCTGTTAGTTGTGTTTATTTTGTTAGTTTCTTTTTGGTTTAGTGGGAAGTGCTGTTTAGTTGTTAGGCTTTGGTGCCTTATTTAGCTTTAGCTTTCGTTTTCTTGTGTTTTGTTGTTGGTAGCTCTGTTGTGCTTGAGGAATGCCTCTTGTAAATCTATAAATCTTATAAAAAATATAAATGATTTTCAATTATTTTTGCCGATGCAAATTTGTCGTTGCCAAAAAGTAAAGTTTTCTTGACAAACAACTTGTCGGTAAATATGTTGCCAAAAGTTTATTTTCGCCGACTCATATTGTGTTGCTAGAAGTGTATTTTTTGCCAATACAAATTTGTCGTTGCCAAAAGTAAAGCTTTCTCGACAAACAAATCGTCGGCAAATGGCAACATTTACCGATGTAAATGTGTCGCGAAAAGTTTACTTTTGCCAACTCATAGTTTGTTGTTAAAAGTATATTTGTGGAGAAGTGGTTTGGAAATACTCTTCAGATCCTGGGAGGCGCTGGTGATCCTCAGCTAGTCACCTGAAAAGAGGAAAACTCCGGTCGGGGGTGCCGGGATTAGCACTCCGACGAACAAGTTAGTTCAGACACTCAAGATAACTTCTTCTTTAAGTTAAGTGAAGTGATTCTTACATACCTTTCTGGATTTGCGGTTCTTATATTTATACTCACTTTTTTGGACCTCGGGGCCTGAGCCTACTTTTATCCTATTCATCTTACATTCATTCGGATCTACTGACCCTCGTCTATTTGGCTTTGTTGACGTATTCGGCGTCCTAGTTACGCAATACGAAGCTGAGTAGTATCCAGTTTCTGGGGCACGCGTCTCCCGACTTTTCCACTTATTCGGCTCCCACAATTGCCCCTCGAACTCCCTATTGATGGTAGTTAATCGGCGTGTTTGGTCTTGAATTGGAAAGGTTGGAACTGGTCAGGCGGCTTCACGTATCCCAATATAGATGTCAGGACGTGCACACTTTTTCGTTTATCATTACGCTTTCCCGCCTCAATCGTGCATTTCGCATTTATTGTGATTTGAAACTTCAGTCTTTTCAAATACACAGTTCGTCAAGTATTCGAGACTCTTAGACCGCCAACGGATATCCCTTCTCTGACTCGCATGCTTTGCAATTCTTCTCCGTCTACCCTCGTCTCCGTTTAATCTTCGTAAGTCTTCTTCTCCCTTCTTTACGATCCTATTTTTTGTTTTGTCGTTTTGATTCCAGCGAAACCTTGAATTCCTGCGAACATGGCTAAACACTTGAAAGACCTTCTTTCCGAGGGTCATACTGCCGGATTCCGGAGACATTTTTCCATTCCTAACGACGTCCACTTATGTCTCGTAACGGACAGTACCCTTGACATGGAGAGGGAGGATCAGAATACGATCGTCTTCCCTCTCCTATCCATAGCGGAGGGCAAAGTCAGTTTTCCCCTACACCATCTGCTTAGGGCCGTCCTTTGCTATTGGAGTCTGATTCCTTCTCAACCCAACGTCAATTTCTTTCGAATCATCATGGGGGTGATTGAGTTGAACCGGCGTCTTAGGATCAACCTTGGCATTCCTAAGCAATTCGGATCGCTACGCTTTGGCCAAATCTTCCGGTCGGCTGGGGCGATACTTTCTCAGGGCCAAGGACACTGACCATCACTTGATAACCATGCTTGCCAGTTCTGGTAAGAGGGTTGACGACGTAATGATCAATGTTCAAGGCAATTGGGAGTTCGGTGAAGGCGAAGACCGCCTAGATCCTATTCCCAGACGAAAGGGTGATCCAAGTTACCGTGCAACGCCTTGTTGTATGCTGACTTGCCCTTCACTCGGCTATTTTCGCTTTAATCACCCTTCGTTCTTTGCAGGTAACAGTTTGAAGAAAATTCTTCCGTCGACCGACGAAGCAGTTCTTGAGGAGATCAAATCTGCGCTCAGATACTTGGGCCGTCCAAACGTACAAAAGCAAGGGAGAGCGGCTCACATACTCCTCCGATAAGAACCGACTTACACTACATACTCGGCTGCGGAAGTGTAATGACCCTCACCACTGTTTACCGATAAACTGTTGATTACTGCTAAACTGGGACTGATTATCATTGATAATTGAACTGATTGAGTTCTTGAATCGATCGATCAAATCAATCAATCGATTGAATATATATATGTTTGAATTGTATTCTATCTGTTTGACTGTGTGATTATCTGTTCATGTTTATACGTTTAAATTGTAAACTGACGTCCTTATCGGCGGCCGAATTAGAAATCGGTTGATATTTTAGGATCATCATAATTTATGTGATTTTATGGTATATTTATTGAAAAAGTGATTTGGTATAACTAAATTAGATTAAATATTGATAAATTGCATAATTAGACTTAATTACCATTTTGCCACATAAGTGGCCCACTACCTAGACACATGTGAGCCTTAGCATTCATTCAACAAAACACTCTTATCAGCCAAATTCTTGTTCTAACCGACCATAGAGAGAGAGAGTGTGTGAGAATTGAGCTCAACTTGTAGAATTGGCTTGAATCTTGGAAGAAATTGAAGTGTAGATTGTCAATTGAGCCTCCATACCTCTAATTCAAAACCTAGGTAAGGAAATTCATCTTCTTCTTTGTGCCTTTGAGTTGATTCTTGCATGCTTCATGCTAATTTAAAGAATTTAGCCTAGGATTGGTTGAAAGTGTTGCATTAGAAGCTTAAATGTTGCATGCATGGCTATATCCTTGCATTTTGAGGTTGATTACATAGAATTTGGTACATGCATGCTCATGATTATGTCTAAGGTTCATGAACTCATCTGGTTTTTGAGGAATTGGCTCATTTGAACTTGGATTCAAAGCTTGGAATTGTTTTAAACTCATGCATGTCATGTTTGTATCATATTCATGAAATTTGGGTTGAAATTGAGTTTGAATTAAACACCCTTGGGCTTTGATTTACCAAATTGATCTTTGAAATATATAATGTCACGTGTTTACAAGTGTTTTCCAGGTTCTTAGCCCAAGAGGATCGAAAATTTTGCATTTAAACTTGATTTTGAGCTTGAAGTTCAAATCTGGGATTTCCAGATTTTGGACCTACGCTCAAGCGAGGAAGTCCATGCCCGAGCGTACACTCTGTGATCCTACCTTCCGCTCGAGCGAGAAAAGTGTCGCTCGAGCGTGAAATGCATGCATCCAGTACTTTGCATGAGTTCACAGTCCGCTCGAGCGAGGGAACCCACGCTCGAGCAAGGACTTGTGTCTTACGCTCGAGCGAGGGTCGAGCGTCCATCGAGCGTAAATTTTGAGCATCCAGTATTTTTACTATAGCACACAGTCCGCTCGAGCATGAATTCCGTCGCTCGAGCGGAGCCCCTTTATCTGCATGTCCGCTTGAGCGTAGAAGCCACGCTCGAGCGAGACCCCTGTTTTCTGAAAATTTTGTTAAGTGTTTAAAAGTGCATCTTTGCATCCTCTTCCCATCCTAGGCATTCCTAGGGCATGTTTAAGACATCTTAATGAGGATATAGATGTAGAACCACACCAAGGCAAATTAGGGATTAAATTATTATCTTTCCCAACCGTGTAGCTTAGTATGTGTTCAATCTGTAAACTGCGTAGGGTTGGCTTCCGAGGAGACGCTCTAGCTTACTGTAGCCCAGAACTCTGCGAGTAACAACTGTGTAAAAATACATTCAAAATGATTATCTTCTGAACAACTGAACTGTACTGCTTTCTAAACTGATATTGTTAACTGAATGAATGTAAGTCCTATATTTTGAATCAGACAGGGATCCTTAGCAACATCATATCGATTATTCTTATCAAGAGAGATCTTTGTCGATTCCCTCGTTGGAACCACTACTGTTTACTGATTGATGGCCATCATTTACTGTTCGGTCTTTTAAGACCTACTGTTTACTGTTATGCTAATGGATGTACCACATATGACTGTTTACTGTACTGAACAACTGATATACTGATTTAATGAACTGTTTTCATTACTGTAAGGACATTCATTCTAAACCTCTTTATGCATTATGTTATTCACTGGGCTTTAGCTCACTGCTCATATATATATGTAGGTGTACAGGCACCGGACCAATGCTAGAAGCGTCGGGGTAAACTCCAGTTTTGTCAAGCCAACCATTGTGCCTCACTGCGAGGTTCCGAGCCTGCCAAGCTATGGCTTAGGGGTGTTTTTAATCTTCCTCGTCTGTCTCTGTAACCGTGTTGTATTCAGATAGATCGTTATGACTGTACCGCCAAATAGGGATTAAGTCCCTGTCTTGACTGATTGTAAATACTGTGTATATATCTATTTATGTATGGAAAATCTTTTTGCATACAGACTGTCACAGCTCATTGGACATTGTTTATTTACTGTTTTGGCTTTCGCCATGCCCCTATACTCTGTTTTACTGTTCTATTGTTAAGCAGGCCTTCGGTAATCTCGAATTACTGGCCGGTTACAGTGCTAAACCCATAGGGGCGGGTTTAGGTCGTGATAGGAAGGCATTCCAATTCCATCCGGCGATCAACACCTTTTGGCTCTTATCTTTCCCAGCTTTAAGAACCTTAGGCAAATTGGCCTTGAAGATTCGGATCCGAGGGCAGAGGCTGATCCGGAGGTAGAGGTAGTTGCCGAACCAACCAGAGAGGTTGCTGAGGGAGCCGAAGAGGTTGGCGAAGCGATACGCTCGGCATTTGAGGCTGCGGGACTTAACCGGCCTTCACCATCCACTTCGGGTCGGGCAGAGTTTTCGTTCAAAGATATTTTTGCAAATTTGGGGGACCTACCCGGCAATACTTTTGAATTTATGGCTGGGGAAAGCCTTATGCAGATGGCTCGAAGGAAAAATGCCGAGCGAATGACTGCTCGAAAGAAGGCCGAGGCCGCCCATTCTGAGCCCACCTTAAGTGAGAATTTCGTACCTGCTATTGAAGAGACGATTCAGGTCACTGAGACCGAAACGGGGGAAAAGGTTGAGGAACAGGTCATTGAAGAACGGCTGGTCTCGGAGGAGCGTGGCGAAAAGTGTGGCGTCGAGGGAGAGGCTGAATCGAAAATTAGCCTTGCTTCCAAACGGCCTCGTTTAGAAGGGTCGAGTGTGGCTGCGCCTTCTATTGTTCGGCCTAAGATCAAAGATACACCAATCTCTTCCGATGCTTCGGTTATTGAGGATCCAACTGTGGCGTTGAGCCTTGCGGCTTCAATTTCCTTGCCGGCTGATGTCACAGCCTTTCGCGCCGTGCCGGATATTATGGTCGTAGCCCTGTCTGCGCAGTTAGCATTGTTGGTTAGTGACCATCTCACATTCTCTTGATTTTGCTTTCGTTAAAGATATCTGACAATCCCAACTTGTTTTGCAGACTGTTGGCAGGATAGCGGACCTAGGTCGCCACCTCCATGATGCCCTCAGCAGAGTTGATCGTTTGCAAGCGGAGGTGGACGGTCAAAGGAGTAGGGCCGAATTTGAAAGTATGAGAGCCGCGATGGAGGGTGCGCGAGTTGAAGTAGAGAAAGAGAGGGCTCGCTCAACTGAGCAGCTCCGCTCTGAGGCTAAGGGTAGAGCAAATGTGAGCGAAGAATCGCTTAAGTTAGCCAGGGAGGCGCTGGCCAAGGCGAAGGTTCAGTTAGCGGAGCTCAAGGCCGCTAAGGAGAAAGCCGATTCTGAAGCTTCTGCGGCATTTGAGGCAGGAAAAGGCACCGCCCTTACGGAATATGTAGACGTAGTCCCCAAATTCAAGAATCGAGGGTTCAAACATGGATGGCTCAAAGCCCTTGCTGCCGCTGGGGTTACATTGGCCTCGCCAATTCCCTACGAGCAAGTGGACGTGGAGCCACTTGAGTCTGACCCCGAGGGTTGATCTGGGAATCATCTCTTTTGATTTTGATTTAAGCTTTTGTTTGGTAGACTTTTGATTTTGATGTAAATTTTTGTTTGGCTAGTTTTTTGATTTTGATGTAAATTTTTGTTTGGCTAGTTTTCATGTATAAATTGGTTACTATTTGCGCTAAATTTATTAATGAAAACTGCCTTGGTATTTCTCCACTACTTGTTCGTTATTTGTGAAGTTACATTAATGAAGAATACTTTACTTTTCACGAATTTGGATAAAATCATTGTTGTGTTTTAGCTTTCAGAGATTGAATCTCCTTATGACAATATTGAATTATCATTTGTGTGCCGCACATTGTAGGTACTGAACCGAATCGATTAATGAATCTGCCCTTGCCCTAAGAGGTGCGTGATCATTCGGGCGCCGTGAAGGATCAATTCATGGACCGGCTGGGGTATATAAGCCGAAGAGATTGATGAATCTGCCCTTGTCCCAGGCGATGCATGATCATTCGGGCACCGAATGAAACGACCTTAAGATTTATGAAGGATCGATTCTTGGGCCGGCTGGGGTACATAAGCCGAATAGATTGATGGATCTGCCCTTGCGCCAGCGGTGCATGATCATTCGGGCGCCGTATGATCAATTCATGGGCCGGTTGGAGTACATAAGCCGAAGAGATTGATGAATCTGCCCCTGCCCCAGGCGGTGCATGATCATTCGAGTGCCGGATGAAACAACCTTAAGATTTGTGAATGATCAATTCCTGGGCCGGCTAGGGTACATAAGCCAAATAGATTGATGAATCTGCCCTTGCCCCAAGCAGTGCATAATCATTCGAGCGCCGTATGAAACGACCATAAGTTTTGTAATGGATCGATTCCTGGATCGGCTGGGGTACATAAGCCGAAGAGATTGATGAGTCTGCCCTTGCCCCAGGCAGTGCATGATCATTCAGGTGCTGGATGAAACGACCTTAAGATTTGTGAAGGATTGATTCCTGGGCCGGCTGGGGTACATAAGCCGAAGAGATTGATGGATCTGCCCTTGCCCCAGGCGGTGCATGATCATTCGGGCGCCGTATGAAATGACCATAAGTTTGTGATGGATCGATTCCTGGGTCGGCTGGGGTACATAAGCCGAAGAGATTGATGAGTCTGCCCTTGCCCCAGGCGGTGCATGATCATTCGGGCGCCGGATGAAACGACCTTAAGATTTGTGAAGGATCGATTCCTAGACCGGCTAGAGTACATAAGCCGAAGAGATTGATGGATCTGCCCTTGCCCCAGGTGGTGTATGATCATTCGAGCGCCGTATGAAACGACCATAAGTTTTATGATGGATCGATTCCTGGGCCAGCTGGGGTACATAAGCCGAAGAGATTGATGGATCTGCCCTTGCCCCAGGCGCCGTATGAAACGACCATAAGTTTTGTGATAGATCGATTCCTGGGCCGGCTAGGGTACATAAGCCGAAGAGATTAATGAGTCTGCCCTTGCCCCAGGCAGTGCATGATCATTCGGGTGCCGGATGAAACGACCTTAAGATTTGTGAAGGATCGATTCCTGGGCCAGCTGGGGTACATAAGCCGAAGAGATTGATGAATCTGCCCTTGTCCCAGGCGGTGCGAGCCGGTCAGCCCCGGGCGTTTGAAGTTTTTACAATTAATGAGATGGCCTTGAGGGGGCTGCCTCTTTACAGCATAAATGATTAAAGTTAAAGCTTTTATGAGCATAGCAGACAACTGACTCCAGTGTTTGAGGGTATCGAGTGAATGTCGAACAGACTCTTCTTTAACAGCAGAGGGGAAGCGAAGACGCTGGCTGAGCTGGGCGGAGACATGAATCGAGGTAGTGACCCTCCGCGTATAGGGAGTAGGAGTTCCAGGGATCGAAAGAGGCGTCAATCTCCTCGACGTCGAAGCAGGTCGCCCAGGCGGGACAAGCAGTTGCAGGGCAGAACTTTCCAACCTCGAGTAGAGAGGGCACCTAAGGCGAATCCGCGCCCATTAAGCTTCGCGGTATTTGTGGGGAATAGACCCATGACAGAGGTGGACTTGATAGTTCGAGACCCAAATGTAGCGGTCGAGTTCGCTCGACAAATTTTCCTGCCTGAGGTTCAGCAATCGATGGTAGGTTGCCAGGACTACGAAGTGTTTCGCGAAGGCGTTCATGGGGCGGTGAAGGGGCTATATACGGCCTATGAAATTGGCATGCGGTTGCACGCTGCCCGCCGAGAAATGGAGAAGAAGGATGAACGTATTCGAAGTTTGGAGGCCCGCGTGAAGGCGACTTAACGGGAGTTGAAGAAGAGTAAGGCGGCCCAAGCATAACCCACCGGGCAGGGAAACCCAATCGTGGAGGAGAGGGTGACTAGTCAGTTCATCAGTTCCGCGCTTGCCGATCGTGAGACGGCGAGTATGTTCGCGATGGAGAGCGCGAAGGGAAGGGCCTATGAGAAAGGTTTTCATGAAGGCCGAAGAGTTGGAATCGAGAAGACCAAGGAAAAACTGGCCGAAGAAGTTTGCTGCTGCGAGAATCGTGGGTTTAGGCACGGTTGGATCAAGGCATCTCAAGCCGCAGAAGCTCTTCGAGCGGCAGGCATTGAGTCGGCATCTCCACTCTATCACAGTAAACATTTCCCGTTTTCTGCTTTTGAAGTCGAGAAGAGTGATGATGAGGGTGACACCGCATAGTGATAGTTATTGCAAGGCTGAAAAGCGGATCACGTTCAAAAGTATGTAATTTATCGCTTGTTTTGTTGAATAAATAAAGAAAAACGTTCTGTCACGAATATTTTATTGTAGTTCCTATTCGGCATGTATGTGTTTCGTTTTACTGGGTTTGAATGAATATATAAGCGTCGACCAGCAGGGTCAATCCATATGTGATGGCCGTTTATTCCCGACAGGCTATCGCGACCTGAAGCCAGGAGCCGGCAGACACAGTGGCCTTAATAGGTTTAACTCGGCTCAGGGCCTAGATTTGTGGACAATCCACATGCTTCAAAAAGTCGTTTGGATAACTACGCCGCGGGAAATGTCAACCGACGTTTTGTTTATGGCGTTCAGTATTAGCGAAATCGCCTCGGGATAGGGGCCTCGAGATCGCTGCCAGGACTGAAAATAAAAGGAGTGGGCACTTTACGCAGATGAACAATCACGTATGTGAGGTGGGTTAAGTGGGGGTGTCAATTAGAGGCTGGAGTTCAGCCGACCCTGGTGTTGCCGTGGATCATGGCGGAGGGGCCGTTCGTATGGGAAGTAGGGCGTCCGAAAGTTGGCATGAACCTTCAAGTTGTCGAAGCAGATCACCCCGAAAGGAAAGGCGACAACCGTTGCATTTATCCCTCATTGTTCTGGATCTTTGCCTAAACATTGTCAATGGTATCAAGGGAAGATTTGGGCATAGTTGGCTTGAGGCATTGCAATTCACGGAGGATTTCCGGGTGACGGGAGTTAATTCGGTACTGACACTTTACCAATGCATCGTCTCCCCTTTTTAGCTTCTCAAATTGGAAATGAGTTTTGTAAATACGAGTTGCGTTTATGTAACAACTGTCTGATTAAATAAAAAGTTGTATTTCAAACATTTGAGTCTTATGCTGAATTTGTTTATTTGCGTCTTATGCTGAATTTTTGTTTGCGTCTTGCCTTGACATTGTCAATGATTGAAAAGTTTTGTTTTGTTCGTTCCAAAGGTGTTTCCGAATCCGGAGGCTTAATCGGCCCTAAGGTGTCATGCACCAAAGGGGGCTCCAAATCCGGAGACTTATTACAGCCAATCGTGATATCCATGAAGGGCGCTCTGAATCTGGAGACTTGATCGGCCCTAAGGTGTCATGCACCAAAAGGGGGCTCCGAATCCAGAGACTTAAAAGGTGTTTCCGAATCCAAAGGCTTAATCGGCCCTAAGGTGTCATACACCAAAGGGGGCTCCGAATCCGGAGACTTAACATGGCCAATCGTGATATCCACGAAGGGCACTCCGAATCCGGAGACTTAATCGGCCCTAAGGTGTCATGCACCAAAGGGGGCTCCGAATCCGGAGACTTGATCAGCCCTAAGGTGTCATGCACCAAAAGGGGGGCTCCGAATCCGGAGACTTAATATGGCCAATCGTGATATCCATGAAGGGCGCTCCGAATTCGGAGACTTAATCGGCCCTAAGGTGTCTTGCACATAAGAAGGGCTCCGAATCCGGAGACTTAATCGGCCCTAAGGTGTCATACACCAAAGGGGGCTCCGAATCTAGAGACTTGATTGGCCCTAAGGTGTCATGCACCAAAGGGGGCTCCGAATCCGGAGACTTGATCGGCCCTAAGGTGTCATGTACCAAAAGGGGCTCCGAATCTGGAGACTTAATATGGCCAATCGTGATATCCACGAAGGGCGCTCCGAATCCGGAGACTTAATCAGCCCTAAGGTGTCTTGCACTTAAGGGGGGCTCCGAATCCGGAGACTTGATCGGCCCTAAGGTGTCATGCACCAAAGGGGGCTCCGAATCCGGAGACTTGATCGACCCTATGGTGTCATGCACCAAAGGGGGCTCCGAATCCAGAGACTTGATCGGCCCTAAGGTCTCATGCACCAAAGGGGGCTCCGAATCCGGAGACTTGATCGGCCCTAAGGTGTCATGCACCAAAGGGGGCTCCGAATACGGAGACTTGATCGGCCCTAAGGTGTCATGCACAAAAGGGGGCTTCGAATCTGGAGACTTAATATGGCCAATCGTGATATCCACGAAGGGCGCTCTGAATCCGGAGACTTAATCGGCCCTAAGGTGTCTTGCACCTGAGGGGGGCTTCGAATCCGGAGACTTAATATGGCCAATCGTGATATCCACAAAGGGCGCTCCGAATCCGGAGACTTAATCGGCCCTAAGGTGACATGCACTTAAGGGGGGCTCTGAATTGATATTATGACGGGCGGCATAATGAGGTTTGTGAGATGAGATCAACGTCAAAGAAAGATTATTTGCATTGCAGAAGTGAAATATATATAGGTATCAAAGCCCACAGGTCGGGTCAGTGATATGATTTTCATGAAATCGCTGCTTGTGCCGATTGGGGAGAGCCACGGATCTCTTCAATGCCACGGGCTGTTGGGAAGCGCACGAGCTGATGATAAGTGCTTGGAACGGCCTTCATAGTATGTATCCAGGTTTGCCCCATGATGACATTATACGGGGAAGGGAGCTTTACAACCAAGAATTCTACTTCGACCGTTCTGGAGCCCGCTCGGACAGGTAGTACGATCTTCCCTATCGGGTATTCGGGATTCATATTAAAGCCGAACAATGGATGAGGCGCCGGACACAGATCTGACTCGTTGAGGCCGAGTTTGATGAAAGTTTGGTAATACATAACCTCCGAAGTACTTCCTGGGTCTATGAGAATTCGTTCAATGATGAACCGGTTTATGCGTAATATAATGAGCAACGGATCAATGTGGGAAGCTGTTGTGCCACTGAGGTCGGAGTTGTTGAAAGCAATTGTCGGAGCTTCTTTGGGCCAGTCAGTCGGAATACGTCGTCCCTGGAGGATTGGATGCGATTGAATTGTGTGCACGGCTGGGGGTGCAGGTAGGCCGTAGATTACATGGATCACGCTAAGTGAAGGAGAGTCCTGCCTCAATGCTAGTGTCTTGGTTGGCTTTCCCTGTTTCACATATTACAGTAGTCGGCCGTCTTGCACCAGTTCTTCCAGGTGATATTTTAATGCGTAGCAACTCTCTGTTTCGTGGCCGTGATCTTTGTGATATTCGCATCGCCGGTCCCTTCGTTGCGTATTGGGCGGCCCCACTATCTTTGACGGCCATTTGAAGAATGGAAGGTGTTGGACTTTGGTCATTATTACAGCGATTGTTTCCGACAACTCTGTGTACTTTTTGTCGGCACGTCTTGAACGTCTGCTGTCGACTTGCATTTGTTTATTCGTCCGGTAGGGACATTGATCGCTTGATCGGCGAGTGTCCCGTCTTTTATCACGTTTAGTGCGCTGCCGAGGCTCTGGGCTAGGAGGTGGCATAGAACTTATTGGTTGGGCAATTTCAGGGGGGGCCGTTTTGTTGGACATTTGGCTGGCCTTTATTTTTAAGGCATCGTCTTCCACTTTGCAATACTCCTCAACTTTCTTCATCAACGCCCAGACCGTTTTGGGGGGTCTTCTAGTGAGAGAGCTACAAAGAGGACTATCTGGGTGTAGTCCCATTTTGAAGGCGGTGATGGCCATGGAGTTGTTACAAGCGTCGTCGACGAGGTTGAAACACTCCCAATATCGTGCCAAGTACGCTCTGAGCGTTTTTCCTGACTGAATTTGCATGGCCCAGAGAGAGTCGGCCTGTTTCGGCTGTACCTCGTTGGTGATGAATCTGGCCCTGAAGGATTTCTGTAATTGATGAAAGCTTCTGATGGAGGCCGGCTCCAGCTTATAATACCACCTGACAGCTAATGGCCCCAGGTTGTTGGGGAATATTCGGCACATGAGGGCTTCGTTGTCTGCATGCAAGGTCATGGCCTGTTTGTAATGACGGATATGATTAGTGGGGTCTGATTTTTCCATCGTAAAGAGTGAATGACGGAGCTTTGAACTTCTTGGGCAAGGCTATCCTTGCAATCCGTCGGATAAAAGGATCGTGCTGATCGTCTTCGTCTGAGCTGCTCCTCCTGCGCTTGTTCCTTGTATGTAGACTCTTTTCGGAAGAGCTGGAAGTTTCGGATCGTCCCTTCTTGGTGAGCTCCGTGGATAATGAGTTGGAGTCGCTGTTGGTATCCTTGGACTGGGCTCGAGGTCATTGTCCACCGGCCCTCGGAGGTCGTTCGGGATCTTGGCGCACGGCTTCTCTCGATTTCGCGACTTTGAGAACCAAATCTTGACGGAGACGTTCATTTTCAGCGATCATGTTCTCCAGCCTCTGCTCATTCTGCTTTGCTTGTTCCATGATTGCTTGCATTGTCTCTTGCGCTGAAGTCGTTGGTGACTCGAAGTTCAAGGTGCGTCTTGCAGCGATGGTTTCTTTCCCGAGCATATTTGCTGGAGTGAGGTCATCTCCCTGTGCGGTCTCATCAATGGCTACCGGAGGATCTTCAGTTGCGCCTGCCATAGATGTATTTGAGTATTCCTACAGACGGCGCCAATTGTGGAGAAGTGGTTTGGAAATACTTTTCAGATCTTGGGAGGCGCTGGTGATCCTCAGCTAGTCACCTGAAAAGAGGAAAACTCCGGTCGGGGGTGCCAGGATTAGCACTCCGATGAACAAGTTAGTTCAAACACTCAAGATAACTTCTTCTTTAAGTTAAGTGAAGTGATTTTTACATACCTTTCTGGATTTGTGGTTCTTATATTTATACTCACTTTTTTAGGCCTCGGGGCCTGAGCCTACTTTTATCCTATTTATCTTACATTCATTCGGATCTACTGACCCTCGTCTATTCGGCTTTGTTGACGTATTCGGCGTCCTAGTTACGTAATACGAAGCAGAGTAGTATCTAGTTTTTGGGGCACGCGTCTCCCGACTTTTCCACTTATTCGGCTCCCACAATATTTTATGCCAATGCAAATTTGTGTCGGGAAAAGTGCCACACAATCATCATATTTGAACTACTTTTACCAACACAAGGTGAATTGCTGACGATAGATGAAGGCTTTTATTGACAATTATGTTTATCGCTAAAGGCATTACTTTTACCAATACAATGATAATTTCGTCGGCAAAACTTTTGCCGACTTACTTTTACCTACGGGTTGTCGACATAGCTCAATGTGTCGGAAAAACTTTTTGTCGACGAATTTTTCCTTTTAACAACATATTTTGTTGCGTTGCAAAAAATATAATTTCTTTTAGTGCAATAAATAACTAAAATCAAATGGGATCTATGGGGTAGATGATCAGATCTTAAAAAAATTTAGGCTCATAAGCAATTACACAAACTGATCTTAGCATAAATTAAAAAGAAAGGTGAATTACACTTCTTATACTTTAGAGTTCATGTCACTTTGGTTCTTAACTTTTCAATTGTCACATATTTGACTATGAATTTTGAATTTTGAATCTTATTCCAAATAAAGATAATTGAAGATACCATTGTTCAATTTCAAAAGTAAAGTCGTCAATTTGATAAAATATAAACTAATTTGACAAAAATAAATGTCAAAAAAATATTTTTGAATTTTTAAAAATTATTTCTACCTACCAAAGATAAAATTATATAAAATTGATAAATCTTTTATGCATTGATTTATTTATTTATTTTACCAAATTAATTTTTATTATGTATTTAGATAATGATCATGTAATGTGTAGTTGCTAGGCTTTTAATGTGTAATTTATATATTAAATATATGAAATATTTTTAGTTTTGAATTTTTTGATTTAATAGATTGGTTTAATAATGATATCTAAGTTGTCGTCATATTTAAGTTTTGAAAAAATAAAAACTAATTTAATGAAAATAAAAAAAATCATCCATTACATGATTATCATTCAAATACATAATAAAAATTAATTTGGTAAAAAAATAAATTTGTAAAAGATTTATCAATTTTACATAATTTTATTTTTGATATGTATAAATAAATTTTAAAAATTCAAAATATTTTTTTGACATATATTTTTGTCAAATTAATTTATATTTTATTAAATTAATAATTTTATTCTTAAAATTAAGTAATGATATGTTTCATTATCTTTATTTAAAATAAAATTTAAAATCTAAAATTAAATATATGATAATTAAAAATTAAAAAAATATAAAATTTAAATTATGAAGACTATTAACATAATTTGTAAATATATATATATACACACATAGGGAGAGCAACCAAAACAAGTACAAATATATGAAGAGAGAGAGAGAGAGAGAGAGAGAGAACCAAAGTGAAAAACCACCTCCCTTCTTTTATTTGGAGGGTTGAAGGGGACGTATTGAGCAAAAGTGCGTCTAGGTTCTCTTCATGTAATGAACTGGGTCCCACTTTCCTTTTCCATCTCTCTCTCTCTCCTCAATTCTGCTCTTTATCAAAAACAACGGCGCGGGCGAACCCATCTCTCTCTCCTTCTCTCTCTCTCGCTCTATCTATAAGTAAACACTCTCTCCACCATTCTCTCTCAAACTGTGTTTGAAATTTGAGTACACATTCGAAGTATTCAGAGAGTTTTCGTCTCTTGTGTACAGAGATTTTTTTGTATGTATTTATATTTATTATATAGTCATACACACGCAATAGCAGCTGAAGAACCAACCCGGTTTCGCCGCCCTCCACCACCGCCAAACTGAACCAGCAGGTGGCCGGTTTTCTTTAAAAAAACCGGGTTTTTTTTCCTGGGTTTTGCTGTTGAACTGTGGGTTGGTGGCGGCGCCGGTGGTGGAGGAGGTGGGTTGTGGTGGTTGATTGGTATAAATGGACGGTGAATGATTTGGTGTTGTGGGTATTTGATAGATTTGGATGAGAAGGTGAATTTGATGCTGGTTCAAATTCTGGGTTTTATTTTTTGGTTACTGATCGGTGGTTTCTTCAGGTACAATTCATACTTTTGCCTGCATTTGTGGTTTTTGTCCTTTTTGGCTTTGTTCAAGTCTGATGGTTGGTGGGTTTTCAATTTTTTTTGTGTTTAATTTTATGTGTTTTTCTTATATATGTTTGTTTATGAAGTGTTGATAATTTGGGATTTTGGTAATTTGTTGTTGAGGAAATTTTGTGTTCTATTCGTCTTTGTTGTTTATTCAACCCACGGAAAACACATAGGTAATGGATGACAATTAGAAATAGGAAATGATCACTTTGAAATTTTGATACTAAAATAAAAGTTTATTTTTGTTATCTTGATCTGGTTGGTATGCCAGATCTTATTTGGCCTGAAATTGGTTATGGAAAACCAGTAAATTATTGCAAATGGGTGTCTTGCAAAATGTGTGTGCATATATGTATAGCAAATGGGTTGCTTGCTTCTAACTTTTTTTTTTGATTCTCTTGTTTAAGTTAGGGTTTTGATTTTGTTGAACTTTTGTTGTACAGGAGATGAGTATTGGGAGTTTTATATTTTGAGGTTGATTTTGATTGAGTGTGTTCTGAATCAAAAACCTTGACCAATCTTGGAGTATAATAAAACCCATCAAAATTATCCATAAATGGATTGAAGAATTTATCCATTTAATGAAATGTTAAAGACTTTAGCATATGGGCTGTTGATTTCGTCGTTCCTCTTTTCCATTTCTGCTGCTGATAATGGTTTCCCCCGATGCGATTGCAACGAGGAAGGGTTTTGGAACACTGAAAACATTTTAACATGTCAAAAAGTGAGTGATTTCTTGATTGCAGTGGCCTATTTCTCTATCCCAGTTGAGCTTCTTTACTTTGTTAGTTGCTCAAACGTCCCATTCAAATGGGTACTCTTTCAATTCATTGCTTTCATTGTTCTCTGTGGGATGACCCATTTGCTCAATGGTTGGACTTATGGTCCGCACCCATTTCAGCTAATGCTAGCCCTCACCATTTTCAAATTCCTCACCGCTCTTGTCTCTTTTGCCACTGCTATAACACTCATCACTCTCATCCCTTTGCTTCTAAAAGTGAAATTGAGAGAATTCATGTTGAGGAAGAAAGCTTGGGATCTTGGTCGAGAAGTTAGAATCATAAAGAAGCAGAAAGAAGCCGGATGGCATGTTCGGATGCTTACCCAAGAGATCCGCAAGTCACTCGATCGCCATACGATTTTGTACACAACTCTGGTCGAGCTATCTAAGACACTAGATTTGCTGAATTGTGCTGTTTGGATGCCTAATGAGATTAAAACAGAGATGAACCTGACCCATGAATTGAATAGGAGGAATGCTTCAAACATGTATAATGTCTCTATCCCAATTAGTGACCCTGATGTTAGAGCGGTCAAAGAGAGTGAAAGAGTGAAGATACTTGGACCTACCTCGGCACTTGCTTCTGCAAGCCGTGGAGGGTCCGTGGAGCCCGGAGCTGTGGCTGCTATTAGGATGCCAATGTTGAGGGTATCTAACTTCAAAGGTGGGACTCCTGAGATGGTTCAGACTTGTTATGCTATATTAGTTTTGGTTCTTCCTGGTGAGCAAGATAGATTGTGGAGCAATCAAGAACTCGAGATTGTGCAGGTGGTTGCCGATCAGGTTGCTGTGGCTGTCTCCCACGCTGCAGTACTTGAAGAATCCCAGCTTATGAGAGAGCAACTGGTTGAGCAAAATCGAGCCTTGCAACAGGCAAAACAGGATATAATGATGGCAAGCCAGGCTAGGAACTCGTTTCAAAAGGTAATGAGTCATGGTATGAGGAGACCTATGCACTCAATTTTGGGTTTACTTTTGATGATGCAGGACGAGAATTTGAGTGGCCAGCAACGGATTCTTGTTGATGCGATGGTTAAGACGAGCAATGTCCTCTCAACCTTGATAAACGACGTAATGGACATGTCAATTAAAGATAATGGAAGGTTCCTATTAGAAATGAGGTCTTTTGGGCTACATTCAATGATAAAGGAAGCCGCTTGCCTTGCCAAGTGCTTATGTGTTTTTAGGGGATATGGATTTGAAATTGACATTGAGAAGTCTTTGCCTGATCATGTTATGGGTGATGAGAGAAGGGTTTTTCAGGTGATTTTGCATATGGTTGGGAATCTTTTGAATGGAAACAATGGAGGTGGTTTTGTAACGTTTCGGGTTTACTCAAATAATGGAAGTCAGGCAAGGAATGATCAAAGATGGGCAACATGGAGATCGAGCTCCTCTGATGGCTATGTTCATGTCAAGTTTGAAATTGGAATTAACCATAATGCTTCTCAATCAGATGGTTCCAAGTCAAGAGCACAGTTTGGCAGTAGGAGGTACAGCAATGAGAGAGTTGAAGAAGGCTTGAGCTTCAGCGTGTGCAAAAAGCTTGTACAGGTGAGAATGATGAACGTGTTCATATGTGTGTGTATGTTTTATGAGCTATTTGTCACTAGTTGCTGTAGAATTATATGAAACTAGGTATTTAAGCATGTTTATCTAGCCTCTCAAATTAACAAAACCTTTCTGGTTCATACCCTGGTCTATTTTTGTAAATTTGGCTATCATTAATGATCATAGTGATTTTTTTTTTTTTTTTTAATAAATATATTACTATATTGACTTGCCAAATTAATCCTTCCGAGCTGGGAAAAGGTTTGTTGGCCATACTGGTTATGAAATTTGATGATTAATATCTTCTCGAATTGCAGTGTATGTGGTGATTAAATGCAGTTCATTAGACATTTCATTTGGAACATCATGAAAGCAAATCATATATAACATGTGATGCGAGTCTTTATTCCTTGCTTGACTAGAATTTCTCTTTTCATCTCTTAACCTCATTTTTCAATAATTGGCAGTTGATGCAAGGTAACATCTGGGTAGTCCCAAATTTGGATGGTTTTGATCAAAGCATGGCACTCATTATTCGGTTTCAACTCCGGCAATCAATTGTAATAGGTATCTCCGAACCGGGAGACTCTTCCGACCACCCACTCTCCGACTCTCTTTTCAGGGGCCTTCAAGTTCTACTAGTGGATGATGATGATGTGAACAGGGTGGTGACGCGTAAACTGCTTCAGAAACTCGGCTGCACTGTTTCCACCGTTGCGTCTGGATATGAATGCCTTAGTGCTCTTGGCCTATCTGTCTCTTCCTTCCAAATTGTACTTTTGGATCTTCATATGCCTGACTTGGATGGGTTTGAAGTTTCCATGAGAATTCGAAAATCTCGAAGCCACAGTTGGCCATTGATCATCGCCTTTACATCAAGTGCTGATGAAGATGTGTGGGATAGATGTTTGGAGAATGGGATGAATGGAGTTATTAGAAAACCGGTTCTTTTGCGGGGAATCGCGGATGAATTTGGAAGAGTCCTGCAAATGGCACACAAAGTTGTGTGATGATGGAAGCAGAGTTACTGCATTGTGCAGCGGAAATTCTTGAACGATTTCGGGGCATCGATGGAATCGACGAGTAATTCCACAATGTCAATGTTGCACAACATTCATAGCCAAAATGGTATATACATAATTTCAGTTACTTTCTCTTTCCTTTTTTTGTGTTTAATCTTTGTTATCATTGCATAGCTAATCTAATAGTTTAATCACAGCTAGTTGATATTATCGTTAACAAATTTTCCTAATAGAAAAGGCCATGAAATCAAGAACTTCACAAACCTTCAGTAATTTTTTTAGCGGTCGAGTAGTTAGGAAGTAAAATTTGGCTTAGTTGAGGCCCAAAATTCAAAATTGAGAGCTTGCTTTCAAAGAACATTTGAAGAGGAATAGTTTATATATGTTTTCTGCTGTAAATTTAGCGTTTTACAAATTAATTCAAATTGATTCAGTTGTTTCAACTTCATCTATTTAGATGCAGTGGAAGCAGCACTTGGTACATCTTTTGGTTGTGATTGATGACTACCTTTATGAATCATCTAAATTCCAAGAAAATGTTTTTACTCTACTTTTTGTGTCACCATTTGGTTTTCCATTTGATATATGATCACTATAAATGGAAATGTAAGAGGAATAGACTATACTGATATGCAATGTTGTAGTGAAATAAGATATCAATTTATTTAATTTAACTGTATGTATAGCTCTTGACAGAGCAGAAAGGCAAAAAATGAAAACCAACACAAGGCTTAGTTTGGTTTGATTTTCTTTTTAACAAGTTTTCACTTTTTATATTTTTCCAAGAAGGGATAAAGGAGTTAATCCTACTTGTACTATCAAGCATGTAATCCAGTATGAATATCACAAATTTGAGTTGATGATGGTTATTTTTTTTAAGTTTGTGATCACAATACAGTTTAGTTTCACCCCCTAATTATATATATATATATATATGTGCACGCGCTCGCATATCTATACACATACATACATGTATATGTTTGATTTTCTAAACAAAAGGTTTGTTGTTTTCAATTGGGGTGGCTAATTTTGTTAGACTAGAATTATTGAGTTGTTTATAGCCATTTGTGGAAACCATTGATTCATCATCATCATCCTTATTCCTTCCTACATTATCTGATCAATGGTTATATATAATTCCAAATGGCAATTATTGACAATTGGGAATATTAGGTGGTTCAGTTTTCTGATGAACTTTAGGTATGATTTGCAAGAGAATATAAAAATGGCTGACTATATTAGTCTGTGCGTGGTGTGTGTTTTTGGACTTTTTGATCAAATCATGATCATCCTCTTTTACTTTTATGTAACAGATAATCAATATTAAATTTGTAATAATTAATTAAATCATTACCCTTTCTTGACTTCTTGATTATCATTTACTCGTTTATTTTCATATCACCCGATCTCCAAATTTTTTCTCTGTTTGTCTATTTTGATACTTTTTGTTGTTGAATCATTTAAGAATCTCAAGATGCATAATTTTGAGAATAATCATATGACTGGGAGTGCATTGGGTCATGGTCTTGACTTAATCAACTCATTATTCTTTCTTAATTTCTTGATTATCTTTTACTTAAATATTTTCATATCATTAAACCTCTTTATGCAATCGAAATCTTCTGGCTTTAAATTTATCTATTTCTTTGTCTGAATACTTTATGTTGTTGGATCAATTTAAAAATTTCAAAATACAAAAATCTCGATACATGATTATTTGACTGAGTTACATTGGGACAAAAGAAGGAAGGATCCCTTGTCCTTTTAATAGGTACAACCCATTAATGCATATTTGAATCACATGCATTGAACTTGCGCATGTGTCTCAAGATATGATTATTTGTAAGTATGATTATTTGAGTGAGAATACATTAGGACAGAAGAAGAGAAAATATCTTGCCCTCTGAATGTACAACCCGGAAATGCATATTTGAATCACATGGGCTGCACGTGCTACCAATTGTGTGAGAGGTATGTATACCCTTGTGGGTCAAAAAGAAGAGAGAACTCCAGAGATGTTTTAGTTTTCTTGTTTGTGATAATAGAAAATGGGAATGAGAAAGAAAGTAAAAAAAGCATGCATGAATTTAGGTACGTATATAGACACTTTGGATTTGTTTCAGTGGCAAGTGGGCCCTACCCATGAAAGTTGTCTTGGATATTTGTGGTTATGCCCCTAACCCCACAAAGAATAAATTACATGGTGGGGTTTGATATTCCATGTAATTGGACAAAATGTATCATTTAAAATATTCTATGTTGATAGTCATTATACTATTGTGAAGACTTGACGTTAGATCCTTTTGGAATATAATATAATAATAATATTATTATTAGACTATTCTCCACAAGTATAGGTTTCCTATTTTGCCATAGTCCTCACTTTTGTTCAATACCACTCACTATATTTGCGTTGGTGGTTTTGGACTTTTAGTGCTTTTCCTATTTATACTCTTCATTTATCTCTCTAATTACTTTATTTCTGCCCTCATTTTAACAAAAAAACATTAAAGGTGGCATGTGGTAGATTTTTTTAAATATGATTTGAGAATAGAATTATATTTTGAGTTTATGAGTTTTAAAATTATAATTTGAGTATGAAAAATTTGTTTGATGAATAAGTTTTGAAAAAAGTTTTGAATTGAGTGGAAAATTATTGACGTGACATATGATATTTGATATAAAAATTTATAACTCATAACTAAACACAAAATTCAAAATTTTATTAAAAGCTTATAAAATTTTTTTTATTTAAAATATAAAAAATAATAGGTATCAAATGTTAAAAAAAAATATAAAAAAATAAAAAATAATAAAAATAAAATAAAATAGCATAGTTCAGGTCAACTGGTTGGTTAATCAGTAGGAGGTCTAGGAGATGACGGGTTAATTTAAATTTTTTCGTCTTGGAAAGAGTTTTTAAAAGTGGGTGTATAATTAATTTTTAAAAATTTTAAACAAACAACACACTCAAAATAAGGGGTAAAAATGTATTTGAAGAGCTTCTCCAAACACAACCAAAATTTTCCTTTCTCTGCACACCTCTAAGAGCATCTCCAATGCATCTTTTATATCTTCAAATATAGAGGATTTGTTGTTCCAATCTATCCTCCAAATCCATCTCTATTTGGGAGGAGGATGAGTTGATCCTCTAAATATGAAGGGAGGACGAGGATGTCCTCTAAAATACTATTCATTCTATATTTTTTATTATATTACAAATAACTTTTAATATGTAAATTTAATTTTTATAAAATTGACATCATTAAAAAATGTGAAATCATACTTTTAGAATGAGTATAATATTAAATATATTTTACAAAAATTTTAAAATTAAATATTTGTTAATGAACAAAAATTATTTTTTGATGAAAGGAGAATGAAGGGTTTTGAAAGTTTGTGGTTGGAGTTTAAATGAATAGTAACATATTCTATATTTACTTTTTGAATAAAAAAAATTATTTTCATCTCCTTAGTGAGAAGATTGAATTGGAGATGCTCTAACCTGTACGCACTCCCTTTGTTGTCATTTGCGTCCTCTTTTTTCTCTTTCGGACATCTAGTGTTGTTCTATTTATACCCTTCCTTTTTCTCTCTAATTACTTTATTTCTACCCTCATATAAATTTTTTTTTTTTAATTTTTCTTTCTTTTTCCTTTCTCTGTACACCTCTAACCTATACGCACCCGCCTTCGTTGTCACTTGCGTCCTCTTTTTTTCTTTTCCACACACCTCATTCACCATTAGAGGATGACAAAGGTAGAGCATGAATGACAGAATGATAGTACGCACCAACTTCGTTGTCATTTGCGTCCTTTTTTTTTTTCTTTTCCACACACCTCATTTACAATTACATGATGACAAAGGTAGAGCATGAATGAGAGAATGATAGTGAGGGTGGTAGATCTAGGATATCTAAAGGTGTGTGGTGATGGTGTTGAGATATAGCGAGGAAAGAGGCTTTAGGAAAATGAAGCAGCACTCGGGAAGTAAGGACAATGATGAGTGATAGAGTTGCAAGTTGCAAGTTGCATAAGGGTGGCGGTGTTGGTGGCAAGATTGGGTTGGATTGGGGTTGCAAATGAGTGGGGGTGGTGGTGTAGAGGTTGCAATTGGTTGGGTGATAGGCAGCACCTTTGGTAGCTGACCATGGATGGATGTTAGGTGGGGAGGAAGGGTGGGAGGTGTAAAGATAAATACTCATGAGCCGGTTGCGTTTGGTTCTCTTTTTAAGTTGTAATTTTAATAATAAAAAAATTTAATTTTTTTTTTCAAAATTTATGATTAAACACATAATTTAAATTAAAATAAAAAATTATTTTTTAAAACTTATAACCAAACATAGAATTCAAAATTCATAACTAAACACACAACTCAAAACTCTTTTCGAAATTTATAACCAAATTCTTTTCGAAACACTATTTTAAAAAAAAAAATCAAAAAAATATTATATTATTTTATTTTTTAAAATTATTTTTAGAATCATGATTTGAGTATAGTTGTGCTTTGAATTATGAGTTTTTAGTTGAGCTTTGAAAAGAAAAAAATTATTTGATTATAAGTTTTGAAAAGAGTTTTCAGTTATATTTTGAAATTTTTTAGATTTATTTTTTTTAAATATTTAAAAAATTTCTTAATTTTATTTTTTTTGGATCTATATTTTATATTATTAATATTTATTTATTTATTTTAATGTGTATTATATTTCTTACATTTGTGCATTCTATTTTTCTAAAATATTTTATAAATATATTTTTAAATATTTTAATTTTTTAATATTATAAATATTTGTTAACTTTTTTTTAATATTTGTTTTTTTCTTTAAATTTTTTTAAAAAAATTGGACCATCATATATATCTAAATCATAACAAATTATTTGGTTAATACTTGCAAAACATAACAAAAATAATTTTTTGAAGAAATAAAGAAATTAAAAAATATTTTTCAAAAAAATAAAAATAAGCAAAATATTTTTTGAAAAAAAATCATAAATAATAAATAATTTTAAAGAACAAAATAAAAATTATTTTTTGAATTTGTTTTAATAGAATTTTGAAAAGAGTTTTTGAATTGAGTTTTGAGTCATGTGTTTGGTTATGATTTGAGTATAGAGTTGTGTTTTGAGTTTAAAATATTTAAAAAATAAAATATTTAAAATTAAAAAAAGTTAAAAATAAAAATTATATATTTAAAATAACAAATAAAATTTTATTAAACATTTTTAAATATTTAAAAAATAAATCCAAATTTTTTTCAAAATACAATTTAAAATTTAAAAATTCAAAACTCAAAATATAATTCAAAATATAAATACTTAAAATTATTTTCAAAACTCATAATCAAATAAATTTTCTATTTTCAAAATTCAACTCACAATTCTATATTTAAATCATAACTCTACTTAAATCATGATTTTAAAATTAAACCAAACAAAAATATTTCATGCCCCATTTTCTCCCCACCCCCTTTGACCTCCTCTCTCTCTCTTATTGGTTACATTTTTTTTTTTCTTTTTTTCCTGCTCCTCCAATTGTCACCCGCCACGTTTGTGTGGGGGTTGTGGGGGTGGTAATTAGAGGGAGTCTCTATCATGACTCTAAACCAAATAGAGGTTGTGGATTTGCTTTTCACATATCCAACTCAGGTTCGTCTATTGTCGGTCCCTTCTGTTTGCTTGGATCTTGCAATTAGGTAGTGTCGCTTAATTCTTGGATTTACGCTACTAGAGTGGGCCAAGGGACCCCGCCTAGGACACGGTTCTCGGTTATTAAAAATATATATATATATATCGAGAAAATTTGTTTTAAAATTTGAGATTTTGACTTAATGGTAATTAGGTTTATGGGTAAATTGTAATTAAAAGAATAAAAATTGTGGTTATGTAGTGATAGTGGTAGTGATAGGTTAGGGTGTTAAGGGTGTTGATGGTGGTGGACGTGGTGGAGGGATGATGGTAGCAGTAGTAGCAACGATAACGGTGGTAGTAATAGAATGCCAATAAAGGTGGTGGTCTACCTTAGGGTAGCATAACCGTGACCAACTGAAAATTTAGCATCAACATTAAGCAAAAGGAAAATGAGTTGGATCCTCTCAAGGAGCCACCCCCTTTGACTCCCTCTCTCTCTGATTGGCCAATTTTTCTTTTTCTTTTTCTTTTTTTTCTTCTCCTCCAATCACCACCGGCCACGTGTGTGTGGGGTGGTGGGGGTGGTGATTGGAGGGGTCTTAATCACTTCCCTAAGCAAAAAAATCTCTAACTTAAATTTTAACATAATTATATGAAAGACATAAATTTTTAAGTGATATAAATTATCGTTATTAAATAAATTCAATTTATTTTCATTTGTGTTATGTAAGTTTTATTTTTTTGCTGATGCTTTTAAATTGGCAAAACAGTAATTGACAAAGTGGTTCATTGAAGATGAGGGTGTATAAAATAACTTCATTTTTATGTTTTATTTTTTATGTCTTATTAGAACATCCACTTGACTTGAGAGAGTTGAAGCAAAAGTGCTGTGCTAGGGGCTCCGTATACTGAAATAAAATACAATTGTATTTTGACGTCATTGGATTCCATGAAGGGAATCTAGAGGGGGCCTAAATCAACACGAGAGAGAGAGAGAGAGAGAGATACTTTAAACTCAAAACCCTACTTGCAGAATAGAGCCTTTTGTATCAAAGGAGGGATGTATTTGAATATGAAAAATGTTTGAGTTCTAAAGATTTTAGATTTATTATTATTATTATTTTTTAAAATTTTTATTTCACTAGTACTCAATTAGTGTTTCCAAATTAGTGGGATGAATTATTGTTTGAATATATAAACATTAACCTACTGAGAATGAAAAACTGCGAACACTACGTCACCATAACATTTTTAAACCCAAAGGTCCTGTTTGTTTGGAGAGTTAGAAAAGGGATTGAGATTAGTAGTGAGGTGGGACCCACTAACATTGTGTTTGTTTTGAGAGATAAGGAGAGGATTGATAGTGAGCTCCGGATTATGAATCCCCTTGGAGAGGGGATTCGGATGGACCACCAAGACTTGATATTAGAAAAATAGTCCGTCGAACTATAAATTTTTTATTATTTTATTTTATTTTATTTTTTCCATGTTTGGCATTTTTTTTTTTAACATTAATGTTTAATTTTTTATATTTTTTGTTAAGTAAAAATTATTATTTTATTTGTTTTATTTTTTTCTAGAAATTTATTTATTTATTTATTTATTTTTAAAATTTTTTATATGTTAGGCTTTTTTTTTTTTAAACATTAATGTTTAATGTTTTTGTATTTTTTTTATTTGTTTTATTATTTTATATTTATTTTGTATAAAAAAAATAATTTAACAATTCCTACACTAACAATTATCATAAAAAAAACACAATTTTATTTAATCTCCTCATTATCAATCCTTTCACTAACAATCTACTCACTATTAATCTCCTTATTATGAATCCCCTCCATTGTACCTTTAAAAACAAATGGGACCAAAAGGAGGTGGAAAATGGATCTAACTTTTTTATATTCGTTGTCAAATACACTCAAATCTATGGAGCTTTCTAATATACCCACTAAATTTTCTAAATAGCTAAATTATACCTTAATTCATATAATTTGATTTAAATTTTACTTTCGTCTCTATTATTACAATTTGAATAATTTAGTCATTTCATTTTGAATCCCGTTTCAATTTGGTATTTTTATTGAAGTTAAAAATTAAAATTAACGATTTTATGACACTAGTTAGTCTATTGAGGTGTACACGTATAGAAAAATTAATAAAATTTTGAATGGAATGATTAAATTAAAATTAGACTTAAAGTGTAAGAACCAAAGTACAATTTGAGTAAAACTATAAGAGTGAAAAGTGCAATTTACCCTTTCTAAATCTAAGGATTGGTGTAGCTGTTGTGTCATAGGCACAGCAGGCCGTGTCGTGAGCATTGGCGTAGTCCACTCTGGACCCACTAAGATGATCTTAATCGTTCATTGTGTTGTTGAGTAGGTCATCCGTGTAAAAAATCAAATTACATTTATATTATAAAAAAAGAAAAAGAAAAAAAAGGCTATTAAAATTACATTTGTCATGTAATTTTTATAAGAGAAATGTGATTCAATTATGTGATTGTTAATATTCAATCAACATTAACTTGACTTTTTATTTGGATAAATTACTAAATAGACTTTATAAAATGAACGGTTCAAATCACCTTAACACACTTGAAATAAGTCTTATCAACCCTCACAACATTATCTAAAATCCACTATAATATCTCTAACATTGTTGAGAGATGAGGGAGATACTAATGACAATTCATTAGGTAGTCATTTGTATTGATATACAAAATATATATATATATATAATATACGTATAAAAAATATATGAAAATTATATTAAAATTCTAATTATTTTGGTAATCATTTCCAATATAATGACAACTCATAAAATTATTATTAGCACAACCAAATTATAGCGCTTGATCATTTAGAGTTCATTTGGAAAGTTAGTTATTTTAGTTAACTTTTTAAGTTTTTAACTATTTTAATTTGTCTAAAAAAATTAAGTTTGGAAAGATAATTGATTTATTTTATTTTATTTTATTTTTTTTGTAGTTGATTTGATGGTTGTGAGAAAAAATATGAAATGTTTATAATTTGAATGTGATATTTTATTTTAGTAATTATTTTGATCTATTTTATTTTTATTAGCTATTTTAATTCAAAATTTTCTTTCCAAACAAGCCTTAGTCAAAGTTTAATGGGGCAAAGCACAATTGTTAATCATGGAATACCAGTGTGAGCCACACCATATGTAAATGACTTTCAAATAGAGCCAACTTGCTCTTCAAATCTAGTAAGCCTATAACAAAATTTAATTAGAGAATCTTGTGACTATTAAACAAAGCCACATTGTACATCAAATCTAGTAACAAAGTTTAATTAGAGAATCTTGATTATTATTATTATTATTATTTATTTATTTATTTTTCAAATAGAGAATCTTGATTTATATATGGTGTGTGGCACCCCTTATTAGCCATGGTTTGGCTAATATTTTAGAGTTAAATAATTACAAAAAGACAAAATAAATCAATAAAATAAAATATTACTTTTTACTATAATCATTACATTTTTTCTCTCACAAAAATTTTAAAAAACTCCAAAACAAAAACCAAATAAGATTAAGAAATAAACTAAAAAAATCTCCAACACAGAAAAATCAATGCCAAACCCACCTTAGTTTCCTCATAAAACTTGTATTAAAAGACCATGAATTCTTATTAATGTTTTTCTTATCTTATCAATAGTCGTGTCAACAATAATGCATTGCATTTTAAATTAATTTATCAATGTTATTCTGTATCGATCAATAGTCACGTCAACAATGATCTATGCAAAAAAACATATATATATATTAGACATATCAAAAATTTTATCAATTTTTTTATCAAATATCTTACATATTGGTTCACATTGGTGTTAAATCCATATCATGTGAGTCTTATTTGGGTCTTATATTCATATAAAACATTTAATAAAAAATTTAATAAAAATTTTAAAATCTCAAACATTACTCTGTATGCAATACATTATGCATTGCATTTTAAATTAATTTTCTTTGCATATCGCAATTTTATATTAACAATATATAGGCTTTAATTACCATCGATAGTGGTGGCTTAGTGGAGAAAGCATCATTTTCTATAAGTGTGACTTAGGTTCAAATTCTGGGAGGGGAGGGGAGGGGTTGAATTTGCTGCTTTGTAGTTGGCTCTTTACAGAGATTTTGTCCTATACTCCTGAGCGTCTATGGCGTGTAGTTGAACTCCATTAATATCTCAGTGATAGGTCTCTTCCTATGGGTTGGGTCAAATCAAGTCGACAACTGGTTATCACGGGACTTAAATTCACAGACTTATATATATATTGGCTTTAATTGGAAAGAAAGGCAAAAAAAAAAAGAAAAATCAGCTTTTGATTTATTTTTAAAAAGTCAAAAACTAGCTTATTTGAAAAAAAAAAAAAAAGTATTTGGAAAATTGGAAATAAATTAACAAGTAAAATCACTAAAATATTCTCTTGTGTATATGACTTTTGAATAAGGTAATAAGAGTAATATTATAATTTTGTAAGTGATATGACATTGTATTATAACTTTTTTGAAAAAAATAAAAAGTTGTTTATTTTCATCTTCCCAAAACCATGACTTTTGATAGTATCTAGTGTAGGATTGGCAATTTCATTTACAAAATAATTTTTAATTAAATTGTAATTTTATTTTTATTGATAATTTAATCATTATACATGTTAAGTTAGCCATGACTTTTGATAGTATCTAGTGTAGGATTGGCAATTTCATTTACAAAATAATTTTTAATTAAATTGTAATTTTATTTTTATTGATAATTTAATCATTATACATGTTAAGTTAGTTTTTGCGCGTAATCTCCGGATACACACACTATCATATCACTCGTGAGCTAATTAATTCTCACAAACTAAAAATAAAAAAAAACTAAAAAATTGATAAATGTATATTTAGCTGTTATATCTTATAATTTATATTTATTTACGAGAGGGAGATTCATAGCCTGTTGTGGACTGAGCTAGTTTGGCCTTAGTTAAGGCCTGTGCCTAGACAAAACAAAGCCCACACAATCGAGCGAGGTTTGAGCACGATTAGGAGCATGGCATGTGTTGGATCGGGATATCAACTTGGTCTTGTGAAGTGAGTTTGAGGAACTAGCATGGCTCAGTGATGTGCACCGTGCGAGTCAGACAGAGTTCGTCCTTGGAAGACTAGATTCGACCGAGTCAGACAGAGTTCGTCCTTGGAAGACTAGATTCGACCGAACAGGAGCTCAGTCATGACCATGGAGCTCAGTCATGACCATGGAGCTCAGTCAAACCAATACTCAAGCTTGACTGACAAGGCCAAATTAGTAGCGTGGTCCCAAGGGAAGGGCATGGCGCCACGCGGAGCATAGTTCGGTAGGAAGTGCTATGTGGTGTACTGGGGTCGTGGGAAAAAGATTCCGTCATCTGTACGCTTCAATGCCATTTGGCAATTTCGTCATTTGGTGTTTAGCTATATTAGCGCTAACATGTGGGAGAGCGTAAGAGGAGAGCAGGTCCACACGTCCAGAGGGGAATGGATGCAGAGGCGCGTGCAGAAACCATATAAATGGTGCTGCGTTTCCATACACAGGTCTGGAAAATCTGGTGATCGAAACTCACTTCTCTCTCTCTCTCTTCCTCTCTAAAGGTACTAACTTGACTGTCAGAGGGGTTTTCCGACAGCATACCCGTCGGGTACCTCACCGTCGGTGTATTCTCAGCTTATTCAGAGCGAAGCAAAGCTTGGACACGAGGAGTATGGATAGCGATGAATATTTAGCCCCCGTACAATTGGCACCATCTGTGGGAAGTCTTCAACAGACAAAACCTTGCCCTCCAAGCTTGTCTGATCACTCTTCATGGCTCACAACGACGAAACATCGCTGTCCGTCATCGGCATTACCCCAAAGTCAGACTGGAGGAGAGATAGACCCCCTACCGTTCCGACTATGGCTGGCCTGGAGACTTCTTCTAGAGGGCTCCCTAGAGATGTGCGAATAAGCGCTCAAGAAGCACTGACCACTCACGTAGTCCAGATGGGCATCGACGACGGAGAGAGTCTCATGCTCAGTGCCTGGAGCATAAGCTGAGAGACCAAGATGCCATCATTCAGAGGGTGGTGGCGGAGATGAAGGCGCTGAAGCGATAAGTCAAAAGGAAAGGTGTTGCTGGAGTGGATAACCACAGTGAGCGCACCCTATCCCGTTACTTAAGTAGCTAGAGCCAAGAAAGGACTTCTTCCCTTTCTATCACCAGAAACTATGGGGTTGGCGACTCTGACTTGTTGACGGAGAAGTCTTGCACGTAGGATAACAGTTACCGTCCCTCGCGTCTGTCGACGACATCGAGATACTCTTACTCCGCTCATTCGGAGGACTTGAGGGATGTCTTGGAAAAACGAGCGCACTGGTGGGAGGCGCAAAGGGTGCTGGCATTGCAGAGGTTATCCCACAGAGGTTGTACTAGCAAAGAGGTCGTAATGCCGCCACCACGCCCAGTTGGGCATGAACCTGTGGATAGGGACTTGGCGAGGTTGAGCACCACCCCTTTCTTCCTCGAGATAGAAACTACACCGCTCCCAGTGAGTTTTCACCAGCCCAAGTTTACGCTCTACGACGGAAAGGCCGATCCATATATGTATGTGACCCACTTCTAGCAAGTCATGGCTGGTTATAGGCGAAACGACGCACTCATGTGCCTTATTTTTCCAGCGAGTTTGGGTGAGTTGGGCTTGAAGTAGTTCGAGAGGTTGTCGGAGGAAAGTATCAAGAGGTGGCAGTAGCTAATGGAGGTGTTTGTGACCCGATTCAAAACCAACACCAAAACGCCCAAGGAAGTCGACCATCTTTTGGGCGTCAAGATGGAACCGAACGACCCACTCAAGGCGTACAACACCAAGTACTGGGAGACGTTCAATGAGATTTTCGATTGCCCGACCAACCTGGCAATCACCCAGTACAAGCGCAGTCTCCCAATCGGTCATAGGCTGCAAGACTCGCTCACTATGAGTCAACCAATAACCATGGAGTTGTTAATGCAACGCATCAACGAGCACATCCGAGTTGAGGATGATGCGATCGTGGCTACCACGAAGGTGAATTCGATAGCGGCAAACAAAAAGGTAGTTGGGAAAGTTCACGCGGTCAGACATGAGGCAAACCGTCCGAACAATTGTGAATGAGAACCTGACCACGGTGTTAACCGCAACAACCAGGGTAAGGGTCATCACAACGACTGAGTTGACTACCCCCATGATGCCGCAGAAGATGTGAAAAGAAAGTTGAATGCCTGAATGGGCATCACCACGGTTTTCAAAATTCCAATCTACTGCATCCTTATTGAGATCCGTGACGAGACATATGTCCGGTGGCTGGCTAAGTTAGGTGATGCGCAACGGGGCTTCAACCCGAGGTATCGTTGTACCTACCATGATGAACACGAACACCACACTGAAAATTGTGTCCCCTTGAAGCAACATTTGGAGGAGTTAGTGGCGGCTGGCCACCTGGATTATTATATTAAAGGAGGTGTCAAGGTGGTAACCAAAGCTCAGACTGAGCCAAACGGCTTAGCAACTTTAGATGCACCCCCCAAGGTGTCATCAATGTGATCCATGGGATCATCGAGCCAGTGTTAGTGTGTGAGCTCCGGGAGATGATCAAGAAGGCGGAGCACATGAGGGAAATTTTATCAGTTCAACCTGCAGTCAAGAAAGGCGAAACCGAGGTGAAAGATGTTCTTAGTTTTTCAAGCTAGGATCTTGAACACATTCAGATGCTGCACAATGACATGCTGGTGGTCACGCTCCACGTTAGGGACATTGACGTTAGGCACATTCCGATCAACCAAGGCAGCTCGATCGAAATCATGTATTATGACGCCTTCAAGCAGCTCAAGCTCGAAGAGAAAGATTTGACCTCGGCCACATCGCCACTGGTCAGCTTTAACTCGCAGCCGGAGTGGCCAGTAGGAAAGATCATTCTGCCGGTCAAAGTGGGATCTGTCATCAAGCAAGTGAAATTTTGGGTATTGAAGGTGCCCTCCACGTATAACCTGATCCTAGGCAAAAGATGGCTTCATGCCATGTAGGCGGTGGCTTCGACCTACCACAAAGTCATGAGATTTTCCTCTGCTGCCGGAGTGAGTGAAGAGGTTTAGGGTGATCAAGTTATGGCCAAGCAGTGTTTTGTGGTCGTAAACGGAAGCCGGGCTGCCAAAGGCTTTGTGCAAATGATTGAAGGACCGTACGATCAATGTGTCCTGGATGATGTAGGTACCAGAGCCGAGGAAAAAGCTGTTAAGGATCTGGTGGAGGTAAGGATCAACGAAAATGATCTTGAGAAATTTTTCTTGCTGGGATCCACCCTTACCGCCTAAGAACGATTGGAGATGGTGAATTTCTTGGTGGCGAACATCAAAGTGTTTTCATGGATGTCGTATGACATGTCTATTGTTGATCCAAACTTCATTTGCCACCAACTCAATGTTTTCCCGATGCTTGGGCCATCATTCAAAGAACTTGGAGAACAGCATTTCATTACACCGAGATAGTGGCAGAAGAGGTCAAGAACTTGCTTGAAGTAAGGGCTATTAAGGAGGTATGCTACCCTTGGTGGGTTTCCAACACGGTTGTGGAACCAAAGAAGAATGGAAAATGGTGAGTTTAAGTCGACTACAAGACGGTCATCCGCACTTGCCCCAAAAACAGTTTCTCTTTGCTCAGAATCGACTAACTGGTGGACCTTACAGCTAGGCACAACCGACTAAGTTTCTTAAACGCATACCGCGGCTACCATCAGATCGCCATGCACCAGCCCGACCAGGAGGTTATTTCTTTAACAACGTCGAGGGGACTATTCTATTATAGGGTTATGCCCTTCAGGTTAAAGAATGCATGGACGACCTTTCAGAGGATGGTCACAAAAATGTTCGCCCCTTTGCTTGGCCAAACGATGGAAGCCTATATCAATGACATGGCTGTGAAGAGCAAATGTGAGACCAACCACCTAGTCGACTTAGCAGAGATGTTCGCCATTCTCAGGCAACACAAGTTGCGTCTGAACACATCCAAGTGCGCCTTCAGCGTGGGGTCCGGAAGTTCTTGAGCTTTTTGGTCACTAACCGTGGGATTGAGGCGGATCTCTCTCAAATCAAAGCCATATAAGAAATGAAGCAACCCAACTCAGCAAATGATGTGCAACATCTTGCTGGGATGGCAGTCGTGTTCAGCCGATTTATAATCCGGTCATCAAATTGTTGCCATCCTTTCTTCTGAGCCTTGAAGTCAAAGTTTTCATGGAACGAAGAGTGTGATAGAGCGTTGGCCAAGCTAAAGACGTATCTGTCTTCCGCTCCACTCCTAGTCACGTCGAAGCAAGGTAAAAAACTTTATCTTTATTTGCCCGTTTCTCAATGTGCTGTTAGCACAGTGTTTATTCAGGCAGAAGGCATACAACATCTGCCGATATTCTACGTGAGCAAAACCTTGCTCCCCGCGGAGTTAAGATACTTGCCACTTGAGAAACTGGCCTTGGCGTTGATGATGGCCTCCCAAAAGTTAGCCCATTACTTCCATGCGCATACGATTGTAGTGCTAACCGAGTTTCCGTTGAAAGCTTTTTTTGAGCGGGCTAACTTCTCTAGTCGAATCTTGAAGTAAGTAGTCAAGTTGGGACAATTTGACATCAAGTTTTAACCCAAAACTGCCATTAAGGCTTAGGCATTGGCCAACTTCATTGCAGAATTCTCACCTGGGACTCACTCGATTTTCCTGGTGAACCTTACCGACGCAACTGGTTGAGGGGGATAAGCATCGCGAAAATTGCATAGCCAAGTCCCACTTCGATCCATATAAACCCTTTTGACGAACCAAATATGGAAGGCGACATGGAAATTGCTGGACTGAGCAGAGACCTGTCACTTGAAAACAACCACGTCTTGGCAATGCGCTGATGGATTTGGGAATAACAGGACAACCTGTTGGATCCAACTCCGCATCGCCAGGGGGGAATGAGGGCATGCAAGTTGCAATCATCACCGGCGTGCTTAACTCGGAAATAGCCGAGCAGCCAAGCAACTCAGAACACTTAAACCTCCAAAAGTCCTAAGACCTCGCAAAATGTTGGAAGCTTTTTATCGGTGAAATGTGGAAACTTTTTATTGATGGCGCTTCAAACGAACATGGAGCCAGGCCAGGTGTAGTTTTGATATCACCAAATGAACTGACCATTGAACATTCCATCACACTTGGGTTTCCAGTGTCAAATAATAAGGCTGAGTATGCAGCGTTGCGAGCTAGACTGAAAAGCGTGCTCCAACTACAAGCATCCGAGCTAATAGTCTACAGCGACTCCTAACTTGTTGTAAACCAAGTGTCTGGAGAATATGAAGCTAAAGAAGACAGAATGACCAAATACCAAACTCTAGTGAGAGAGCAAATCAAAAAATTTCAAGCCATACGAGTTCAACAAATTGGCCGAGAAGACAATAGCCGAGCAGACGAGTTGGTCGGTCTAGCTTCCATGGCTGACAAATCAACTCCAGCCCTCTCTTGATTGAATTCCTTCCTAGACCCAGTATAGAAGAACCAGAGAAGACTGAAGCCCTCTGTGTCGAGCTAGGTCCTTCCTGGATGGATCCTATCATTCTTTTCCTGAAAGAAAGAATCTTGTTGACTGGCAAAAAAGAGGCACATAAAGTCCGAGTGAAGTCTGAGCGGTTTTGGCTCTCTCCGTTTGGTGCTTTGTATAAAAAGTTGTGCACAGGACCTTACTTGAAATGTGTCCATCCAAACAAAGTTGAAGCCTTTCTATTTGAAATCCATGAAGGAATGTGCGGAAGCCATATTGGGGGAAGATCTGTGGTCTACCATGCTATCTTGCAAGGATACTAGTGGTCGTGCATGCAGGCGGATGCACAAAAGTATGTGAGAAAGTGTGAGAAATGCCAAAAGTTTGCCCATCAAATTCACCAGCCGGCCAGAGAATTTCTTCCTCTCACAAGTACTTGGCCGTTTGCAATGTTGGGACTTGACATAGTGAGGCCGCTTCCAACCACACTAGGCAACCACAAGTTCTTTATAGCCATGACAGATTACTTTACCAAATGGGTAGAAGTGGAGCCCCTATCAACCATCAAGGAGAAGGATGTGAAAAGATTCATTTGGCAAAATGTTATAATGCAGTTCGACGTACCTAAAGCCTTAGTATCCGACAACGGTGCCCAATTCGACAGAAAACTATTTAATAGATTCTGCGAGGAGCTGAAGATATAGTTCTACAATTCAACACCGACCTATCCGCAATCGAATAGCCAAGCCAAAGCATCAAACAAGACCATTCTAGATGAACTGAAGAAAAGGCTAGAGAAAGCCAAAGGCAAGTGGACCGAGGAACTTCCAAATGTCCTCTGGACCTACCAAACAATGCCAAGACGATCAACTGGGGAGATGCCTTTCACTTTGGCATATGGTATGGAGGTGGTCATCCCATTGGATATTGGTATACCCACCATCCGCAGTGAAAATTTTGAGCCAGATCTGAACGCCGAAGTCATCGCCCTTGAATTAAACCTTGTTGAAGAACATAGAGAAATGACACTGGTCTACGTTGTGGCGTACCAGCAAGAACTGTCTAAGAAGAATAACAAGACAGTTCACCCTAGACAATTCAAGGTCGGAGACTAGGTTTTACGGAAGGTGATGGGCAACACTTTAGTATCGGGCGAAGGAAAGCTAAGGGCAAATTGGGAAGGACCATACAAGATAATCGGTTTGGTAGTCAAAGTGGCATATCGTCTGGAAGATTTAGGCGGCCAAGCCATACCTCAGCCATGGAACACAGCCAATTTAAAATTGTACTATTTTTTATTTGAACCTTCAATGTAATTTTCGTGAAGGGCAGGCATTCCCCTCCATTTACCGATGCAATTCTTTTGATCACCATGGTAATCTGTTTATGATAGAAATGAACTATTGTACTTTGAAATTTTGTCATGTTTGATGGTTTGAACTGAATGAGGGGCAAGCATCTTCCAACGGAGGTGTTTTTCTCAACTGAAGGAGTTGATGACTAGTTCAACTCCAAGTTTTTAGCCGAGGAGTTTTGCTCCGTTGAAGGAGTTAATGACTTGTTCAATTCCAAGTTCTTAGCTAATGTGTTCTGCCCGGCCTAAGGAGTTGATGACTTATTCAACTCCAAGTTTTTAGCCAAGGAGTTTTGCCCAGCCTAAGGAGTTGATGACTTGTTCAACTCTAAGTTTTTAGCCGAGGTGTCTTGCCCGGCTGAAGTAGTTGATGACTTGTTCAACTCCAAGTTTGTGGCCGAGGTGTTTTGCCCGGCCTAAGGAGTTGATGACTTGTTCAACTCCAAGTTTTTTGCCGAGGTGTTTTGCCCGGCCTAAGGAGTTGATGACTTGTTCAACTCCAAGCTTTTAGCCGAGGTGTTTTTCCCAGCTAAAAGAATCAATGTTTTGTTCAACTTTTGATATATGGTCAAGATGATTTTCCGAGTTAAATGAATGGATGTTTTGTTCAAGAATATTGCACAGTTGTAAAGAAGGAAAATAATGTAATTGCAAGCAACAAAAGTTGCTAAAATTTTCATTCATTGCGCATTCAAGTACAGGGGCTAGTAGCCCGATTACAAAAAGTTCAAAAGAAAAACAAGAGAAAATACAAGACTAAGCTAGGGAAGGGGGGAGAGATCGGCAAAGGCGTCTCTGGCTCCGGTGCTGGTTTCCTTCAAATCAACTACGGTGACCGCTTCGTCATGCTCCTTTTGGTTGGTCTCACCTCGATCGCCTCATTCCTTGACCACTTCCTCGGTTTCTTCCACGGTCTTTTCTTCATCCTCCTCTTGCAACGAATTGAAGACATCGTTAGCATAGGGCACCATGTAGACCAGCAGAAAGGTGGGGGGAGGAGTGGAAAAGACCTCGGAATTAGATCCTTAGCCTAATTTTTCACAGGCTGCCTTCCAACCGGACTTGAAAAAGATGTTCTTGGTGGCTTTGACCTATTTGGTGTAGCTCTCCTTGGCCTCCTTGAAGCCGAGGTTATTGGCCTCGTCCGTGTCTTTTTCCCTCACTTTCTTTAACTCCTCTAGCTCAGCACGAAATGTGTCCCTCTCTTGCTCGGCCCTACCAAGTTGGCCAAGAAGCTTGGCATTGTCAGTGTTGGCGATTTTGAGCGAGGCCTTAGCTCGGCCATGCTTGGCCGAAACATTCTTGCCGGCATTATTTAGCTCGGTCACTTTATGACGCAAGTTGACAATGCAGTCCATGACGAGGTGTTATTGTTGGATAGCCTGCAAGAGATCAAAGTAAATTTAGCTCAAATAAGAAAGCAAGTGAAGAAACACGTAAAAAAATTTCTTAAATTCTTACTCTGGTCATAGATTTGACCACGGACTTCACAAGTCGGGTGTCAAGTACGTGGTCACTGCCGATTACATCGCTCGGCAGCAGCAGTGCTTTTGACAAATCAAATGCCAAAAGGTACTCCTTATCTCCTTTAATTAAAGCGTTAGCCATGATCTCTTTACCCTGGTGCTTGAACTTGAGCTTTCACGGAGGAGTAAGCTCAACATCCTGCACCAGCTGCTCGGTGTTTAGCTTAGCCACGAGTTCGACAGACGGATCGGCCGAGTGAGCCCGCTTGCTAGCCTGACGTTGTTCAGCGTGGGGAGCAATTGTGGAAGCCAAGGCAATCACAGTCCTTGAACTCTGACCGATAGTAGGTACAGAAGGAGGATTGCTCGGCAGTTCGGTTGAGGTGGCGGTGATGAGATTCTTGATTCAGCTTTTCTTTGCCATTTCTTGTTCCTCGGTCAATCTGATTAGGGGCACATCTGGAAGTGTCGGATCTAGTGGTAAAGAAGGCGCATGTAGAAAGTCTGTGACTTTGCTTTTACGGGGAGTTGAGTAGCAGTAACTCGGTACGTAACTGAGAAGCTCGTGGCAATCTTGGTGCCGATATCATAGCGCGGTCCTAATCACCTCCTTATTTGAATAGAGATAGTTGGCTTGTAACTCTTCAATAGCTGCAGAAAAGAAGGAATTAGTTTGGTACAAAGAATACTGCCAATTTTAATCAATCAGGAAGCTCGGCTTACAAGAAGAACTGAAGTCCTTGCTGATGTACCAACTGGGCAGGTCAGCTGTCTCATAATTATCGGATACTCAGAAGAAGTCGTCATTGTGCATGTCCTTGTCCGGTGTGCCGGTTACAAGTCGTTCTCTGTCCGGTCTTATTTTTAAGTAATAGTTGTAGTCATCTTTTGTGCGGCCGAGCGTGTATTGACACAGGATTTCGGCTAAACCCAACTGTAATCCCAGCCGATGGTTTAGCTCAACCACTTCGTTTATGATTATGTAAGTATTGGTTGCTACTTGTGTGGGAGCTAGCCCGATGCGTCTAAAAAATTAGCACATCAAGGGTTGCATTGGGAAAGTGGAGCCCCTTATCGATTATACTCAGCATGGTGAAGGGACAAGATTCCAACCTGCTCCATGGGTTTATGTCCTCTTCATCGAGTTCTAGATGTACATCGGCTAGGACACTGTATTCTTCTCAAAACGCGACCAAAGCTACCGGCGTGTCTACAAGGAAGCGATAGCTCCCCATAAGTGATCGGTTTGGTCAGCCCGATAGGTTTGAGTTGGTAAATTTGGGCACGGCAACTGCTCAGCCTTTGAGAGCCCTGGTGTTGATGTGCCTGGTCCCCTTGGATTCTGTAGTTAAAAGCCAAGTATGAGTGGCAGTGTGGTCGCGTATATGAGCTTGATTTTAGCTCGGTCGTTTCGAGTGTGCTTTGCAGCTCAGCTTATGTGGTTTGACGGATCCTAGCTTGGTCGTGCGAGCAAGCCAGATATTAGCCTGGTCGACTTATGTTTTTGGATCAAAAAGACATTTTTAGCCCAGCTAGGCCTAGGTCTACACCTGTTCATCACAGGAGATGATGAACAGAGTAGGAAACGGTGGGTGTAGGGGCTTTTCGATGACAAAAATAGTGCAAAACCCTAACCTAGCTTAGTTTTTTATAGTATTGGGGTGCTTTAATCTTCCTCAATGGGTGAGCATGGGAGTTGAAGGCCAACAATGTAAGAAAAACATGAAGAATAGTAGAGAAGTTGAAGAACTTACGGATCGAGGCGTGAATCGAAGTTCCAGTCAGAGAAGTGTTTCTTAACGGCAATGATGCTGCCAAATCCACTAAGAAGTGAAAAAGCAAGGAGAGTGGCACGCTGTTGCTTTGTGTCGTCAGTGATGAAGAAGATGAACAGTGAGTTGAATGAGAAACGAGGGTGCTATGCGTGTAGGTGAAAGTGGAAGAGATGCCAAAGTTTGAATATGAGGCGACAATATGGGACAACTGGACAGGCAGTATGGAGCCAATCAGTAAATGTATCGTGTCTATGATGAGACCGGTGTCAGGCTGAAAACCTGAATCGTCAATCGGGCAAGTTATACGACGGAGCATGCTAACTAGCACGGTTGAAGGTAGTGGCTAACGTGGGAGCAAGGGTGACTAGGCATGAAGCCAGGCGTATGATGACTGAGCAAGGAAATGAGCTCGGCCACTAAATGTAATTCTTGTCATGCTAGCGCAGACGGAATTAAGGGGCAATTGAGATGGAGATTCATAGCCTACTGTGGGCCGAGTTAGTTTGGGCCTTAGTTAAGGCCTGTGCCCAAGAAAAACAAGCCCACGCGATCAAGCGAGGTTTGAGCACAATCAAGAGCTTGGCATGTGCTGGGACGGGATATCAGGTCGGTCTTGTGAAGTGAGTTTGAGGCACTAGCATGGCTCGGTGATGTGCGCCGTGCGAGTCGGACAGAGTTCGTCCTAGGAAAACCGGATTCGACCGAACAGGAGCTCGGTCATGACCATGGAGCTTAGTCGAGCTAATACTCAGGCCTGACCGATAACGAAGGACATGGTGCCGCGTAGAGCATAGCTCGGTAGGAAGTGCTATGCAGCTTACTAGGGCCACAGGAAGAAGATTCCACTGTCCATATGCGTCAATACCGTTTGGCGGTTTCATCATTTGATGTTTAGTTGTATTAGCGCTAACATGTGGCAGAATGTAAGAAGAGAGCAGGTCCACGTGTCCAGAGAGGAATGGACGCAGAGGCACGTGCAGAAATTATATAAACGGTGTTGCGCCTCCATACACAAGTCAGGAAAATCTGGTGATCAGAGCTCACCTACCACTTTGTCTCTCTCTCTCTCTCTCTCTCTCTCTCTCTATCTCTTTTTCTCTTCCTCTCTAAGGGTGCTAACTTGACCATCAGAGGGGTTTTCCAACAGCATACCCACTGGATAGCTCCCTTTCGTTGTATTCTCAGGTTATTCGGAGTGAAGAGAAGCTTGGATACGAGGAGTACGGACCGTGACGAATATTTGCCCCCGTACAATTTCTAATTCATGTCACATAATGAATCAAATTTACTACTATTATAAAAGTGTGAAGAGTATGTCATATATATATATATATATGTATTTTTATCTTTTTTTAAATCTCAATTTTACCTTATCAAATCTATTGTATTTTATAAAAGTCATGAAAAGTCCTATATAAATCATTATCTCTTTATTTTTGGAGTTGAACACTCAAAAACAATATATTTATTTCCAAGAGTCCTACATAAATATAAATAAATCGTCTCCTTTCTTATCAATATGTATATATATATATATTTTGTTTTCATATTTTTTACATTGATGATGATTGAAGAAAAAAAAAAATTACTTTTTTTTTTTAATTTCTTGTGTCTACTTCTATATTGATATATATAATATTTACAATTGTCTATCATTGATCAAATCACTGTGAATAATTTTGGTTGAATCTTAAAGCTGTATGTATTCGTTCAAATCTAGACAGAAGAAAATACATGCATTTTTAAAATAGAGATTTACGCTATATCTTAAAAATTCGCAAGTTATTTTCATACACTTTCTATTTGTTTAAATTATATTTTATGTGGTATTTTAATAACTAAGGTATGATGTCAAAATTTTAAATAAGAACCATTTTTGTTGGTTTTATTTTTTAAATTTGTTTTTCATTTTTTGATTTTTCATATTTTCTCAGTTAGTGATTAAAGATACTGAAATTTCTTCATATTTTATATTTAAATTATACTTTTATATGAAAATCTAATATCTAATAATCTAAATAGAATTAAAAGTAAAATATTGGTAAAAATAATTTATAAACTCAAACATATACTGATTTTTTATTATTATATTTTTTTGTTGTTATTGTTATTATTATTATTTAATATTAATATTTTTTTTTTTCAAAAAGAATATAGAAAAAATTATTTTCTAAGTATATTTAGATTAAGTGAATCTAAATCTAAAAGTTAAATTAAAAAATAAAAAATTATTAAATTAAGTGAATCTAAAAAGAAAATAAAAAGATTATTAAAAAAATAGTGTCAAAGATAAAAAAAAAATGAAAACTAAAAAAATTTAAAACAAAAGTTTGAAAAAACAAGTCAAACTGAACCAAACACTATAAACTTCTCTCTCTCTCTCTCTCTCTCTCTCTCTCTCTCTCTCTTTTACTTTTTTCTTTTTAAATATTTCTTTACTAATTTCTAATTTTACACAAATTATTCACAAATTTCTTTCAATTTTTATGTGAATTTAATTATTTGATTAAAAAATAGTGCATGCATGGAAAAATGTAACACTAAACATGTAGATTATGATCATCTATTTAATTATGAATAATTAACTTATCATTGTTACATGTATTATGTTATTTTAAAAGATTTCACATATTACTTTTGTGATATCTTATATATGTCAATATCTACATATATAAATATAATATATATATATATATAAATACAAATTTATATATATTATTGTACTCATACATTATCAATCTGTAATGCTATTGAAAAATCTAAAAATCCCCGAGATATTAATTTGTGATTATGTATTAATTTTAAACAGTAAATAACAATCTCAATCAAACAATCAAAGACAAATTGGCACAATGATTTAACGTGAAAAAATTACAATTGCAGCGCCTCTAATTGTGATAAACAAATCATGGGCCAAAGCCACAAAACAATCTACTAAGAAGACAAAAATGAAGTACATAAGTGTACCCTCAATTACCTAGCAAATTCACATCCGAATTGAACCGACCCCTATGTGCCTTTTCTACCACCGTCTTCACCTTAGAATTGTCTTCCCCAACATTGCATCCACAACGCCGATGTCGAATTCATGACGATGAGCCATTTCAGAATTCACTAAAGCTTCAAGCTCAAGTTCTCCGGAATCCACCAAAGAACAACTCTCTCTTTTGTGAATAAACGAAAACAAACAAACCTTTGATGATGTTGATATGAAGTTCACGAATCGATTGATTACTCTTAAATCATCAAGAAAATACTCATAAGCACCCACCAATATAAAATATTTTGTATCTTGTTCCTCTCTGGAAATTTGGATGGCCCAAACCTTAGAAATAGCAAACTGTGCACTTTATAGTAAACTAAATTGCAAAGAGCGCTTGAGTGCACATTTCACCGCTTGAGCAGTGTGAGCAAAGGCGATGCAAAACATTTAGGCTGACCGCTCGAGCGATAAGATTTTCTTCTTAGAAATTTGGGCGCTCTGCAAAAATACTGGATGATCTATTTCTTCGCTCGAGCGCACAAATGACCTGTCACGACCCAAATCCACCCCTATGGGTTTAGTGTCGTAACCAACCAATAATCTGTGATTACCAAAGGCCTGATTAACTATATTAATAGTAGTTTAATAACAGGGGCTAGCGGAAGCAATAGATGTTATAATAAATCATCCAATGAGCTGTGAGGATTTAAATAAACAAACAATTCATATATATATATAAACACTTAAGTCCAAAACAAATCTAAGTACAAAATAAAAGACATGTTAGGGAATTAAATTCCAAAACCAAAACAAATTATAAAACATTCACTTGACTTCATTCAACATTCAAAAAGGATAGTTTTGAATTAACAGTTCGGAACCTTGCGGTGAGGCACAATAGGTTGGCTTGACAAAACAGATTCAGGTCGACGCCACTAACTTTGCTCCGGTGCCTGACCACCTACATATATATAATAAACTGTGAGCTACAACCCAATGAATAACAAATGTGTAAAGGGGTTAAGAATGAATGCCTTTTCAGTATTTAAAATAGTCAATTACATCAATAGATCATTTATTTGATCAGTATCTCATATTTCGTATCATATTTGTCATATAGTAATCATAGCAGTCATACGTGGTACATCCAATAGCAGAACAGTACAGTAGGTCTTAAAAGACCGAACAATAAGTTGATGGCCATCAAACAGTAAATAGTAGTTTCAAAAATTAGAACTGACAGAGATCTTTATAACAGTAACAATAGCAGTAACAGTCAGTTGCTATGGATGCAACGAGTGTAGTTCATAAAATAGGACAAACATTCATTTAGTAAACAATATCATTTCAGCAAGCAGTACAGTTAATCATTCAGAAAAGAATTATAATTGAACGTAGCTATACAACATTGTTACTTACAGTGGGCTCCTTAAAGTACGTGCTAAAGTTGTACTAAGGATCGGGCATTCAACCTAAGAAAACAATTCAAGCACGATATCTAAATATATAGTTCAATCATTCAGTCGGTTACTTACTTATTCAATTTTGATACATTGTTCAATCGTTCAGTTCATTCGTTCGGTTCTAATTGTCATTCCTTATTTCTTTTTGTGCCTATAATATGCATATGAATGCAAATGTATAAGAAAACTACTTTGAAACATTGCAAACAGTGGCCCAGAGGATTGAAAACTAGAGCAAAAACCATTCCAGAACTCGGCCAAAACTGCACGTGTGAGATGCCCAATCCACACGTGTGGATTCTAGCAGTCCACTCCTCAAAATCTACCCTATTTTCCGTACGTGTGAGACCCTAAGCCGCACATGCGGAACTGGTAATCCCAACCCGAAAATAATGCTATTTTTTTGGATCCCTCCTTTCAAAATCTAACTTCATTTTTTCATATTCAAGACCCAAAACTTTTCATAATCATAGTTAAATAAGCAATTCCTCACTTCATTTGAAATGAAAACTTCATTTTAAAACCCAAATTCCAGGCAAAGAATTTAAGCTCTTGAATATATACATTCTATGTTCATTAAACATACAAGTTGAGTTCTAAACCTCAAATTCTCCTTTATTTTCCTTAATTTTGGAAACTCATGCAATTTAACAAATTAAGAATCATGAATTTTATGAAAACTATGCCATGCATGTTGAGTTTTGAAAATTAATTCATCTAACCTTTCATTTCTCTGGTCATATATTTTCAATTCTAATTTTACTCCAAGAATTGAAATAAAGAATCATAAACCTTACAATATTGAGCTTCAAATTCTCAATTCAAGTGGAGTTTTCTCTTCAATTGGAAGTATATGCAAGTACATAAATGTATAATCATGAATGTTCAAGAATCTTGCCATGTATGTATCAATTTTCCATCTAATTCAACAAATCTTACAATTAAGCTTATGAGTTCCTTAATCACTCCTCAATTTCCATACCCCATGCATGAGATAAAAATATAATCATAATTTCATGAAAACATGCCATGTATGGTGAATTTAAGAGGTAATATAATCATTTTTTTCCTTAAAATGACATGCATGTTCTAAACTCCTAAAAATATGAACAAAATTCCAAATCACCATGAATTCATCCTAGTTCAAGCTTTAATTTTTGAAAATGAAGAATGTACAAGTCGCTAAGTCAAGAAATTGGAGAGAAAAACTTACTTTGCTTTGATGTTTTGCAAGAATTTGCTCAATTCCCCTTGTTTTCTTCTTTATTTTGTTGAATTCTTTTAAAAGACAATCTCTCTCTCTCTAGACCTCTCTCTCTTTCTCAGATTATTGTTTGCTCAAATGGATAATTTTTTGCTCAAAAGATGACTTAAGCCTATATATATATCATATACATCTATCTCTAAACTCAATAGACGTAGTGAGAGCCAAACATGACTTTACGAATCAGACGAAATCAATTTTTAATTAAACTTTTCAGATGATTCTAAAAATTCTAATTAACATATCCATGTACTCCATTCCGGTTTCTGAATCCATTTCGGCCGTCAATTTCAATTTCAAAGTTGTATTCTCAACAGATAATTTCCCAATTTGGATAGATAAACACAAATTAAATCATATAATCCACAATTAACACACGCGTAATCCAGATAATTATGATTTGCATTTGTAAGGTTGTTACAATCTCCCCACCTTAAGAAGTTTGGTCCTCCAAACTTACCTTGCCTTGTATCAAGTCTGGATCAGATATCCCGGTCTTATAGCATCATTCATTTTCCCTACTCAGCATTTGTCACAAATGTTGAACTTCATTTCTCAGTCAGTCAACAATTCACAAATCAATTCGGGATTCAAAATCAATGATCCATCATAGTTACTCAGAAGTCATTAATATAAAAGACAAACCCATAATTCAATCCCACAGTAGCGAACGCCACTTCAAAATAATTAATTACATAAAAGACACAAGTCACATTTCCCACAGATACGATTGCGTGACACGTTTATACAGAAACCGTTAAACGTAGGACTTAGAAATCAGGATTTACAAACAAATTAGTCTAGCATCAACATAACACGATACCAATTATTCTCTTAACCAAACAGTCTCATGATAGTAATAGTAATACGTAGTAATCACATATTGCACATAGTTCATATATTCTCATAACACGACTCCCAAAAGTCGATAATACTTAAGCAACCAATTTCTTTTATAACTTCTGACATTATCTTATAGTCACTAAGGATAGTCAATAAATTCGTATAGTAACTTCTGACAAATGTGATACTGAGGTAATCAAGCCCAAAACATACCGGACTCATATATTTTCAGGTGTTCAAAATTTTTCCTTCTTGAGTAGTGTCCATGATCAATATAGTTCGTAGTTAATAATTCTCATAGTAGCAGGTCTAAATCATGGTAAAATAAAAACAATACAGTTCATCTATAACACATATTTTCAATCAACCGAAGGTAAATCTTCCAATAGTACTTGTAGTCAGGGTAATATCTTATTAACAGTCTACATACAGTCATGTCATTAAAGTGATGCCCAAAGTAGATTCAAGTTTTTACCATTCCCTTAAAATACATAAGTCAATCAGTGATCATACACAATTCATAAACTCCCACTATGAAACTGAGTTTACTGCTATTAGCAGTTCACATGCAAGCCCCCTCCCCCCATTATTATTATTATTTTTTTGGCATAAGGTAAACAGTCAGGCAATTCAATCTCTCTTCGCTGTACAATCTGATCATTCATTATAAACAGTTCATAAGCCCTTATAATGAAATAAACCCAGATAAAGATTCCTTTTACTTTAAATTAGATAAAGAGTAAATCATATCAAATCAAATAGTGATCTCATCAAGTCAAATTAGATGGTAGGTCTATCCCGTCAATCTTAATCAAAGTTTTATTCCAAGAATAAACAATTGGCGGTTTCACAAAGGTTTTAAGGCCACCAGTTCTCACAGATATATCAAAATCATGTCAAAGCTGTATGAATAGATATCATGTCACATTCAGTACCTTCAGTATAGCAATTTCCATATAATGTAGGTGTATAGGTTCACCGTTATGCATGTTAGACGATTCACTTGTCGAGGTGTTCGACTAGATTACAAACAAATCACATAATCACAAATCATAGTCTGTTCAATAGGAATTAGTAATATAACATTCATTTTGAGCACAGATGTAAATACATGTCCGCAGATAAAGTTAGAAACCAAATTCAAATTATATCAGTTTCAAAATCATATTCAGAATCGTAAGCAATCATATGCTAGATGTTTCCTGGGGTAAATGCAGTTCCTCTCTTGAGAAGCATTTTCTTTTAATCAGTTGTAGTCCTATTTAGCATTCCAGTTTTCCATTGTAGTACACAAGGTCAACCGCATTTTTCCATATTTGAAACTCATGATCACCATCATTCAACAGACAAACGAGTGAAGTTTCTTAATCTTTTCCACAATTTCACTTTCACAAAGTAGTACAGTTAGATATGTCCCGAATGTCTTACACATACCAATCATTCATGCAATTTAGTCACTTGGCATAAGTAGATTACGATAATGTCATTTACTGTAACATAATTTCCATTAAGTGAATCGTACCCAACCATAGCAGTGTCCAACCGGATTCCATAAGCTAAGGTCGTAGTTCATTACTGCAACAAATAAATTCCCAACCTTATTGTCCATACTAAGTAGTTTTTATCAGTTGATCTCATAGCTCAAAGCAAGGGTTCATACACATTTATTAATCTATATATGCATTCACTAGGAGATACATTCACTTCATATCAAAGATTCCACAAACAATTCACAATAAAAATCATTAACCTATCACAAAAGTTTCACAGAAGTCATAGTCCCAGACATACATGGCATTCCCATAACATAATCAATTATAGGATGTTTCCTTGTCCACTCATTTCAGCATAGTTTAACACGTCATGTACAACAATTCATATTGCAGTATCTAAGTACGGTGTAAGGAACTAATCCAACAAAATTTGTATTTGTACAAGGAAACATGTCATAGAAAAGATTTTCCAATCATGAGTCCATACTATAGCATCATTAGGATTTTGTTTCTCATAGTAGATTATTAGATTACCAGTCATTTAGTTCGTTCACATGCGATTTAGAAGTAATCAATAGTTACATTTTTCCCACGGGTGTCACACAAGCGAATAATTCATAATAGGTGGAGTCATTCATACCGTTTAACCATTCCTTATAAGCAAATGATATTAAACATGATTGTGATCACAAATCCCCATAAAAAATTACCAGTCAACCATAAACAATACTTGTCTGAAATTCATCTTAAGAAACACCTACACACACACACACACACAGTGATGACAAAATCCGATAAATTCTCAAATTCATAAATTCCATCCCTTATTCTCAAGAGTATTCAAAATATACATTCAGCTTCTTTGTGATCAGTACATTCACAAGCCCCAAGTTTATTTTTAGCTTTTCAGTAACATTAACAAAAGTTCATTCCCTAATAGCTAACAGTGATTCCCAAATGGGTTCAATCAGTATCTTCATAATTTATATCGAGTCAAAAAATGTACAACTCCCATACTAATTCCTACATAACTAGTTGCACATAAGTTAGGTAATACTCGTGTCAGTTATCTTACCGTTTCAGTTAAACCTTTCACTTGTCAGCCAATTCGGGCATTAAAGAATTTAGATTCATTTTGTTTTTCTTTTTCACTTACTGTTCTTGTTCTTTCTATTTCCTATTAGTAGGTAAAGCATTATAACGTAAGCCAATAACTCCTTCCAGTTTTCATAGTGTTCATTTCAGTTTAGATATGTTCACAAAATTCACACATTCACATTTTCTTATCATGTATGCACATAATATGTCCACACACACCCACACATGCTCACGTAATGCCCTAATTTATTTCTAGGACATCCTATAGCTCATTTGGACACGTGTGTGCCGTATACTTCGTGCTTTGATACCACTTTGTCACGACCCAAACCTGCCCCTAGGGTTGTGCAAAATACCGCCCAATTCGCTAAAATCGCACCGATCTGCGTTTATCCGCACCGCTCTAACCGCTAACCGCGGTTTAAACTTTAAAATTTATAATCTGCCAACCAAACCGCTCTGCTCTGCTATAGTTAATACATATATATATTTTAACCTTCAATGAAATATCAATGTAAAAATGAGTATGAGAGAGATTTAAGATATGAAATTTATTACAAATTAGTGGTTATATATATGAAACATATTATGTAAAATTACTTTGTGTTATATATCTAAAAAATATTATACAAATTAGTGTTGTATATTATGCAAATGTATGATAATTAGTTAGAATATTCTTCAATCCGCTAATCCACCAACCCGCCATTCGATTCGTAAATTTACTCTCAAACCACCCGAACCACACCGCGCACACCCCTACCCACCCCTATGGGTTTAGCAACATAACTGACCAGTAATCTATGATTACCAAAGGCCTTCTTAACAGTATTAACAGTAGTTTAATAATAGCGGCTGGCGGAAGCAATAGATATTATAATAAATCATCCAATGAGCTGTGAGGACTTAAATAAACAAACAATTTATATATATATACACGGAAGTCCAAAACACATCTAAGTACAAAATAAAAGACATGCTAGGGAATTAAATCCCAAAGCCAAAACAAATTATAAAACATTCACTTGACTTCATACAACATTCAAAAGGGTTGCCTTGACATTCACGGTTTAGAACCTCACGATGAGGCACAATAGGTTGGCTTGACAAAACGAATTTAGGTCGACGCCACTAACTTTGCTTCGGTGCCTGACCACCTACATATATATAATAAGCTGTGAGCTAAAATCCAATAAATAACAAATGTGTAAAGGGGTTAAGAATAAATGCCCTTTCAGTATTTAAAACAATCAATTGCATTAGTAGATCATTTATTTGATCAGTATCTCATATTTCATATCATATCTGTCATATAGTAATCATAGCAGTCATACGTGGTACATCCAATTACAGAATAGTATAGTAGGTCTTAAAAGACTGAACAGTAAGTTGATGGCCATCAAACAGTAAATAGTAGTTCAAAAAATTGGAAATGACAAAGATCTCTGTAATAGTAGAAGTAGCAATAACAGTCAATTATTATGAATGCCACGAGTATAGTTCATAAAATAGGACAAACATTCTTTTAGTAAGCAATATCATTTTAGAAAGCATTACAGTTAATCATTTAGAAATAATTATAATTGAACATAGCTTTACAACATTGTTACTCATAATTGGCTCCTTGAAGTATGTGCTAAAGTTGCACTAAGGATGTGGCATTCGACCTAAGCAAACAATTCAAGCACGATATCTCAATATATAGTTCAATCATTCAGTTGGTTACTTATTTATTCAATTTCGATACATTGTTCAATCATTCGATTCATTCGTTCGGTTCTAATTGTCATTCAATATGCATATGAATGCAAATGAACAAGAAAACTACTTTAAAACATTGCAAATAGTGGCCCGGAGGATTGAAAACTATAGCAATAACCATTCCGAAACTCGACAAAACCGTACGTGCAGGATGCCCAATTTGCACGTGCGGATTCAAGCAGTCCACTCCTCAAAATCTACCCTGTTTTCCGTACGTGCGGGACCCCAGGCCGTAAGTGCGGATCTGGTAATCCCAACCGAAAAATTCTGCTATTTTTTTGGGTCCCTCCTTTCAAAATCTAACTTTATTTTTGCATAATTCAAGACCCAAAATTTTTCATAATCATGGGAAATAAGCAATTTCTCACTTCATTTGAAATCAAAACTTCATTTTAAAACCCAAATTCCATGCAAAGAATTTAAGCTCTTGAATATATACATTCTATGTTCATTAAACATACAAGTTGAGTTCTAAACCTCAAATTCTCCATTATTTTCCTTAATTTTGGAAACTCATGTAATTTAACAAATGAAGAATCATGAATTTTATGAAAACTATGCTATGCATGTTGAGTTTTGAAAATTAATTCATCTAACTTTTCATTTCTATGGTCATATATTTTCAATTCTAATTTTACTCCAAGAACTGAAATGAAGAATCATAAACCTTACAACATTGAGCTTCAAATTCTCAATCCAAATGGAGTTTTCTCTTTAATTGGTAGTATATGCAAGTACATGAATGTATAATCATGAATGTTCAAGAATCTTGCCATGCATGTATCAATTTTCCATCTAATTCAACAAATCTTACAATTAAGCTTATGAGTTCCTTAATCACTCCTCAATTTCCATACCCCACACATGAGATGAAATGTAGAATCATAATTCCATGAAAACATGCCATATATAGTGAATTTAAGAGGTAATATAAACAATTTTTTCCTTAAATTGACATGCATGTTCTAAACTCTTAAAAATATGAACAAAATTCCAAATCACCATGAATTCATCCTAGTTCAAGCTTTAATGTTTGAAAATAAAGAATGTACAAGTCTCTAAGTCAAGAAATTGGAGAGGAAAGCTTACTTTGCTTTGATGTTTTGCAAGAATCACTACAGCAAAAAAGGGTTTTTACAGCGCACAATGCACGCTGTAAAAACCCTTCTACGACGTGCAGTGCGCATCATGTTATGACCAATCATAAAAAGTCATTCACTTTCAACGACATGCTTCGTACGCCGTTAAAAACTATTTAACAGCATATTTTGTGCATCGTTGTTACTTTTTCTACGACATGCTATAGTATGCCGTTAAAAACTATTTAATGGCAGATTTTGTGCGTCGTTGTTACTTTTTCTACGACTAATTTTGCATGCCGTTACAACGACTTATTATGCCTGTCGTAGAATATGCAATCTTTTATTTTTATTTTTAAATTTAGCAGGTTCTATTTGACTAATTTTGTACAATCTAACAAATATTACAAACAAGCATCACAAAACATCAATCAACCACCAAAATATTGTTTGAAACATCAAAAAGATACTATATCCATAAATTATAAGCATTCAACAATTGTCTATACATTCCAAACATTCGAAAACTATATCCTTAAGTTCTAAACTGTACAACAAGTTTAAATTATCCAAAACTATACATATCTAACTTTTTAAACATATCGACAACTATTAAGAGATTATCTAAAACTACTAACAACAGTTCCTATAACAGTTGTTGTTGTAGCTGTAGCAAATCCATTTGCTCCTATCATAGGGATGAGGGTGCCCAATGTATGTGTTAAGGCACCTAAACTCGCGGCTATAGCTGGAGCAACTAACCCTGTGGCATTTCTTGTCTGTATGACAAAGGAAACTTCACATAAGTATAAAACCCAACGACTCAGGGACAAAAATATTTCTTGAGTTATTAAGAAATGATCACCTCAAGAAATAATCAAGAAATTTTAAAACATCAACAAAACATTTCCAAAATTAATAAGATAATTCAATGGCCCCAAAAAGTAATGTCATAATGAAAAATTAGCAAAAAATCAAGATCTCAATAGTCTCAACGTATGTGTAAATAAAATCCATATAAAGCAAAACCTTTTTTTTCATACCTCAAATGAAGTTACCTCTAATAAAGTTACCTCTTTTGTTGCAATGTTTCTAGAGGGAAATGAGTAGGAATCTTCAAACAAACCATTAAGTTTGTACAAGAAAATATAGTTTTCTACTAAATCCGGGCCATAAGAAGCTCAAGAGAAAAATTAAATTCAAAAAGAGGAAGAGGTGGAATTAATCTACTTTAATGCATCACCTACTTGGGACTTACATAATTATGTTAAAGGATCTCTATGTATGATGTTTAGGTTTGTATAGGTTTTATCCATTACCATTATAAGTTCCAAAATAAAGACTCCAAGTCAAATTAGAGTCTATATTATTTACAAGTTTATCCATTACCTGGAACAATTCCCTTTTCCACAGCTGCTCTTGTTGCATTTAAAGCATCTGTAACCAATCTTTCCTTTCTCCAACTTCTGCCTTGCTAGCCCTTCTAACTTGAAAGAAGAAGACTTGCAATGAAGTCATTAAAATACATGAAACACTAGAAATTCAATAAATATTTACCTTGAAAACAGCAACACCGCCAGATAGCTTTGACAACCGCTCCTGTTCTTTCTCTTTGTCAAAAATAGCAGTACTCTTCTCAATGGCGGCCCTTAGCTATTCAAACATATAAATAGTATCTCATTAACATTTTTCTATCCAAATCAATGGCTTTTAGACCCTACATGATAACATGGGAATTCTATGTCTCTTCAATTAAGTACTTGAGAACATTTCTATGGTAAAACCATAACTTTAATTAAAATTAAATCCAAGAAAAAAAAATTAATATCAATATTCAGTGCTCAAATTAATGGTTAGAAAATAGATTTCTCCCATGAAATGGAAGTTTTAAACTATAAACATCATGTGTTGACCATGGGTATTAGGGAGGATAAGGCCCATCTTCCCCTATTAACTTTAAGCACTTCCTACTACGACCATTCAAATTTCCACAAAAATATGTGTCCTATATAGTAGCCATGCCAAATCCATTTAAAAATACATAACTGTTGGTTATGTTTAAGATTTCATCAACATATGCCTACCTTAAGCAAAGTGCCGAAGGCACTTCGAAAGCATACACATAGCAAAACTAAAATTTTCCCTAAATTGAGTCCACATCAACAATGGAATTGATTTATGCAAATATACTCCCAAGACATCAATGTAGATGGTCCATGATGCTGACTATATTTTCATGTAAGAACATTGTCATCTGCCATACTTCAAGCCTTCAATGTAGATTGTCCATGATATTGACTATATTTTTATCTAACAACATTATCGTCTCATTTGCCAACCAACATTAGCTAATATTCCCATCGATACTTAATTGAAATAGATGTGATCAAGAAATAGGGGCAAACTAAAAGAGTTCCCCAGTGAAAATAACTAATTAAATCCCATAAACAAATTGGTGGTGCTTTACATTTCCTTCAATAATACTAATGCCTTACTTCATTCATTCGTGATAGGTCTTGTGTTAAAAAGGGATACATGAAAGATGACTACATCCATTTGTTTGTAAAAAGGCCTGTGAGAAGAGCTCCAATAATCAATTGTGGTATAGTTAAATTGCTACTAGAGATTTGAATTGAATACAAAGATTTGTAATAAGATAACTAATAGTTTAATTTTTTTACATTTATAGTTGTAGAATATTTTGCATGGTTATTTGTTTTTTGGTAGTAAGTACTAAACTACTAAAAATAGGGTTTATTCATGTGCAAATTGATAAAAGGCACTAAGCCACCTGGTTTTAATTGTGATACAATTATTATCTAGCCTCAAGGTAAATTACACACCCCTCTTCTCTTCTCCAATCTTGCTTACTCTTCTTAATCTACCTCCTAGCATGTCCTATGTATGTATGAAATGTGGGTATGCTTGGAAATAGGGTGTAAGTTTAGGTGTTAGTACGAATAAGTGATGCTACCTTGTATTTTCTGCTGATTTCATGACTGCTGCAACTTTATCACCCTTAGAAAATTATCAAACTTACTTTTTTTTTTCAAAAACTGAATGTAGGGGATGATCTTTGAGGTGTTTAGAGCATGTGACATTTTGGTAGCCTCTAATTAGACGTTTTTATGGTCTAAACAATTTTCTTAAACAATCTAGCCCTGTGTTCCGAGAAACAGTCCACTTCGACTTAAATACAAATACAAAACTATACAAGTCAATTTGATTAGCATATTACTATATACTTGTATTTGTGTTTGAACCATCAAGCAAATGATTACAATAACAGAAATGTCAGCAAGGAAAAAATGTTAAAAACCCATTTGATGAAAGCCCACAAATGAAGCCATGAATACCTTAGTGCATCCTTCAGCAAATGTCTACTTATATTACATTCAAACATAAAAATATAGTTGATTGGTTCTAAGAGTAAATATCAATCTCTCACTATTAAGGGCACACAGTGTCAATAAGCTATGGTTTTTAGGTTCTAGGACAGTTCATCCCCATGTATTCCCTTTTCTTGTCCACTGCAAACATGAATTGTTTTCAAAGGTTTAGAAAAACCAGCAACACAAAGAAGAAAAGATGTATCAAGCATATGAAGAGGAATCTACAGAGAATTTCCTATTAAGATCATCACATTAAAGCCAAACATTATTCTAAAATGTAACAATATGGTTCTATTTAAAGGATGATGAGGATCACAAGCATCTATTCTTTAAGTGCCCTTTTTCATTCAGAATCTGGTCCACCATGACAGCTAAGTGTAATGTGACCTGGCCTAATATGAACTGGAACCAACTTGTGAATTGGTTAGCTTCCTAGCTTACTAGTTCCTCACTATCTGTCACTATTTGTAAACTGGTCTTCACTTGTTCTATATATTGCATCTGGAAGGAAAGAAATTGTAGGATCTTCCAAACTACAAAGTCAAATGAGGTAGCTATAATCAGCAGGATAAAGGAATTAGTGAGGTCACTACAACAAAAAAGGGTTTTTACAGCGTGCAACGACGTGCAGCGTGCGTCATATTATGACCAGTCATGGAAAGTCATTCACTTTCAACGACATGCTTCGTGCGCCGTAAAAAAACTATTTAATGGCAGATTTTGTGCGTCGTTGTTACTTTTTCTACGACTACTTTTGCACGTCGTTAATTGGTGAGATAAATAACGACGCAAATTGCGCATTGTAAAATATGTAATACGATTTATTATGCCCGCCGTAAAATATGCAGTTTTTTTTTTTTTTTAATTCAATAGGTTCTATTTGACCAATTTTGTACAATCTAACAAATATATATATATATATATATTTTTAATTCAACAGGTTCTATTTCACCTGTTCTGTATAATCTAAAAAAACATTACAAACAAGTTTCACATATATTTTTAATTCAACAGGTTCTATTTCATCTGTTCTGTATAATCTAAAAAACATTACAAACAAGTTTCACAAATATACATATATATATATATATAAGTATCAATTAACCGCCAAAATATTATTTCAAACATCAAACAAATTATTTATAACTTTCGAACATCCAAAAATTGTCTGTACATTACAGATAATCCAAAAACTATGTTTTTGAACATCAAAAATTGTCCTAAACTTCAAAACCGTCCAAAAAAGTTCTAAATCATCTCCCCAAAAAAAAGAAGCATATCTTCAAGTTCCAAACGGTACAAAATATACTTATATATCTTCTTGCGAGTGCACCATCATAGGTTGATTCAATTGTATCAACACTCGGCTTGCAAAGGAACAAATTATATTTATAGATACATACTCTTTGAGATGTAAAGCCGTTGCTCGCACAAATTTCTTATGGTGTGTAAGGGTTGTCATCATTTTACCTACCAAACAAAAATCAATTGCTATCATTAGAAACTAAAAGGAGAAAAGAAACACATAAACAAAAGCACAAAAAATAGAACCAAAATATTGAGTTACTTGAATTGACATATTTGGGTGACCAATACTTTCAATATCTAATACTCATCTTAATTTTGAATATCTTAGCCAAATCTTACCAGGCCAAATCAAAAGCCAAGGCCCTACTTGCAGCTTCTTTATCAAATTCATTGTCTGTCAATGGCTCGTAAACACAATAGAATAGAATCATTAAACTTCACCCACTGAAGGCTCCTAAACACAATGATCAAAAGTCTGTTTTGGTCTGGGGTTTTGATAAGCATGGAAACAGAAACATTTTGAAAACATTTCGTAAACATTTTGGAACCTTTGGAAACTTTTCAAAAGTTTTTAAAAAAACAAAAATTTGAAAACATATAAAAATGTTTGGAAACATAAATTAAAATGCATCTAAACATATAAATGCCTAGCATTTGGTTAATTAAATTTATTGGTATTCATGAACCAGTTACAATAAGACCTATAGAAACATGGATGGGCTCAGGGAAAGGATCTCCTGAATATTAGGTAGTTGTTGTTAAACTGGGTTGAATACTTCATGAAATGATCAGTGTAGTAGAAAATAAATTGTTAAATATAGTCAAATAACTCACTTTTATTAAACACAATTGTAAGTGTTTCAAAAAGTATGTAAGATTCTACCAAAATAAATCTAAAAATCACATAGACGGTTGTAATAATAGTATTACTATCTTACTAATTTACTAATATAATAAAATATGAAATTCTATATTTTTCTCAAAAAAGAACTATAAAAAACTTTATGAAAAAGTTAAATTTGTTTTGATGCAATTATTGTTTTCAAATATTGAGTTGTGTTTTAATGCATTTTAATATGTTTTGGTAATTTTTTTTTTTATTTATAGAAACACTAAAATTTTATCATTCCATTAGTTGTCTTCTTCTTAGACTAAGGTGATGCGGTGTTATTTATACAGATAAAAGTCTGAATGTAACAAATAAAAAAAGGAGGTCGAAAGTCCGTAACGTAGTTTGACATTGAACTTTTGGTAATCAATTACAAAGAGGGTTGTTCTGGGAGCTGTATTTTTGTAAAGTGATAAAACAAAAAGGAGAGATTTAGCCCCTTAATAAAGCTTTGTATAAGGGGTGAAAAACACCACCTGGTCAAGCGAAACCATGAACATGTTAAATGGGTCATCAATCTAACTAGAGGTTCCAACGGTCTTCAAATACTTCAAAATAATAATAATAATAATAATAATAATAATAATAATAAAGTAGGTAGAAAGAGAGAATGAAAAAGGTTTCAATAGTTTTCAGAGTTATGCAACCACCAAACTTGACTAGTTCAAGGACCAGGGCAGTTGGAACCATCTAACAGCCTCAACTGCTTGATCCATCATTTTGCACGTTGGTCTTGTATAAGTTTTCACACAACGTACCACATGTTGTCCTAATTCTCTTTTAATCTCACAAGAATCCACCACAAAATTAATCACAGATATAGATCGAAGAGGGAAGTTGAACAGATGAAATGGAACGAATCAGGATTAAAAATACCTAGTGAAATTCAACAAGGAGATTATTGCTCGCAAGATATCTCTCAATTGATAAAGCAGCAATGCATCTTGAACCTGCCGCAATTATGGCTTGCCTCCATTCATGATCCTATATGAAGACCGAGAAACTAAAATACAAGTCTCAAAAAATTACAAGTTCAATGACTAATACAAATCTGTAAGATCATCATATACATGTTGGGCCCGTTCCTAGATAGTTCATAATTTAAAATTAACCAAATTACCCTTAACTACTAAAATTTAATAAAACATAAATAAATCTATCTTGTCCATTTGTTCTCTGTAATACTTCTTTTAATATTAAATTAGAAATAATTACCTTTTAATCAATAACAAAGAGAATATATTAAAGGAAGTTCAATAGAGAACAAGTGGCCAAGAAGTCTACCAAGCACAAGCTAAAAGGAAGATAAAAAACTAAAAGATTACATATCACACATAGCTTTCCAATATCTAACAATAAAAAATAAGGAAGTCTCCTTGAAAGAGGGGGTCGATGAAGCCCAAAAATATACAAAACAGAAAATTTTATCCCATAAACCCCTTAAATCTTCTATATTTGTCCTCAAACACTCCTGAATTTCTTAACGTGTCTTAGATAAATCTAAAACAGACCCTGTTAATATTAGTGCAGATTCAGCAATATGACTCGGCATAACTCGATCCTTCAAAGCACGAATAGTTATCAAAGTTATTTTCTCTAAGACTCTTTAACATATTGAGTCCTCCATGTATACTTCACTCATTCCATAACAATTCATCTACGAAAGGAAATACAGTATCATGGAAATATTTGTGCACTAGGATTGCACTAAAATTATATACATCTCTTCCACCAGATATATATGCATTTGCTCAAAGTGTCCTGCAGCAGCCAAACCTAACTTGTCCTACACCTTACTGATGGAGTTTCATTACCCAAATCGGTAATTAATCCATTTTGAAATGCCAAAGTAGCACATTTTGGGGCATGTAATGAACCTGAAGAGTTCCATAAAATAACAAACAGAAGCAGGAAATAATCAAGTAACATTTGACATAGTTACCTGTACATCTCCAGCAGCAAATACACCTTTAATGGAAGTTTTTGCAGTACCCTCCTCCACCAATACATAACCTGAGCTGTCAAGTTCAATTTGGCCATCCAAAAAATGGCTATTTGGTGAATGACCTATCCTATAGAATAAGCCTTTTGCCTCAAGCATAGAGTCTTCCCCAGTGTCAACTTTTCTAACCAACACTAACCCCATTTTTTCAAACATAATTTATTATTTGCTTGAATATTCATTTAAAGTGTTCTTTTTGTCACTACTTCTTCTTCTTCTTACTTTTTTATTTTTTTTTATGAAAATACAAAAGATACAAAGAAAGTAGAATAATTTGGGGTAAGGAATCAGCAAAATAGCAAACAAGTGCAAATCCCAACACTAGGAACAAAAATAAATAAATAAATAAATAAACTAATATATGTTGACAAGAGATGAACACAGAGTATATCAAAAGTCAAAAACCCTGTTGCAACCTAATTCTAACAACTCAAAAATATAACTCCCTCAATATCTGTAAAGGAAGTCCTTAACAGAAACTCCAAGACTAGAAACCTTTGCTTTAATCTAAGTGCTTGTAAGTTCAGAAACCCCCTTTCTGTCAAAATCAACATTATTGAAAGTGGCATTGTTCCTAGAAGCCAAAGAGGCCAAACAACTGCAACGAAAACCACTTTCCAAATCATTTTGTTGAGATTCTTAAGCCTAAAGTTGGACCACCAAGAGAAAAACCCATGAATTGAGCCTATACATAGCCAAGAAACCCCCCCTTCCCCAACCTCCACCCCTACCATTTGAAAATGGATGTCCAAAATTCCCAAAATTCATCGAACCGAACTGAACAAAACTGTAAACAATTTGCTTTGTGTTCAGAACCGAGCTAAACAAAACTATAAACAATTTTTATTCAATTTATTTTTTTAAGCAAAGCATTAATTAATAAAATAATCTCTCATATTAAAACTAGAACATGAAGCATAGAAGATGTTGGGTTCTAATGCCAGTGACAAGTCAAGGGATCAAATAAGCAATGGTTTGATTCGTTTACAAAAAAAAAAAATCTTTTAGATATCTTGAAAGCCTCTGATGCCAGTGACAAATTAAGGGATCAAATATGCAATGGTTTCATTCCTTTTTCATTCAAGTGAACCAAACACTGTATCTAAGGGTAAAGAATTATGTGTGTTGTTTTCCTTTCACTTCAAGCTAAAATGCCCATTATTGTGGTTTATAATTTATTTTTATTTTTATTTTAAATGTCAATCTTGAATCATTCTGAACAAGATTTTGGTATAAAAACTCTCTGTTTGTAGATGATTTTCCTTACTATAATTAAACTGGTTATGTATAATCATGGGCTATAGAAATCAAATTTCAAAATCTTTCTATAAACATGAATCAGTCTAGATAAGAATCTACCTCCAGGTAATGGGATAAACTTCTCGAAACTCCAGAGAGCAAGTTGTTATGCGTTCAATCAAAAAAAAAAAAAAAAAAACTCAATTTGCACAAATTTGAGTTCAAAATCACACAAAACAAAATCAAAACATTGATCTTTTTAATGCCCAGAACCAGAGATTCATAGCTGACTCAATAATTTTGAAAACAAAATGAAGAAAAAATTGATCTTTTCAATGCCTAGAAGCATAATAGAGGAGGACAAGAGATAGATATCTGATTTGACGATTTTGAAAACATTTTTTTGAAATGGGTATGCTTGAAATCAATGGAGATGAAGTGGGTTTTTGTTTTTTGGTGATGGGAAAGGGTTCGAAGACTGGAGGGTTGCAGAATCAGGTTGAAGATGACCAACCAAAACTAAACCAAAAGCAACGAAACGCAAAGAGAAGAGAAAAGAAGAGATTGTACTGATTGTTGTCGCCGCCGAACTAGGTTGAAGTCTCCAAAGAGAGATTGAAACCCTTCCAGATCAAAATGCCCAAAATCTGTCTTCGAACCCTCTCTCTCTTCTCCCTCTCTTGTTGACTTCGAACCGTCTCTCTTCACCATTTCTATGTTCCTTTATGATTAGAAGTCATTAGAACCCAAACAATTCTCTCTTCTTGACTTCGAACTGTCTCTTTTCAAACCGTCTCTCTTCATCATTTCTATGTTCCTTTATGATTAGAAGTCATTAGAACACAAACAGTTATGCATTTTGATTTATTTTATTTTTTTTGTGCGTCGAATATGGGGTATTGCAGACGGTGTTGCGGCCATTGAAAAAGAGAGAGAAGCGAAAAAGACTAGGGCAGGACTGGGTTGGGAGTGAGAATGAATTATGGATTTCAGATACACAACCAAGAAGAGAATAGAAGCATGAGATGACAATAGATACCTTTGATTTCAGATACACAACCGACGAGAAGAGATGAGATGTTCCCGGTAACCCTAGCAATTGATTCGGCCTTCATCATCATTAGAGAGAGAGATTGAAACCTCTGTGATGATGTTCTATTCTGATTAGAGGAAGACAAAGTAGTTATTTTGAGAAATTTTTTTTCTAATATATATATATATATTTGGGTGATTAGCGCCCCAAATTTTATTTTGGCACTTTTTTTTTTAATTTACTTTTTATATCATACAATTTACGACATGCATTGTGCGTCGTAAAAAAAATAATACTTTTAACGGCAAGCAATGTGTGTGTCGTAAAAAGTGCAATACTTTTAACGGCGGCTGTTGTGCACGCTGTGAAAAGTATTCACTTTTCACGGCTGGAGTATGTGCGTCGTATGTAATTGATGTATTAACAGTACACCATATGTACATCATAGAAACTTTTATTATTTACAGTGTATATTGCAAGCTGTAAAAAAATCGTCGTTATTACCATTCACGGCCTACACAATAGACACGCCGTGGTTGGAAAAGTATTTACGACGTGCAAAAAAAGCAAGTCGTAAAAGTGAGAAACTACGACATGCATTTATTGTATGCCGTTGATGTGGTGCCGTAAAAAGTCAGTTTTGTTGTAGTGGGTGCAGAGTGATGTCAATCACTAACTTCAAGTCTGATTTAACAAATAATTGGTTCTTGAAGGAATGGTCTCTACCTGACTCCGTGCTTAAATCTAGTAACTGTTAATAACCTGCAAGTACATGGATAGTAATTTCTTAGGGAGGTGGGTTGAGTGTTGCGAGCCCTATACTAACATATTGAGTAAGTGATGTGAGATTTGTGGGGTGAACCTCTAATTTTTTTAACTAATGCTCTCAGTGCAGGTTAATTTTTTGCAGGTTGCTGTCTGATCTGTAGGGATGTGAGTTAAGTGTTGTGAGATCCTAACTAGGCGTGAGTGAGTGTGGTGAGCTTTGAGGGTTGAGTGATGTAGCACTATGTAGACGCGCCCGCGGGAGGACCTCGGCTACAGTTCGGACTCGATTTTTGTTTGTTGCGGTTCTAAATCTGAACCAAAGAGTCCAAATCCGGCAAATCGTCTGAGAAAACAGATTTTTTTGAAAAGTAGTGCCAAACATGGACTGCTTTGCCAGATTACAGAGTCGCCACCTAAATATTTTAAAATGGGAAATTTAGGAAACCCTGACTCGGTGCCGAAGTCCACATGTTCGTCATCACCAAAGTGGTCTTGGCTCGGGAGCTTGGGTACGATCGGGGAAGGTCAGCTATGAGCACCCCCTTTCGCCCGGTCCGAAGACCGGCCTCTACTAACCGTGATATCCGTTTTTGAAAACATTATATGCTCTTATTCCAGTTATTTAACCTAGAATTACTATGTGATGCGCACAACACAAAAGTATAGACTAGATTGCTTGACTTGGAAATAAACATTGCATATCCGTTTTGTCTTGAAAAACGCGTTAGATTTTGCTACTCGCAAGTAGGCTAAAATACGGATTTCAACGAGTTGTTCCAACTCAGGTAATCCAACCTCCACCCACAGGCATTCAAACAGTTTATAACACATAAGCATTTAGCCGCATGGTAAGCATACTATCATGGCAACATTCACACGCATGTGGTATGCTAAAGCGTAAAAACTTACATTGTACTCCGTGCCAAAAACAATAAACTAGTTAGCAAACATGCATGACCTAGTTTATGTTAAGTGACTAATGCATCGCATACGGAATGTAATCTAGACAGGCTCGGCTATCCTAAGCATGGCACGTGAAATGCAACAACTATCACGTATTCAATTTGGAATTGAAAGTACGATGCAGTTTGTATGATGTACCGAGCCCGATGTATGTAAACAAATGCATGAATGCACGCATGCATTGCATAAGGTATGCTAATTTAGATGTGCCCTAATCTACCATTGTAAGCAGGTAAATAAAAGGGAGAAAGAAATGGGGGTTGGAAGACATACACCCACTCACCCACACTTATTACAGATTCGCCCTCGCTCGGAGGGACCGAAAGAATAATACAGAACCGAATAACTAATTAACTACGCAAGCTAATGAATTATTACAAATTAACTAAATTAATTAAATAAATAATTAATCTAATTAAACCATAAATGCCTCGGGAAGAGGGCTCAAATGCGTCGCGCGCCCGGGACTCGCTCGGAATCGCACTGTCATGCAAGTGTGCCTCTGTTTTCCCTGCTACCCTCCTCTGAAGGCTGCCAAAGTCTTAGAAACACTTCCTTGGGCACTGGAGATCATCACCGGCTGGAGTAGAACACCACCGGCTAAAGGATGTGGCCACCGCAGATCAATGAAGCTATCGGCTGCCAATTTCTTGCCGGTCGGCACTAAATAAAGGCCGTCGGCACAAAATGCTCGCAAAACCGCAACTCACAAAGAAAGAGAGGGCAACAACTTGCATGGCAATGTAATTCAAAGCATGTATGCACTAAACACAATCCTTATCATGTTGATGACTCAAAGGAATGTGTGCCTTGGTTCTCGGACCACCAATCACGCATTTCCATGCATGATGGCCCAAGGATCAAGAATGCAACTTTGATTTCAAATGCATGCAATGCAAACAAGCAAACAAGGGTGTTAAACCTCTATCATGACTTGGTCAAGAGGCCTAACATGCATGCCAATGTGATGCACTCCTAGACATGGCAACTAGCATGCAATATGGCAATACAATGCAAACCTAAGTAAGCACACAAGGCAAGCATGCAAACCACATGGAGGATGGGCTTAGACATGATCTAGGCAGCTCCAAAAGGGCCCAAAATCAGTGGCCAAATGCTAAGTTATGGGGGCCAAACACATATGCACACACACACATGTTAAGGTGCCAACACTTAAGCAAAACAAACAACATTCAAGCACACTTGAAATGAGTTGAGGATGGACAATTGACATGCATATAAAGCTCTGAAAATCACACAAAACATGATGCCAAATCATGCAACAAAGCAAGCCAAGTATGCAACAATAGGTCCAAATACTTGAAGCAAGCCATGGAGGCTTATACTAAGGTCAAGTCCACCAAGCCTCACAAGGCCAAGGGGACTCAAAACAGGTCACAAGCAGACTTAAACAAAGCCTAAGGAGCACCTAGATGGCATCTAAGAGATCCAAGCACAAAGGCACGCAATCATGACCAAAACATGGAGCATTTAACACATGCTTTTAAAGCATTAAAGAAGCCACTAATGCAAGCATATAAGCACATCATAAGGTCTGAAATAGCATGCTAGGGGGTTCCAAACCACCAAAAAAAATGCAAGTAAGACATGCTACATATTCATGCTCTTAAGGCTAACAAGCCAAATGCAAAGGAGCTATGTAATGCATGATGAGATCGACCCAAATGGTTATGGACAGAGCTAGATCATGGCAAAATGAGCATACAAGCTTCATGGATCTGGGCCTAAAACATGCGAGAAATGAAGGCACACAACCTAGGCATATTAAGGCAATAAGAGGCATTACAAGGCAACTATGCTAAGCATGCATAAGGGACCTAAACCAACTTGAAATCATGTTATAGCATGGCAATATAAGCATGGAAAACAAGTCAAACATGCTCAACACACACTCAAGCATGAAGCTCCATAAGGGAGCAAAACTTGCCCTTTTCAAGGACATCAAGGAGAGGGGGTGGCCCTCTCCTTCTTGAGACTCTAAGGCATACTCTTCACCACTGAAATCCCTCAAGATTTTAGTGGTGAAGAGATCCGAACACCACAGTCTCGGATCTCCCACAAAATAGCACAAAAAGTGGCATTTTCAAAGCCTAAGGGTGGTCAAACTTGCTCAAACCACAAAACACTCTTAATGAACAATAAAGAGGCTTAAAAAAAAGAACTTTTATGTGTTATATACTAAGCACAAAAATAGTTCTAAACTAGGTAAAAATAAGGTACAAAAATGGGGTAAAAAGAGAGTTAGTGTCTCACCCTTGTTGACCTCTTTGACAAAGATGTAGTTGATGCTTCCTTAGGCTCAAAATCTATCAAGAACTTCAAAAAACAGCCCTTAGAACCTCAGTTGCAAGGAGAAGGTGAAACACTAGGTGTTTGTGTGCAATAGTAAGGCACAAAACACCTAGACACACAAGAGAAGGATAGAGATAGAAGGTGTATGCAACTCAAACCCTAGAAAAACCAGAGCTTCTCTCTCTCTTTTTCTTTCTAACTCTCTAAATTTGCTAACCCTTGAGCCAAGAGAAGAGCCTTCTCCTTATAGGCAACAAAGACTTACAAACTAAGTCATCCAAGGGCTCATCCCTCCATACACGTGTATGGAGGGGAAACAAGAGCTAAACAAATTGTCTAAAAATATCTCATAAAGCGAAGCAAAATGGTCATTTTGCCAAAAAGAGTGCCGGCCGGCACAAAATAGCGCCGACCGGCACAATATAGTGCCGATGGCAACACCAACCAGCCGGTGGCCTCTAGCCACAGCCGGTGGTATGTGGGGATGCCTCAGAAGGCATTCCCTGCCCCTCAAAGGCAAATCACAAGTGTTTGGGGCAAAACCAGGCACAAAACGGTCAAGTTCGGAGGTCCTAAGGCAAGGCGCGTAGCCGAGAACTCCGGGAACTCCAAACGAACACGAATATGGATAATCACCGAATGTTCGAGCGGTGACGTCTAAGCCTTGAGGACGGTCAAAAATGGGGTGTCTACACACTATAGTTTTGTTTTTTTTAATTGTTTTTAATTTTTAGGGATGGTGGGTTGAGTGTTGTAAGCCTATAAATTAGGCTTGTGTAAGTATAGTCCTCTACATCTGAGGACTGTGCTTTGAAAGTTTACCTCCCCTGTGGGTTGAGTGTTGTGAGATACATATTTTTCTGTTTACTAATGTACTTGTTTCAGCTCTGAGTTTGAGTGTGATTGAGGGTTGAGTGGCTGTAGCCCTTTTGAGAGTTTTGTGTGCATGCATTTTTCTGAACTATATTATCTTAGCTTGTGTTGATTCCTTGTGTTTCCAGGCTCCTTTAGCTGAGTTCTGGTTCTTGGCACCCACTACTTTGAGGATGATCTATCCAGATTAATCAAATGCTGCTGACTTTTAATAGTGCTCTGTTACAGTGGACTAGCCTTTTTCTGTGCCCCGCCTTTCGGAAAGGTTTGAAAAGAAGGCCTCACAGTTCGGACTCCTACGGTTCTGAATCTAATCTCACAAGTGCAATGTGAAACTGATAAACACCAAAGAGTCCAAATCCGGCAAGCCTTTTGAAAAATCGATTTTAAGTCAAATAATGCCAAAATTGGACTGCTTTGCCAGATACAGAGTGGCCACCTAAATATTTTTTGTTTTGGGGAAATTTAGGAAACCCTGACTCATGCCAAAAAGGCTACGTATTTGTCATTACCAAAGTTGCCTCGGCTTGGAAACTTGCATACAAGAGGGGAAGGTCCTAAAATGAACACCCCCGCTCACCCGATCAAAGATCGGCCTCTACTAATCAAGATATGCATTTTTATAAACATTATATGTTCTTATTCCAATTATTAGACTAGACTTACTATGTAACTCACACAAGCAAGTATGGACTAGTCGCAAGACTTGGAACAATTCAACTCATGTTTGTTTACGAAGATAGTTTGAATTTGCCACCCTTAAGTAGGCTTAAAAATGCGGATTTGCCACCAAACACAGTGGGCTTAAAACATGATTTTGCCACAACAAAGTGGGCTTAAAGTTTACATTCATTGAATTGTTCTGATTCAAACAACAAGCCTTTATCCACAGGCATTCATGCAGTTTAACATTTAAGTACATAACCTCATGGCAAGCATGCTAGACATGGCAACATGGCAATCACACTCATGTAAGTATGCTAAAGCATAAAACTCACCAAGTACTCCAAGCCAAAACAGAAACTAGTAAGAAAAATACATGATCCTAACTATACAAGATGTCTAATGCAAAGCATGCAATATGCTGTTAATAGGCTCGACTACTAATATGGCATTTGATCGATTTGAACAACATGTGAGTAAACATGTATTCAAAGAAGATATTGAAATTGCGATATAGTTCGAATGATGCGCCGAGTCTCGGTGCATGCAAGACAAATAGATGTATACAAGCATGCAAGCATAAGATATGCTAATCAAAATATGTCCATACTCTAACTATCGAAAGTGATTAAATAAAAGGGAGAAAGACGCGGGGTTGGAAGACATACATACACGTACGCACACTTATTACAACATTGTGCCCTCGCGAAGGAGGGTCCGAATGAATAAGAGCTAAGCTAATCAAACTAATCCAATTAAACTAATCTAATTAAGCTAACTAGAATAATTATTACAAATCAAATGAATAATTAGTACACTAATTACTAACTATTACAACACTTTAATCAACTAGTAAACTAATTAATTAAATTACAACATCAAGGTGAATAAACTAAGCAATTAACATATTAAACTACATTGCCACTGCTCTGCCTCGGGAAGTGGAATATGCATGCGCTCGGTTCTCGCTCGAGAAGACCACCTTTTTGCTCTCGAGAGGCTCTGTTTGCAGGTTTGAGAACACTTTAGAATCTTTCTGTTCTAACTTTCCAAATCTCTACTGAGGATTGCATCAGTGGCCTGCCAGCCTTGGATGGTTGTTGCCGGCCAAAAGGGTGCTTTGCCGGCCACTGGTGAGGCACTGCCGGCCATTGATGCTCTGAGTCACCATACTGCAACAGAGCACAAACAGAGCAAAAGGAAGGTTTTTCCAACGCTATGTTTGTACTGTACCCCTCTTTATTATCTCAAAGCCTCAAAGGAGTGGCACACTTGGATCCAAACCACCAATCAAGTGATTTCATTGCATGATGGCCAAATATCCAAGTTGTACAATTTCAATAAATGCACAAATAAAACTCAAATAACCACCACCCTATCATACATGATCAAGAGCAATGGAGACCAAGAAAAATGGCACATTTCATCACTTTTGAGTATGAAATGTCCCATTTGCCTAATGATCAAACAAACGTCCGGTTTGAACACATGCAATGCAACACAAAGAATGCTTATCTAGCCTCTTTTACTTGTTCATCTTGTTTACTCATTTTAGATTACCAATCCATTCTTTAATTGATTAAGTCCATTAGTGAGTGTCCTGTAATGGAAAGAGAGCTCAAACCAAAGATTGTTTTAGGCATGAAAGAGACCTCATGCCGTTGGTAATGAACCCCAAAAAGGATTAAACCATTAATCACAAACATCTCAATTCCATGCTTTAAACAAGCAAATGGTTTAAACCATTTTCAAATCAAACAAAAGAGTGAAGAATTGAGGGAGGTTACAGAGGATTTAAGTGCTAAAATGGACCGCAAAATAGCACTAAAACATGCTTTGAACTTAAAACAATGATGATTAAAGCATGAAAATATCAAGCTAGTGAAGGAATTAACCTACAACTATGCAATACAAGCCTCAACTGAATTAACCAACCCAAAACAGAGCCAAATCAGTCAAAACAGAGGCAAAAACATGTTGGACTTAAGCTAAATTAAGCTAGAAAAACATGCTAACTCATGAAGCTAACTAGGCATGCAAACAAGATACAAGGAGGGGAGGCTAACCCCTCCAATTTTGGACTTCAAAATAGGGTTTTTACCATTGAAGAACCGCTGAAATTCAGTGGTTAAAAGGCCCAAAAAAGTTGGTTTGAAAGTAATGGAAAGATGGCACAAAAGCTTAACAAGCTAAAAAGAAAAAGGGGTGGACAACCCCCTAACTCAAAAGAACTCAAACCACCACTTTTAGGCCTCAAAAACCAGAACTTTTTACATGCCAAAACCAGCCCCAAAATAGTAGAAAAAGATGACAAAGCAAGTATTGAAAGCAAGCTTAAGTAACAAGTGTTATACCTCTTGAAGCAAAGGCACAAAATAGGCAACAATCCAAGCCCAAACCACTTGCTAGAGCTTAAACCAAGTCTCAATGAACCTCAGCTCGAAGAGAAGTAACTTCTATCAAGGAAGTGTATGCAAAAGTGTAGAGAAAACAAGCTTCAAGGCACAAAATTGTAAGAGAGAAATCTAGAGAGAGAAAGAAAGAGAGTTTTTTTTTGTCTTCAAAATTTTCTAACCTTCCCACATGCAAGAGACGAGTCCTATATATAGAAAATACAAAATTCCCTCACAAAGATCCAGCCACACACGTGTTGGAAGATGCATGAACCTGTGTAAACAGCTGGCACAAAATATCTACAGAAAAGACTGATGGCTAGTCGGCCATTAGTGATGGCTGGCAAGGCTTTATTGATGGCCGGCAGGCCAAACACCATAGCCGTTATCCTTCAAGGATGGCCGACAGGCTATCAAAAACTTCACCCTGAAAAGACCCTAGCATGATCCAAAGATGAGGCAAAATGGATGTTGGGTTTAGAGAACTCAAACCTGTGGCGTTCTGCCGTGGACTTCGACCATTCGATGAGCAATCAAACTCATTATCGGATGTACCTACAAGAACAGCCAAGTCTTAAAAGGGCCATAAAAAATGGGGTGTCTACAGTTGCCCCTCTTTGACAGAACTCGGAAGTCATGAAATGATGAGAGTGAATGTCAAAGCCCAGAGACGACCCATTTTGACAAGGCGGCAAGACTTGGATAAACATTCAAGACAGCAATAAACAGTTGTGCCCGCAGGCCGCCTACGCATCCCCTTGCAAGGAATCAAACTAGCGTAGTTTTGGGGCAAGATGCAAATGATATGCACGATGCAAAAACATAACTTATAATCATGGAATGAGGTTGTAATGAGACATCTAGATACAAATGTTTTGCAAAGAAATGCGACATTCATGCAAACCGAAACACGGTATAACAATCTCATACATGAACATAAGTAAGTAACCATGAACCAAACCATATTTCATGCAAAAAGAATGTAAGAAAATTATGCAAGCTTAACTACGTATCACACAGGAAAGGCAAAGAATAACACAACCGTCGGGCGCACCCAAGGTGTCAAACAAGATTTCAATGAGTCGCACGCGGATGGAGAGAAGGGATGGTATGAACACCGGGACGTACCCAACTATTCTTAACAAAAGGAAACGGTGATAAACATCAGAACACATCCAAATGTTTGTAACCAAAGCAGGGAGTGGTGGTAAACATCGGAACACGTCCAAATGTTTCTAACCAAAACAGGGAGTGGTGGTGAACATCGGAACACGGCCAAATGCTTCTGACCAAAACAGGGTGTGGTGGTGAACATCGGAACACGTCCAAATGTTTCTAACCAAAACAGGGTAAATCGAAGGATAGGAATGATCTCACCTGGAGCTCCTCTGAATGAACCGTACATACAATATCGTGCCTACATAAGAAAGAAACTTAACAAGCATAACATAGTAAGAGTGCATGTTCTATGCAAGACGAATAATCATGGAAAAATGTTAGAGGCATGTTTTATGCACAACATGGAAAAAAAAACAAAACAGAAGCATATTCGATGCGGTGTGAGCCAGAGCATGTTCTATGCAACATCGGAATGCATATTCGATGCAACAGTATAGGATGCATGTTCTGTGCACGATTAATAGTAGAAAATGCATGTTCAATATGAGATTAACAGCATGTTCTATGCAAAACACCAAATGCATACTATATGCGAATAGGAAACGGAAGCATGTTCAATGCAAATGGGAGAAGTGCACTTTCTATGCAAAATCACATGTGAAATGCACGTTCCATGCAAAAACAAAGAGACACACATTTTATGCAATGAAAAAAGCATGCTTAATAAAACCAACTCAGTCGCAACTTTCGATTTACCTCTCGAAAAAGTTACAACAAGTTAAAAAGGATACATCTCATTGATGTTGATTAGCGATGAATCATCATGCATCGAAGACACGGTTTAAAGCTTCCGTATAGGCAATTTGAACCAAACACTGAGCATTCCCTTCACTTATTGAAATCCGAGAACACAAATTAGAACCAAGGACCCATAGGAGACTCTTGGACACCTGCTGGCCACAAGAGGGAGCCGCCGGCCACTTGCCGACCACTGGTGTGCCTTGCCGGCCATCGATGGCAGGTCGAGGACAAAAAGGGTTTTTTGGCTTGGGCCTTTAAAAATAGGGCATGGCACTTCATTTCCACACAACCCCACATCCAAAATTCTTCATTCTTTCTCTCTAGGTGAGTCTTCTCTCTAGATCCACGTTTTCTACGCATTTTCCAACACCCTACACAAACTTTATTCGCTAAATCCTCTTAATTTTCTTCACTTTGAACCAATTGGAATTTGATTTCGACACTTTTTTCTTCATTTCCACCATTCTAGGTTTATTCCCTTCGAGTTTCTCTCGAGTTCTGTGTACTTTTCCGGGCTTTGACTTTTTCTCCCATTTTCTCTCTCTTAGGGTCGACTTTTTCAAAGTTTTACCTTTTTTCTTCACTTTCCACCTATCTCACACCTTTTTAGATGGCGAATGATTTTCCTCAAGATGGAGTTCCCCCAGAGTTTCCTTCAGTAGATTTCGAGACGGACTTCAAGGCCGAGCCAAAGTCATTACCGTTGAGTATACGGCCTTTTGATCCAGCGAGGTACCATCCTCAGACACACGTATTGCCCACTGCGAGAGGCATCAGATCCTTTACTGACTTCACTGAGGACGCGCTAGAGGACCTCCTATTGAGGGAGCCAGCGTCTCATTTATCGGCCATTGCCATTGAGGTACGAAAACTATTTTTATGCTTTACTGCCCTTAACTAGTAGCATTGCTTGCACTGCCTTTATCTAACTGTATCTCATACATTGTCTTGATCTGATTGCATTTCATGCATTGCATTGGTCTGATTGCACTTCATGTATTACCACAGGGCGAGTCTCGCACCTTTAGGGGCTATGGTACGACGACCACTTGAGATTGGTATGGTGAGCTCTCAGCTGGAGTTCATGGCATCGTTGATGAGACAGGCTTCGGCCTCTTCTGCTCCAGTTTGACTCGGGTTGTAATGAGTCGTCCTCTCTTACGAGCACTGGTGGAGAGGTGGTGGGACACCACCAATTCCTTCCACTTTTCCACCACGGGTGAGATGATGATGACTCCCTACGACTTTGCCATGATCACTGGCTTAGGCGTAGGGGGTGATCCGATCCCTCTGGATCCTGATATGGGAGCGTGGAACGCAGCATGGCTCGAGCTGCTTTGGGCACATCCACCAATATATTAGGCGGGTATGGTACGATACAGCTGGTTTGAGAAGCGGTTCAGGGGGTCTGAGCCCCAGACGATTGAGGAGATAGAGTAGTATGCCAGAGACTTCCTCATGTTCATCTTCGGTACCACCTTGTTTTCAAACAAGTGGAAGACCGTGGGTCTGTACTTGCTGAGTGCCTTGGTGGTGCTTCCTCGAGTTTAGTTTTATGATTTGGACGGAGCCGGCCTCACCACATTATATGAATATATGAGCTCTTCCTCCCGTTTGCGAGGGACTTTGGTTGGAGGCTACTGGTGAGCTTGGGAGGTACACATCTCAATTCCCTCTTTACACTTTACATTTTCCGCTCAGCATTTCATACTTTGTATCTGTTTTACATATGTGCTTTCTGCTTTGCACTCTCTACATCTATTCATACTGTGTTGGTAATATACCTCCACATTTTTCCTACAGTTATAGGTATATGCATACTTTCTGGCTCTTGCCCCGGAGCCTGTGGATGAGGTTCCATTGACAGTTCCCTTTTCTCGGGTATACGACAGCCAACTCTGCCATAGAACCCATGAATCCTTCATGTTCTTCTGCCAGTATTTCGACATGGTAATGGCGTACAAGGTAACCCAAAACAAAGTCATTTTTTTTTTTATTTACAACTGTTTTGATCCACACATTAGGAACTGACAGTGACTAATAATCTGTTCACTTTCTATTTCAGATCACATGGCAACCCTGGGCTATGATACCGACAGAGCTTCGAGCCCGGTACAATGCAGCTCGGATCATTACCCGCCATCACATTCTTCGTGAGGGCCCAATTTGCCGAGCTTGGTTCTTAGGTAAGTGTTTTGTGCGTCAGACTTTGGACCTACCTGCTCCATTTATACCGATGACACCCCCAGCGTCCATGAGAGCGACACATAGCTTGTCCACTGACGAGATGATCCAGTTTATGGTAGGGCTCGAGGTTGAGTATTTTCGTATAGAGAGAGATTATACGGTCTTTATCCAGACATACCTGATGTCGCCTCTGACCGACGTTCGTGGGGGTGAGGGAGTGGGAGCTCCTGCCGTGAGGGTGAAACACAGAGCGACTCGGGCGAGCAACGCCCGTAGCAGAGGGACTTCCTAGGTGAGGCAGGGGATCGGGTGGCTAGAGCTGCCTACTGAGCTTACTTGCTGGCAGTATACTGGGGAGGCATATTAGATCCCGATCGAGCCCGCAGCAACTGGGCATAGATACACTAGAGCCCAGGATGCACCTCCGGTATGCACAACACTTTTATTTTTTGCATTCTTGCTTAGATACTCAGATATTCATTCCTTTCGGACACTGATCATTCCAAATACATTTGCAGGAACCTGTAGGATACGTCGAGGAATTGCTCGAGATGTTGGCCTCATTTGAGGGAATGATTTTGAGGAGGGAGGCACTTCTTGGCTTCCACAGTATCCAGGTAATTTCTTCAGTTTTCTTACATTCCAGTCATCAAATCTCCACTGACATACTGAAACTAATACTTCAACTGCACACTTCCCACACTGCACTAGTACACTGCATCTGAACCATACTGCACTGATACATTGCATCTGAATTCTACATTTTCACACTATATTCATACTCTGCATCTGAATTCATTTTGTACACCATGCTTACATCTAATACACATACTATGCCTGACATATACCAACTACCTTTTCAAGTCCCACCTTTACCGACAGTATCGGCGGCAGCAGCAGTAGGGCCATTAACACCCCTTCCAGCAGTAAGGAGAGAGAGACAGGTTCTAGCACGCGACCGAGGCCGAGCTAGGAGCGCTCGAGTTGGGAGTGGCCCTTCAGAGCCTATTCTAAGCAGGGATGATACGGAGACTAGCGAGGCCAAGGAGACAGCAAGTCAGTTTGCTGATTCATCTGAGAGTGCAGACGATGATGCTGGCTTGGATTCTGCTAGTGGTGAAGCTGCTGAGGCTGAGGTGGACTCCGAGGTAGAGAGCGAAGACTGCTCCAATTCAGACTCTGATCAGGTTTAGACAGTGACGCCGATGGAGATAGTGCCGCATAGTCCGCTCCACCGAGGAAGAGGACAAAGAGGGCCTCTCGAGCTTGAGATAGCTGGCATTGATCTAACTGTATTTTTGCTTAGTTTCTTTTTACTAGTAGTGTTAGCACTTTGTATAGTTTCAGACAAGTTTTATTTCTCTAAAAACTTGTATTGCACTTTTGTAAAAATGTGACCATGATCGGAAAGAAAAGTAGCTTTTGATGAAAAAGTGTTATATTTTGCATTCTGAACACCGTATAACATCGCATAGCATAAAAACAAGGTTGGTCTTGATTGAAAACCAAATATTCGTATTGTCACAATAGTCTGAATCAAGTAACAAATCAATCAACAGCTGAAATAATCAAAGTAATACAACTCGATAAAGAAAACAGTCCAATATACAACAAAACGACTCGATAAACAACTCGATTACCAAAACAACTTGATAAATACAAATAATTTGATAGACAAACAATTTAAACACAGCTTGACAAACTTACTAAAGTTGAAAGCACTGAGAACAAGACCTTGAAACACACAAAGAACAGAATAAAACTTCTACATCCAACTAATTCCTAACAATGGAAGACAAAAGGCACAAGAGGAAGGCCTGTAGGCCATGAAGGGTGGCCTGCTGGCCATCTAGTCCTCCTGCCGGCCATAAATGGGCCTCTGCCGGCCATCAATAAACTAAACCTCCAAGACGTTGACACCTGGCCTCCACTCACTGCCTTATCTTCTATAAAATCTCCAACTTCGTGATTTCTTCATTTCCACTGCTATTTAGCCACAAATGGAGCCGAGTATTGAAATTGAGAAATGTGTTCTCGACCAGGTATTGAGCCCACGACTAATCGCAGCCAAAATGACTCAACAAAAAGGAATCGGTGGTAAAACAACCTAAACAAATCAACAAAGGAAAAACAAAGGTAAAACAACCTAAACACATCTATTGACACTTGAGATGACTCAAAACAAGAATCGAGACAAACAAAAACAACAAACACAACAAACGAACACTCTGCTATCCATCGGTGGAAGACCTCTCAATTCACAAGGAGCCTGTTTCTTCGGATATTGTTTCTCGCCCTTTCTCACTTGTGATTCTCACATCACTTTGGCACTCAATCTCTATTTTTCTGAAAAACCCTTTCCTCACTTTTTCTTTCAGCGCACATCTCTCTATTCTTTAATCTCTTTTATTTTTTATCCCTTCCCTAGGTGGTTGATGGATAAACATGAAGTTATGGGCTCTTGCCCCTAGCATTCTGCCAAATTCTTCTTCTTTCGTTCACAGCTAGTGAGCTTTTCCCATAAAGGGGTTGTGATGCGATTGGATGTGCAGCAAATCTGCAACTGACATCGGTTGACGATGCCCCTAGCTTGGCTTGATCAAGATGAATACGTCTCACCGGCTAGGTATACAATTGATTGGCCTCACACATTGCGTTTTCTACATTCCTGTTCCAGGTCAAATGCCAATTTGGGTGTGATCATCTAGATGAGGGAATCAAACATCCAGCCCCATTTCCAGTTTGTGCTTCGCACTTGGCTTGATACCTCGCTTCTTAGAGGATGTGAGAGCTTTCAGCCCTTTGCTGCTAGCTTAAGTTGTGCCCTTTCTAGCAAACACATTGATAAAGGGGGAAAAGACAGAAAACCTGACTCGCCTGTGCCCCTAGTTCATCATTTTGACAATTTTTTGTTTTGGCTTTCTACTAAAACAATTTTGACCAACATAAGAGTTAGATTAACATGCATGTTCAATTTTTTGATTCGAAATCATGCAAGTTAGGCTATGAGCACCGAAATTTTTCCTTTTTTAGGTCCAAGAAATGGTCCATTTTTGGAAAAATGGAATAATTTTTGAGAAAATTAATCAGCTTCATTAAAAATCCCCAAAAACTATTTTTGCAAATGGCCACTGCCCAACCAACATAGAACCTACTTTTGAGATGCACAACCTCAGATCTGAACTTGATTTGACTTGCAGCTGAATTTTCTAACAGAGTAGGACAACTGAGTTTGAACGAAGATGATCATGAAAATGATCATGAGGATGAGCCACTTCACATGGACCAGATAGCCGAGTTGAACAAGGATAAACCAATCAACATGGATGAGCCAAGTAGGCTGAAAATGATTGGGGTCAAAGTTCAAAATGAAGTTGCCTACGTATCGCAAACATGGGAATCAGGCTTGACGTAGTTCCGGGTTAGGGTGCACTCGAGTGTTGACACTTTCCTTTTATGCTCTAACTTTTGCCAAGGCCGCCCTTTCAAGTTTTCAACCTTGCGAGCTCTGTTTTTCTTTTATTTTCATTTCTTCTCTTCTTTTTCCTTTTTTCTTTTTCTTCTTTTCTTCATTATTGTTCTTCTTTTTTCTTTTTCTTGCTCTAATTTTTTCCTGGGTCGCCCTTCTGGGTTTTCGGCCCAGCGAGCCTCTCAAGGATAGAAAAGTTCAACTTGTCCATGTTGATTGGTTTTGAGATCTCGAAGCCATCTGAATCCAGGAGAATGCCTATTGTTCGTTGATGATGTAAGAGTCCATCCAACCAGGTCTGAATTGCCCCTAGTGTTATGGATAGGAACTCGATTGTCCTTCAGCGAAAATTTTCTTCTTTTGGATCCTAGAATTTGGCTTTCCTGCCAGTCCTCATTGGCTCGCGGAATGACCCATCTTTTGAGTCTTTAAGCACATCTGACATTTTTTTCCCTAGTTCAAGGGCTACTTCTGATCTAGCTTTCCAAGCTTCTTTCGATCACATTTGACCTTCTTGATCTGAACTTCTTGTCCCTAGTTCAAGGGTTACTTCCAAATCTGGCCTGGCAGGCCTCCTTTGATGTCATACAACCTGATTGCCCCTAGTTCATGGGCTGCTTCAAATCTGGCCATACAAGCCTCACATTATGGTTGACCATTGAACATTCTAAATCCAAGTTCAAGGTTTGAAAGTAAAGGGGTCGAGTCTCGAGGGCGAGAGTGATCCTATGCTGTACAATCTCGAAAGTGATTCCACGCATGTCTTCGCAGGACCACGCAAAACATTTTTTGAAATCTTCTTAAGAAAGCGACTAGTCGCTCAAGCTGAAGACAGTGTAGAACCAATCTGGATCAAGCAAGGATCCTTCCCAGTACTCACATTAACAAACATGATCTCATTCATTAAGGGCTTAGCATGTCTCTCTTTCTCTCAATTGACCAAATTTTTGCAAATCCCAAGGAATTCCTCCCTCTTTGTTTTCATCACAGTGCTAGAAAAAGTTTTGAAAAACTTAGGTCAATGCAATGATTTCAAGGCATAGAAAAGTAAGTGAAAAGCACTGCCGTTTCATTTAGATTTGCTGGCACAACTGGCTCAATGGCAGAAACAAACGCAAAAGGGTGAAAATCAGTGCTGTTTCATTCAGATCTTCTAGCACACTGGCTCAATGATAGAAACAGATGCAAAAGAAATGGTGTAAAAGACAAAGACAAAACAAGATAATGATGTCCGAGGTAACACACCCGAAATCACCTGACTCTAACACAACAGGGTTGACTCGATACAACAAGACAAACTCGACTGACTCAGTACAAAAAGACTGACTCAATACAACACAACAAGACTGACCCAATACCCAAGTCAGAAAGTAAAATAACCAGTATTTGCACATTGCCCAAAACAGTGCGTGCCATCCCCATATCTGGAGTAAATTGAGTGCCATTAGTTGGCGGTTCATCCCCCGTTCACATAATCACATTATCCCCTCAAGTTCACCGATCCAGCGCCGATAGACTTTGTAGAGCCTGGTGCGATGATGACCTCGCTGTCAATCAGATCTTGTATTTCATGGCAAAGACGAAAACAAACATCAGTGTCATGACCGGTTTGTTGATGGAAGGCACAGTACTTGGCCGAATCATGCTTATCTAGAAGGGGATCCAATGGAGGCCGAGGCTGAAGGGGTTTGAGATGGCCTTGTCCTATAAGGATTTGGAGAGCTTTGGACAAAGTCATGTAAAGGGGATTGATGACCCTCTGGCCTCGGGATTGATACTTCGAGGTTTGTGTGGTCGGGTTGAATGTACCAGCAAAGGGATTGGCAGGTGCTGGCTTTTGATGATCTCTTCTGAGTGTAGGATTGGAGCTAAAAAGGGTGTTCCTGATACGACAGCTCTTCTCCCAGTGTGCCTCTTGATTCAAAATGCTCTCATCTTAAGCGACAAAAATGTTATCCACAGTCTTCGCAACAACTGCAAGCACTTGCTATTTGTTCAGCCCTTCGGCTTTCAAAGCCTCAACAGCCCACTGAAGGTGTTTAAAGGGACCAATGTCTGCCCCCACCTTGTGCTCACCACTTGCCTCCACTTTGTCAAGGGATCGGGTCGCTATATCAGAGCGAAGCCCAGTTGTTGTCGACATGTCATTGCCCAGAACTGGGATGGCTTTAGGTTGGCCATTTTTAATTGCAGCTTGCCCCAAAATTGGACAGCCTTTTGGCATGAAATTTCTAGCATGTGATGTGGTTGATGGCGGAGCCAATATCCCAAAGGCTAGATTTGCCATAGTTCTCTGAAGATCTTCAATCATGCTCCCCAGCTCAGAAGTAGTGGGTTCATGGGTTTGAGATGATTGGGGTTCAAGTGCATCCATCATGCTTAAGCCCATGCTTTCTGGGATAAATACCTCAGGCTTGGGTAAATGGGTCGGGGTGTATATACCGGGGTTACAGGTGGGTGGCAGTGTATGGCCGAGGTTGAGATGTGGATGAGGTACTTGGTCATTGGGGTCTTGAGGTGGAGCTATCGTCTGGTTGTCGATGAGATTTTGGACCTCATGACGAAGGCAGTAACAACAATTAGTGCCATGGTCGCGCTGCTGATGATACACGTAGTATTTCATGGGGTTATGTCTGGCAGGGAGTGGGTTAGGCAAAGGTTGAGGATTGAGGGGTTTGAGATACTCTCCTTCCATCAAGACTTTTAGTGGGCTGGTTAGGCTCACATAAAGGGGAGTGAAAATTCTACCTTGAGCTCATGTTGGGCCGGCTGTTTGTAAGCTTAATTTGGCAAAAGGGTCGGCTGTGGCGACTGTCTTGTTTTTAGTGGGTTTGGGAATAGTGCTACCACCAGTATTGGTACTCCCGGAAATCACCCTCCTTATCGGCTCACTTATTTTGGGAATAATCCCTCTGTTAAACGCACTCTCAATCTGAACCCCCAAGTCATGCAAACTTTTGAAAGTGAATAGTGGAACAACTATTAACTTTTGCAGCATATCAGGCTCAAGGTTCTACACCACTATCCGCACTTGATCCCTCTCAGAAGGACGATCTATCATCTGTGCTGCCTTTGCTCTCCACCTTGCAATAAATTCCACAAAAGGCTCTGTTGGGTTCTGGTAGGTTACTTCAAGCTCTTGAATGGTCATTTCAACTTGGGTATTGCAAGAATACTGATCGACAAAGGCCTCAGCCAACTTTTCCCAGTTTTGCTTCACTGTACCCTCCAACTTGGTGTACCAAGTGGCTACTGCACCCGACATGGTTCTGCCATACAAGGAGAGTTTCTGCAGCTTAGTCAGACTCATCGATTTCAAGGCATCCACGAAAAGCCAGATATGTACCATAGGATCTCCAGACCCATCGAAACGGTCAATATGTAGCATTTTGAATATGTCTGGGAATTGTATAGCAGCCTCGACGTACCCATCGTCAATGTTACGAATGGAGTTAAGGCCCTGTGCCTTTTTGACTTGCTTTTCAAGGTTCGCAATTTTCACCAAGGTCGGTTCGAGATCATTAGTACCAAAGGGATAAAGCCTCTCATTAGGCTACACCAGGGGGCTGAAAACTCGGACTTGAGCCAACCCTTCTCGGGGATTCGGATCATGTAAATCTTCAGCTGGCGGAAGTGGGTCAAAGTTTGGCTGGGGTCCCGAGACTGGATGTATGGCAGATGCCCCAGATGGGCGTTGTGCTTCAGCATTGGTCTCATCTTGTATAGCGATTCCCTGGTTTAATGCCGCTATTATGGCCACAACTTCCTCTAAACGCTGTGCCATAACGGTCAGCTGAGTTTGAACAAAAGTGATGTGACTGGTGACTATCGGATTAGTTGAACCGATGAGACTTGACTGGCCTTTCTTGCCTTGCCTCTAGAGAAGAAAACACTAGTTGCCCTTGAGCTAAATCTCCAACCTGACAAAGTCTATCAACACAAGTCGAATGTACCCGGGGGATATTGGAGCCTTCTGAAGCTATGGTTCCAGGACTACCTTGCAAAAGAGAAAACAGACAGCATCTCAGCCTGATTTCATCAAAACAGATATGAGCATAGCTGAATGACTATGCTCTCTATTGAGTTCTGCCCCAAAACAAATACCAACTTGGCGACTACTATGCACATCCCTGTACAGTTTCACTGTAAAGCACATACCAGTTAATTGAGAGCCAAAACACCCCTATGGTGGGGGTAGGGTTTCCCTGTCCTATTTTCGTCAAGAACTAGGGGTTCACTATGCACGCATACGGTTTCATACAATCCTGCATTCGGGTAAGCAACTTGTCCTAGTTTGGAACAGTCTCTAAGGCTTCTGATATGCAACCAGATCGATTGGTAAAAAATAGGGTGCCTCAGCGGTGATCCAGATCCAAGGTTTGTGATCCTATCGTGGCAGAGCCCGCAACCGGTCAACCTTGTGGCACGCTTTTCCAAGCAAGCCTCCGACAAACCGTTCAGGAATAACAAATGGCAAACACTTTGTCCTAGGCGCACCAATGCAAATGCAATGCAAAGAAACACATAAATGTAGATAAAACAACATATCATGAGTTCAAGTCAAGTTCTCTAAATCCCTAGCAGAGTCACCAGAAACTGTAGACCCGACTTTCTTCGCTCGCCCCTCTTTCGGAGAAGGCGCGAATTTGGTCTTACTACAGTTCGGACTCCTATCATGGTTCTGAATCTAATCTCACAAAGTGCAATGTGAGACTGATAAACACCAAAGAGTCCAAATCCAGCAAATAGTTTTGAAAAATCGATTTTGAATAAAAAGCGCCAAACATGGACTTCTTTGCCAGATTATAGAGTTGCCACCTAAATAATTTATTTTGGGAAATTTAGGAAACCCTGACTCGTGCCTAAGGCCACGTGTCTGTCATCACCAAAGTTGCCTCGGCTCGGGAACTTGGGTATGAGAGGGAAAGGTCCTGAAATGAGCACCCCCGCTCACCCGATCAAAGGATCGGCCTTTACTAAGCATGATATGTTGTTTTATAAACACATGTGTTCTTATTCTGATTATTAGCTAACTTACTATGTGATGCGCACAACATACAAGTATAGACTCAATCACGAGAATTGGAACAAAACAACTCATGTTTGTTTTCAAAAATGGTTTGAAAGTGCTACTCGCAAGTAAGCTAAAGCGCGGGTTTGTCACTCTCAAGTGGGCTTGAAATCAAGATTTCGCCACTTCACAAAGTGGGCTTAAAAGTCGCATTTGATGAATTGTCCCAATTCAGGCAATCAAGCCTCCACCCATAGGCATTCAAGCAGTTAAGCACTTAAGCAAATAGCCTCATGGCAAGCATGCTATCATGGCAACACTCACACTCATGCAAGGATGCTAAAGCATAAACACTTACAGTGTACTCCGAGCCAAAACAAAAGCTAGTTAGAAATAATGCATGATCCTAACTATACAAGATGCCTAATGCAACACATGCAATAATGCAATTAAATAGGCTCAGCTATCTAATATAGCATATGAATGCAACAATTTGATACACGTATTCAAATAAGTATTGAAATACGATGCAGTTTGAATGATGCGCTAAGCCCGGTGCATGCAATACAAATGAATGATGCACGCATGCAAAGCATAAGGTATGCTAATCGAAAATGCCCTAAACTAACCATCGACGAAAATGCCCTAAACTAACCATCGAAAGCAGTTAAGTAAAGGGAGAAAGAAGTGGGGTTGGAAGACATGCACACACACACGCAACCTTACTACAACAATGCGCCCTCGCGAAGGAGGGTCTGAATGAATGAGTTAAGTTAATCTAAGCTATGCTAATCAACTAATCAACTAATTAACTATTCTAGCTAATTAATTAAAACACAATTGAAATTGAATAACTAGCTAATCTAAGCTAATTAGAATATTACAAGGATGAATTGAATTAGCTAAACACATTAACTAATTAATTACAAAACCAGTAAATTAACTAGCTAAGTAAAACAGTAAAATGGCTTCGGGGGAATGAGACATGCATGCTCGGTGTGGTTCACCCAAAAATGCATTGCCTTGCCATGAGTTGCCTCTGTTTGCACTCACTGTGATCTCAAAACACTGCACAAACTTCCAGATGGCTTCTGCCCCAAAATAGGAACACTTTGGACAATTTTCCTAGCAGGTGGTTGGCCAGCCACCTCAACTGGTCGGCAGGCTACCTCAATTGGCCAGCCGGCCAGTGCAAGTGGTCGGTAGGCTAGTGCAAGTGGCCGGCTGGCCACCTCTCCTTCCAGAATTCTGCCTTTACTGCAACAGAGAGCAATAGAGCCAATACAATGTATTTGGCAAGAAATGTGTGTACTACCACCCTCCTCATCATGTCTCAAGCTCAAAGGAATGTGGTACTTGGCTCTTAAGCCACCAATCAAGCATCTCAATGCATGATGGCCTAAAAACCAAGCTTGTACAAGCTTAGTGAATGCACAAACAATACACAAAGAGCGTCCACCCTATCATGCATGATCAAGGGTATTGGCGACCAAGAAATGCGACACGTTTCATCACTTTGAGTATCAAACATCCCGCATTTCTTGTTTTTGGATTAACATCCGATCCAAACACAATGCAATGCAAACAACGTGCTTATCTTGCATGTTTTACTTTGTCAATTTCTTGTTTACTCATTTTAAGTTACCAATTAGTTCATTAACCGGTTAAGTTCATGTCACGACCCAAACCCGCCCCGAAAGGGTTGGCATCGTAACCGGCCAGTAATCCTTGATTATCACAGGCCTTCCCATACAAAACATAAATAATCGGGGCTCGCGGAAGCGAAATAAAGAAACTAATAGTCCAAAGAGCTGTGCATTTATATGAACGTACATTACATGCCAAAAATGAGTTAATTACCCACATTCATTACATAACATGATCTAGTACAGCACATATCATTCAGTTACAACTATACAACAAAAACAAAACAAGAGCTCACAAAACGGCCTTCCAGGCCTAGCCCCAACTCGGAGGCACCCAAAACTCTGGTTAGGCTTTCAAAACGGCGGCTCGGCTAGAACTCCGCCTAGGCTTGACTCCCAGCATGCTCACCTATAATACATAAATACAAACAATGAGCTAGAGCTCAGCAAGTAACAATAACGTAAAGGGGTTAGTGAACGAACTCCAACATTCATAATTCTGTAAAACATAACATTCATAAACATAGTCATAATCATCTCATAAGAACATACATAATGGCATACTCCATAGAATATAACATGTGTCGACTAACGACTAGAGTAACCGGTCCCGGACACCGATTAAACACATACCGAGATCTCGTAAACTGGTCATGGGTTTGTCCTTCCATGCCGTCCCCCATGACTGAAGCGCATGGGCCTGCATGTTCTCGCCCCCACGACTGAACTAACTATGGATGCCATACTAGATTCGCAATAAGGACATTCGTTCACAGAAAACATTATCATTTCATAATCATATCACGACATATCACTTGAACATACTTTCATAAGAACATACCATTTATAGAAATGTTACTTACAGTGGGTTTCCAAAACCGAGGGCACGGTCTTCACGTCTTGTCCTGCAATTATCAACATTATAACACATTTCTCAATACACATTCTCATTAAATCACATAAGTCATGCACTTTATCCTTCCTTTATTTCACTTCATGTTCATTTTCTCCCTTCTTACATTCTTTCATGTTCATAAGATGTTAAAAATGCAATTAACATGTTAAAAATCAAATAGAACAACTTTCCCACATTTCTTGAAAATAAGCCCTTCCGCTCGAGCTCCCAATTGTCCGCTCGAGCGGACTGCACATTTTCCCCAAAACTGCTGAGAGGCTGATTTTACCGCTTGAGCGGGCTCCTCTCACTCCGGACGACTTGCTGAAATCCTGGTTCTTCTTCTACACTTCATCCTTTCCTTAATACATTAACTTCCCTCTTATAAAATCAAGACTCAAAACATTTGAAACCACATAATTCAACATCAAAGCTTCTAATCAAAACCCACATGAACCATAAACAAGATCAAACCCATGAATCAAGGTGGAAATCCATGAACATATACATACAAGCTTCATATCTCTATAACCATGGAGGTTCTACCTCAATTTGGCCAAACATGTAAAGAAACCATGATTTAAATCATAACTATGCCATAATCTTGAGCTCAACATGCTAAATGTCAAGGATCAACAACTAATTTCATGAAAATCTTACCTTAAACACTTGGATGGAGAAGTGTAAACTTGATTTCCCCCTTTCTTTTTCTTTTCCTTGTTCTCCCCCTTGCTCTCTCTTTCTCACGAATTCTCTCTTCTCTCTCTCCCTTAGATATTTTCTTTCTTTTATTCTTGAGTCAACATGGTCAACAATCTTGATCCATAAGCATACATACTCCTAGAAATCAACTTGGGCCATAAGCTTGAACCAAACAAGGCTTTACGAATCAGACAGAATTCAGTTCTCAATTTATCATCCCAAATAGTTCCAAAAATTCCCGGTAACACATAGACATATTCAATTTCGTTTTCTGAAGCCATTACGGTTGTCAATTTAAGTCCCAAAGTCGTAATTTCAACAGATATTTTACTAATTCATACAGATAATCTTCAATTAAATCATATAAATGCATAATTACTTACTGATAATTGTGACACATGGTTCCAGGTCATTACAGTTCAATATGATTGTCCTCTAATGAGAGAGATGGCCTAAGCCACAAGCACCTTGAGCATGAAAGAAGCCTCATGCTGTTGGTTAGTAGAAATCCTCAAGAGAAGGCTAAAACCATTAGGCATGAGAGCCTCAATTCCATGCTTAAGCCAACAAGGGGCTTAAGACCACTTTCAAAATCAAATTCAAAAGTGAAGCATAGAGGAAGATTGCAGTGCTGAAATGGCATGCACAAGACTTTATCATGCAATCAACAAATGCACAACATGTTAGGAGACTTAAGCATAAAAAACTAGTGAAGTGCATTACACTAGAACCATACAATATCAAGCACAAAGGACCAAACCAGCTCTGGACAGAGCTTAAACTTTTCAAAACAGTGGCTGAAATAAGCTGAGATGGTAGCATGAAAAGCAAGAAAAACATGCTCATGTATTGGCTCATAAACAAGGCATAAGGCTCAACTCTCAAACACAATTAAAGAGTGATATATACGAGAGTATGACAGTGATATATGCTCTGAAATCACATGAGAAATGATGCTATATCATGCAAACATCACAAGCAAAGCACGCTAGAGCCCCTAAAACTCAAAACTAGTTAAGGCACTTGCACTATAGCTATCCAATACATGAGCCATATGACCAAAACAACCCAAAATAGTCCTAAAACAGCCTAAATGGAGTTCTAAAACATGCTTGAAACAAGTTAAGAAAGGCTAGACTTAGAGGCCAAAACAATAGCACATGTTAGGCAATTTAGCACAATTGCACTACAAGCATACAAAGCAAAGCTTGAGTGACCAAACCGACTCAAAACAGAGCTTAAACATGCCAAAATATTAGCAAAAATGTGCTGGAGCTAAGCCAACACAAGCTAGATTGATAGGCTAAATCATCAAATATGCTAGGCTAGTAAGCATGGTTGCACTACAAGTACCAAAATCAAGCCACAAGTGACCCAACCAGATAAAAACAAAGTTAAAGTAGGTCAAAATATGGCCTAAAACATGCTGGAACTAAGCTTCAAAAAGATAGAAATACATGCTTATTTGGCAGGCCATAAACACATGCAAACAAGACAAGGGAAGAGGGGACCACCCCCTCCCATTTTAGACCTCAAAACCACCTTTCCACCACTGAAATTCCTTTGTAATTCAGTGGTTAAAGGGCCTAAAAGAAATGGTTTCAAAAGCTTTGAAAGATGGCACAAAGCTTAGCAAATAAGCTACAAAAGAGGGTGGACCACCACTAACTCCAAAAGGACCTCAAACCACCATTTTAAACACTTCAAAATAGAGGTTTTTGTAGTTGACAAGTTGGCCTAAAACAGCATGCAAAGGTGGCCAAGAGAATGTACAAAAATAAGCTTAAAATGGGAAGAAGCTTACCCTTGAAGCACATTAGCAAGATGGCAACTTTTTGAGCCAAAACCAGCCTTAAAGAACTCCAAACAAACCTTAAGGAATCTCAGCTCCAAGATAGGGGTGTTTGGTTAAGGGGTCGTATGCAAATATGTGAAGAAAAACCATTTTCAAGCACAATATAGCACAATAGAGAGAGAGAGAGAGAGAATTTTTAGCTCTGAAAATTTGTAGAGAGAGAGAGGGATTTCAGTGTGAGAAGCTTCCAAACTTGTTAACCTCTTCAAATGACAGATATTGCCTTCATATATAGCAAAATACAAGCCTCAGCTCAAAATATCTGAATTGGGACAGCTGGAGGAGAAATATATGCAAAATATCTGAGTCTTCGACGCAAGTGGTTGGTAGGCTACTTCAAGTGGCCGGTATGCTACCTAAACTGGCCGGCCGGCCACCCCTGTGGCCGACAACAAAAATCTGCTCTGCAAGTCAAATTTCAAATGGGCATGTCTCTTTCATCTAGACTCCTTTTCAGGTCATTCTGGTGTCCAAATTGAAGCCCCAGAAGTAAGATTTCCAATGGTGGTAGCCTCACATCAAAATTTCAACTATGCAAAAAGCTATGTCTCTTTTAGTAGGGATTGCTCAGTTTTGGTCCTTACGGATTCATGCTGAACTTCTCCCAAACTAGTTTTCTTCTCTCCTCTTCTCTGTTCTTCAACCCCAAGCCCCTATATAAGTTTTTTTGGAAGATTTTTCAAAGAGTTCACCTCTCTTTCATTCATTTCCACTTTGTCCTTGCTCAATTTACCGAAAAGCGCAACATTTAACAAAATGCGAGCCTCGGACCATCGTAGAAACTTTCTTTCAAAAATGTTTTGAAAGAGAGAGATTTAAGGTCTAAAATCTTTGGTCAAAATAGTTTTGGTCCACAAATGGGGTGTGAGGTTGGGATTTGACTCTCCTCTTGCCGAAGAAATCGAACCTTTGCACTGCACAACTTTCATCACCAAGTAAACAATCAGTAGCGCCCAAGTCTTAAGGGCGGTCAAAAATAGGGTGTCTACAGATGACCTGGACAAAACTACGGCATCTGGGTTATCAACCCCTGGAATAGCGAACTCCGACTCAGAAGAACTGGAATCTGATTCCGACTCCACAGACTCTATGGAATCAGATTCTGGCTCACTACTTGATTCATAACTGCTAGACAGAAAACCCTTCTCTAGCTGCCAAATGAGAGAGAGTGCGTTAGATGCATCGAGAATACCACCGGAAGGGTCCATACCTGATTGATCTCCGATCATGGAAATGGTGAAGTCATCTCTCAAGCTTTCCGGTTTGATTTGAGGATCCGAAAGGAGACAAGCCAGTGCCGCTCCTATCTCAAGTTCACTACTGTTGGACTCACCCTTTGCACTCTGTTCAGGTTCAGTAGTTAACTCAGTCTGTTCCTCTGAAGCTTCATCCTCTTGCAGTTGTAGGTCGAAGAAAATCTCAAAGCCGGGCAGACGCCGCTTCTTAGAGTTCAATCATGGCTCAAGAAAGCCGCAAAATGGGAAGTTTTCCCCCTCCCGGACAAAGCGGCCGTTCAGAGTTCCCTGAATTGGTCTATGTACAAGCTCATAATGCTTCCCACTTTGCTTAGCTTTGGCTCTTCCTGCCATTTCCTTTCCTTCTCTCACCCAGTCCTCCTTGGTGGGCATATAGCCTAAGCCAAAGGTATGAGGGTTATATGGCACTTCGGCTAGTGCAATAACACCCTTCTGGCCGCTCTTTCATAATCCCATCCAGGGCATATGTTGTAGCTTGTTCATGAGGTAAACTGATTGAGCACTAACGTACAATCCCTCATCAATAACTAAGATGTTTTAAACCACCCAGGCCTCGGCCAAGGTAAAAACTAGACAAGAAAACATCCTCATCGTCGTGTACAATCTCCAGTACTGGTGTAGTGACCTCTGGCAGAGGGTGTATAGAAGAATTTCCAAAAACAATGTCTACTCCTTTTCCAAAGGGTACTTCAGCATTTAATGCAAGGTGGAAGAAACAGCTTTTACTTGGTGTAGCTAGGGTTGAAGGTAGCCAAAACATCCAAGACATGAAACTCAATATCCTGTTAGATCGGCCCAACCTGTGTTCTAATCTGAACTATTCCCATCACCTTCATGCTTGTGTTGTTGTACGCCCGGTTCACCTGGACCGTTGGTACAAAATCTGTCGGCTTTAAGCCAATAGCATAGGCCGTGCATGACAGACAAACATTAATCGCAAACCCAGTGTCAACTAATACAACTGGCACCCACTTCTCTCTACATTCAACTGAGATGTATAAAGGCTTGTTATATGTAGAGCTCTCGGGTGGCAATTCCTTATCTGAGAAGGTCAAAGATGGCGCAGCATCTCTTGGGAAGACAAATCCCACCAGCTGCTCTGGAGTTGTGTTGATAGACAGCTTGGCCTTATCCATAGCTGACAACACAGCTTGCCGGTGGATGCGTGAAGCCATGAGCAATCCCCAGATAGATATGTCCACTTGGATCTTCTTCAGCTGCTTCAGTACAACTTCTTCTTCTAACTGCTTGTCCTTCTATTTTTCGGCCTCCTTATCCTTTCCGGATGCTTCCGGTTGGTCTAAGTGTGGGGGCTTGAAGTACCACCCACTTTTAGTCATGTGATCCACTTCCTCAGAATACCAAGTGTCGTCTGGTAGGTGTTGACCCCAATCTTCATCTGTGTGGGCAAGATGCAGATCATCATCTTCCCACCATATTCCTCTAGCAACCGACAGGCAATTGTCCGGTTCCGTTGTAAGTACTCCCACGTCAACATCACAGTCATCCCCCACAGGGCCTTGGGCTTTTCGAGCTTTCTGACTATTCTCGTTCCTTTCCTATTCAAACCGCTTCAACGCAGCCTCTTGCTCTGTATCAACAGTACTAACAATGCCCGATTCCTTAGCAGAATTCTTAATATCAATGCTCTCCGGTAATTTTTCCTTGTCCTCGGCCGTTTCGACCTTTGTAGCAGTTCCTGCTTCTGGTTGTTCCAGCTTTGGTTGAAGTCCCTCATCCGCATCAGGTTCATCACTGAGCCACCCCGAATTATCTGTCGACCCGTTCAGATCGAACCAATCAATCTATACATTTCCCAGATCTTGTCTATCGAAGAACTATAGATTGTCGATGTCCTCCTCCAGATCGATTAAGTCATCCAATCCCTGGCTTGGTCCATCCTCTTGGACTACACTGACCTCCATCCCTGTCGACAATTCCAGCTCTGGTTTGGCCATATTAGTTGGTACAATGTAACGGCATGGGTTGTATTTTTCCTCAGATAAATCTGTAAAGCCCTCAAGCACTGGACTGGTATTCTCATTCGCCACCAAGGCTGGCCTGCCTTCATCTACCATAGTCACCACCACAAGTTTGGGTTGGAATGTGGACGCGTTCATCATGCACAAATCTGTGCTTTCCGGGATGAACAACACTGGCTTAGATAGGTGGAGAAGGGTGATGTATATGCTGGGGTCATAAGAGATGGCCAGTGTATGGATGAGTTTTATTTGCCGAGGTGGAGGGACCTGGTTATGTGGTAGGAGAGGATTTGTAGTGACATTAGGCTTTTGAGGAGGCGCTATCACCTTATTGTCAATGAGATCTTGAATCTCATGATGCAATCTGAAGCATAGGTCAGTGTCGTAACCATGTTGTTGATGAAATGCGCAGTATTTGGCCGGGTTGTGTTTCGGGGGAAAAGGATCGGGTAGGGGCGAGGCTCTAGTGGCTTAAGGTGCCCCTTTTTGATCAGGACCCCTAAAGCTTTAGATAAGAACATGTATAGAGGGGTGAAGACTCTTTGGCCTCAGGGTTAGTGCTTCGAGGTTTGTGGGGTTGTATCGGATGTACCGGCAAAGGGGTTGGTAGTTTTCGGTGTGGTGGTGACCATGCCAACATCGGAAGGCCTTGCAATTGCACTACTACTCATAGTCGCATTGGAATTGCATGTGAAAGCCCTCTTGGGCTACTCTTTCTCGTGGTCTATCAGACCTTGCTTCATTGCATTCTCTATCTGTACCCTTATTTTGTGGAGGTCAGTAGAAGTAGACAGAGGTAAGACTATCATCTTCTGTAACAGTCTTGGTTGTAGGTTATGGACCACCATTCTGATCTGGTCCTTTTCAACAGGCTGGATTGTCATCATGGAAGCCTTGACCCTCCACCGAGTCACAAAATCGGAGAAACCCTCATTCGTCTCCTGACGAGTTGCTTCGAGATCACAAGTTGTGATCTCGATTTGAGTATTGTAGGAGTACTGTGTTACAAAGGCCTCAGCCATTTCCTCCCAATTTCTCTTCACAGAGTCTTCAAGCTTAGCGTACCAGATGACCACTATACTGGACAGGGTCCGGCTGAAGAGCAATAGTTTCTGTAGTCTGGTGAGACCCATGGGTCATAGGATGTCAGAGAATAGCCGTAGATGGACCATAAGGTCCCCTGAACCATCAAACCGGTCTATATGCGGCATTTTGAATCTGTCTGGCAACGTCACCGCCGACTTAGTATAGCCATCCTCTATATCAGGGATCAAGTTCACACCCTGTGCCCGTTTAAAGAGCTTCTCTAGTTTGCTCACTTTTAGTGTAGTAGGATCGACCTTGAATTCAAACAGCGTCTCTGTCAGGAAAATCGGTGCCTTGGAAGTCTGACGTGGGATAGGATCCACCTGAATGCCCACATTTTCTTGGACATTGATTATGACCCCGGGTGCCGAGATTCCCACTGGGGGTGCGTGGGATGCTGAGGTTACTGCAGGTTGTGGCTGCTGTTGTTGAAGCCTCTCTATTACCTCGGCTTGGCAAGCGGTGGTCTCAACTTATCGAGCAGCATCTAGTTGCATGTTCTCAATAGTCTACTGGGGTTGATGAAGCATGTCTTCCGTGTTAGTTGGAGGACTTTGAACTGCCGGAACCAACGAGTACTCTTTGTCTGGAGTAAAAGTAGATAATCGGGCCTGACTGGGCACAGGCGAGGTAAACGATGACTGCTGAATTGCTGAATTCTGCCAAACCCTACTCCGTTTAGTAACCGGCAAGAGTGACACAAACACTGGCTCTTCCCTAACTAGATCCCCAGATCTACAAATCCTTCTAACTCAGGTCTAGAGCGCTTGAGGGGTAACAGAATCGTCTGAACCAATGGTGAAAGACTACCTTGCAAAAAGAAAATAAAGCAAAAAAATAAACAGAAATCAAAAATCGCACAACACCTCGGTTCAGCCAGAAACAACACACAGTTGCAATCATAAGCTGGATAACTGTACTCAAACACTGATTTCTGCCCCAAAATTGATACGCAGACTTGCAACTGATACATACATTCCTGCAGAGTTTCATTCTAAAGCACATATCAAGCAAGTGAAAGCCAAAACACCCCTATGATGGGGTAGGGTTACCTTGTCCTAATTTCATCAGGAACTAGGGACTCACTATGCAAACAAGCGGTTTTACACAATTTCTGCATTCGGGTGAGCAACATGTTCTAGTTTGAAACAGTCTCTATGGCCTCTGATATGTAACTAGACTAATTTGTCAAAAAGGGTACCTCGGCAAGACTACCTAATATACCTCTCACACCTAACACCGAGAAGTGAAACGAGGATCAAACGGTACAGTGGTACTCCAGATCCAAGGGTTGTGTTCCCATCGTGGCAAAGCCCGCAACCGGTCAGCCTTTTGGCAAGCTTTTCCTAGCAAGCCTCCGGAAAACCGCTCAGGAATAGCAGATGGCAAACACTGTGACTTAGGCGCACCAATGCAAATGCAAATGCAAAGAAACACATAAGTGTAGATAAAACAACAGATCATGAGCTCGAGTCAAGTACTCTAAATCCCCAGTAGAGTCGCTAGAAACTGTGGAGTAGCCTTTTTTCGCGCCCCGCCTTTCAGAAAGGTTTGAAAAGAAGGCCTCACAGTTCAGATTCCCACTGTTCTGAATCTAATCTCACAGGTGTAATGTGAAACTGATAAACACCAAAGAGTTCAAATCCGGAAAACCTTTTGGAAAATCAATTTTAAATCAAATAATGCCAAAATTAGACTGTTTTTCCAGATATAGAGTCGCCACCTAAATATTTTTTGTTTTGGGAAAATTTAGGAAACTCTGACTCATGCCAAAGGCCACGTGTCCGTCATCACCAAAGTTACCTCAGCTCGGGAACTTGGGTATGAGAGGGGAAGGTCCTGAAATGAACACCCCTGCTCGCCCGATCAATGATCGGCCTCTATGAATCGTGCTATTCATTTTTATAAACATTATGTGTTCTTATTCCGATTATTCTACTAGCCTTACTATGTGACTGTAGACACCCCATTTTTGACCGACCTTAAGACTCAGACGTCACCGATTGAGCGCTCGGTGATGTTGCGTATTGTGCTCGTTCAGAAGTCTTAGAGTCTCGGCCGTGAGCCTTGCCTCCGGACTTTCGAACCTTCTTCTATGCCTTGCCTCGGTTTGCGAACCAGACTCGGTTTTCTCTGTTTCTTTTCCCAGAGGGAGGGAGGGGTCTCGTAGACCATTTCTCAGTGGCCGTGGGCTACATTTCGTGGTCGTAGGCCATTCTTCCCATTTCGGAGCCCGGTTCCCAGTTTTCAGAGCCGTCAGGCCGTGTGCCTCGGTTCGGGACCGCCTAACTACCTTTCTTTGCTCTGGTTTTTGGCATGCATCTTCTTTAGTCCCTTTTAAGGGACACTGTGGTCTGAGAGACCCACTTCGTGGTCGAACACCACTCCCGGTGCCTAAACAGTCAGTTTTCGGGGCCTCGGACTGCGCGTTTCGGCCCCCGAACCTTCATTATGCATCGATTTTCGTTCATTTTTGGCAGGGACCGCTGTTTCATCACCAGGAAGGTCATAGAAGGGTGGGAGGCCAGTAATTGTTTCAACAACCAGTTATATTCCTTCATCGCCGTCCGACGCCCTTTTTTCTCACTTCAAAGCTAATGTTGACAACCCTAAGGCCACTTTCTTCAGCTCCAAATCACATATTTTTGTTGTACACACCTGGGAGGACACAAATATCACATGGCCGGCCAGTAATTCCATTTGAACCTTTTGAACCCCTTTTAAAAATGGCTTGTTCTCTCTCATGTTTCACTTTCTCCAATTTTGGACCACAGGGCTGTGTTGAGGGCACCTGGGAGGACACCAATTTGTAGTGGCCAGCCACTAATTTACCTTGGCCTTTTTGACCCCTGGCCGGCCAGCCATGGGGGGTGGCTGGCCACCACCGCAGCCCAATACTTGGCCGGCCTTGATCCTTAGGTGGTACATTACAATCAGATACTTTTTCCCCAAAATCAGATCCTAGAGGAACTTTTTGGGGGGAAACTTGGCTTGTTTTCCCCCCATTTTCCCCTCCTTTTCTCACCCTCTTTGGCCAATATAACCAGCCTCCCAGGTCTGGTTTAGAGGTTGGAAAAATTGCCTTGAGCTTGCATATACATCCCTCCTCTCTCTCTCTCTCTTCAAGCTTCAAAACATCAAGTTCTACACCCCTTTCTTCATCACCACCTAGCACTACACTACCACTTCCATTTCCAGTAGCTTGGAGCTCTTCTCAAAGGCTAGGAGGCACCATTTTTCAGTCCAAGAGGCAGCCAAGGCTTGGTCTTCAAGGGTAAGCACCATTTCCCCATTTTCTAGCTCATTTTTGTACCATTTCTTAGCCCTCTTTTCTTACTGTTTTGAGCTCCGGCCATAACTGGAAATGTCATTTTTTTGAGCTCATTTTTCTGTTTCATTAAGGGTCTTACCCTGTTTGGGACCCCCATCTTGCACTTGCTTCATTACCCTTCTTTATGCCATAATTTTGCATAGTATTTTTGGCCTATGTGTAATCTGTTTTGGAGGATGATGTAAAATGTATATAGGCTTATTTTGAGCCCTTATTCAACATTGAAGAAGGGCTCATCACTGTTTGGGACCTCCATGTATCACTTTCCATTGAACCCCTCTTTGGTCCCCATTTTTGCATGATTTATTAGCCTATCGTGTCTCTATTTTTGGAATTTGTTCCGAACTGAACATGGCCCTATTTTGACTCCCTCTTCATGTTTCATTAAGGGTCTATGGCAGTTTGAGACACCCTTTGTATACTTCATGTTATAGCCCTTTTGGTGGCCTCATTTTGCATGATATTTTGAGCCTATTTGTACACTGTTTTGAGCTCGGCCATAAACTTTAAAAAACATTATTTTGGGTCCCTCTTCAACATTGTTGAATTGCCCTCACTTTTTTGAGACCTCCATGCACCACTTGCTTCTTTGCCCCTTTGTTGGCCTATTTCTTGCATAGCATTTTGAGCATACTTGTATCTGTTTTTGGAGTTTGTCATAAATTGTAATACATCATACTTTTGGCCCTCTTCAATATTGTGGAAGGCCCCTTCTCTTTTTGGGGCCAGCATTTGTGACTTGCTTCGTTACCTCCCCTGCGGAGCCATTTTTGTATGCTAATTTAGCCCTACTTGGGCACACTGTTTGGCCTCACTCTAAACTATAAAAATGCTTGTATCAGGGCTGCCTTGCTTCTTTCTTTTCATTTCATATTCAAATTATGTATGCATTGTATAGTTACAGGCCATTTCATGCGCCAAAACCCGTGTTTCGGGACTCGTTTCATGCATCGGGTTTCATTTTACCGGGTTTCGGGGCTGTTTTGCATCTCATTTTACCTCTGATTTTTGCATGACAGTATGCCATTTTTTGTGTTTTGCCATGTCTTGTTAGAGTGGCATTCCGTGCCGTAGGTTCGGTTCTCGATTTGCATGCACGCATCTCGAGTTGTCCCATTTTCATCATTATGGCCTCTCATGTGAGTGTGGCTGAGGTCCACTCATGTTAGTGTAAGTCCATATTGCATTGTGTATGCCATTTCATTCCATAGCATTGTGTATGCTAGGTTGTATGTTAGTGCATTGTGTATGCCATATTATCTCGTGCATCGTGTGTGCCATTCCATAGCATTGTGCATGTTAGGTTGTATCTTAGTTGCATTTCATGCATATCATGCATATTGCATCGTGTTTGGGATAGGAGTTAGCCCGGGCACGGGAAACGAGGTACGTTCCGTACTCCGAGTGACGGAACGTGTCTCAATTCCCCAGTCACCGACACTCCAGATTATCCATGATGGAGTTAGGTTTTGTTGTATTTTCATATGCATTCATTTCATATTGAGTTGTGCAATTCGACTCCTCGGCCATCATGCATCGATATGCGTGATTGGTGGCACGAGGATCGAGACATGCATACATTTGTGAAAATACATTGCCATGTCCCTTTCATATTCTCTGTTGCAGAAAAATGAAGAATCTGCAACTTTTTGGAGCTCGGCACGCATTTCAAGAACAGGTGCAAACAGAGGCTAGTTGGGGCATCGTCATGGATTTCCGCACAAAGGCAACCCGAACATGCATCATTCATTACCCGGAGCGGAATCAAGGCAGTCCCTGGCTTGCATGCCAGTTTTACAACTTTCTTAGTTAATTTGTTAATTAATTAGGAATTTGTACATTATTTGGACTGTATTATTTGGACTCTACTATTCTTTTATTCGGGACTGTATATTTATTCAGACCCTCTGAGTGAGGGCAAAATTGTAATAAGTGTGGGTGAGTGTGATGTATGTCTTCCAATTCCACGTCTTTCTTCCCTTTTATTTACCTGCTTATGATGGTTGGATTAGGGCATATTTCAATTAGCATACAGTATGATAGCATGTTTGCATTCATTCATCTGTTTTACATGCACCGGCTCGGCGCATCATACTAACTGCATTTGTATTTCAATTCCAAGTTGAATACATGATAGCTGTAGCATTCCATATGCCATGTTTAGGATAGCCGAGCCTCCTATAATTGCATTTTTGCATGTGTTGCATTAGGCAAACCTGTATATTTAGGATCATGCATGATTTCTAATGAGTTTTTGTTTTGGCTTGGAGTACTCGGTGAGTTTTATGTTTTAGCATCCTTGCATGCGTGTGAGTGATTGCCATGATAGCATGCTTACCATGAGGCTATTTGCTTACGTGATATAACTGTTTGAATGCCTGTGGATGGAGGTTGGGTTATTTGGATTGGAACAATTTATCAAATGTTTGTTTTAAAGCCCACTAGATAGTGGCAAAATCATATTTTCTTAAGCCCACCTGAGGGTGGCAAATCCACATCTTAGTCTACTTATAGTAGCACCATCAAACCATTTTCAAACAAACAAGCATGAAATGTTTTGTTCCAATTCAAAGATCCAAATTATACTTGTATGTCAGGCGATCACATAGTAAATCTAGGCTAATAACCTAATAAGAACACACAATGTTTTCAAAAATAGATATCATGGTTAGTAGAGGCCGGTCTTGATCGGGCGAGTGGGTGCTCACAAAGTGACCTTTCCCCAATCGTACCCAAGTTCCCCTGAGCCGAGGCAACTTTGGTGATGATGGACACGTGGCCTTTGGCACCGAGTCGTGGTTTCCTAAATTTCCCATTAAAAACATTTAGGTGGCGACTCAGATCCGCAAAGCAGTCCATGTTTGGCACTTCTTTTCAAAAAAATCTGTTTTCAAAATCGATTTGCCGGATTTGGACTCTTTGGTTCAAGATTAAGAACCGTGACATTTGAGTCCTTGAACTGTAGTGACCCCAATATGAACGGAACGGGACTTAACCCTCCCGGGGCGTTCGGGGACGTCTACAGTTTCTGGCGACTCTGCTGGGGATTTAGAGAACTTGACTCGAACTCATGATATCTGGTTTTGACTACACTTGTGTGTTTCTTTGCATTGCATTTGCATTGGTGCGCCTAGGACACCGTGTTTGCCATCTGCTATTCCTGAACGGTTTGCCGGAGGCTTGTCTTGTCAAGGCATGACCATAAGGCTGACCGGTTGTGGGCTCTGCCAGTATGGGAACACAAACCCCGGTTTTACCGGGGCACCCTTTTTGACCATTCGACCTAGTGCATATTCGGATCCATAGTGACCATTCCAAACTAGGACAGGTTGCTTACCCGTTTATAGGTTGTTTGAAACCGCTGCGTGCGTAGTGAAACCCTAGCTCCTGACAAAATAGGACAGGGAAACCCTACCCCAACATAGGGGTGTTTTGGCTCTCACTTATCTGTTATGTGCTTTTAGAGTGCGTCTCTACAGGAATGCATGTATCAGTTTATGAGTTTGGGCATCAGGCCTGCGGGCATCAGTCAGTATTTGAGAATCAGTTATCTGCGGGTATCCGATTCAGTTTTGGGGACAGTGATTCAGGGATATTGATCAGTGTTTGAGGACAGTGTGTATTCAGCTTACCAGCCGTGTGTTGTGTATTTAATTTAAGCTGTTATGCTGTTCATTTATCTGGTTATTTATTTCCTTTTCGCTTTATTTATCTTTTGCTAGAGGCAGTTGTAGCACTATTGCTTCCAACCCAGTAGATATTCCCCAAGCACTTTGGACATGAGGCCGCCGACTCAATCGATCTGAGGATCTGGTTGACGGACATCCAGTGTTCCATTCCCTACCCCCAGTTGTTAGAAGAAGGCCAAGGAGGTGCAGTGTGTCAGAGCAGGGATTACCGGGATAGCGGGCTACTTTAGCAGCAAACAGTCAGGTTGGGATTTCTGTTTTCGCCATAGAGATACACTTACCGGTCAGTCAGCTGGACCAATAGAATATGGCCGGGATAGAGGAAATGATGCGTCAAATGCAAGAGAGCATGAGACAGATGCAGGAGGATGCCATCCGCCAAGTGGAATTTTCTAAGCAACAGTTACGCCATGGCCCAAAGAGTCGAAGCTCATCACTAGGTCAGCAATGTAGAACGCATCGCCTCACATTCAGTTCCACCTCCACCAGGGGTCACATTACCCGAAAGCAGTTCACCGCTCAAAATACCCTACCAAATCCCCAAAACACCCTACCAAATATTCAAGAGGACACAGGCCTTCCAACGGGGCCAGCTCCGCCCCCGTTTCCGCCTCAACTATCCAAAACCCATACACCTGCCAACCACCCGGACTCTCCTTTCGAGTTCGAGATAGACCATATAGCCCTAAAACTGAGCAAGCTTGAAAAGCTTTTCAAGAAATCACAAGGGGTAAAAGCCATTCCGGACATCGAAGATGGGTACACTGATGTAGCCGTAACATTGTCAAACAGATTCAAGATGCCACAAATTGACCGCTTCGACGGGTCCGGAGATCCCATGGTCCATCTTCGGCTATTCTCAAACATCCTGCAGCCAATGGGCCTAACCCGGCCACAAAAGCTTTCCCTGTTTGGCTAAACTTTGTCGGGTGTAGCAGCCATCTAGTACGCGAAGTTAGAAGATAAGGTAAAAAGAAGCTGGGATGAAATGGCTGAGGCCTTTGTTGCACAGTACTTGTACAATACACAGATCGAGATTACAGCCCGTGATCTCGAAACAACGAAGCAGGAACCCAAGGAGACTTTCTCAGACTTCATAACTCGATGGAGGGCAAAGGCATCGATGATGACCTTGAGGCCTACAGACAAAGATCAAATCAGGATGATTGTGCGCAATCTCCAACTGAAATTGATGCAGAAGATGATCGTACTTTCCTTTCCCACCTTCTCAGATTTACACGAGATGGGGGTACAGATCGAGGATGCCATAAAACAAGGTTTGGTCGACCAGGATAAGGAGCAACCTGTATGACTTTCAATCAGAATAATAACGCAGCCCAAGTGGCGCCGCAACTAGACGAAGCTTCAGAGGTGAGCATGGTCACCACCACCTCCTCCCCAAGACCCACGATACCACGCTTTCTCTGGCGATCCGAAGCAATACCCAAAACACCAAATATCAACCCAGAGGCCAAAGAACCTTCACCCCTATATATGCCCCCGCCCAAAGCTCGGGGTATTAATCAGAAGAAGCATTTGACGCCCCTAGAGCCGAGGCCGCTACCAAATCCACTCCTCCTCTCATGACCAAGAAAATATCACAGATCACCAACAAAGACGGTCATGACACCAACCGTTGTTTCAGATTCGCCATGAGATTCGTGATCTTATTGACAAGCAGTGATCGCGCCTCCCGAAAAACCCAACGTCACGACAAATCCTCTCCCACCACATAACCAAGCCCCTCCTCCCAACAGAATCAACTTCATCCAAACTGGGGTCGTGTCTTACGATCCTAGTATCTATATCACCCCATCCCACCTACCTAAGCTAGAGGTGATCCTTCCTGTTTGCACTGACTTGTGCATGATGGACATCTCCACAACCCAATCTAAGCCAGTGGTGGTGACCACCGAAGATGGGACAGGGCAGATTTCAGAGGAAAAGGGGGTTGTTGAGTCTGGGATTGAACAGTCTGGGAATCTTGCTGAAGGAGCCTATGATCCAAGTGAATACATCCAATCAGTGGGCCGGTCTGAGCTGAGTGTAGGGCTGCCAGAAAAAGCAGAATTATGTGTGATTCAGGGGGACAGATTTGAAAGGGGAACAGATGATCTAACAGCTCTGGAGAGGACTTTGCTAACCTCTAGTTCTTCAGTGACCAAGAATCAGGGGATACAGCAATCAACTGGTTCGAATATGAGGAGTCGGCAGAAGTTACCGGATAGTTAGATGATCAACCAGACGTCGTAGAATATCAACCAGAACAAGGCCTGGCAGGGGCGAGAGTATCAGGGGTGGCCGGAAAGGCCGAGAGTTAGAATCCACCGCCGGAGAGCGCCGGCACTAAGAATTTCGCTCAAAACTTGGGGATTGTAAATGCAGGGAGTATTGAACCACCATCTGTACTGACACAGTTGGAACAACAAAGATTTGAGAATTCCGAAAGAATTAGAAAAGCTAAGGCCCATGTGAGGGTCGAGAGTGCTGCGTGCACGGGAACAGAAAATGCTGTGGGCAAGAGGATCAAGGTGTCATGGGTACGAGCATACCGAGTCGGACAGTGTCTGCCGGTTTACCGCCGACGGAATGTGGTGGGAAGACGATGACTTATGTCTTGCCCATACAGATGAGGATTGGGGAAGTAACCAACCAAATGATACCTGGTATATTGACGAGGTCGCTCATATGACAAGAAGTGGGCGGTATTTCAAGCCCCAGCACTTAGACCAACCTGAGGCGTCTGGGAAAGACAAAGAAGCTGAGAAACAGAAGGAGAAACAGATTGAAGAAGAAGCTGTGCTCAAGCAATTGAAAAAGATACAAGCAGACATCTCCATCTGGGGACTGCTTATGGCGTCGTGAGTACACAGACAGGTTGTCCTATCTGCTATGGACAAGGCCAAACTCTCTATAGATACTACACCGTAGCAAATTGGGTTGGTCTTTCCGGAGGAGGTTCCCCAAGATTAACCTTTTTCGCACAAAGAACTACCGCCCGAGGGCACAAATCATAACAAACCTCTATGTTTCCGTGGAGTGTAGAGACAAGTGGATACCGGTGGTACTTTGTTGATACCGGTCCGCCATCAATGTTCCGCCAAATGTAACAGATGCAATCGGGTTGAAGCCCGCGGACTTCGTGCCGACTACTCAAGTGATCAGAGCATATGATAATACTAGCAGGGAAGTGATGGGGACTATCAAAATTCAGACTCAGGTTGGTCCGAGACAACATAACATTGAATTTCATGTCTTGGACGTTCCCGCAACCTTCAATCTACTCTTGGGGCGGCCGTGGCTGCACCAAGTGAAGGCAGTCTCTTCCACTCTACATCAGATGTTGAAGTACCCTCACGGGAAGGGGGTGGCTATTGTTTTCGGGAATTCATCAATCCATCCGCCGCCAAAGGTGTCCACACCAGTCTTGGAAATCGAGCACGGCATAGAGGATGTTTTCTTATCAGGGTTCACTTTGGCTGAGGCTTGGGTGGTGCGTAATATTATGGTCGGAATGAGGGAGTGTACATCAGTGCTCAATCTGTCTACCTCATGAACAAGCTACAACACATCCCCGGGATGGGATTAGGAAGAAGCGGCCGGAAAGGCGTTACAGCATTGGCCGAAGTGCCACACAACCCTCATACCTTTGGCTTGGGTTATCTGCCCACCAAAGAGGACTAGGTGAGGAAGGGAAAAGAAATGGCCGGAAGAGCCAGAGCAAAGCAGGCTGGGAAGCCTTTTGAGTTAATGCATAGGCCCATTCAGGGTACCCTGAACGGACGCTTTGTCCGGGAGGGGGAGGACTTTCCATTTTGCGACTTCCCAGAGCCGTGGCTAAACGCGGAGAAAAAGCGCTGCGTGCCGAGATCTTCTTCGACCGCAACTATCGGGGATGACGTTGCCACAGAGCGCATGCACTCCATCACCGAGGTTGAGCGTAAGGCAAAGGATCCCGAGGGCACAATTTGAAATGGGGGTAGCACTGGCATGTCTACTTTTTGATCCTCCGATCGACCATAAGTGCTTGGGGGATAACTTCTCGGTTTCCATGATTGGGGATGAAACACCTGCAAGCCTACCAAATGACTATCTTGATGTATCTATCGGACCCTCTCTCACTTGGCAATACGAGGAGGGATTTTTGTCCAAAGAAGAGGGTCAAGTAGTGAGCCTAATCGATTCCACCGAATCTTGGAGTTCAGCCCGAGTCTGAATCTGGTAATCCTGGGGATGATCACCCAGATGCCACAGTCCTGTCTAGGTCATATTTTTCCTTTTCATTTGAGTCTGTTGTAAATGAATCGGACGATTTGGATGAACTTAATGAGAATCAAGTAACTGTGGTTTCTGAGTACTTTTCTGTGCCCTTAATTTATTGCATTAATTCAGACTTTCAAAATTTTGAAAACGACGAGGACGAAGTTCCTCCGGTTTTGCAACGATTAATTGAGCAAGAGCAGGAAAGATTTGTTAAACCCCTAGTGGACGAAATCACTACCGTGAACATTGGTACTGAGGAGGACCCGCGGCTGGTCCAGATCGGGTCCACGTTGTCTTCGGAGGAACGCGAGCGCTTAGTCGCTTTATTAAAAGATTTCAAAGATGTTTTCGCGTGGTCCTACGAAGACATGCCTGGAATCGATCCTGAGATTGTACAGCATCGGATCCCCCTTGACCCCGAGGCCCGACCTGTCAAGCAGAAACTCAGGAGGATCCGCCCGGACTGGGCTCTCAAGATTAAGGAAGAGGTCACTACAAATCGACGCAGCTTCTGCTGGTATCTGAATATCCGACTTGGTTGGCCAACATTGTTCCGGTGCCGAAGAAGGATGGCAGGATCCGAGTATGCGTGGACTTCAGGGATTTGAACAGAGCTAGTCCGAAGGACGACTTTCCCCTACCGCACATCGATGAGTTGGTGGATTTCACAGCAAGACACGCTTTGCTCTCATTCATGGATGGCTTCTCAAGCTACAACTAGATAGTGATGGCACCAGAAGACCGGGAGAAGACTGCATTCACCACCCCGTGGGGGACATACTGCTATAGAGTCATGCCATTTGGGTTGAAGAACGCTGGAGCTACTTATCAACGGGCTGCAACCACAATATTACATGATATGATCCACAAGGAGGTTGAGGTGTATGTAGACGACATGATTGTCAAATCCAAAGAAAGAGAGGGCCACTACACTGCCTTGCACAAGTTCTTTCAACGGATCAGGGAGTTCCATTATGCTAAACCCTCGAAATGTACATTCGTGTTACAATGAAAAATGCTAGGGTTTCGATTACACAAAGGCATCGAGGTCGAATTCTTCCAAAATCAAGGCCATCTTAGAACTGCCACCACCAAGGACTGAAAAGGAGGTGCGAGGCTTTCTGGGTAAAGTGCAATTCATAAGACGGTTTATCTCAAAATTAACCTTGACTTGTGAACTACTTTTTGGCCTCCTCAAGAAAGGAAAGAAGTTCCAATGGGACGGCCGATGTCAAGCTGCATTTGAACAAATTAAAGAATATCTACAGAACTCGCTCGTGTTGTCACCGCCGTACCTGTGGAAACCGCTGATTTTGTATCTCACAAGAATCGAAACTACAATGGGCTACATGCTTGCACAAGAATCAGAAGACAAGGTGGAGAGAGCCATCTACTATCTCAGCAAGAAGATGCTGGAGTACGAAACCCGCTACACCCCACTGGAAAAGGCTTGCTTAGCTTTGGTATGGGCTACCGTGAAGTCATGGCACTACCTGTTAGCTCACTCTGTAATGTTGGTTTCACGACTTGATCCCATCAAATATCTTTTCGAGAAACCAGCACTTACAGGTAGGCTAGCTCGTTGGTTGCTGTTGCTCTCCGAATTTGATCTAAAGTATGTAACGCGCAAGTCGGTCAAAGGAAGAGCAGTGGCAGAGTTCTTAGCCGACCATCCAGTAGAAGGGGGTGAAGCAGTCGAGTATTTATTCCCAGATGAAGCCATTTTACATATCGACGATTAAACTTGATTTATGTACTTTGACGAAGGCCAAATCAATACGGTATGGGATAGGAGTGTTCGATAGCACCGACAATTCCTCAGATCCTCTAGCCTTCAAACTCCGATTCAAAGTCTCGAACAATGAAGCGAATATGAGGCGGTATTGTCGGTCTAGAAGCCGCCTCGAACTAGGGCAAGACGTTGGACGCCATTGGGGACTCGAACCTTGTTGTGTCTCAAGCTAAAGGAGACTGGAAAGTAAAAGAGGAAAAGATGATGATGTATCACTAGACCGTGGATTTGCTGATTCCTCAGTTTGAGAAGCTAAGTTTTACTCATCTACTAAGAGAGAACAACAGGTTCGCAGATTCTTTAGCAACTCTATCTTCTATGATAGATATCCCGTGGAGTCCGGATGCGCCCAAATATCATCGACCGTAAATTTGCACCGCCACGAGTCGATTGTCGCTATAGATGAAGTCCAGACGAAAACCCCGGTATTACGACATCCGAACTTTGGAGAAAGAAGCATACCCGCCAGGTAAATGCCAAAGACAAAAGGGCAATCAGAGAATGGCGCTTCTCATCATCTCGGGGTAAATCAGATAAAAGGGGTCATTTGGGAATGCATAAACCGTGCGTTGATGCCAAGAGTCAAAGCGTCGATGGAAGCCATCCACGGGGAGAATGTGGTGCGACATGAATGGGGTAATGTTGGCATGGAAGATCCTCGCAGGTTATTACCGGGTCCACCATGGAGGAGGATTGTATTGGTTTCGTCCGGCGATGCCACAAATGTCAGATTCATGCAAATCACATGAACATTCCGCCGTCAAAGCCGTACAACATGACTTCGCCATGGCCATTTTCAGTCTGGGGAATTGATGTAATCGGAGCTGTTACGCCGAAGGGGTCGAATGGGCATGAGTTCATCTTGGTAGCGATAGATTATTTCACAAAGTGGGTTGAGGCCCAATCTTATGCGGTGTTGAAGGCTTCGCACGTCGCAAAATTTATCAGAAACAACATCATCTGTCGCTACGGGGTCCCAAACGAAATAATTTCAGACAATGGTTCCCACTTCAAGAAGGAGGTGATTGATTTGTTGGAGAAATACAATGTGGCTTTTCATAAGTCGTCTACCTATCGGCCGCAGACCAATGGAGCGGTTGAGGCCGCCAACAAGAATATCAAGCACATACTGCAGAAGATGGTGGAAACCTACCGAGACTGGCCAAATAAGCTGTCGTTCGCTCTGTGGGGCTACCGGACTTCAATCAGAACTTCTACTGGGGTGACTCCGTACTCATTGGTTTATGGGATGGAGGCCATTCTGCCCATTGAGATTGAGGTCCCGTCATTACGAGTATTGGCTGAGTGTCAGATAGCCGAAGCGGATTGGCAGCAGAGTAGATTTGAGGAACTTATGCTCTTCGACGAAAGAAGGGTGAAAGCACTATACCACGTCCAAGGTTACCAACGTAGAATTGCTCGGTCTTTCAACAAGAAGGTTAAGTCCAGGAATTTGAAAGAAGGAGATTTGGTGCTCAAAGACAATCGAGCTCCCATCCACGACCCAAGGGGCAAGTTCATACCCAATTGGACTGGCCCCTACATCATCAAGTCAATCTGGTCAGGTGGAACTGTGGTTCTGATGGATCTAGATGGGTTAGAGTTTTCCCAACCGATCAACATGGACAAGTTGAAGAAATATTACCCATGAGAGGCTCGCTAGGCCGAAAACCCGAAAGGGTGACCTAGGCAAAACTCAAAGCACAAAGAATTTGAAATTATAAAAACTGAGCTCGCAAGGTTGAAAACCTGCAAAGGGCGGCCTTGGCAAAAGTTAGAGCGCAAAAGGAGAGTGAAAATACCCGAGCGAACCTAAGCCTGAACTACGTAAGGCTTGATTCCCATCCTTGGGATACATAGGCAGCTTCATTCTGAAGTTCAGCCACAACCTTTTCCTCGATCAACTTTGTCCATATTGATCATCTCAGTCATCTTTGTCCATCAGCATTCATCGTGATCTCCGGTACAGTGCTATTCAGACTAGGGGCAACTTTTCGTTGCCATACAGTGTTGTCGTACCATTCAGACTAGGGGCAACTTTCTAGTTGCTAGGATCCGGGGTTGTGCATCTCAAAGGATGATCTCAAAGCGTCCAGCTTCGATCCATATCGAAATTAGTTTTGAAAAGTTTTAATAAAAGTTGACTTTGTTCAAATTAATCTTTTCACAACTAAGACCATTTTTGGACCAAAGCGGAAAATTTTCAGTATCACAACCTTCAATTTCATTGATTTCAAAACAGAGTTCTCCTACTCTTGCATACAATTGAAGTTGCTTTTTATTACACTCATAATGAAAACTTGAAAGTACTAATAAGGCAATAAATCTAGGGCATAGTCAAGTCAGGTGTCCCTGCGCCCCCTCCCAGAGCTAGTCGAAGCCTCTGATGCCAAGCTGGGCCCGGTCTGTGCCTCCTCATTGAGCCAATCCCAGCACTCATCAGACAAAGTGCAGTTGAAACTAAGGGCGGGGGCCAGGAGTTCTCTAGTCCTCCATGCCGTGGCATATCGGGCAAGTTGTGCGCCTCGGACCAGGAAAGCAACCGAATAGTCAATCCCCTCTGGTGGGCAAGTCTGATCATGACCAAACTGACGCAGGAACTGGAACGGAAAATAGAATACACAGTGGGTCAGACCAATCAACTGAATCCCGATCAGCCGGGACATGCTATAACCCATTGCTGGGAGATTGAGCCAAGGGCAGCGCCAAGCAATGCGATCTGCAGACAAGTTGCACATCCAGTCGAACCACCACCTTTCATCAGGGGCATCAACTAAGCGTTGGCGAAAGAAGTAGCCGCAGGCTGAGTAGGCTGGACAAGAGTTCACAACCTGCAATTTATCCATCAACCATACCTGGGGAGGGATGAAAAATGAGAGAATAAAGAATAGAGAGATGTGCGATGAGAGAAAAGTAAGAAAACGGTTTTGTGAGAAAAAAACAAGCCTGAGGGCCGAGTGATGTGAGCAAATATATATGCGAGATTGAGTGGGAAACATTACCTGTAGCAATAGTGGACTCCCTGCAAATATGGTCGTCTCCCGGCAATAGAAAGCATCCAAACCCATCAGCGTCTCGGCCAGTGTCATAGCGATACAGCTCTTTCCTTCTCTCAAGCCGTGAGTAACTTCAACCAGACGGATGCTAGATCCACCAAATCCTGAAGTGAGCAGAAAGTGGGATAGCATACACAAGCAAAGGGCGTGTTGCCGAAAGCCTTGCCAATAATGGTTGCCGCGGTCGCCAGCATCAGAAAAGCGATGGATCAAGTGAGCATCATACATGGTGAGCCCACACATTTCCCCTAAAGCTTGGGCGTGGCCAAAGCGAAATTGAGGCAGAATTTCTTCACAGCGTTCAGATTCCATCAAAACCTAAAAATCTTCGAAAGTTGGACATACCTCTTGCCCGCCGAAGCTGAAAACATGCGTTACTGGGTTTCAAAACCTCGCCGCGGCATGGAGGAAGGGAAAGTGCAGCGGAGTGCGGCTCAGTGGGAATAGTGCATTCAAGCAGAAACCTCGGAAATTCAACTTCTCCGAGCCATCTAGAGAAGAGATCCAAAATGTGAGATTTTCTATGAGAAATGCCTCCATTTTTTGTGCAAAGCAGTGATGAGATGAATGAGACTCGAAGTTGGAGCTTTTATAGAGGATGGGACACTATTTAGGGGACACGTGTCAAAAATTTGACGGCTGCTGAAATAAGTGGCCGGCCAGCCACCTTTTCTAGCTGGCCGGCCACATTTCTCCCCTTTAGATACAAAAAACTGGCCGGCCAGTGTAGACGTCCCCGAATGCATCCCGGGGGAAGGGAGTGCGAGTCCCCCCCCGGTTCTGGTTCGATATTGGGTCACTACAGTTCAAAGGACTCAAATGTCACGGTTCTTAATCTTGAACCAAAGAGTCCAAATCCGGCAAATCATTTTGAGAAAAAAAAACAGATTTTTGAAAGAAGTGCCAAACATGGACTGCTTTGCCAGATAACAGAGTCGCCACCTAAATATTTTATTTTGGGAAATTTAGGAAACCCTAACTCAGTGCCAAAGGCCACGTGTCCGTCATCACCAAAGTTGGCTCGGGAACTTGGGTACGATTGGGGAAGGTCACATCGTGAGCATTCTCGCCGCCCGTCAAAGACCGCCTCTACTAACCATGATATCTGCTTTTGAAAACTTTGTGCGTTCTTATTCCTAAGTATTAGCCTAGGTTACTATGTGATGCGACAAAGATACAAGTATAGACCTAATCGCTCAATTGGAACAAAACATTTCATGTTTGTTTGTTTGAAAATGGTTTGATGGTGCTACCCGCAGTAGGCTAAGACGCGATTTGCCACCCTCGTGGGCTTAGAAAACATGATTTTGCCACTATCTAGTGGGCTTAAAACAAACATTTGATGAATTGTCCCAATTCAAATAACTCAACCTCCACCCACAGCATTCAAGGCGCTTATATCACATAAGCACATAGCCTCATGGTAAGCATGCTATTCATGGCAACACTCACACGCATGCAAGGATGCTAAAGCATAAAACTCACCGAGTACTCCAAGCCAAAATGTAAACTCATTAGAAATCATGCATGATCCTAAGTATACGTAATTGCCTAATGCAACACATGCAAAGATGCAAACTATAGCAGTGCTCGGCTATTCTAAACATGGCATATGAAATGCTACAACTAACATGTATTCAATTTGGAATTGAAATACAAATGCAGCTTTGTATGATGTACGAGTGCAAGGCATGCAAAATGATGAATGATGCAAACATGTCATTACATCATATGCTAATTGAAATATGCCCTATATCTAACCATCGTAAGCAGGTAAATAAAAGGGAAGAAAGACGTGGGATTGGAAGACATACATCACACTCACACACCCTTATTACAATTATGCCCTCGCGCAGAGGGTCCGAATAAATAATAATACAGTCCGAAATGAAAGAATAATACAGTCCGAAATAAAACAGATTCCTAATTAATTTACAAATTAACTAAGAAAAACTGTAAACTGGCATGCAAGCCAGGGACTGCCTCGATTCTGATGAATGATGCATGTTGGGCTGCCTTGGCACGGAAATCCACTGGGATGCCCCAATTAGCCTCTGTTTGCAATGGTTCTCGAAATGCGTGCGCCTCCAAAAGTCACGATTCTTCATTTTGCTGCAACAGAGAGCAGGAAAAGGGCATAGCAGTGTGTTTCACAAATATATGCATGCCTCGATCCTCGTGCCACCAATCACGCATATCGATGCATGATGGCCGAGGAATCGGATTGCATAACTCAATATAGGATGAATGCACATGAATGCTACAACAAAACCTAACTCCATCATGGGTAATCCGGAGTGTTGGTGACTTGGGAATTGAGACCCGTTCCGTCACTCGGAGTACGAACGCAGCTTTCGCGTGCCAAGCTACTGCCTATCCCGAACACGATGCAATATGCATGATATGCAATCCTAACACACATAATGCTATGAAAAAGAGATGCCTCAAAATACGTGCACGCGGGCACGCAAATCGAGGTGATGACATAAAAGCATGAAATGACATGAAATATGATATACAATGAGACTAAAATGAAATGCCTCGAAATGCGTGCCCACGGGCACGCAAACTGAGAAAATGGCATACGGAAACAGAGCTAAAATGGCGTACGCAGTGCAAGATGGGCTTATACTAACACGGGAGAGCCTCAGCCGCACCCACATAAGAGGCCATGAGATGAAAAAGATGCGCCTCGAAATGCGTGCACACGGGCACGCGAACCGAGGCAATGATATAAAGGCATGAAAATGCAAAATCGGGCTCACACTAACATGAGAGGACCTCACCAGACTCACATAAGACGCCGCTTGATAAAAAGAAGATGCCTCAAATGCGTGCACGCAGGCACGCAAACTGAGACAATGTCACAGCTAATGAAATGACATACATAATGCAAATTAGGCTTACACTAACATGAGAGGGCCTCAGCCACACTCACATAAGAGGCCGAGAGATGAAAATGAAGTGCCTCGAAATGCGTGCCCACGGGCACGCAAACCGAGGCATGGCCCTAAGGCACAAAAATGGCATGCAAATGAGACGTGGCAAATGGCATATGGAAAATGTAAATTTCAGCAGCCAAAATGATGCAAAAACAGCCCCCGAATTATGACAAAATTACACCGATGCCTTAAATGCTAAGTTAATCGAAATGGCCTACAGCCCTATTAAACATGCATAATTGGTATATGACATGTAAAACAGTAGCAAGGCAGCCCCTAAACTAGCATTTTTTCAGTATAAAGGATGGCCAAACAACAATCACAAGTATGGCAAAAGTAGCATGCAAAAAAATGGGGGAAAAGAGAGGAACAATGAAACAAGTGATATGTACAATGCTCAAACTGAAAAAAACAGTTCTACAACATTAAAGAGGGACCAAAAATATGCACATTTACAAGAGATGACATCCTCCAATTCAGTATGTAGATATGCTCAAAATAGCATGCAAAATATGAGCCAACAAAGGCTATAACATGAGGTATCAAAAGGATGCACCAAACAGCCTAAGACCCTTAACAAAAAATGAAGAATGAGTTATTTTAAGACTCTTTCCAAGCCTGATGAAGGCTCAAAAACAGAAGCATGATGAGCTAGCAAGGCACGCAAAAATAAGGGACCAAAGAGGGTATAACATGAAGTACCAAAAGCATTCACCAAACAACCTAAGACCCTTAACAAAACATGACAAGAAGACCAAAATAAGACTATTTTCAGGCCTGATGATGGCCGAAAACAGAAGCAAAATAAGCTTAAAGAAGCATGCAAAATGGGGCCAAAGAGAGGTACAAAGAGAGGCCATGCATGGAGGCCCCAAACAAGATTGATCCCTTCTACAATGTTGTAGAGGGACCTAAAATAAGCTCAATCTCAGTTAATGGCATGCTCAAAATCAGACTTCAAATAGGCTAAAGAAACCATGCAATTTTACGGTAAATTGGAAGAATTACAAAACAAGTGCATGATAGAACCACCAAACATGGTTGAGCCCTTCTTCAATGTTGAAGAGGGGCTCAAAATAAGCCCACTCACAGTTTATATCAGGCTCGAAAATGGATCACTCATAATCCAAACAAAGCATGCAAAATATTGGCACAAAGAGTGATATTGAAAGAGGTGCATCATAGAGGTGCCAACCAAGGTTGAGCCCTTCTACAATGTTGTAGAGGGGCTCAAAATAAGCCTAAAATCAGTAGGGTTCGGAGCCCAAAACAGAGAGCAAGTAGGGTAAAGAATTGATGCAAAAATGTGCTCAAAAGGGGGAAATAGTGACTTACCCTTGAAGATCAAGCTTTTGTTGCTTCTTGGCTTCAATTTGTTGCTTCTAGCCTCTGAAAAATCCTCCTTGCTGCTGGAATGGAGGTGGTGATGGTGAAGCTTAGGGTTGATGAACAAGTGGGCTAGAAACTTGAAGGTTTTTGGAGCTTTTGGAGAGGGAAATGGAGGCAATGGGAGATATGCTCTTGAGAAGAAAGTTGCTAACCCTAACAAAGAAGGAGGTCAGCCATCTAAATGGGCAAGAAAGGGGTGTAAAAGGAGGAAATGCATCCAAGCTTTCCTCCCAAAATATCCCTGAGGCAAAAGATATTTGGAAAAACAAATGACAAACCAGAAGTGGTCAAAAGCAGAAGCAGTCGGCCAGTGCTTTTCTTGAAGATGGCCGGCCACACCCCACCGGGTCGGCCAGCCACCCCATGGCCGGCGGCCATGGCCAAAAATGAAGTGAACAATTAATGGCCGCCACCATATTTTGGTGTCCTCCTGTGTGTAGAACAAGACCCCATGGTTGGAATTTGGCAACTCAAACAGAGGCACAACATTCAACTTGAAAGAGAGGCTCAAAATGAAAATAACAATTACCGGCCGACCACCACTTTTTAGGGTCCTCCCATGTCCCTCATCACAAATATGTAGTCTCGGCCAAGAAAATATCCCTAGGGTGTTCAACATTAGCCCTAAGTGAGCAAAACGGACGCCGGAGGAGCGAACTGGTTTTCGAGACAATTGCTGTCCTCCCACCCTCCAAAGGATCTTCCTGGTGCTAAAACAGAGGTACCTGCCAAAATTGAACAAAAACTAATGCAAAATGAATGCTCGGGGCCCAAATCACGCAGTTCGGGGTCCCGAAAATGGGCTGTTGGGCATCGGGAGTGGTGTTCGGACACGAAGTGGGTATCTGAGACCCCAGTGTCCCTTGATATGATAAAACAGAGGTACTCACCAAAAATGAACAAAAACCGATGCAAAATGAATGCTCGAGGCCCAAATCACGCAGTTTGGGGTCCCGAAAATGGGCTGTAAGCACCGAAAGTGGCGTTCGGCCACGAAGTGGGTATCTGAGACCCCAGTGTTCCTCGGTATGGAGTAAATGAGATGCATGCCAAAAACCGGAGAAATCAGAGATGGTTGGGCGGTCCCGAGTTGAGGCACACGGCCTGTCGGCTCCGAAAATTGGGAACCAGGCTCCGAAATGGGCAAAATGGCCTACGGCCATTAAATGTAGCCCACGGCCACCGAGAGATAGCCTACAGGACCACTCCCTTCCCTCAGGAAAGAAAATAGAGAAAATCGAGTCTGGTTCGCAAACCGAGGCAAGGCACAGAAGAGAGTTCGGAAGTCTGGAGGCAGGGCGCACGGCCGCGACTCTGAGACTTCTGAACGAGCACAACATGCAACATCACCGAGCGCTCAGTCGGTGACGTCTGAGTCTTAAGGTCGGTCAAAAATGGGGTGTCTACAGTTGCCCTCTTGACGTAACTCTAAGTCAAGAAGTGACGGAGTGAATGTCAAAGCCTAGAGACGACCCATTTTTGACAAGGTCAAGACTTAGACAATCATACAAGATGAACAGATATGTATGTCAAGAAGCGCGTTCACAGCAGGGGGCAAAATGCAAAATGATATGCACAGAGCCAGTAATCATGTAAATGCAAAGAAGTCAGAATGAAGCAAGTATTGACAAATAGATGCAACAGCTTTTAAGCAAGAATGCAAAGCAACAACTACATTTCATGCGCTTAGGAATGCGAGAATCATTCAATTCTCGCCGCCTCACACGGAGAAGATACGATACTGGCGATTCGTTCGTCGCACCAAATTTCAAATGAACCGTACATACAATATCGCGGCTCGCAAAAGAGAGAAATTCAACAAGAACAATATGCTAACAACATATATTCAATGCGATTCCTATGATTCGAAAAGTTTGACACGCAAGTGCCCATGAAAGTGAATGCATCGCAATGTAAGAAAAGATAATGCGTGACAACGCATGTTTAAGCACGTATATGGTACACCAAGAAATAATGCATGACAATGCAAAATGTTCATGAGAATGCGAGTTAGGTGCATAATAATGCAAAACGAAAGCATAAATCGGGTGCCCGCTTGTTGCGCAACAACGAAGCCGAAACGCGATTTCGTGAAGGCAACTTGATCGCAGTCTCTGATTCACCTCCTGGAGAGATTATAATGTGTTTAAAAAGGATACACTCTGATTTTGACGAATGATGATGAGACACATGTCAGAAACTGCAGTTGAAGTTCCGGTGGAGCAATTCGGTGCCAGAAAGCGCACTTTTCTTGAACTTTTTCGGGTCCCGGGAACTCCGATCTTCCTCAAAATTTGCAGAGAGGTAGGGGAGAGGGTGGGGACCACCACCAGCCAGCTCATTTCCCTAGGAGAGGTCCCCGGCCAGGAGGAAAAAAGTAAATGGTCAAGTTGCCTAAAAGGTGGTCGGCCACCTGCCCAAAAGCAGGGGCATTTTGGTCATTTTGGTTATTTCTATATATACACACCTCCATTCAATCCGAAATCACACCCAAGGCTGCAAAACTTCCTCCCCTTGCTCCCTAAGCCAATTTTTTCTTCAGATTCAGATTTTATACGCCCTCTACTTCCACGCAAGTTGTTTTCGCGAAATCATTCAGTTTCAAGCACTTTGAACCGATTAAATTTTGATTTCGGGGCTTCTCTTCTCATTTTCACCACTTGAGGTAAGTTTGTCTCAATATTTGGAAGATTTTCCCGGGAGTTGACTTTTGTTGACTTTTTCATTTCCCGAGAGTTGACTTTTGTTGACTTTTTCAATTTTGGCTCATTTTTGCTCATTTTTGTAGATTTTGCAAATTTCTCGAAATGGCGGGTCATTTTCCTTACGGTGGAGGTCTTCCGGGTGCCGGAGATGATTTTGACATTATGGCATTGCCCCCGAGGGTCCGCCCTTTCATTCCCGGGAGATACGCTCCGCCGGCACATAGGCTTCCGCGGGCAGTTTTCCGTCATTTCACCGAGTTCAACGATCGGGTACCCGGGGATCTTCTTTTGCGAGAGCCGGAGCAGCACCTCTCTCACGAGGCACGAGAGGTATTTTACTTCATTTGCTATATATTTTGTAGCTTTGCCATGCTTGAACATGCGGTTTAGCTTATGACATAGTATTTTACTTGCATCTTGAACATGTGACTTAGACACTTGAATTTCTTGAACACTACAGGCTCATTGATTGATCAGAACACATGGTACACATTAGTTAGGAATTGAACACACTACTCAAATAATCGATTTGTCGAACACACACCCAAAGTTGAAAATGAGTACACAAAGACACACATGACTAAGAGTAGAACACACACTCTAACCCCTTTTCAACGCCCAATTAAGTTGATGGTGAGCACACACCCATACCGATTAAGAGTAGAACACACACCTAAACTCGATTTTTCAACACACACGTTCAGATAGATAGTGAACACACAAATTTCAATCGATTAAGAGTAGAACACATAGCCCTAACTCAGATTTACTGAACACACAGCCCAGATAGAAAGTGAACACACAGCCCTCGCTGATTGAGAATAGAACACACAACCCTAACTCAGATTTTCTGAACACACGTTCAGATTTGAAGTGAACACGAGCCCATCGATTAGGAATTGAACACGCACTTCAAATACCAAATTTATCAACACGCAATTTCAGATTTGAAGTGAACACAAATTTAACTAATTTTTCTCAAATTTGAACACACGTTCAAATACCAAATTTATCAACACGCAGCCAGATTTGAAGTGAACACACGTTTCACTAATTAGGAATTGAACACGCAATTTCAAAACACGGATTTATCAACACGCATTTCAGATTTGAAGTGAACACACATTTAATCGATTAAGAATTGAACACGCAGCCTCTAAACTCGATTTTCAACACACCAGATTTGAAGTGAACACACAGCCCACTGATTAAGAATTGAACACGCAGTCCAAAACTCTGATTTACTGAACACGCAGCCCAGATTTGAAGTGAACACACAGCCCACTGATTTGTACATAGCTCATTCATTTCATTTGCACACACTTGTTCATTTCAATTTGCACACGTTTTGTATTTTCTTATGCATCGAACACATGTATTCATTCTGAACGCAGGTTGGCTCTCGCACTGTACGAGGATACGGCTCTCTTGCTGCGAGAGAGTGGTATGCTGAGCTCCTGAGGTCGTCCGATCCGTCGACTCAAGGGGTTTGGAGCATTCTGTAGGGGGTTATCACAGTGCCACATCAGCAGGACCTTGTTGGCCGCTTTGGCAGAGAGATGGTGGGACACCACCAATTCTTTCCATTTTTCTACCACCGGGGATATGACCATGACCCCACTAGACTTTGCTGTACTCACCGGCCTAGACGTAGGCGGTGGACCCATTCCCTACGACGAGGATATGGGTGAGTGGGAGGCTGCTTGGATTCATCTATTGGGGGCTCGCCCGCCTGTAGACAGAGCTTCCGGGAGAGTTCGATATACTTGGTTCTCTTCCCGCTTCCGGAGGCCAGAGATGGAGCCTGAGTCTCCCGAGGAGATTGAGCAGTACACCCGCGGTTTCCTCATGTTCCTCTTCGGCACTACTTTGTTTGCTGATAGGGGGAACACTGTGGGGCTGTATCTTTTGAGTGCCCTAGTGGACCTATCACAGGTCAGTCAGTATGATTGGGGCGGCGCTGCCCTGGCTACCCTTTATTGTTACATGAGCGCAATCTCTCGCACGCGGGGGGATTTACTCGGCGGCTATTAGAGAGCCTGGGAGGTACGTTCTGTCCTCTTGATTTACATTTTTGCTCCTTATTACTTGTTCACTGCACACACGGCGCACTTTGCATTCTATATTCTGCCTTTAGCACCTTGCATTCACATTCCGCACTGCTTTTCTCAACTATGGGTGTATGTGTATTTTCCCACATTAGCTCCGGAGATGGAGGTGGTAGGACCTCTTATGACTCCGTTTTCATTGATGTTTGAGGGCGAGCACCTATCGAGGCCTCGAGAGACTCTCTTTTCTCTGCGGCAGTATTTTGATACTGTGCGGACGACAGAGGTATTTCAGAACTCTCAATTCCTTTCATTTTCATCTTTGATCTGCTTTGTATATTCTTGATTTCTGATTGATTTGTACACCGTTATCTGCAGACATTACTTGGCAGCTCGCGCCTTCGGCGATGATCTGCAAAATCAAGATTCTGAGGGTCGAGCAATTCCCAAGATAGGTACCGCCGAGGGACCAGCTTGGGCGTGGTTCTGGGGAACGCTTCGCGCCAGTGTGGGGTATGATTCTCAGACCCTCAGTGTGCCTCCAGCCACTATGCGGACTGCCGATAGGCTATTTACTGAGGAGGTCATTAGGGATATGCAGGGCACCGATGCTTTGCTATATCTCATTGAGGGGGACTACGCCACCTATCGCCGCATATATCTGATGCCCCCCTTGACAGGAGTGCGGGCTCCGCCACTGAGGCCCACTGGCGCACCATCTTCGAGTCGCGCCCGTGCTGCAGACATCCCTTCTTCTAGCAGGGCTGGTGCGTCTAGGGGTAGAGGTAGTTCGATTCCTCCGATCCCTCCGACTCTCGATCATCCTGGGTGGCCAGATATGCCGACCGAGTTGATGAGTTGGCAGTATGGGACTACTTCTCCGATTCCGATCCCTATAGAGCCTCCGATGCCTGGTCACAGATATGTCAGTGATCCTGACTCACCGCCGGTATGTTCCACCATTTTTCATTTATCACACAGACATTTTGGCAGTTGCTTATTTATTGATGACTTGAGCTTGTATCTGCAGCCACCTCGGGAGTACATAGATCAGATGCTCGGGATGGTGGCCTCACTTGAGGGGATGGTCCTGCGTAGAGAGGCGCAGATGTCCGTCATGGGCTTCCAGGTACCCTTCATCTCTCTTGCATTTATCATATTTGTGATGACATGCTGGTTTTAAACATTCTATTGCACTGATAGGCTGTGTAGAACACATCTGGCACACACCCCACTCACATACTGTACTTGCACCTGCTTTTTATGTTTGAACTGATGTATTGCACTTTTCATTTTCAGATGCCTCCCGTATATGCTCCGACGCGAGGCGGGCCACCAGGGCCTTCTCAGAGAGGTCGAGGTGCTAGACCTGCTCGAGGTACTGGGCCTCGAGGAGCTGGGCCATCCAGGCCTTACCGAGGAGCTCGAGGAGCGGGGTCGTCTCGCAGACGCAGGGCACCCATTATCGAGGATGAGGAGGAGGAGGTCGCAGACCGTGAGTCAGAGACATCTCCTGGGGAGGGAGGCTCCGGTCTTGGTTCCGGAAGCGGGGGTGAGGCTGAGGGAGATCCGGAGGATGACAGCTCTGATCCGGATGGTGATGATGGTGCAGAGGTTATCCCGCAGAAGAGGATGAGAGGGCCTCCTCATTCCCGTTCCCGAGGATACTGATGTTATTTCCTGCTTTATTTTACTTTTTGGCTAGTAGTTTGTAGCACTTTGCATATTATTAGGCAGTTTTATTTCCTGTAAAACTTGTACCTTTATTTTGTTGTAAAACATGATGGAATGAAACAGCCTTTGAAAAGATGTTTGTATTTGAAATTCTTAGCATCGCATCGCATCATTTTGCACAAAATGGAATTGAATGAAAATGTGCCTTGTGTATTTACCGGGTTAGGTAATGAACTGACGCAACAAATCCAAAAACTCGACTCACTAAGAAATAACAGAATCTTAGCAAGTTTACAACTCGATAAGCAAAGTACAACAATGTTAACGACTCAATAGACAAGACTTAACAAAATTGTGTAACCAAAAAGTAACAATTCAAAACACAAAATGCGACAGCTCGACAAAACTTACAACTCGATAAACAAAACAACAACTCGATAAGCAAAATACAACAGAACATACTTCGGACGGACAATCCGGATGATGGAACGCACCAGAATCGAGAGAAATGGAGGCCTTCGACATTCCCGATGCATGAAAGTGCCTCAAACTTCCTTCCGGCGGGCAAAACAGGACCAACGCGCGGTCGAAAACATTTTGCATTTGGAGACTAGAGGGTGGCCGGCCTACTAGAATAGATGGCCGGCCGGCCACCTCCCCCGTAACCTCCAGAAATTTGACACGTGTCCGTTAAATAGTGTTTTGCCCATCTATAAAAGCCCCACCCTTGGAACTTATTCATTTCATCACCTTTCCTCACAAAAATGGAGGCATTTCTCGCAGAAAATCTCACATCTTGGATTTCTTCTTTAGATGGCTCGGAGAAGTTGAACTTCCGGGGTTTTGGCTTGAATGCACTGTTCACGCTGGGCCGGACTCCACTGCATCTTCCTTTCCTCTATGCCGCGGCAAGGTTTTGGAACCCGGTGACGCACGTCTTCAGCTTCGGAGGGCAAGAGGTATGTCCTACTTTTGAAGATTTTCAAGCCTTGATGGAATCCAAGCGAGGCGAGGAGATCTTGCCCACTCAATTTTGGCTATGCCTGCACCTTAGGGCGGATGTGCGGACTCAACGCGATGATGCTCGATCCTCGATTTGTAACGGAATGTTGGACATTCCGAGCCCGATGCATCGATTCTCTCGATGTTGGTGACCGTAGCGACCATCATTGGCAAGGTTTCCGCAAAGATGCCCTCTCGCTTGTGCCTACTATCTCATTTTTCGCTTGTCTCGGGTTCCGGAGGAGCTAGCATCCGCTTGATTGAAGTCGCCCAAGGTTTGAAAGAAGGAAAGAGTTGCATTGCCATGACTCGCCGAGACATTGATGGGCTTGGATGCTTTCTACGCCAAGAGACAACCAGTTTGCAGGAGTCCACTATCGCTGCAGTAATGTTTCCCACCCAAGCTCACATGTATATTTGCTCACATCACTCGGCCTCTGCTCGATTTTCTCACAAAACCCTTATCTTACTTTTCTCTCATCGCACATCTCTCTATTCTTTATTCTCTCATTTTTCATCCCTCCCCAGATATGGTTGATGGATAAATTGCAAGTTGTGGATTCTTGCCCTGCTTATTCAGCCCGCGGCTACTTCTTTCGGCAACGCCTAGTCAATGCTCCTGATGAGGGATGGTGGTTTGAATGGATGTGCAACCTGTCGGCAGATCGCATTGCGTGGCGTTGTCCTTGGCTCAATCTCCCGGTAATGAGCTATAGCATGTCACGGCAGGTCGGGATTCGACTGATCGGCTTGACTCACTGTGTGTTCTATTTCCCATTCCGTATTCTGCGCCAGTTTGGCCATGATCAAACTTGCCCACCGGAGGGGATAGAGTATCCGGCTACATTCCCAGTTCGAGGCGCACAGCTGGCTCGGCAGACCGCAACATGGAGAGTTAGAGAGCTTCTGGCCCCTGCCCTTACTTTTAGTTGCATTTTGTCTGACGAGTGCTGGGATTGGCTCAACGAGGAAGCACAGGTTAGGCCTAGGCTGGCATCAGAGGCTTCAACTAGCTCTGGAAGGGGGCGCAGGGACACCTGACTTAACTATGCCCCAGATTTATTGCTTTATTAGTACTTTCAAGTTTTCTTTATGAATGTAATAAAAAGCAACTTCAATTGTATGTAAGAGCAAAAGAACTCTGTTTTGAAATCAATGAAATTGAAGGTTGTGGTACTGAAAATTCTCCGCTTTGGTCCAAAAATGGTCTTAATTGTGAAAAGATTAATTTGAACAAAGTCAACTTTTATTAAAACTTTTCAAAACTATTTTCGATATGGATCAGAACTGGACACACCTGAGATCTGTCACTGAAATGTACAACGCCGAATCCTAGCAACTGGAAAGTTGCCCCTAGTTTGAAAAGTGCCCCGGCGATTCATAGCAACGGAAAGTTGCCCCTAGTCTGAATAACACTGTACCGGAGATCACGATAAATGCTGATGAATAGAGATGACTGAGATGATCAAAATGCACAAAGTCGATCGGGGAAAAGATTGTGGCTGAACTTCGGGATGAAGCTGCCTACGTATCCCAAAGATGGGAATCAAGCCTTACGTAGTTCAGGCTTGGGTTCGCTCGGGTATTTTTACTCTCCTTTTGCGCTCTAACTTTTGCCAAGGCCGCCCTTTGCGGGTTTTCAACCTTGCGAGCTCAGTTTTTATAATTTCAAATTTTCAATGCTCTGAATCTTGCCTAGGTCGCCCTTTCGGGTTTTCGGCCTAGCGAGCCTCTCAAGGGTAATATTTCTTCAACTTGTCCATGTTGATCGGTTGGGAAAACTCCAAGCCATCTAGATCCATCAGAACCACAGCTCCACCTGACCAGATTGACTTGATAATGTAAGGACCAGTCCAATTGGGTCTGAACTTGCCCCTTGGGTCGTGGATGGGAGCTCGGTTGTCTTTGAGTACTAAATCTCCTTCTTTCAAATTCCTAGACTTAACCTTCTTGTTAAAAGCCCGGGCGATTCTGCGTTGATAGCCTTGGATATGGTACAGTGCTTTCAGCCTTCTTTCATCGAAAAGCATGAGTTCCTCAAATGCTTTTGTCGCCAATCTGCTTGACTATCCGCACTCACCAATACTCGTAATGACGGGACCTCAATCTCAATAGGCAGAACGGCTTCCATCCCATAAACCAATGAGTACGGAGTCGCCCCGGTAGAAGTTCTGATCGAAGTCCTGTAGCCCCACAGAGCGAAAGGCAGCTTATCTGGCCAGTCCCGATAGGTTTCCACCATCTTCTGCAGTATGCGCTTGATGTTCTTGTTGGCGGCCTCAACTGCTCCGTTGGTTTGCGGCCGGTAAGTAGACGACTTATGAAAAGCCACATTGTATTTCTCCAACAAATCAATCACCTCTTTCTTGAAGTGGGAACCATTGTCTGAAACGATTTCATTTGGGACCCCGTAGCGACAGATGATGTTGTTTCTGATAAATTTTGCCACATGCGAAGCCTTCAACACCGCATAAGATTGGGCCTCAACCCACTTTGTGAAATAATCTATCGCTACCAAGATGAACTCATGCCCATTCGACCCCTTCGGCGTAACAGCTCCGATTACATCAATTCCCCAGACAGAAAACGGCCATGGCGAAGTCATGTTGTACAGCTTTGACGGCGGGATGTTCATGCGATTTGCATGAATTTGACACTTGTGACATCGCCGGACGAAGCCAATACAATCCTCCTCCATGGTGGACCAGTAATAACCTTGTCTAAGGATCTTCCGTGCCAACATTACCCCATTCATGTGTGCACCACATTCACCCCCGTGGATGGCTTCCATCAGACGTCTTGACTCTTCAGCATCAACGCACAGTTTATGCATTCCCAGATGACCCCGTTTATACAGTTTACCTCCGCAGATGATGAACTGAACTGCCATTCTTCTGATTGCCCTCTTGTCTTTGGCATTTACCCCTGGCGGGTATGTTTCTGTCTCCAAGAAGTTCCAGATGTCGTAATACCAAGGGTGTTCGTCCTGAACTTCATCTATGGCTGCAATCGACTCATAGGCAGGTGCAAATTTCTGGTCGATAATGACTGGACGCATTCGGACTCCACACGGGATGTCTATCATAGATGATAGAGTTGCTAAAGCGTCTGCAAACCTGTTGTTCTCTCTTAGTAGATGAGTAAAACTTAACTTTTCAAACCGAGGAATTAGCAAATCCAAGGTCTGGTGATATATCATCATGTTTTCCTCTTTTACTTTCCAGTCTCCTTTAGCTTGAGATACAACAAGGTTTGAATCCCCAATGACATCCAATCGTCTTGCCCCTAGTTCCAGGGCTGCTTCTAAACCAGCAATGCACGCCTCGTATTCTGCTTCATTGTTTGAGACTTTGAACCGGAGTTTGAAGGCTAGAGGGATACGGGAATCATCGGGTGCTATCAGCAACACTCCTATCCCATACCCATGTTGATTTGATGCTCCGTCAAAGTACATCGTCCAAATTTCCTCGTCGATATACAGGATTGATTCATCCGGGAATAGGTACTCAACTGCTTCATCCCCCTCAACCGGGTGGTCGGCAAGGAACTCTGCCACTGCTCTTCCTTTTACTGACTTGTGCGTCACATACGTGAGATCAAATTCGGAGAGCAAAAGCAACCAACGAGCCTAGCCGTAAGTCCGGTTTCTCGAAGAGATATTTGATGGGATCAAGTCGTGAAACCAACATTACAGAGTGAGCTAACAGTAGTGCCGCAGCTTCTCGGTAGCCCATACGAGCTAAGCAAGCCTTTTCCAATGGTGTATCGGGTCTCATACTCCAAAGATCTTCTTGCTCAAATAATAGATGGCTTTTTCACCTTATCTTCGATTCTTGTGCAAGCATGCAGCCCATTGTAGTTTCAGTCACTGACAGATACAAAATCAACGGTTTCCCTGGTTCTGGTGGCGACAAAATGGGTGGGTTCTGTAGATATTCTTTGATCTGTTCAAATGCAGCTTGACATCGGCCGTCCCATTGGAACTTCTTTCCTTTCTTGAGGAGGCCAAAAAGTGGTTCACAAGTCAAGGTTAATTTTGAAATAAACCGTCTTATGAATTGCACTTTACCCAGAAAGCCTCGCACCTCCTTTTCAGTCCTTGGTGGTGGCATTTCTAGGATGGCCTTGATCTTGGAAGGGTCGACCTCGATGCCCCTTTGTGTAATCAGAAACCCCAGCATTTTCCCCGCTGTAACACCAAACGTACATTTCTGAGGGTTTAGCCGCAACCGGAATTCCCTGATCCTTTGAAAAAACTTGTGCAAGGCGGTGTAGTGGCCCTCTCTTTCCTTGGACTTGACAATCATGTCGTCCACGTACACCTCAACCTCTTTGTGGATCATATCATGTAGTATTGTGGTCGCGGCCCGTTGATAAGTAGCTCCAGCGTTCTTCAACCCAAACGGCATTACCCGGTAGCAGTATGTTCCCCACGGAGTGGTGAATGCAGTCTTTTCTCTGTCTTCTGGCGCCATCACTATCTGGTTGTATCCTGAGAAGCCATCCATGAATGAGAGCAGTGCATGCCCTGCTGTGAAGTCTACCAACTCATCGATGTGCGGCAAGGGAAAGTCGTCCTTCGGACTAGCTCTGTTCAAATCCCTGAAGTCTACACACACCCGGATCCTGCCATCTTTCTTCGGCACTGGAACGATGTTGGCCAACCAAGTCGGATATTCAGATACCAGCAGGAAGCCTGCGTCAATTTGCTTGGTGACCTCTTCCTTAATCTTGAGAGCCCAGTCCGGGCGGATCCTTCTGAGCTTCTGCTTGACAGGTCGGGCCTCGGGGTCAAGGGGGATCCGATCTTTTACAATCTCAGGATCGATTCCAGGCATGTCTTCGTAGGACCACGCGAAAACATCTTTGAAATCTTTTAATAAAGCGACTAAGCGCTCGCGTTCCTCCGAAGACAACGTGGACCCGATCTGGACCAGCCGCGGGTCCTCCTCAGTACCAATGTTCACGGAAATGATTTCATCCATTAATGGCTTAACAAATCTCTCTTGCTCTTGCTCAATTAAACGTTGTAAAACCGGAGGAACTTCGTCCTCGTCGTTTTGATCAAAATTTTGAAAGTCTGAATTAATGCAATAAATTAGGGGCACAGAAAAGTACTCGGAAACCACAGATAGTTCATTCTCATTAGGCACATCCAAATCGTCCAATTCATCGGTTACAACAGACTCAAATGAAAAGGAAAAAGACGACCTGGACAGGACTGTGGCATCCGGGTTAACATCCCCAGGAGTACCAGACTCAGACTCAGTCGAGCTGGAACCTGATTCCGACTCACAAGACTCGGTGGAATCAGATTCCGGCTCACTACCTGACCCGGTGCTGCTGGACAAAAATCCCTCCTCGTACTGCCAAGTGAGAGAGGGTGCGATTGATGCATCCAAGATAGCTGCTGGTCGGCTCGCAGCCGTTTCATCCCCAATCATGGACACCACGAAGTTATCCCCCAAGCACTCTTGGTCGATCGGAGGATCAGAGAGGAGACATGCCAGTGCTACCCCCCATTCAAGTTCTGTGCCCTCAGGATCCACTGCCTTATTCTGCTCAACCTCAGTTGTTGGGTCTGTCTGCTCTGTGGCAACATCATCCCCGGATAGTTGCAGGTCGAAGAAGATTTCGAAACCTGGTACGCGCTTCTTCTCCGCGTTTAACCATGGCTCTGGGAAGCCGCAAAATGGAAAGTCCTCCCCCTCCCGGACGAAGCGTCCGTTCAGGGTACCCCAGATGGGCCTGTGTATTAAGTCAAAAGGCTTCCCAGCCTGCTTCGCTCTGGCTCTGCCGGCCATTTCCTTTCCTTTCCTCACCCAGTCCTCTTTGGTGGGCAGATAACCCAGCCCAAAGGTATGCGGGTTATGCGGCACTTCGGCCAATGCTGCGACTCCTTTCCTGCCGCTTCTTCCTAATCCCATCCCGGGAATATGTTGTAGCTTGTTCATGAGGTAGACGGATTGAGCAGCAGCGTATACACCTTCATTTACAGCCATAATATTCTGCACTACCCGGGCCTCCGCCAAAGTGAACCCTGATAAGAACACATCCTCCGTGCCGTGCTCGATTTCCAAAACTGGCGTAGACACTTCTGGCGGCGGATGGATGGATGAATTTCCGAAAACAATTGCAACCCCCTTTCCGTGAGGGTATTTCAGCATCTGGTGTAGAGTGGAAGAGACTGCCTTCACTTGGTGCAGCCACGGCCGCCCCAAGAGCAAGTTGAAGGTTGCGGGAACGTCCAAGACATGAAATTCAATGTTGTGTTGTCCTGGACCAACCTGAGTCAGAATTTTGACAGTCCCCATCACTTCTCGACTGGTATTATCGTATGCTTTGATCACCTGAGTGGTTGGTACAAAGTCTGCGGGTTTCAACCCGATTGCATATGCCGTTCTGACTGGGCAGACATTAATAGCAGATCCGGTATCAACAAGTACCACCGGTATCCACTTGTCTCTACACTCAACAGAGATGTAGAGAGGTTTGTTATGATTCACGCCCTCAGGCGGCAATTCCTTATCTGAGAAGGTTAATGCCGGGGAACCCCCTCCCGGAAAGACCAGGCCGACCAGCTGCTCTGGTGTAGTATCGATGGAAAGTTTGGCTTTGTCCATAGCAGATAGGACAGCCTGTCTGTGTACCCTTGAAGCCATAAGCAGTCCCCAGATGGAGATGTCTGCTTGTATTTTCTTTAACTGTCTCAGTACAGCCTCTTCTTCAACTTGCTTCTCTCTCTGTTTCTCCGCCTCTTTATCTTTTCCAGATGTTTCGGGTTGGTCTAGGTGTGGGGGTTTGAAATACCGCCCACTCCTGGTCATGTGGTCCACCTCATCGAGGTACCAAGTATCATCTGGTTGAGCGCCTGCCCAATCTTCATCTGTGTGGGCAAGACATAGGTCATCGTCTTCCCACCACATCCCATTAGCGTCCAATAGGCACCTATCTGGTTCCGGCAAATTTGTACTCTCGGTACTTTCATCCCATATGCTCACAGCATGTCCTGCTCTTGTGCTCACAGCACTTTCAACCTCTTCATGGTTCTTGGCTTTTCAGATTCTCTCAGAATCCCACCTCTTCTCTTGCTCCTCCAGTGTTAGTACGGTTTGTTGTTCGGTTTTCACAATATCTTGATCTCGAGCGAAATTCTTTGTACCGGCGCTCTCCGGCAATTCATTCTGACTCTCGGCCCTTCCGGCCATCATTGATACTTCTGCCCCTGCCGGGCCTTGCTCTAGCTGAATTTCCACAATATCTAGCTGATCATCTAGCCATCCAGCAACCTCTGCCGACTCCCCATATTCAAACCAATTGATTGTTGCATCCCCTGCTTCTTGGTCGTTGAAGAATTGGAGGTTGGCGAAGTCCTCTTCTATTGTAGTCAGATCATCTGCCCCTTGTTCAAGTCTGTCCCCCCGGATCATGCACAGTTCAATCTTCTCTGGCAACCCCACACTCAGCTTGGACTGGCCTACTGATAAGATATATTCACTCGGATCATAAGCTCTTCCAGCTAGATCCCCAGACTGTTCCATCCCAGACTCAACAGTTTTGCTCTCCTCGGAAGCCTGCCCCGTTCCATTTTTGTGGTCACCACCTTTGGCTCGAATTGGGTTGTGAAGGTGTCCAACATGCACAAGTCGGTCGATCGAGAAGGATCACCTCCGGCTTAGGTAGGTGAGAGGGAGTAATATAGATACTAGGATCGTGGAAGCGACCCGGTTTGGATGAGGTTGACTCTTTTGGGTGGTGGATCTTGGTTATGTGCGGGAGTGGGTTAGTTGTGACGTTGGGCCTTTCGGGAGAATGCGATGATGTTCTTGTCAACGAGGTCTTGAATCTCGTGGCCTTGACGAAACATTGATGCGTGTCATGGCCATCTTCTTGGTGGTACGATGCAAGACTTGGCTGGGTTGTGGGAAGGGGGGAGTGGATTCGGTAGTGGCCTCGGTTCCAGGGGTGTCAGATGCTTCTTCCTGATTAACACCCCCAGAGCCTTGGACAGGGGCATATATAGTGGAGTGAAGGTTCTTTGGCCTCTGGATTGATATCTCGGGGCTTGGCTACTGCTCCCGGAGGCACTGGAAAAGGGTGTGGCCGCTGCGGGCCTTGGTTGAGAAGGAGGAGTGGTGGTGACCATACCGACCTCTGAAGTTCTTGTGTTGGCAGCGCCACTCGGGCCTGCGTTGTTATTGCGGTTGAATGTCCTTCGGGGCTGTTCTCGGTCCTGATCGATTAAACCTTGCTTCATCGCATCCTCGATTTGCACCCCCATATCGTGCAGATCTGCGAAAGTGGGGAAGGGAACTACAATCATCTTCTGCATAAGTCTTGGTTGGAGATTGCGCACAATCATCCGAATTTGGTCCTTATCTGTTGGCCTTAAGGTCATCATTGATGCCTTTGCTCTCCACCGAGTTACAAAATCAGAGAAAGACTCCTTTTGTTCTTGCCTCGTGGTTTCGAGATCACGTGTTGTAATCTCGATCTGCGTGTTATACGAATACTGAGCAACGAAGGCCTCAGCCAACTCATCCCAATTTCTCTTAACATCATTATCCAACTTTGCATACCAGTTGGCGGCCACTCCTGACAGGGTTCGGCCAAACAGCGAGAGTTTCTGTAGTCTGGTTAGGCCCATTGGCCTCAAGATATCTGAAAATAGCCGGAGATGGACCATGGGGTCCCCAGACCCATCAAAACGGTCAATCTGCGGCATCTTAAATCTGTCCGGCAGTGTCACGGCTACGTCAGTGTAGCCGTCTTCAATGTCTGGGATGGCCTTCACCCCCTGCGACTTCTTGAAGAGCTTTTCCAACTTGCTCAGTTTCAGAGCTGTCTGGTCTACCTCGAACTCAAATGGAGAGTCCAGGTGATTAGGTGTAAGATTCTTGGACAGTTGCGGCGGAAGCGGGGGCGGAGCCAACCCCGTTGGAAGACTCGTGTCCTCTGGAGTGTTTTGGAAGTTCGGCAGAGCGTTCTGTGGATTTGGGAGGGTATTCTGGGTGTTCTGGGTATTCTGGGGATTTGGGGGAGCATTTTGGCCAGCAGGTATCTGTTCAGGTAGTGGAGCCCCTGGCGGAGGAGGAACCTGATGCGCCCCTAGTGGAGGAGGGACCTGGTGTGAAGCAGATGCGGCATTCTGCTGTTGTATGTCGGTGATCAACTTTCAATCTTGGGCCATGACAATGACTTCTTTGTTTAGAAAATTTCGCTTGGCGGATGGCATCATCTTGCATTTGTTTCATGCTCTCATTCATCTGGCGCATCATCGCCTCCATTGTTGTATTCTGTTGTTCCATTTGAATGGCCGGTAGATGTACCTCTATGGCAGACACAGAAATCTCAACCTGATTGTTTACTGTCAAAGCAGCCCTCTGTTCTGATAACCCCTGTTCCGACACACTGCGCCTTCTCGGCCTTCTTCTGGTGACTGGGGGTAGAGAGTGGAACACCGGATGTCCGTCAACTAGATCCTCGGATCGGTTGAGTCGGCGACCTCGTGTCCAAAGTGCTTGGGGAGTATCGACTGGTTCGGAAGCAATCGTGCTACAAACTGCCCTAGTAAAAAGATAATAAAGCAAAAGGAAATAAATGACCAGAAAAACGGGCAGCATAACAGCTTAAATTAAATACACACAACACGCAGTCGGGCATACAACACGCAGTTTATAAGCTGGAGATACACTGTCCTCAACCACTGATCACTGTTCCTGTATCCTTTGTTCCCTAAATCAATCGGATATCCTCGCACAAGCGATTCTCGAGATAATCGATCGATGCCCACAGGCCTGATGCCCAAACTCAACTGATACATGCATTCCCTGTAGAGACGCACTCTAACAAGCACATAGCAGATAAGTGAGAGTCAAAAACACCCCTATGTTGGGGTAAGGTTTCCCTGTCCTATTTTGTCAGGAGCTAGGGTTTCACTACGCACGCAGCGGCTTCAAACAACCTATAAACGGGTAAGCAACCTGTCCTAGTTTGGAATGGTCACTATGGATCCGAATATGCACTAGGTCGAATGGTCAAAAAGGGTGCCCCGGTAAAACCGGGGTTTGTGTTCCCATGCTGTCAGAGCCCAGAGCCGATCAGCCTTATGGACATGACTTGACAAGACAAGCCTCCGGCAAATCGTTCGGGAATGGCATATGGCAAACACGGTGTCCTAGGCGCACCAATGCAAATGCAATGCAAAGAAACACACAAGTGTAGTCAAAACCAGATATCATGAGTTCGAGTCAAGTTCTCTAAATCCCCAGCAGAGTCGCCAGAAACTGTAGACGTCCCCGAACGCATCCCGGGGGAAGGGAGTGCGAGTCCCCCCCGTTCTGGTTCGATATTGGGTCACTACAGTTCGAAGGACTCAAATGTCACGGTTCTTAATCTTGAACCAAAGAGTCCAAATCCGGCAAATCGTTTTGAAAACAGATTTTTGAAAGAAGTGCCAAACATGGACTGCTTTGCCAGATACAGAGTCGCCACCTAAATATTTTAAAATGGGAAATTTAGGAAACCCTAACTCGGTGCCAAAGGCCACGTGTCCGTCATCACCAAAGTTGGCTCGGGAACTTGGGTACGATTGGGGAAGGTCACATCGTGAGCACCCCCGCTCGCCCGGTCAAAGACCGGCCTCTACTAACCATGATATCTGTTTTTGAAAACATTGTGAGTTCTTATTCCGGTTATTAGCCTAGGTTACTATGTGATGCGCACAGCATACAAGTATAGACTGAATCGCCTGAATTGGAACAAAACATTTCATGTTTGTTTGTTTGAAAATGGTTTGATGGTGCTACCCGCAAGTAGGCTAAGACGCGGATTTGCCACCCTCGGGTGGGCTTAGAAAACATGATTTTGCCACTATCTAGTGGGCTTAAAACAAACATTTGATGAATTGTCCCAATTCAAATAACTCAACCTCCACCCACAGGCATTCAAGGCAGTTATATCACATAAGCACATAGCCTCATAGTAAGCATGCTATTCATGGCAACACTCACACGCATGCGAGGATGCTAAAGCATAAAACTCACCGAGTACTCCAAGCCAAAACAGAAACTCATTAGAAATCATGCATGATCCTAAGTATACAGAATTGCCTAATGCAACACATGCAAAGATGCAAACTATAGCAGGCTCGGCTATTCTAAACATGGCATATGAAATGCAACAACTAACATGTATTCAATTTGGAATTGAAATACGAATGCAGTTTGTATGATGTGCCGAGCCCGGTGCGTGCAAAACAGATGAATGATGCAAACATGCTGTCATACTGTTATGCTAATTGAAATATGCCCTATATCTAACCATCGTAAGCAGGTAAATAAAAGGGAAGAAAGACGTGGGATTGGAAGACATACATCACACTCACACACCCTTATTACAATTATGCCCTCGCGCAGAGGGTCCGAATAAATAATAATACAGTCCGAAATGAAAGAATAATACAGTCCGAAATAAAACAGATTCCTAATTAATTTACAAATTAACTAAGAAAAACTGTAAACTGGCATGCAAGCCAGGGACTGCCTCGATTCTGATGAATGATGCATGTTGGGCTGCCTTGGCGTGGAAATCCACTGGGATGCCCCAATTAGCCTCTGTTTGCAATGTTTCTCGAAATGCGTGCCAGTCTCCGAAAAGCTGCTGATTCTTCATTTTGCTGCAACAGAGAGCAGGAAAAGGGCATAGCAGTGTATTTCACAAATATATGCATGCCTCGATCCTCATGCCACCAATCACGCATATCGATGCATGATGGCCGAGGAATTGGATTGCACAACTCAATATAGGATGAATGCACATGAATGCTACAACAAAACCTAACTCCATCATGGGTAATCCGGAGTGTCGGTGACTTGGGAATTGAGACCCGTTCCGTCACTCGGTCTGAAAGCGTGCCTCGTTTCCGTGCTAACTCCTATCGAACACGATGCAATATGCATGATATGCATGAATCAACTAACATATGCACAATGCTATGAAAAAGAGATGCCTCGAAATGCGTGCACGCGGGCACGCAAATCGAGGTGATGACATAAAAGCATGAAATGACATGAAATATGATATACAATGAGACTAAAATGAAATGCCTCGAAATGCGTGCCCACGGGCACGCAAACCGAGGAAATGGCATACGGAAACAGAGCTAAAATGGCGTACGCAATGCAAGATGGGCTTATACTAACATGGGAGAGCCCCAGCCGCACCCACATAAGAGGCCATGAGATGAAAAAGATGCGCCTCGAAATGCGTGCACACGGGCACGCGAACCGAGGCAATGATATAAAGGCATGAAAATGCAAAATCGGGCTCACACTAACATGAGAGGACCTCAGCCGCACTCACATAAGACGCCGTCAGATAAAAAAAGAAGATGCCTCGAAATGCGTACACGCGGGCACGCAAACCGAGGCAATGTCACACGAAATGAAATGACATACATAATGCAAATTGGGCTTACACTAACATGAGAGGGCCTCAGCCACACTCACATAAGAGGCCGAGAGATGAAAATGAAGTGCCTCGAAATGCGTGCACGCGGGCACGCAAACCGAGGCATGGCCCTAAGGCACAAAAATGGCATGCAAATGAGACGTGGCAAATGGCATACGGAAAATGTAAATTTCAGCAGCCAAAAAGATGCGAAAACAACCCCCGAATTATGACAAAATTACACCCGATGCCCGAAATGCTACGTTAAGCACCCGAAATGGCCTCTGACTATGCCAAACATGCATAATATGGATATGACATGTAAAACAGATGCTAGGCAGCCCCTAAACTAGCATTTTTTCAGTATAAAGGATGGCCAAACAACAATCACAAGTATGGCAAAAGTAGCATGCAAAAATGGGGGAAAAGAGGGGAACAATGAAACAAGTGATATGTACAATGCTCAAACTGAAAAAAACAGTTCTACAACATTAAAGAGGGACCAAAAATATGCACATTTACAAGAGATGACATCCTCCAATTCAGTATGTAGATATGCTCAAAATAGCATGCAAAATATGAGCCAACAAAGGCTATAACATGAGGTATCAAAAGGATGCACCAAACAGCCTAAGACCCTTAACAAAAAATGAAGAATGAGTTATTTTAAGACTCTTTCCAAGCCTGATGAAGGCTCAAAAACAGAAGCATGATGAGCTAGCAAGGCATGCAAAAATAAGGGGGTATAAGAGGGTATAACATGAAGTACCAAAAGTATTCACCAAATAGCATAAGACCCTTAACAAAACATGACAAGAAGGCAAAAATAAGGCTCTTTTCAGGCCTGATGAAGGCTGAAATCAGAAGCCAAATAAGCTTAAAAAGGCATGCAAAATGGGGCCAAAGAGAGGTACAAAGAGAGGCCATGCATGGAGGCCCCAAACAAGATTGATCCCTTCTACAATGTTGTAGAGGGACCTAAAATAAGCTCAATCTCAGTTAATGGCATGCTCAAAATCAGACTTCAAATAGGCTAAAGAAACCATGCAATTTTACGGTAAATTGGAAGAATTACAAAACAAGTGCATGATAGAACCACCAAACATGGTTGAGCCCTTCTTCAATGTTGAAGTGGGGCTCAAAATAAGCCCACTCACAGTTTATATCAGGCTCGAAAATGGATCACTCATAATCCAAACAAAGCATGCAAAATATTGGCACAAAGAGTGATATTGAAAGAGGTGCATCATAGAGGTGCCAAACAAGGTTGAGCCCTTCTACAATGTTGTAGAGGGGCTCAAAATAAGCCTAAAATCAGTAGGGTTCGGAGCCCAAAACAGAGAGCAAGTAGGGTAAAGAATTGATGCAAAAATGTGCTCAAAAGGGGGAAATAGTGACTTACCCTTGAAGATCAAGCTTTTGTTGCTTCTTGGCTTCAATTTGTTGCTTCTTAGCCTCTGAAAAATCCTCCTTTGCTGCTGGAATGGAGGTGGTGATGGTGAAGCTTAGGGTTGATGAACAAGTGGGCTAGAAACTTGAAGGTTTTTGGAGCTTTTGGAGAGGGAAATGGAGGCAATGGGAGATATGCTCTTGAGAAGAAAGTTGCTAACCCTAACAAAGAAGGAGGTCAGCCCCTTAAATGGGCAAGAAAGGGGTGTAAAAGGGAGGGAAATGCATCCAAGCTTTCCCTCCCAAAATATCCCTCGGAGGCAAAAGATATTTGGAAAAACAGCTGGACAGCTGTAAAGTGGTCAAAAGCAGGAAGCAGGCCGGCCAGGTGCTTTTCTTGAAGATGGCCGGCCGGCCACCCCACTGGTCGGCCAGCCACTCCCCATGGCCGGCCGGCCATGGCCAAAAATGAAGTGAACAATTAATGGCCGGCCACCATTTTTTTTCCTCCTGTGTGTGTAGTAGAGAACCCCCCATGGTTGGGCAACTCAACAAACAGGAGGCACAACATTCAACTTGAAAGAGAGGCTCAAAAATGAAAATAACAATTACTGGCCGACCACCACTTTTTAGGGTCCTCCCATGTCCCCTCATCACAAATATGTAGTCTCGGCTCGAAGAAAATATCCCTAGGGTGTTCAACATTAGCCCGGAAGTGAGCAAAACGGACGCCGGAGGAGCGAAACTAGTTTTCTGAGACAATTGCTGTCCTCCCACCCTCCAGTGATCTTCCTGGTGCTAAAACAGAGGTACCTGCCAAAATTGAACAAAAACTAATGCAAAATGAATGCTCGGGGCCCAAATCACGCAGTTCGGGGTCCTAAAAATGGGCTGTTGGGCATCGGGAGTGGTGTTCGGCCACGAAGTGGGTATCTGAGACCCTAGTGTCCCTCGATATGATAAAACCGAGGTACTCGCCGAAAATGAACAAAAACCGATGCAAAATGAATGCTCGGGGCCCAAATCACGCAGTTCGGGGTCCCGAAAATGGGCTGTAAGCACCGAAAGTGGCGTTCGGCCACGAAGTGGGTATCTGAGACCCCAGTGTTCCTCGGTATGGAGTAAATGAGATGCATGCCAAAAACCGAAGAAATCGGAGATGGTTGGGCGGTCCCGAGCCGAGGCACACGGCCTGACGGCTCCGAAAATCGGGAACCGGGCTCCGAAATGGGCAAAATGGCCTACGGCCACGAAATGTAGCCCACGGCCACCGAGAGATAGCCTACAGGACCACTCCCTTCCCTCAGGAAAGAAAACAAAGAAAACCGAGTCTGGTTCGCAAACCGAGGCAAGGCACAGAAGAGAGTTCGGAAGTCCGGAGGCAGGGCGCACGGCCGCGACTCTGAGACTTCTGAACGAGCACAGCATGCAACATCACCGAGCGCTCAGTCGGTGACGTCTGAGTCTTAAGGTCGGTCAAAAATGGGGTGTCTACAGCCAGCTTCAAAAAGTGGCCGGCCATGCTCCAATGTATGCCTTTGGTCCTGTTTTGCCCTCCAAAGGAAAGTTCCAGGCATTTCCAAGCATCGGGTGTATCGAAGGCCTCCATTTCCCTTTGTTTCGGATGCGTTCCATTGCCCAGACCGTCCGAAGTACGCTTTGTTTTGTTTATCAAGTTGTAATTTTTGCTTATCGAGTTGTCGTTTTGTTTATCGAGTTGTAAGTTTTGTCGAGCTGTCGTATTTTGTATTTTGAGTTGTTACTCTTTGTTTACGCAATTTTGTTAAGTCTTGTTTATCGAGTCGTTAACATTGTTGTATTTTGCTTATCGAGTTATAAACTTGCTAAGATTCTGTTATTTCTTAGTGAGTCGAGTTGTTTGATTTGTTGCGTCGGTTCATTACCTGACCCGGTAAATACACAGTGCACATTTCCATTCAATCCCATTTTTGTGCAAAATGATGCGATGCGATGCTGAGAGCATAAAAATACAACACTTTTTCAAAAGCTGTTTCACCCCATCATATTTCCTTTTACAAATAAAGGTACAAGTTTTACAGAAAATAAAACTGCCTAACAATATGCAAAGTGCTACAAACTACTAGCAAAAAGGAAAATAAAGCAGGAAACAGCAGCATCAATACCCTCGGGAGCGGGAATAAGAGGCCCTCCTCATCCTCTTCTGCGAGACAACCTCTGCACCACCATCATCATCCGGGTCGGAGCTGTCATCCTCAGGATCCCCCTCAGCCTCGCCTCCACTCTCGGAACCAAGACCGGAGTCCCCCTCCTCAGCGGATGTCTCCGACTGACGGCCTGCGACCTCCTCCTCCTCATCCTCATCTGGCTTCGCCTCTATAATATGTGCCCTGGGTCTGCGAGAGGACCCTCCTCGAGCACCTCGGAAAGGCCTGGATGGCCCAGCTCCTCGAAAGGGCCCAGAAGGCCCAGCGCCTCGAAAAGGTCCAGACGATCGACCGCCCTGAGAAGGCCCAGGTGGCCCGGCCCGCGGCGGAGCATATACAGGAGGCATCTGAAAGTGAAGAGTTTAATACATCAGTTCAAATGTGAAAATCAGATGCAAGTACAGTATGTGAGTGGGGTGTGCGTCAAATGTGCTCTACACAAACAGCTTGTCAATGCAGTAGAATGTTCAAAACCAACGTGTCATCAGAAATATGATAAATACAAGAAAGATGAACAGTACCTGCACACCCATAATGGCCAGCTGTGCCTCCCTCCGCAGGATCATGCCCTCAAATGCGGCCATCACTCTAAGCATCTCATCCACGTACTCAACAGGAGGTTGCAGATATAGATGCAAAACTATCAGTAAAGAAATGAATGTCCAAGGATCCGACTGATAAATCAAAGCTGTAAAGCATACTGGTGGTGAATCAGGATCTCTGACATATCTATGGTCAGGAAGAGGAGGCTCCAGCGAGACCTGGTAAGGAGCCCCAAATCGCCAACTCGTCAACTTGATCGGCATGTCTGGCCACCCAGGATGATGAAGAGTCGGAGGGATCGGGGGAACCGACCCACCCCCACCTCTAGATGTACCAGCCATGCTAGAGGAAGGGATATCTGTAGCACGAGCCTGACTCGAAGATGGCACACCAGCAAGCCTCAGTGACGGAGTACGCACTCCCGTCAAGGGAGGCATCAGATATACGTGGCGATAAGTGGCATAGTCCCCCTCCTCAAGATGTAGCAAAGCATCAGTGCCCAGCATAGCACTAACAACATCCCGGGAAAAGAGCCTATCAGCCTCAAGACATCTTGACCGGGGTGCCGCGGAGGGTCCTGAGAAGTGTACCCCCATACCTGACGCAAAAAGCGTTCCCCCAGAAACCATGCTCTACCAAATGGTCCTTCGAATAGGATCTCAGATCTTTGGGAGGTGCCCGATCCTCCCAGACATCTTGATTGGAGACCATCACCCAAGGCGCCAGTACGCCATGTAATCTGCGGATAACCAGTGCATAAACCAATCAGAAATCGGGAATATACAGGGCAGATCAAAGATGAAAACGGAAGGGACTGAGAGTTCTGAAATACCTCCGTCATCCGCACAGTATCGAAATACTGCCGTAGATAAAAGAGAGTCTCTCGAGTGCAGGCGATCTTGGCCCTCGAATACCAGTGAGTACGGGGTCATGAGGGGCCCTGCCACCACCAACTCTGGGGCTAACGTCGGGAAATATACGTAGACCCATAACTGAGGAAAGCAGTGCAGAATGTAAATACAAAGTGCTGAGGGCAAAATACAGAGTGTAAAGTGCGTTGTGTGTGCAATGTACAAGTAATGAGGAGCAGAAATGTAAATCAAGAGGACAGAAAGTACCTCCCAGGCTCTCCAATAACCGCCAAGTAAGTCTCCCTGCCCGCGGGAGGTCGCGCTCATGTAGCAGTAAAGGGTAGCCAGGCCGGCGCCACCCCAGTCGTACCGTCCGACCTGTGATAGGTCCACCAGAGCGCTCAACAGATACAGCCCAACCGTGTTCCCTCTATCGGCGAACAGAGTAGTCCCGAAGAGGAACATAAGAAAACCACGGGCATACTGCTCTGCCTCCTCAGGAGTCCCGGGCTCCATCCCCTCTCTCCGAAAATGGAAAAAGAACCTGGTGTATCAGACTCTCCCGGAAGTTCTATCAACAGGCGGGCGGGCCCCCAGCAAATGTATCCAAGCGGCCTCCCATTCGCCCATGTCCTCGTCGTAAGGAATGGGCCAACCTCCTATGTCCAAAGCCAATACAAAGAAAATCCAATGGGTCATAGTCAAATCCCCAGTGGCGGAAAAATGAAAGGAGTTGGTGGTGTCCCACCATCTCTCCACCAAAGCTGCCATCAGTGTCCTCCTGGCAGGACAACGCGATAACCCAGCGCAGAAGGACCCAAACCCCGCCAAATCAACTAAATCTCGGACAGCCTCCGGGAGCTCAGCATACCAATCTCTAGCGGTGGAGTCAGTATCCTCAAGACACGAGAACCAACCTGCATTCAGAATGAATACATGTGTCAGTATAAAATGGATAAGCTGTGTGCAAATGAAATGGATGAGCTGTGTGCAAGTAAATAGGCTGCGTGTGAAGTAAAGTAAGCGAACTGTATGTTCTACTCAAAATCAGTGTGTGCTGCGTGTTCATCTTCAATTTGGGCTGTGTGTTCAGAAAATCCGTGTTAGGGCTGCGTGTTCTACTCTCAAAATCAGTGTGTGCTACGTGTTCACCTTCAATTTGGGCTGTGTGTTCAGAAAATCCGAGTTAGGGCTGCGTGTTCTACTCTCAATCAGTGTGTGCTGCGTGTTCACCTTCAATTTGGGCTGTGTGTTCAGAAAATCCGAGTTAGGGCTGCGTGTTCTACTCTCAATCAATGTGTGCTGTGTGTTCACCTTCAATTTGGGCTGTGTGTTCAGAAAATCCGAGTTAGGGCTGCGTGTTCTATTCTCAATCAGTGTGTGCCTTGTGTTCACCTCAACGACGAGCTGTGTGTTCGACATCAAAATATGGGCTGTGTGTTCATCTCAAATGTTTGGGCTACATGTTCAACTCTCAATCAGTGTGTGCCGTGTGTTCATCTCAACAATGAACTGTGTGTTCGACATCAAAGAATGGGCTGTGTGTGTTCATCTCAGAATTCAAGTATTGGGCTGTGTGTTCAATTCCCTACCAGTGTGTGCTGTGCGTCCACAATCAATTTATGGGCCAGTGTCCAGAAATTCAAGTGATTGAACTGTGTGTTCAGAATGCAAACAGGATGCTGTGTCATGAACTAAACATTCTAAATAAGCTGCTTACTCAAAATGAGCAGACAAACATGGCAAAGACACGAAGTGCATGAAAAAAAAAACACATAATATGTTGCAGAAAAGGTAAAAAACGAAGTAAATACCTCTCGTGCCTCGTGGAAAAGGTGATACTCTGGCTCCCGCAGAAGCAGATCTCCGGGTGCTCGCTCATTAAAGTCAGTGAAGTGACGAAAAACGGCCTGCGGAAGAACGTGTGCCGGCGGGGCGTACCTCTCGAGAATGAAGGGTCGAACCCTCGGAGGCAGAGTCATGACATCAAAATCATCCCCAGCACCTGGAGGACCTCCGCCGTGAGGAAAATGACCGGCCATTTCAGAAAATCTGCAAAAAGGAGCAAAAATGAGCCAAAATTGGAAAAAGTCAACAAAAGTCAACTCTCGGGAAATGAAAAAGTCAACAAAAGTCAACCCCCGAGAAAATCTTCCAAATATTGAGACAAACTTACCTCAAGTGGCGAAAATGAGAAAAGAAGCCCCGAAATCAAAATTTAATCGGTTCAAAGTGTTTAAAACTGAAAGTTTTCACGAAAACAACTTGCATGGGGGGTTGGAAAACGCGTATAGAGCTCAGATCTGGAGAGGAAAATGGTTTGGGAGGAAGGAGAAGATGATTTCGGACCTGAAGTTATGAGCTCAAAGTGTTTGGGTAAGTAGATTTAAAGAAAAGAATGTGAAAAGACCAAAATGCTCGCGGATTTGGGCAAGTGGCCGGCTGGCCACCTTTTCTGGCTGGCCGGCCATCCTCTTTTCAAAAAGTGGCCGGTGGCCTCCCCTGGGGAAGAAAAGTGGCTGGTGGTGTTCCCCACATGCCCACCTAGCTCTCTGCAAATTTTGAGGAAGATTGGAGTCCCTGAGATCTGGAAAAGTACAAGAAAAGTGCATGTCCCGTCGCGAAACCGCTTCGCCGGAACTTCAGCTTCAACTTCTGACATGTGACTCATCATTACTCATCAAAATCAAGGTGTATCCTTCATGAACATGTTGTAACTTCTCCGGGGGGTGAACCGGAGGCCGTGATAGAGTCGCCCTCGCCGAAACGCGGGTTTCTCTGCTCGTGGTTTTGTGACAAACATGCATTCTAGTTCGCGCTTATTCTGTATTGTTGTGCACATAACTTGCATTCTCATGAACATACTTGCATTGTTATGCACGTTTTCTTGATATTACCATGCCTCTGTGTTTAAGCTTGCGTTGTCACGCACGCTCCTTTCTCGCACTGCGATGCATTCACCCACCGACACCGCTTTTGTCGAGCTTTCGATATCACATTGGATATATCTTGCTAAACATGTTGTGCTTGTTGAGTTTCTCTCTTTCGCAGGCACGATATTGTATGTACGGTTCATTTGAAGCTGGTGCGACCAGACGAATCGCGCAGGTATCGTATCTTCTCCGTGTGAGACGCGACGAGAATCGAATAATTCTCTGCATTCCTAACTGCATGAAATGTAGTTGTTGCTTTGCATCCTTACTTAAAACTGTGGCATCTATTTGCGAGTACTTGCTCCATTACAGCTTGCTGCATTTGCATGATCATTGAGTTACCTCTGGCCTTGTGCATATCCATTTGCATTTTGCCCCCCGCCTGCGGGCATATCTCTGTGTATCTCGTATGATTGTCTCAGTCTTCGACCTTGTCAAAAATGGGTCGTCTCTGGGCTTTGACATTCACTCCCGTCACTTCTTGACTTCCGAGTTCTGTCAAAGAGGGGCAACTGTAGACACCCCATTTTTGACCGACCTTAAGACTCAGACGTCACCGATTGAGCGCTCGGTGATGTTGCGTATTGTGCTCGTTCAGAAGTCTCAGAGTCTCGGCCGTGAGCCTTGCCTCCGGACTTCCGAACCCTCTTCTGTGCCTTGCCTCGGTTTGCGAACCAGACTCGATTTTCTCTGTTTCTTTTCCCAGAGGGAGGGAGGGATCTCGTAGACCATTTCTCAGTGGCCGTGGGCTACATTTCGTGGTCGTAGGCCATTCTTCCCATTTCGGAGCCCGGTTCCCAGTTTTCGGAGCCGTCAGGCCGTGTGCCTCGGTTCGGGACCGCCTAACTACCTCCGTTTGCTCTGGTTTTTGGCATGCATCTTATTTACTCCCTTTTAAGGGACACTGTGGTCTGAGAGACCCACTTCGTGGTTGAACACCACTCCCGGTGCCTAAACAGTCAGTTTTCGGGGCCTCGGACTGCGCGTTTCAGCCTCCGAACCTTCATTTTGCATCGGTTTTCGTTCATTTTTGGCAGGGACCGCTGTTTCATCACCAGGAAGGTCATAGAAAGGTGGGAGGCCAGTAATTGTTTCAGCAACCAGTTATATTCCTTCATCACCGTCCGACGCCCTTTTTTCTCACTTCAAAGCTAATGTTGACAACCCTAAGGCCACTTTCTTCAGCTCCAAATCACATATTTTTGTTGTACACACCTGGGAGGACACAAATATCACATGGCCGGCCAGTAATTCCATTTGAACCTTTTGAACCCCTTTTAAAAATGGCTTGTTCTCTCTCCTGTTTCACTTCCTCCAATTTTGGACCACAGGGCTGTGTTGAGGGCACCTGGAAGGACACCAATTTGTAGTGGCCGGCCACTAATTCACCTTGGCCTTTTTGACCCCTGGCCGGCCAGCCATGGGGGGTGGTCGGCCGGCCACCTGCAGCTCCAATACTTGGCCGGCCTTGATCCTTACAGGTGGTACATTACAACTGTATACTTTTTTCCCCCCAAAAATCTGTATCCGGAGGGGGAAACTTTTTGGGGGGAAACTTGGCTTGTTTTCCCCCCATTTTTCCTTCCTTTTCTCCCCCTCTTTGGCCAATATAACCAGTCTCCCAGGTCTGGTTTAGAGGTTGGAAAAATTGCCTTGAGCTTGCATATACATCCCTCCTCTCTCTCTCTCTCTTGAAGCTTCAAAACATCAAGTTCTACACCCCTTTCTTCATCACCACCTAGCACTACACTACCACTTCCATTTCCAGCGGCTTGGAGCTCTTCTCAAAGGCTAGGAGGCACCATTTTTCAGTCCAAGAGGCAGCCAAGGCTTGGTCTTCAAGGGTAAGCACTATTTCCCCCTTTTCTAGCTCATTTTTGTACCATTTCTTAGCCCTCTTTTCTTACTGTTTTGAGCTCTGGACATAACTGGAAATGTCATTTTTTTGAGCTTATTTTTCTGTTTCATTAAGGGTCTTATCCTGTTTGGGACCCCCATCTTGCACTTGCTTCATTACCCTTCTTTATGCCATAATTTTGCATAGTATTTTTGGCCTATGTGTAATCTGTTTTGGAGGATTATGTAAACTGTAGATAGGCTTATTTTGAGCCCTTATTCAACATTGAAGAAGGGCTCATCACTGTTTGGGACCTCCATGTATCACTTTCCATTGAACCCCTCTTTGGTCCCCATTTTTGCATGATTTATTAGCCTATTGTGTCTCTGTTTTTGGAATTTGCTCTGAACTGAAAATGGCCCTATTTTGACCCCTTTTTCATGTTTCATTAAGGGTCTATGGATGTTTGAGACACCCTTTGTATACTTCATGTTATAGCCCTTTTGGTGGCCTCATTTTGCATGATATTTTGAGCCTATTTGTACACTGTTTTGAGCTCGGCCATAAACTTTAAAAAACATTATTTTGGGTCCCTCTTCAACATTGTTGAATTTTCCTCACTTGTTTGAGACCTCCATGCACCACTTGCTTCTTTGCCCCTTTGTTGGCCTATTTCTTGCATAGCATTTTGAGCATACTTGTATCTGTTTTTGGAGTTTGTCATAAACTGTAATACATCATACTTTTGGCCCCTCTTCAATATTGTGGAAGGCCCCTTCTCTTTTTGGGGCCAGCATTTGTGACTTGCTTCATTACCTCCCCTGCGGAGCCATTTTTGTATGCTAATTTAGCCCTACTTGAGCCCACTGTTTGGCCTCACTCTAAACTGTAAAAATGCTTGTATCGGGGCTTCCTTGCTTCTGTCTTTTCATTTCATATTCAAATTATGTATGCATTGTATAGTTACAGGCCATTTCATGCGCCAAAACCTGTGTTTCGGGACTCGTTTCATGCATCGGGTTTCATTTTACCGGGTTTCGGGGCTGTTTTGCATCTCATTTTACCTCTGATTTTTGCATGATAGTATGCCAGTTTTTGTGTTTTGCCATGTCTTGTTAGAGTGGCATTTCGTGCCGTAAGTTCGGTTCTCGGTTTGCGTGCACGCATGCACGCATCTCGAGTTGTCCCATTTTCATCATTATGGCCTCTCATGTGAGTGTGGCTGAGGTCCACTCATGTTAGTGTAAGTCCATATTGCATTGTGTATGCCATTTCAGTCCATAACATTGTGTATGCTAGGTTGTATGTTAGTGCATTGTGTATGCCATATTATCTCGTGCATCGCGTGTGCCATTCCATAGCATTGTGCATGTTAGGTTGTATCTTAGTTTCATTTCATGCATATCATGCATATTGCATCGTGTTTGGGATAGGAGTTAGCCCGGGCACGGGAAACGAAATACGTTCCGTACTCCGAGTGATGGAACGTGTCTCAATTCCCCAGTCACCGACACTCTGGATTATCCATGATGGAGTTAGGTTTTGTCGTATTTTCATATGCATTCATTTCATATTGAGTTGTGCAATTCGACTCCTCGGCCATCTTGCATCGATATGCGTAATTGGTGGCACGAGGATCGAGACATGTATACATTTGTGAAAATACATTGCCATGCCCCTTTCCTGCTCTCTATTGTAGCAAAATGAAGAATCAGCAACTTTTTGGAGCTCGGCACGCATTTCAAGAACAGGTGCAAACAGAGGCTAGTTGGGGCATCGTCATGGATTTCTACACAAAGGCAACCCGAACATGCATCATTCATCACCCAGAGCGGAATCAAGGCAGTCCCTGGCTTGCATGCCAGTTTTACAGCTTTCTTAGTTAATTTGTTAATTAATTAGGAATTTGTACATTATTTGGACTGTATTATTTGGACTGTACTATTCTTTTATTCGGGACTGTATATTTATTTGGACCCTCTGAGCGAGGGAAAATTTGTAATAAGTGTGGGTGAGTGTGATGTATGTCTTCCAATCCCACGTCTTTCTCTCCTTTTATTTACCTGCTTATGATGGTTAGATTAGGGCATATTTCAATTAGCATACAGTATGATAGCATGTTTGCATTCATTCAACTGTTTTACATGCACCGGGCTCGGCGCATCATACTAACTGCATTTGTATTTCAATTCCAAGTTGAATACATGATAGCTGTAGCATTCCATATGCCATGTTTAGGATAGCCGAGCCTCCTATAGTTGCATTTTTGCATGTGTTGCATTAGGCAATCCTGTATATTTAGGATCATGTATGATTTCTAATGAGTTTCTGTTTTGGCTTGGAGTACTCGGTGAGTTTTATGCTTTAGCATCCTTGCATGCGTGTGAGTGACTGCCATGATAGCATGCTTACAATGAGGCTATTTGCTTACGTGATATAACTGTTTGAATGCCTGTGGGTGGAGGTTGGGTTATTTGGATTGGAACAATTCATCAAATGTTTGTTTTAAAGCCCACTAGATAGTGGCAAAATCATGTTTTCTTAAGCCCACCCGAGGGTGGCAAATCCACGTCTTAGCCTACTTGCGAGTAGCACCATCAAACCATTTCAAACAAACAAGCATGAAATGTTTTGTTCCAATTCAGGCGATCCAGTCTATACTTGTATGCTGTGCGCATCACATAGTAAATCTAGGCTAATAACCGGAATAAGAACACACAATGTTTTCAAAAATAGATATGATGGTTAGTAGAGGCCGGTCTTTGACCGGGCGAGCGGGGGTGCTCACAAAGTGACCTTCCCCAATCGTACCCAAGTTCCCGAGCCGAGGCAACTTTGGTGATAACAGACACATGGCCTTTGGCACCGAGTCAGGGTTTCCTAAATTTCCCATTAAAAAATATTTAGGTGGCGACTCTGTATCTGGCAAAGCAGTCCATAATTGGCACTTCTTTTCAAAAAAATCTGTTTTCAAAATCGATTTTCCGGATTTGGACTCTTTGGTTCAAGATTAAGAACCGTGACATTTGAGTTCTTGAACTGTAGTGACCCCAATATGAACGGAACGAGACTTAACCCTCCCGGGGCGTTCGGGGACGTCTACAGTGACATGCGCAAGCAAGTATAGACTAGTCTCAAGACTTGGAACAATTCAACTCGTGTTTGTTTGCGAAGATGGTTTGAATTTGCTACCCTCAAGTGGGCTTAAAAATGCGAATTTGCCACCAAACACAGTGGGCTTAAAACATGATTTTACCATAACAAAGTGGGCTTAAAACTTACATTCGTTGAATTTTTCCAATTCAAACAACAAGCCTTCATCCACAGGCATTCATGCAATTTAACATTTAAGCACATAGCCTCATGGCAAGCATGCTAGACATGGCAGCATAGCAATTACACTCATGCAAGTATGCTAAAGCATAAAACTCACCGAGTACTCCAAGCCAAAACAGAAACTAGTTAGAAAAATGCATGATCCTAACTATATAAGATGTCTAATGCAACGCATGCAATATGCTGTTAATAGGCTCGGCTACTAATATGGCATATGATCGATTTGAACAACATGCGAGTAAACATGTATTCAAAGAAGATATTGAAATTATGATGCAGTTTGAATGATGCACCAAGTCTCGGTGCATGCAAGACAAATGGATGTATGCAAGCATGCAAGCATAAGGTATGCTAGTCAAAATATGTCCCTACTCTAACCATCAAAAGCAATTAAATAAAAGGGAGAAAGACGTGGGGTTGGAAAACATACACACACGCACGCACATTTGTTACAACATTGTGCCCTCGCGAAGAAGGATCCGAATGAATAAGAGCTAAGCTAATCAAACTAATCCAATTAAACTAATCTAATTAAGCTAACTAGACTAATTATTACAAATCAAATGAATAACTAGTAAACTAATTAATTAAATTACAACATTAAGACGAATAAACTAAGCAATTAACATATTAAACTACATTGCCACTACTCCGCCTCGGGAAGTGGAATATGCATGCGCTCGGTTCTCGCTCGAGAAAACCACCGTTTTGCTCTCGAGAGGTTCTGTTTGCAGGGTTAAGCACACTTTAGAATCTTTCTATTCTAACTTACCAAATCTCTGCTAAAGATTGCATCAGTGGCTTGCCAGTCATGGATGGTTGCTGCTGGCCCTCTGCCGGCCAAAAGGGTGCCTTGCCGACCACTGGTGAGGCACTGCCGGCCACTGATGCTCTAAGTCACCATACTGCAACAGAGCACAAACAGAGCAAATGAAGGTTTTTCCAATGGTATGTTTGTACTGTACACCTTCTTATCCTCTCAAAACCTCAAAGGAGTGGCACACTTGGATCCAAAACCACCAATCAAGCAATTTCATTGCATGATGGCCAAAGATCCAAGTTGTACAATTTCAATAAATGCACAAATAAGACTCAAATGACCACCACCCTATCATGCATGATCAAGGGCAATGGAGACCAAGAAAAATGGCACATTTCATCACTTTTAAGTATGAAATGTCCCATTTTCCTTGTGTTCAAACTAATGTCCGGTTTGAACACATACAATGCAACACAATGAATGCTTATCTAGCCTCTTTTACTTGTTCATCTTGTTTACTCATTTTACATTACCAATCCATTATTTAATTGATTAAGTCCATCAGTGAGTGTCCTCTAATGGAAAGAGAGCTCAAACTAAAGATTATTTTAGGCATGATAGAGACCTCATGACATTGGTAATAAACCCCAAAAGGGATTAAACCATTAATCACAAACATCTCAATTTCATGCTTTAAACAAGCAAATGGTTTAAAACACTTTCAAAGCAAACAAACGAGTAAAGAATGGAGGGAGGCTGCAGAGATTTTAAGTGCTGAAATGGAGCACAAAACAACACTAAAACATGCCTTGAACTTAAAACAATGATGATTAAAGCATGGAAACATCAAGCTAGTGAAGGAATTAACCCTACAACTATGCAATACAAGTCTCAACTGAATTAACCAACCCAAAACAGAGCCAAATCAGATCAAACAGAGGCAAAAATATGCTGGATTTAAGCTAGAAAAACATGCTAACTCATAAAGCTAACTAGGCATGCAAACAAGATACAAGGAGGGGAGGCTAACCCCCTCCAATTTTGTACTTCAAAATAGGGTTTTTACCACTGAAGAACCTCTGAAATTTAGTGGTTAAAAGGCCCAAAAAAGTTGGTTTGAAAGTGATGAAAAGATGGCACAAAAGCTTAACAAGGTAAAAAGCAAAAAGGGTAGACAACCCCCTAACTCAAAAGAGCTCAAGCCACCACTTTTAGGCCTCAAAAACCAAAACTTTTAACATGCCAAAACTAGCCCCAAAATAGTAGAAAAATATGACAAAGCAAGTATTGAAAGCAAGCTTAAGTAACAAGTGTTATACCTTTTGACGCAAAGGCACAAAATAGGCAACAGTCCAAGCCCAAACCATTTGCTAGAGCTAAACCAAGTCTCAATGAACCTCAGCTCAAAGAGAAGTAACTTCTATCAAAGAAGTGTATGCAAAAGTATTGAGAAAACAAGCTTCAAGGCACAAAATTATAAGAGAGAAAGAGGGAGAGAGAGAGAGAGAGAAAAGAGAGAGAGAGAGAGAGTTTTTTTTTTTTTTGTCTTCAAATTTTTCTAACCCCCCCCCCCCCACATGTAAGAAAGGGGTCCTATATATAGAAAACACAAAATTTCCTCAAAAAGATCCAGCCACATACGTGTTGGAAGATGCATAAACCTGTGCAAACAGCTAGCACAAAATATCACAAAATATTTGCAGAAAAGACTGATGGCCGGCCAGCCATTAGTGATGGCCGACAGCCAAAAACCATGGCCGGCAGCCTTCAAGGATGGCCGGCAGGCCATCAAAAACTTCACCCTGAAAAGACCAAAGCATGATCCAAAGATGAGGTAAAATGGATACTGGGTTTAGAGAACTCAAACCTGTGGCGTTCTGCCGCGGACTTCGAGCGTTCGGTGGGCAATCAAACTCATTATAGGATGTACCTGCAAGAACATCCATGTACCTGCAAGAACATCTTAGTCTTAAAGGGGTCGTCAAAAGGGGGTGTCTATAGTTACCCTCTCTGCTTGCCTCTCTGTTGTCCCTCCTATTGCAGGTGTTAGCAGGCTATTCTTTTTGGGTCTTGTTTATCCGAATCTGTTCTATTGAGGATTACTTTGATTACCTACACAATTAGGATGTAATTGGGATATTTTGATATATGTGGCCTGAAATATTGGTGGATATGTTCTTTGAAGTATGTTGTGGTTTATAAAGGTAGATTAGTGTTCATGGTTCATAGGTTATGGAGGTCTTTGTTTTTGTTCATGTCCCTCATCCTTTTGGATGGGGCTTATGATATATTCACAGTCTAACTCCATTTGTTTTGTCTACCTCCCCATCCTTACTTCTTCTAACTTCTTTGGTCATTTATCATTTATTAAAGTTGCTTTTGACAGATAACATTGCTTCTTAAAAAAAAAAAAAATTAAAAAAAAGAAAAAAAAAAAGAGGTAGACAATAAAAGGAATTACAATTGTTTTTGAATGCATATCAAGCATTGAATGCCAATGATGTTGACATGGAGACTACAGACCATAGAGCTAAATTAATGTTTAATGATTTGTGTACAGTAGTTATGCATCTTTTTAAATTATTATTGGACAATGGCAATTGGCAGGTGCAATTCACATTTCAATCCAAAAACCCAGAAAAATATAAATGTTTTTGTATCACCGAAAAGCTAATTGTACATGAATCAAATATTTTTCCTGGAAAAAAAAATCCAGCAATTAATTTAAATATAAAAACCCAAAAACCTAGAAAAATATTAATATTTTTGTATCACCAAATATCCAATTGTACATAAATCAAATAATTTTCCTTAGAAAAAAAAAACAAAAAAATAGAAAAAATATAAAAAACAAAAAACAAAAAAGTGCTGCCAAAGAAAAATTGAGCCTTTAGGAGTAAAGATTTTCTTCTCTAAAAACAATCTTCCATCAAACAAAAAAAAAAAACCAGAAAAAATGGGGGGAAGAGGATGTAAAGAGAAATAGAATTAAGAAGGAAAAAAATTCGAGAGTAAAAGACTGAGGCACATATGATTGAAACAATAATGGTATCATACCGAGAAAAGGGAAAGAGAAGTGTGGCTATCAACACAAAGATGCCAAAGAGAGCTCCTCCGTGATTTAAAGCGAATGGAAGTAGGGGACCTTTTCTTGGACTCAATCTGTTGGATTTAATAAGATAAAAGTAGAGCTCTCATCTCACACTTCTATACACTACATACACACACACATACATATATATATACATTGCCGAGAAAATCAAATAGATAACTATAATAAAAACAATAAAAAGGTTTCGATTGAACATTGAAGAAGGGACAAACAAATTAGATATACATGTATGGACATATGTAGAGAGATATAGAGAAAGAAAAGGAGAAAACCTGGTTATCAAATAGAGGGCAACGGTGGATTATCCCAAGGTTCGAATATATAGAGAAAAAAGGGGATTTGTAGAGAGAGAGAGAGAGAGAGAGAGAGAGAAGAAGAAGAAGAAGCAGAAGAAGAAGAAAACCTAGTAGTCAATTGGTTCGGTAACCCTAGCAACCGAAGAGAAGAGATGAGATGATCCTAGTAACCCTAGCAATTGATTCGGCCTTCATCATAATTAGAGAGAGAGAGAGAGATTGAAACCCTTGTGATGTTCCATTCTGATTAGAGAAAGGCAAAATAGTTATTTTGGGGAAAAAAAATTGGAACCCCAAATTTCATTTTGGCGCTCTTTTTTTTTTTATCATACAATTCACGACATGCATTGTGCATTATAAAAAGGCAATACTTTTAACGGCAGGCGATGTGTGCGTCGTAAAAAGTGCAATACTTTTAACGGCAGGCATTGTGTGCGCCGTGAAAATTAATGTATTACTTTTAACGGCAGGCATTGTGTGCAATACTTTTCACGGCTGGCGTATGTGCGTCGTGTATAATTAATGTATTAACGGCACGCCATATGTACATCGTAGAAAGTTTTATTATTTACGGTGTGCGTTGTAAGCTGTAAAAAAACATCGTTATTACCATTCATGGCCTACGCAATAGACACGCCATGGTTGGAAAAGTATTTACGACGTGCAAAACAAGTAAGTCGTAAAAGTGAGAAACTACGGCGTGCATTTATTGTATGCTGTTGATGTGGTGCTGTAAAAAGTCAGTTTTGTTGTAGTGAATTAGCTCAATTCCCCTTGTTTTCTTCTTCCTCTTGTTGAATTCTTTTCTAGGACAATCTCTCTCTCTCTCTCTCTCTCTCTCTCTCTCTCTCTCTCTCTCTCTCTCTCTTTCAGATTGTTATTTGCTCAAATGGATGAGTTTTAGCTCAAAAGATGAGCTAAGCCCATATATATCTCATATATATATATATATATATCTAAACTCAATAAAAGTATAGAGAGCCAAACATGACTTCACGAATCAGACGAAATCAATTTTCAATTAAATTTCCCAAATGATTCTAAAAATTCCAATTAAAAATCCATGTTCCTATTTTTGAACCCATTTCAGCCGTCAATTTTAGTTTCAAAGTCGTATTCTCAACAAATAATTTCCCAATTTAGACAGATATATACAAATTAAATCATATAATCCATAATTAACACACGGGCAGTCCGGATAATTATGATTTGCATTTGTGAGGTTGTTACATAACCGCTCGAGTGGTCAAATAACTTCAACTGCATTTTTTCTTTTTGCTTCGGGGGTGTTGCCTCTAGACCCCACCGTGGCGCTACCCCGGACCCGCCATGGGGCATTGCTTGTACATAGTTAGCGAATTGGAAAACATGAAAGAATTAAGATCACAAACTCCTCTGTAAGGCACAATTCGGGTTAGATTCACATCTAAATACTCATAACCTCACTGAAATAAACGATCAAATAAAATTACAACTGAAAGAAATTTTGTCAAACGAGATTGCCAATAATAAAAACTTAACAGCTATATTACCATCGGATACTTTAATTTCTAACATGTATCATTTTAATAATATAGTTACAGTTGCTAAGAAAAAACTGCAAAATTATGTGTTATTCTCCTATCAATTTATGATCAATACATATATACATACATGTTATACAAATAAATGTCCACAACTAACACTTTTAATAACAAATCAAGACTTTACAAAACACTTGCATCACGACAATAATTGTACTTCGACAATAATTGTACTTTTTATATTTATTTTTTTCACGACAATTGTATAGTAATTGTATACTAACGACTAATGTTATATTTTTCATCAAGTAAGATATTCGTGACACATGAAATGAAACTCAACAATTCTTGATGTATAAAAATATATTACATATTGATAGTAATGCATTCTTATTCCAATAATATATAAGTAATATAAATAGTTGGTTCAATGAATTTGTATTATGAGATGAACTATTAAACAAAATTATATAATTGTGCAATTAATTTTATACCTTCAATTGTATTACAGGTACAGATTATGAAAATTTGAAATGGGAAGTTTGAAAAAGATTTGTATAATACTATATATTTAAAGAACTTACTTATTGTTTATTATTTAAAATAAGATTGTGATCTCAACAATCTAACTATAAATTCATATTTATATTTATAAAATTTCTTAGTTATCACTTAAATTCTTTAGTCGAGTATGTATTCATTTATTACTTAGTTGTATTTTGGATACAGGTCAATTTATCTATACAAGTCTTCATACTTTGTATACATATCATATATTAATATAAAAGACACATATAATTACAGTACTAATAATTGAAAAAACTTATATGTCACGTGTAAGGCACCTGCCCAACAACTATTATATTATAAAAATATGATTATTTATAGGGACAATTTTTACCATCTTATAAAAGTGTAGATAACATAAATCAACCACAGTTATCGGGAGGCAAATAAATCCGCGAATTTATTGTCCAACATGGGGAGTGACATGGTCATGGTTATTTTTTATTTTTATTTTTATTTTTTTTTTTTATCCTTTTAATATAGTGTCATCCTATTTTTTCTAATCAACTAGCATTCGACCCTAGAGGAACTACTTGTAATGCAGTATTTAAAAAATAAAAAATAATAAAATAAATTAAATTATCAGAATAACAAAATAGCCGTGGTTTCTAGAGCTTAATATCCATTTGGCTTCTTACGTTACTTTCATGCTACCTTGGAAAGAGTCAACCAAAATACTATACCCGCATTAGTGTAACTTAATAATAGCATACTTAGATTCAAATTAATTAATCTGAACACATTGCATGAGGTCATGGACATGGGTTTTGTAGCCTAGACTTGCTTAATTTTCTAGAACTTAGTATATAATTTAGTTTAAGGGTCAAATAAAACTTTCGAAATAGGACACTATCAAGCTTAGTTAGTTACGCTAATCTACTTTGCCGCAAAGTATACTTAATGAAGTTTATATATATATATATATCTGTGTGTGTGTGTATAATGTGCAAGTGAAATCTTTGAACTTGTCATTTTAAAAAATAATATTTAAGAACTCCATGAGGGAACTTTTAAAAAATAATATTCGTGTAAAAAAAATTTTAAAAAAAAGATCACATGAAAATTTAAAATTCTCAAGATATTAATTTGTAATTATATTTCAATTTTAAATAATGAATAACAATCCTAATCAAACAATCAAAAATAAATTGACACAATGATTTAACGTGGAAAAAATCACAATTGAATCGTCTCCAATTATGATAAAAAAAATCACAGGTCAAAGTCACAAAACAATCTACTCAGAAGACAAAAATGAATTATACATGTATACCCTCAATTACCCAACGAATCTATGCTCGAATTGAACAGACTCTAATGTGCCTCTTCCACCACCGTCTTCACCTCAGAATTGTCCTGCCCAACATTGAATCCACAATGCTGATGTCGAATTCACGACAATAAACCACTCTGGAATCCACTAAAACTTTAAGCCCAAGTTTCTCGGAATCCACCGAAGAACACCATTTTCTTAAAATGTAATTTTAAGAGAATTTGAGTGTTTTTGCATGTTTCTTAAAATCTTCTATTTTCATCTATCCATGCTTCAAGATAATCCTGTCATATGTCTATTGCTTTGTTAGCTCTTGTGGCACTAATAGTTGTTTTGCAGATCATGAGTTAGAGAAAGCAGTTAGTTTTTGTTGGCTGTAATGGGTTGGGGTGATTAGGATTTTATTTGTTAAGTGTGTTTTGTCACGGAATTGTCAAATGGGAAGATTGTTAAGTTTTTGTTATTAACCGTTTGACAAAACTCTTTTCAGTTGTAATTTTATTTGATCTTTTATTTCAGTGAGGCTATGAGTATTTAGATGTGAATCCAACTTAAATTGTGCCTATATAGAGAAGTTTGTGATCTTAATCCTGCCATGTTTGCAACTTCGCTGACTAAAAATTGCCTTCGAAGTTGTTTGACCGCTCGAGCGGTTATTTATGCGCTCGAGTGAAGAAAAGGATCATCCGGTTTTTTTTGCAGAGCGCCTGAACATATGGGAAGAAAGTTTTACCGCTCGAGCAATAAAAGTTGCACTCGAGCGGTCAACACATATGTTTTGCATCGCCTTTACTCACACTACTCGAGCAGTGAAATGTGCGCTTAAGCGGTCTGCGCGATCCTGTTTTCTATAAAGTGCGCCATTCGTTGTTTTTAGGACTCGAGCCGTCCAGATTTTCAGAAAGAAAGAAAAAATAAAGTGCTTTATATTTGAGACTATTTTATATGAGTTTCTTTGGTATATAGAAGGTGATCGATGGATCAACAAACTTTAGATCGTTGAACATCAAGGGTTGGTATTATTGTTTCGTTTACTAAAGGAAAGAGTAAATCTTCAGTGGATTTCGAGAAACTTAAGCCTAAATCTTTGGTGGATTACAGAGTAACTCATCGTTGTGGATTCAACATTGGAGAAGACAATTTCGATGTGAAGATAATAGTGGAAGAGACACATTGGAGTTGATTCAATTTAGACGTGGGTTCGTTAAGTAATTGAGAGTACACTTATATAATTGTTTTTTTTTTTTTTTTTTGTCTTCTTAGTGGATTGTTTGGTGACTTTGGTTTATGATTTTTTTTTATCGCAATTGGAGTGCCTCCAATTATGTTTTTTCCACGTTAAATCGTTGTGTTGATTCGTTTTTTATTATTTGATTAAGATTGTTATTTACTGTTTAAAATTGATACATAATCACAAATTAATATTTCGGAGATTTTTAGATTTTTCAAAAACACACCTAACAAATAAAATCCTAATCACTCCAACCAATTACAACTAACCAAGATAGCTTTCTCAAGGTCAAGAGGATGAATTCGTATCTAAACACTTATAACCTCACTAAAACAAAAGAGCAAATAAAATTACAATTAAAATGAATTTTGTCAAACGGGGTTGTTAATTACAAAAACCTGACAAACTATTTATCAAGGAGGATTGATTTGAAGAAATAAAAGATTAACATATAGTTTAGATACAAAATGGTTAAAAATGGAGGAGTTATGTTTACATCCTTTGGGCAGCAATCTCAGTAAGCTAGGCCCATGGGTTTGGAACCGGACTAGACTCTGGCCCGTGGCTTTTTGCTGAGCTGGCCCAAGTTTGTTTACTGTAGTCTGTAGTTATTAAAGTCTTTCTTCCTAGTGTTATTTTTGTTTTGGACCATGTTATTTTCTTCACAACTATAAAAATATATATATATATTTTTTTTTTTAAAAAAAAAATCAAGTTTCTCAAGTTTGATTGAAATTAGTTGGAGATCTCATTCGCTAAGCGAGTTGAATTTAAACACATTACAAGAGCATTAAGGCCTACCAAGGCACCGCCTCCGAAAGGCCGACCCCACTTCAAAAAGGTCATTGACATGAAGCCAATCCTGTAGAGTGTCAAATGTGATAGTCCCACTTAAGATGGCAGTCATATCTAAATTAATCCATGACCCAAAAAGAAAAAAACACTTGCATAAATCTAGAAATAAGTATTCTTAATTAATTATTAATACTATGTTGGGCACTCAGCCAAGGTCCATTTTAGGTTGAAAGGATACTTATCTATTCAAAATTTATTGGTCCATTTATCTGTTTAAATGTCACCTATTTATTCAAATATTACATATTATATATATGTGTTATCCATCTCTGCGATTAGCTATTCAAATATCACTTATCTACAGATGTGTCATCTAGCTATTCATCTATTTGTTTAATGTCACCTATTTGTCTACCACATCACCACTAGTTGCCGCTGCTGGCCACCACTATTGCTTCTGCTAACTTTTCATTGACTTTTTTTGACAACTTTTTAATACGTATTCTTATCACCAAAAAAGATTAAATATTGAACCAAATAACATATGACCTTATAGAAATGTACTTTTCACCAATTAATTGCTCCGTTTGGGACTTTTTTGGCTATTTTAGCCACAAAAGATAAAATAAGCTATTTTAGCCACAAAAAATAAAATATCACATCCAACCCATAATCATTACACTCTTCTTTTACAAAAAAAAAAACTAAAAAAACCAAAAAGTTAAAAAGCCATTTCCAAATCAAACTTTTTAGCCTAGACTAAAATAGTCAAAAAAATCAAAAAGCCAATCCACTTCCCAAACGGAGGCTTATTATCTTCAACTCTTACATGATTAACTTTATATATGGATGGATACAAAAAAATTGAATAGAGGATTGTTACTATGAAGATGGACCAGCGCAGGATTAAAGAAATGATGGGCCAACCTGGAGATATTTAGTCCCAACATAGGACGTTTTGGCACCCAAATGACCCAAAAAGAAAGTGGGCAGCTAAGGAAACAGCGGGTGCAAAATACTAATGATGGGGAAAAAACCCAAAAAAAGAACAAAAAAAAAAAAATAGTGATATTATTTTATGTAAAATCATTATTAAAAAAATTAAATTAAATTTCAAAATCAACGCTCAATTATAATTTGAGGTTTCGGTAAGATTTCCAAGACCTTATTGTATTGAGTTTGTTGGACTACTAAATAATAAATCATGAACTAATCTAGGCAATAACAAAGGTCATTCGTATACTGGAAAAGCACTAAACTTTAGCGGTTAGCCAAGCTTAGCACCTAGTTTAAGCCTTGAGATCCCTTTTGGCGACCCCCCCAAAAACAAACAAACACAGAAAGGCTTGGCATAGAAAAAACATAGAAAGAGATCAAATTCAATTTTGTTTTCTATTGGTTCATTTTTATCAAAATGAAAAGTTAATGAATGAAATAAATTAACCTATGTGATGATTAACTTTTTCAATGCATGCTTAGAGGTGTTGATTTTTAACCTATGTGATGAAACTCATATATGCATACAAACAAAAAATAGGAATAATATATATATATATACAGATGCCAAATTGATGATCCATAGTTGTATTCGGTTTTTGTGATAATCCAATATATTTCTCCACTCCATTTGTGATATTTTATTTTTCTTCTTGTCAATTGTTAAAAATGTAATTGTATTTGTAATTTTTTTTTAATTTTTTTTACATTTTAAAATTTACAATTCTTTTTCAATAAAAAGTTTCTTGCTAATTGAAACACATAATTTTTTTTTCTTTTTAATTTGACCATAAATTATTATTATTATTTTTTTTAATTTCACAATTGTGGTATTGTATCACGAAATTTATAGTTTACTTCTAGTTTTATTTATTTTTATATGATTTTTATGCAAACTTTTCTTACACAATTAGTAAATGGAGAACAAAAGATTACACATTTACATAACGCTCCCATTATGACACATATTAATGATGATTAATGACAATATTTTAATATGATGTCTTTGTTAAATAATGTGTGTGTGTGTGTGTGTGTGTGTGTGTGTGTGTGTGTTTGTGAGAGAGAGAGAGAGAGAGAGAGAGAGAGAGAGAGAGAGAGTATGAATCTTGTTGTAAACTTTCCTTTCATTGAGAAAACCAGCTCATGGTCCAATCCACTCCAAAATAATAATAATAATAATAATAATAATAATAATAAAAATAAAATAGCTCTTGGAGAGAGAGAGAGAGAGAGAGAGAGAGAGAGTATAAATCTTGTTGTGAACTTTCCTTTCAATGAGAAAACTAGCTCATGGTCCAATCCACTCCAAAAAAAAAATAATAATAATAATAATAATAATAAATAAATAAACACAAAACATCCAAATTTGTTCTCAAATTTCATCAAAAGAGGCTACATTATTAGTATTAGAATAATTTTGATCAAGTAATGATAGCCGTTAACACAACACGACCATGATGTCTCCTGAAAACATGCGATTAGTCAAATGAAACGAGGAAATCAATTATGATATGGCTCCAAGCCAAAGTTCCAAAATCACAAATTATATTTAAAGTAAAGCTGGCAATTGTGGTCTAATCCATGTCTCTATATGCATTCTGACGAATGCAATTAGATGGCATTTAGTTATTTAGTTACTTAATTATATGTAGAATGATATAATACATGTATCTCACATTTATTGTATTACAACTATTTCGATATGATAATGATCAATATGAAAATACTATACGCAAGTCTACGATTAGACTTGGGACGTCACTTCTTTTTTCTTCTTCTTTTTTCCTTGTCTTAAAAAAAATCTTTTTTTATTAATCGTGTTCAGGAGACTAATTATCTAGAAATTAAAAAATTAGTGTACTTTTGACAGGTAAAAGTACTGCATGAAGGAAAGTTTGAAGTGCTTAAAATAGTGAAGAGAATTATCCTATATTAATTGGTGCCAATTCTTTTGTCTAACATATACATGGTGATACATTTATATAAAATTTCTAAACCAAGTAGCGCGATGAATTTTTGCACAACTTATTATGATTAGGATTGTAAATGAATTGTATCAAGTTGAGCAGTGTAGTATTCAAGCTCGGACTCATTTTGAGAATATGATCGAACAAGCTGTAAGCGAAATTTGTTCATAAACAACTCTATTCGTTATATCCTGAATAATGATATTGAAAAAAAATAAACAAAAAAAAGTAATGCTGCATGTTACAAAATTTGGAAAATTACTACTCATATTACAGATGAATATTGCTTTTCTATAATTAAATATATATAATAATTTGATGAGCATTGAAGAAGAAGCACCAGTGGTCTAGTGGTAGAATAGTACCCTGCACGGTACAGACCCGGTGCAATATGTTCTTCTTTATTGGAGAAAGGTACCAAACAGCTCCAGCTCTAATGATTTAGAGCATTAATTTGGGTGCTCACTTAATCAAGCCCTAACTAGGGCCTCAACCCGAATCCAACCTGATTTTTTTTAGGACTTGAATAAGATATTTTTAAATTTAATATGTATTTGGACAAAAATTTAAAAGTCCGAATTAAATTTGGACGGATTTGGATAAAGACATCAAACAATCCGAACAACCCGAAACCTAAATTATACATATATAGATATATAAAAATATTAAATATATATATAAATTATTAGTCATTACATGATATTAAAGTAATTTAGATTATTAAATCATATTGAATATATATTATATATACAAATAACATAAAATCTTACTTTTTTTTTATTTACACTCATAAATTGTAAAGACTACTACAGTGACATCTCTCTTACATTATATAAATTATTTGTTTTTATGAAATTAATGATTTTCTATATATAAAAAAAATGTAAATAGAGTCAAATTTTAATAATTTAATAATGTAGCTACAAAAAAAAATACAATTCGGACAACTCAGACAATTCAGGTTTAACTCGGGTTGGGCTTAGACAGACAACCTCATGTTACAATTCGAGCTTGGGCGGGCACAAAGATCTCGGCCTGGCAGGCGGAGGCTTAAAATAAACCTTCCAACGAGAATCCGTCCGAATTACACCCCTAGTGCTAACATCATAGTCTTTTTAGAGTTTTAAAATATTTTTCAAACATTTCATGCATGCTACGTGTCAGCATATTAGTGGATGGCTCATAAAATGCTTTTTTTTTTTGCTATTGATTTTGTCATGCCGTACACGAGATGTAAAAAAAATTAATTACATAATTTTTATATAAATAATTGGACTTTTGTATGTAAATTACAAAAATAAAAATGAAAAAGATTGAAACTCACAATTGGACCTGTTTAGAAATTAATTTTTAAAATTTATTTACGAAAAGTTGCATAAAAAGGTAGAAATAATCAATTGACAATTTGTACTGATTTTTTGACAAAAAAATCACTCTTCCCAAACATGGCTCACAATTTTACCATAATAGCATGTACTTTATGTGTCAATTTTTAAGTTGTTACCAACTCAATTATGTAATCTCCAACCTCTTTGCCAGAATAATAAACTTTGGCGAGTTTAATGAGAGCAACCTGGACCTAATTCGAAATTTTTTAAGGATTGAGTAACATATATATATATATATATATTTAATTTGGTGAGAGTTTGAGCAACATGTGATTTATTTTATTTTATTTTTTAAATTGAATAAATCCAAGAGTAACTTGTGATTGAAAACACCCTTTTACTTAATAGAGATATAGATAAATATAGATTACATGAATATTAAGATATGTTTATTTATGAAAGATTATCCAAAGTCGGTCATGGTCTAACTCTAATCGTAGACTTGACCAAGAAAAATTAATTTTTCAATTAGAAGAAATATTTTATAATAATCAATTTAAACTGACTAATATCTATTATATAAATATTAAAGTGTGTTTATATCTAAAAAAAATATCAAATGTTAGACTGGGTTAACTTATGGACTATGTTTTAGCATAAAAATGCAATAGGCACTACAAAAAAAGTCACTTTTAATGACTAAAATATTAGTCGCCAATTGTCTGTTTTTTGGTCGCCAATGACATTTTGCGACCAAAAAATTTGGTCGCTACGTTTTTCTCCAAAACCCTGTCGGGAAAGGTCTTTGAGGGTTTTGCTGACCAAAAAACCTTTAGTCGGCAAAAAAGCAAGTCGTTAGCTACCAAAATTTTAGTCGCCAATAGTCAATTATATTTTTTTAAAATTATATATTTACTGACCAATGTTTTGGTCGTCAATAATCAAGGAATCGTCGACCAACACCTTTAGTCCCCAAAAGCAACCAATCGCCGACCAACAACTTTGGTTGCCAAAAGCTTCAAAAATGAAAAAAAATAAATAAATAAAATAAAAATAAAAATTCGTTGTACAACAATTTGATCCGCTCTTGCAGAGACTTGAACCCGCCAACCTCCGACACCATAAACCTTATGCACAACACTCATCCCATTACACCTCTATAGCACCACATGATTATATATGTGACATATATTATTTATATAGTATATACATCCATATTAATATAAAAGTGTATATATAAACATAATTATTTTAATGAACATAATTTATGTAAAATAAACTATTTAGTAGCAAAATAAAAAAAAGATTATTTTTGGTGACTAAACATAGTTTTTAGTCGCCAATTCGATACTTTTGGCTACTAATTATTTTTTAGTCGCTAAAAAGCTTACTTTTGCTGACCAAAGTTAGATTTGGTCGCCGAAGATGCACTTTCAGTTACCAAAATTTTGGTTGCTAAAAATTTAACTCCTGCCTTAAGATTTTTGTTCTCCCGCACTAAAAATGATTACTTTTGGCGACTAAACTTATTTTTTTGTCGCCAATTGTAGATTTTTGGCTACTAAAATTTTTTTAAGCCTCATTTGGGAACAGGCTAATTTAGTAACTTTTTGGCCATTTAGCTAAAATATGAGCTAAAAAAAAAAGTATGTTTAGGATGACTTTTTGTCTTTTTACGAAAAGATGTGCAAAAAGTAGAGAAAAAAAAGAATCTTTGACTTTTTGGTATGGGTTGTTGGCTTTATGGTTTTTTTAGTGACTTTTTGACTTGTTGGCTAAAAAAGTCACTTGCTAAACGAAGCCTACCAAAAAGCTTTACTTTTGGCTACTAAAATTTTTTTAGTCGGTAAAACCCATACAATCAGCGACCAAACTTATTTTTAGTCACTAATTGTAGATTTTTGGTTGCTAAATTTTTTTAGTCGCCAAAAAGGTTTTACTTTAGGCTACTAAAAAAATTTTTAGTCACTAAAACCCATATAATCAGGGACCAAACTTAGTTTTAGTCGCCAATTGTAGATTTTTGGCTACTAAAATTGTTTAGTCGCCAAAAAGCTTTACTTTTGGCTACTAATGCTGTTTTGGTAGCTGAAAGCTATACTTTCAGTGACCAAATTTTTTTTAGTCGGGAAATTTGGTTGCCAAATGTGTTTTTTCTTATACTGAGGCCATAAAGATTTATCCCGAAAGTGAGTGTATAATTGTTGGCTACATATTTTGTAAAAGCCAAATCATAGTTTGACACATGGCAGAATAAGGGTATTATGGGAAGATAATTCGAGTCTTCGATCCTGATCGAACACGTGGCAATAAACATTGGTTCTCACGTGATCTGAGTAGCACTAGATCAGTAAAGAGATACAAGGTGACGTGGCTTCAACGGTTACTCATATTCAAATTCAAATCTGAGAGGAAGCTCAAGCGCAAGAGATGGCGTAGTGGGACTACTTCTAAAGCGGCATGATCGCGATCATGGAGGAGTAGTTCGGCGGTTTGAAGTGCGATTCGAAGGTCATCTTTGACAAGTATAAATAGCGAGGAAGCCCTCGGAAAAAGACCCCAAACTCGGATCATACAAACCGGTCTTTACTTCATATTTTCTTTTCGGTTTACATTTCTGTACTTTAAATACTGCACTTTAAATACTGTTCTTTAAATACTGCACTTTAAATACTCACCGCACTTGATTCATAGGAGTAGTTTCAAGTAGATTCAAGTAGTATTCTTTGTAAACCTCTTGAGGTGAGTTTGGACTATTGTAAGTGTTCATTTTAATGAAATACTTCGATTGTTCTTTATATTAACTGTTATTTCTCTTAAGTCAAGCCACCAGTAAAAGTCCTCTTCATTGAGGCTGAAAGAACTAAAACACAATCGTCTGATAATTGGTTGGCAATTATAATTTCTGTAAGGACTGATTGATCCTTGCTGGCACGCTCGCATTTACAAAAATACCCTTCGAAAAGCCAAAAAGCCAACATATATTTTTGGCACGCCTGGTGGGACTTGTTAAAATGGCTAGACGAAGACGACAAGGAGAAAATGAACGCTTGGAAGAAGGCGTAGAAGGAGAGGTAGAGATACCTAATCCAGAGGAGAATGTGGTAACACATCCAGTGGAGACTCATATGCTATCAGAACCTTTGGTCGAACAGACCAGTACTTCTGGACAAGAACCATATGTTCATAATATTGGACAAAACCAAGGAATTGGACCGTCCACCGTTCCATCTACTCAGCCAACAAATCCATGGGATGGCTTAGTAGATGCTATGGGACAACAATTAATGAACACAATGGAAAGGTGTGCAACATCCTTTTTGGATCGAATGAATAACCACCAACCAACAAATACAAGACATACAGAGGAAATTTTAAATATCCCTCAGCAAAGATTGGCTAGAGAAAAACAGCCTATGCAAGTTAATGGACAATCTAATGGTCAGACTAGTACTCAGAACTATGAAAGACCATCGCCTCGATCTTGTATGAACCCATTTCAAAGCATGTAGTAGGCCAAAATGCCTCGATTACTCAACAATGAAGCCACACAAGTTGGTGGATCTGGCCAAGTACAAGCTGGCATAAGAATGGTGGCAAATCCATGTTAAAGCCATACTTGGCACTAGGGGTATAATAATCCCTTATTGAATTTATACAGGGGTTGGAAGGTTTTCCCACAAATGGAAGGACACAATACTGTTCGGCACCTTTTGCAGGTCCTTTCGCAGGGCAGGCTCAAAGGGGTTACTCATACCCTCAACAGCAACCTGCACCACAGGGGCAACCAGTCTCAAATGTACCACCTTATGGACCAAGAGGTCCACAGCACAAGTTTGTCCACCAAACCTTGTGTTTGTCCCTCGATGAGTGGTTGACAAGCACAAAATATGGTCCCTATGGACCAAGTTGCTGATATTGTTAGGGAGATGTGTGGACCGATGGCTCGGGGGGTCCAGACTTCTGTATACAGAAAACCATACCCAGAATAGGTAGATAGGGTACATGAATACCCAAGAGGATTGAGAATACCAGTTTTACCCTATTCTATGGGCTGAAATCAATCAACAGAGAGCATATTGCGGATTCATTTGCTCAATGTGGTGAATTCACTAATCATGACTACATGAAACGAGATTATTTCCAAATTCTCTAAGCGGGGAGCATTTGTATGGTATATCAACCTTACACTGGCTCCATTCAAACTTGGCAACAAATGGAAGAGGCATTTCATGCCCAATTCTTCAATCGAGCGAGAGGTGTCCATGGCGAGACTTGGCAAGATTGAGTCAAAGGCCTGAAGAAAAGGCTACTCGGTTTATTGCAGTTAAAGGGCTCGAAATAAATGTAGAGTCATCCTTCGAGCGAATTTGTAAGATTGGCTCAAAAGCGGTTTAGAGTTCGAGCTTGAAAGAAGTTTGACTCAAGCAATTCAGGATTTGGTCGAATTAACCTATAAGGTGTCTCGATATGAAGCATTACTAGAGGAGGAACAAGATCGGAATAATGCTTCGTATAAGACATATTATAGAGATCCCAATTATGAGATCGATGCCGAGATTGTGGGCAAAGAACACATGTCTGTGAAGCATTAATTCATAAGGATACAACCATCGACCGGCGGTTTAAAAGAAAGACTTTCATAGAAAGTACTCTTTCGATTTGACAAAAGCAGATGACATTTTTGATCATTTGCTTGCAGCCAATTTCCTTAAGTTACCAAAAGGAGTAAAACTGTCATCCCCTGATGAACTTAAAGGAAAAGTATACTGTAAATGGCATAATTCTTGGTCTCACTCGACTAAAAACTGCATTGTTTTTTGAGGCGAGATCAAGAACAAATTCGGAAAGGAAGTTTGAAGTTCCAGCCAAAAGCAGAAAAAAGCCATGGGGATTAGCGATAACCCGTTTCCAGAAGTTGGAGAAAGCGGCTAATGTGGTTGTACCAAACTTTCAGAATCTATCTCTGCAGGAATTGGAAGAGGTCAATGTGCAAATGCATATTGCCAACCAGACAACTGCCAAGAAGGAGACTAAAAACCCACGGTTATTGGACAAGGTTTCTCACATCGGAAGAACACTCGATGAAGAAGCCTTTGGATGACGATTCCTTGGAAGCGGTATGTCTGAGAGGATGTGTCGGATGCGAGACTAAGCTACAAATGGTTGAAGGGCTTCCGATTGATGGGAAGCAATACTATAGGGATGTTGAGGCGTCCTAAATCAACCAATGCTTACAACAAAAGGCCATACCCGGCTAGTGATAGGCAGCGACCATTAGTGGTTGAGCCTGCAGTTGACAGAATACGTGCTAAAGGCAAGAGGCCCTTGTATGAGTCTAGGCCACCTAACTACTGAGAATGGAGAGCAAACATTCTGAAAGAAGATTGGAGAGGAGTTCAGGTTATGGGACTAAAGCCAGAGATTGGCCCCCTAGACCAACCTCACACAGAACAGAAAATGGCCACCTCCATCAAAGGCCAGAATCAGGCTCGAAACATGAGACCAGAACCAAGCACTTACCTCCACGGCCAGTTTCGAAGATGGCTTTGAAGGTAGAAAAAGGTGATTCAACATCTGAGTCAGTAAGCTCTTGGGTACCTGGAGTTCCAGACTGGTTTGTAATGCAAAACAAACCTAGGGAAGTGTCTGCCATGAGAGATGTTGGAATCCCAGGCAGGATGGTCAAGCCTCCTTTGGTGGCTCCGAACAACTGGGTATTGCTGAAACACCCAAAGACAAAGGAACCAAATATGGTTCGATTATTTCAGATCACAAAGGAGGAAGATTCAGTAGTACACCCAAGACCGGCAAGATCTGAAAAGAAAGTGGAGAGAGTTCTTCACGAGTCAAGACGAAGGAAAAACTTGAAGTCGGACCATACTCCAAAACCGACTCTACAAAGCAAAGTGGTTTGTAGCAGAGAACAGATTAGCCCGAGTTCATTACGAACTAAAGGCGAGAGAAGTCTAGTTTGGCGGGGTTGGAGAAGGCTCGATGGAAAGTGATAGCGAAAGCGGAAGAAGAGATTGGCATGAGCCAAAAGAAGGAAATGGCGAGAAGAAGAAATGTTGAAGCCTTCATGGTGAACAAACATTTCGATGAAGAACTAGTTGAGAAGGATCCTTGAAGGATCGATTATCAATGAAGTACGAGTGCGACATGGAGGATCTTCTTTGAAGACACCGAGCAAGGTAGCCAAGAGGGAAGAAGGTCTGACCCGACCATCGGTTTGGCTCATTTCCCCTATGTCGATCAATATGGTACACATCTTGCCTCATGAATTCGAGTGGAAATGAGGACCAGGGTGACCAAGACATGGATCCAATTCCTGTCTCTAGTGAAGAGTCACAAGTGAGTATGGTACAGGATGCTCCTGAAATGGCTACTCCAATGGAAACTGAGTGTGAAAGCGAGGAAGAGGTGAGCATCAACCTCTCATATCCTTTTGAATATCCCTCGAATTCCATGACCCAACATGTCAAGCCTTTGTACATCAAGGCTTTCTTCGATGGGATACAGCTGACCCGATTCCTAATAGACAATGGGGCAGCGGTAAACTTATTACCGAAATCTTCTTTGAAGAAACTAGGGAAAAAGAATCCCAGGTTGATCCCAACCAGCACAACCATCGCTGGCTTTGCTGGAGATAAACAGATGGCTCAAGGGATTCTGCCCATTAACTTGAGTGTGGGAACCAGGGACTGCATGACAGCATTCTTCGTAATCGACAGCAATGCTAAATATAATGCTTTACTTGGGAGAGATTGGATCCACACTAACAAATGTGTGCCTTCCTCTTTGCATCAGAAAATCATGATGCTCTGGGCAATGGAGAGACAGAGGAGATTGATGCAGATCCTCAACCCTTCATAGCTTTGTCTGAGACTTTGCGAGGCCAAGTTGTATATTGAGGAGTGACACCACTTCGATTATCTTGAGGAAAGGTGATGGCTCGGCCGAAGTGGTGATGAGGAAGTGACACACCTGAAGCACTTAGTCCAAGAAAGTGCTGATGAAGAGGTTGTCGTGAAAGATGACAATGATGCCTGGTTATAGGCAAAGAAGTGAAGAACGAGAAGCTAAGTCCTTGGCTCGATTAAATTCTCATCATTGGACGTAAAAGCAATAGTCGAGAAAGTACTAAAGAGAGAGAGGCCATGATAATTGGTACGTAAACAAGAGCGACAACGTCGGAAGTTTGACCCTTGGGAAATCTTGTGCATTGGACATTGAAACAAAAGTCCGGAGATACGAGGAAGAAAGACGCCTTGTGGACAAATTTTGTCTATGAGGAAGAGGCGAGATGTCGAATTAAAGAACCTAGGAGCGAGAACAAAGGCGAAAAGGTTGCTTGAAGGTTGAAGAAACCAAAGAAGAAGCTTCAATGAGTTCTCGGACACAAGACCCTTAGAAGAAGTGAATTTAGGGAAGGTTACGTGCGGTGACCCACCTATATAAGTACTTGCTTGAATGTTGCAGGCGAGAGACCCTTATTGGTTGTTCTAAAGAAATACAAAGATTGCTTTGCATGGTCTTATAATGAACTACCAGGATTGGATAGATCATTGGTGGAACATAGGCTCCCTATGAAGCCTAATTTCAAGCCATACAAGCAGAAACCAAGAAGGATGAGTCCAGAAGTAATTCAGAAGGTCAAGGAAGAAATTCTTAGACTACTCAAGGCAGACTTTATTAGGACAGACGGTATGTTGAATGGCTATCTAATATTGTGCCTGTAGTTAAGAAGAATGGCAAAATGAGGGTATGCATCGATTTCAGAAACTTAAATCTAGCAACTCCTAAAGATGAGTACCCTATGCCTATAGTGGATCTGCTGGTAGACAGTTCAGCAGGGCATCAAGTTTTATCAATGATGGATGGCCACTCTGGTTATAACCAAATATGCATTGCGAGAGGAAGATATCCACAAGACGACATTCGGATGTCACAGGAATATTGGCACCTTGAATGGGTTAAAATGCCATTTGGTGCGAAGAATCTTTGGGGCTACATATCGAGGGCTATGAACACTATCTTTCATGATCTCATTGGAGGTATCTAGAATGTTATATTGATGACATTGTGGTGAAATCGATCCATGGAGGAGCATTTGTTTCATTTAGAAGCGACTTTTCGAAAGAATGAGGAAGTTCAAGTTGAAACTTAATCCTCTTAAGTGTGCTTTTGGTGTATCATCTGGAAACTTATTGGGCTATGTAGTGCACAAGAAAGGAATACAGAGTGATCAGAATAAAACTAAAGCCATCATTGAAGCTAGGCCTCCATCAAGGAAGGAAGAATTACAAAGGTTCTGAGGCGGAGTTAACTTTCTTGAAGGTTCATTTCTAACAACTGCGGGGAAAACTAAAGTATTTTCTTCCTTGTTAAAATTTGAAAGATGAAGAGGAATTTGTGTGGACAGCAGAGCATCAAAGTGCTTTCGAAGGTATCAAAGCCTACTTGGCCAACCCTCCGATCTTGATGCCACCAAAGGGAACAAGCCTTTGAAGTTGTACATAGGCTGCGAGAAGATTCATTGGGAGCTTTCTTAGCCCAAGACAACGAAGAAGGCAAAAGCAAGCTATTTATTACCTTAGTAGGTTTTTAAATTCTTGTGAATGTAAATATTAATTGTTGAAAAGTTGTGTCTTGCTTTGCATTTTGCTGCAATGAAATTAAGATATTATCTTTTACCTACAACTGTCTTGGTAATTGCAACCACAAATTTGGTTAAATACATGTTATCTAGACCTATGTTGAGGGGAAGAATTGGCAAGTGGATACCAGCCTTATCAGAATTTCATCTAGAATATGTCCCTCAAAGGGCAGTAAAAGGGCAAGTTTTAGCCAATTTTCTGGCAGGTCATCAATCTCAAACAGAAAGCCAAGAGATAATGGAGCTTGGTATGGCTAATGTTGAGCCATGGCAGATGTGGTTTGATGGATCGAAAGCCAATGGCTTAATTGGAATTGGTGTTGTGATTAAATCTCCACAAGGGGTAGAAACCACACATGGTTTTAGAGTGGATGAAGCCACTTGTTCCAATAACCAGGCCGAATATGAAGCCTTAATAGTGGGACTAGAAATCCTCATTGGATTACAGGTACATGCAGTTGACATATTTGGGGACTCTCAATTGGTGGTTAACCAAGTGAAAGGGATTTTCAAGTGTCAAAGCATAAGCATCCTACCATATTATGTTGTTGCATTACATCTGCTTTCTCAGTTTCAAATAGCAAATGTAACCCATGTTCCAAGATTCTTGAACAATAGAGCTAATGATGTGGCTCAAAAAGCTTCAAACTTCAAGAGAAGGGATAATACCCAAAGGGACATAAGCCAAACAACATATCAGAGATTAATATAACCTTTGAATAAAAGGAATGTGATCTTGGAAGTCAATCATAATGTCTTACAAAAACAAGATTGGAAGCATCCAATAATGCGATTTGGTAGTCCATCTTGAAGGCCAAATGAAGGGTCAAATTGCAATCCATGCAATATATGGTATATGGTAATGCTCTCTATAAAAGGGGAGATGGCTTATTCTGGAATGTTTAGGCCCAAAAGAAGCATTATGACTATGGCTGAGGTTCATGAAGGCATTTGTGGTGCTCATCAACCTGGTGTGAAGATGAGATGGTTGCTTCGAAGGCATTCCTACTATTGGCCAACTATCCTTAAAGACTGCATAGAATATGCAAAGGGTTGCCAGGCATGTCAAAAGCATGGTACAATAAGGCATGTGCCCATAACTGACCTACATGCAGTAGTGAAACCTTGGCCATTTAGAGGATGGGCCATGGATATGATAGGAAAAATACACCCACCTTCTTCGAAGCATCATTGTTTCATTCTAGTGGCTACTGATTACTTCACTAAGTGGGTTGAAGCCAAGCCATATAAGGCTGTAGACCAAACAGAGGTCATTGGGTTCATTAAAGACTTGATCCATAGATTTGGCATCCCACAAACCATTACTGTAGATAATGGGACTGTGTTCGATGGGAGAATGGTGAAGTCCTTTGTGGCAGAATTTGGAATTAGCCTTGTTAATTCCACACCCTATTATGCACAAGCCAATGGTCAAGCTGAATCATCCAATAAATCCTTGAAAAAAGGTATACAAAAGGTTGTGGAGGATAATCCTAGGGATTGGCATAACCTTTTGTTGGATGTTTTGTGGGCTTCTGAGAACCTCCCAAGGTCAAGCACATGAGTTACTCCTTATGCCTTAGTATATGGGCATGATGCAGTTTTACCTGTGAAAATTAATGTTAAATCTTTGAGGGTAAGATGCCAAGATCAGTTAGATCCTGAGCAGTACCATCAAAGTATGTGCTTGGAATTAGAAGGCATAGATGAAGCCAGAATTTTGGCATTAAATAGCATTCTTTTCCAAAAGAAGAAAGCAGCTAAGAATTATAATAAGAAAGTCAAGCACATTGGTTTCGATGAAGGTGATTTGGTATGGAAAACAATACTCCCAATAGGAATTAAAAGCCACAAGTTTGGCAAATGGTCACCTAACTGGGAAGGACCATATCAAATTCATAGAGTTCTGCCTTTTGGAGCATACCATTTGAGAAATCTGAATGGGTATGTACATCCCAAAAAGATTAACGGATATTTGAAACCTTATTTTCCAACCATTTGGGAAACACAAGGAACAAAATAAACATTAAAATACAAAAACATAAGACTGCTCGAATGATAGACAAAATTTGTTCTTTTATAAAGAATTAAATACATTGTGCCACAGATTGGCCCAGAAATCATTACAATGTCTTAATTGTTTTTGTATAGTGGATTTCCTATTACTAAGTGATGGAAACAATTGAATAGCTGCAGCCATGTCTTCTTTTCGATCAGCCAGCCCTTGGTTGGTGATGTGCAATTTGGTATCAGTTCTAACCAAGGCTTGGTTTACTGCGGCCAGCTCCTCTTCAAGCTGAGCTTTCTTCTCCAGCAGTTGGACTCGAAAGTGAGAGGCAAAAGAGTGTTGTTCCTTAAGCGTTGATACCTCGGTATGCACTTGGGAAACAAAACTCTGGTCCCTAGCTAGTTTCTCATCCGCAGTCTTAGCAGCATGACAAATGTTGAGATAGAAATCAATAGTAGCTGCAGCCTGGGATAGATGACTTGAGACATTCATGCCAGACTGCTCGGCAATGTTACAGCATTGAAGGAACCCATTCCTGATGATAGGCCTTTGTAGAGCCTCGAAGGGGATCCTCGAAAAAGAAGTCAGCAGTTCCAGGCATACGTCCAGATCTATTGAAGGTGTAGAAGGCTTGCTGCTGGAGGAAGGAAGACTCTCGAAGATTTCCAGTAAGGAGTCAGCCAAAACTAATGGCTCAGCTTCAGCACTAAATGTTGGAGAGGTAGAAGGTATGTCGAAGAGACTAGCTAGTCTTCCTTCGAAGATGTCTACCTCATCCCTGGACATGAAGGGCATAGAGAGTGTTGTGGTGGAGGACACAGAGGACTGCATGGGGATGGGAGAAATGGATGGAGCATCTTTGGCAGCCTCTATGGTCTTAGCCACCAACGAATCAAGTGAAGAGAGGCTGGAAGTAGGCATAAGTAATGAACCATGAATTGGAGAACTACCAGCACCCTCTGTGGAAGAATCAACTGCCATTGGAAATGGAGTAGCAGTTAGAGTTTCTGTGAAGGACGGAGGAAGAGCAAGGCTCGAAGGAAAAGTGGACTGAGGTAGGTCAAGGGCCAAAAAAGAGAGATATGGCTCTAAGCTAAGGAAAAGAGACGCAGGGATGCTTTGACTCAAAGAAGGGATATCGAATATAGGCTTGGAGAGTGGGAGCATGATTTGGATGGTTTTCACATGTTGCATCTGGTCAACTTCAATTGAAATCAAAGGAGGCCTCGCTGGGAAGATGAATGCAGTAGCTGTTGCTGCAAGAGGAAGAAATACAAAGGACTGTCAAAATTCAGTATTAAAAGTTGACAAAGGAAAAACAACGGAAGTGTGGAAGAAATTACCTATTCTAGAAGCACTGGCATTGATGGGAGAGCTGTGAAGAGAGTAATGTTCGGCAGTCTGTTGCCTTCTTACTATTTCTCTTTGTAGCACATCGGCAGCAGCGGCTTCCTCTCTTAAAATTTGTTGCTGTCGTCTCTTCTCAGCTCTTTCGAAGACAATTATGGCCTTGGAATGTTCTTGATCTACGGCCTTGGCAGCTGCTTCATGAGGGGGATCTTCAACCAAGACAGTAGTTGAAACAATCACCTTCCTTCTCTTTTCTATTGCTTGGGCGAGTGTCTCGGAATCAGAGTCCTCAGTAAAGTCAAAAGGAGAGACAGTAATCTTTCTTCTCCTCTTTCATTGAATTGGCCTTGTTTGTTCCTCAGATTTTTTCTCAACTTCCTCAAACTGAGATTCGGAAATAAATTCCTTCTCTACCTCCCTAATGGTTGTCTCCTCTTGAAACAAGTCAGTCACTTTTTTCCTTTTTGTCAAGAGTGACTCGTGTTCTGGGTTTGTTCCTCTTTCTGGTTGTCTCCTTCTGGCATCTCAGTTGTTTTCTTTTCAGAATCAAGCAGTCTTCTCTTCTTTTGCTGCTGATCACCTTCACAAAAAATATAGAAACAAAATAAGAATAACACAATCAGCATTGTATAGGAAGTCGAAGGAGAGAAAACAAAGGCATATACCTTTCTTTGAAGCAGCCCGAGTGGCTTTCGAAGGAGTTGAGGTAGCAGGAATGGACTGAGTTGTAGGAGGCACAGTGGAGGAAAGGACAGTTTCAGCTCCTTTGGGCTTGGACACATCTAATACCTCCTGTAGGTTTTGAGGTGAAATGGCTAAATAGAGTTCCATATTACTTTCCCACCAGTTTTGGTATCTCTTCAATGCAGTACCTTCAGGAATGAAATGAGTGTACTCAAAACTAGCCAAGTCATCTATGAATTTGAAGGTTGCCTCATCCAGCCTTGATTTCCTAACCTTCAGATCTCTCCTGGTAAGGCTCAGATTGGTGTTGCTGCAGAGAGGTATTGGGACCCCTTGTGTGAAACCAAATTGTCTAGCAAATTGAGCAGGACAATAAGGTTCAGCTATACATTTATAAGCTCTGGGGTTCGTAGTCCCAATAAACAACTCCCTAGGAAGCAAAAGGGAGGCCCATATATCTTTGTGAATAGGCGAAGCACAGAGCCTATCACTTAAGAAGTGACTCAACCAAGTTGGACCTATGTTGGTCTCGAAGGGACGGAAGCGGTGACTAGGAAGGACGGCTGGTAGTTGATGGAAGAAAGAGAAATAAAAGGCAAAAGTAGAAGGATAGAGGAAAGCATTGGCTGGTCTTATGCCATGGGTAAGAGAGTGTAACCCAAAAAATTTAAGGCATTTGGATTGTAATTCAGTAAAATAAGCGAAAAGCCAAAGCTGAAGGATCCAGAATAGCCCCCCTTGATTAGCATCTAAGGACTTCTCACAAAAGAGGGAACAAACTCTGTATACATGACCTAGAATATATGGAGCTAAGGCTACCCTTTTTTGCAAAACAAAGGCTTTGGCAAGAGGAGCAAATTCAGGCATAATTCTTTGAGAGGAGGTGTAGAAGAGGAATTTGCAAAGCCAGTATAACAAGAAGGAAAAGAATTCCCTATCAGTTACTGGGCCCTCTTTTTTATTTTCAGCTTTAACAAAATCGCTGTAAGATAAGTTAAGAGAGGGGAGGGAGAAAGAGACTGTTAAGTCAGGGAAATCTGGTGTAATAAGGGTACCAATAGGGGATACTCCTAGTAGATGGCAAATGTCAAGAACAGTAGGAGCCATCATCCCACATCTAAATTGAAAGAAATTGAAGATAGGGTTCCAAAAACATAAAGCAGCAGGGACTAAGAAAGGGTCCTCCGAGATAGTTACCCTAGATAGTCGGAGAGCATCGAGAAGGCAGAGCTCTTGAAGGTCCAGTGTCCTCGCAGGGATGACCCGATCATACCACTCTTGCCATTCCGGTCTCATTGTGGGCCAACATCGGTGGGGGCGATTGATTCTCCAGTTCCTCCAATCGAGACCACCTTCATAAAGGAGACATTGGTTTTCCAGACGAGGATATAGAGCTGGGAGCTCAATAGGGATCTCCTTGAAGATTGGCCCAAGCACGTAGTCTTGTCGCTCATGACGACGAGGGACAAAGATACGCCCGTCAATGGCGCTTTTCCCCCCAGCCTTGTACTTCTCACACTCCACGTCAATGAGCCTTTTCAAGGCTACGGATGAGCTCACACGTTCTATGATTGGCACTTCTGGTGAAGAAGAAGCCATTGATGGTACGATTTTCGAAAAGGGAATGAGGAAGTAAAAAGAAATAAAAGATATGAGGGTTTGAGCGTTAAAAGAGCAAGTGATTTCAGAAACACGAAGCAAGAGGGTTTTAAAGAAAAGCTTTTTGTGTCTGGAAATATATTGCATAAGTCGTTAAGTACTAAAAGTACGAATACGAGGAGTCTCTTCTAATATTGATAGTTTTGGAGGGAAAAGCACATTCCGGATGTTGACGCCAGCTTCGAAGCAAGATATTTGGCTTCGAAATGAGATTTTGGCGCCAAAAAATCAAATAACAACGGCTTCGAAATACAGAAGCCGGCTTCGAAGCGTACTACATACTTAAAAATGCTAGAATGCTCGAATATTGGTCCACTTCAAAGGGTTTAAAGACCTGTTTGAGGGTTATTAATCAAAGTAACGACCTTCGGAGCAAATCCTCGGATCCTTTAAGGATGAGGAGCACTGTTCGAAGCATTAAAACCAATCGTTGGTTTTTATATATATAAGAAATAATTTCTTTTTGAACCCAAACAGTATGGATTACTCTTCGAAGCAAAATGGTCAATTTGAAATTGATTGGCTATATTAAACCATGACCATATATTGGTTATAGTTAGTTTTGAGGGGTAACATTGTTAAAATTCAAAGCATTAATTCTAGATGATATCAGCCAGAATTGTCAACTTTACTCCATAAATTGGAAAAAGACATGTTGGTTCTTTTAGCGTTTCATTAAACAATTGAGTCCAGATTCGAAGGATGAGATTGTTCAATTCGAAGCTATGAGTTGGCTTTTAAAGACAAAAGGAAACAGAGTCAAACAATGTCAGATATAGAAGGACTTTGTTTGTATTGAAGCCAAGATAATTACATTAAGTAACCCTATTTGGGTACAAATTCAAGCTCATAAAAATAAGGAATAGAATAAATAACAAGATCATGAAACTTTGTCCAACAATGATCAATGAATGTTTGTTCTTTCTTTATTATATCTTCTATCTCCTCTAATGTTGGCTGCATAAGTTGGTGTGCTCTCACTTCATAGTAGAGCTCCTCAGCCTTTATTTCGAAAGCCTCTTCCCTCAATTTTTGTTCCAACTCATCTATAACCAAATCATCCCAATACGCAGAATCTTTATTTTTGAAGTCATCGAAATCTTCGATGAAGTTCTCTGCTTCGTACTGGGCATGAATTCGGAGAGACGAAAGTTGATCCAAAGATTGAATGGTGACCTTGGAATTCCGATGCCAGTGGAGGAATACCGAAAGTTGGTCCAGGAACAAGTGAAGTTCTGCTTGGGCAATGAGATTAAGGACATGGCCCCTAGTCAGAATATCACAGGCCCATCGAAAGTTCTTGAGAGGGATGTCATCCTCAAGAACATTGAAGGGCAAGTGAGAGAAAGCCGCAAGCAGAAGTTGAGCTTGTTTTCGCTCAGCTGGAGTTGGGGATGATGGAGGTTTGTAAGGTGGAAAGATTCTGTCCATGGGAAGGGCAAGCCTTAGTTTCTCTGTCCAGGGAAGAGTGGGAGGAGGAGAAGGAGTAGATGGTTCTGCTTCAGAAGATGGAGAAGAAAAAGTGGATGCTTCTGTTATGGGAGATGGCACGGGAGCGGAAGGAACAAAGGCATTAATGTAGTCAAGCCAGTCAGAAGAGCAAATCTTCGCCTTCTTGGCTAAAAGTGAAGGGCTGTACCCTTGTGATTCTTCCAGACGCCGGGCAGTGTGCATTATCTTTGTGGGCATAGAGGATGTGTACCAGGCCACAAGTAGATTCTCCTCCAAACTACGTCGAAGATCAATGGGCACATAAGGATAGACCACCGAGCTTCGAGCGTAAGAAGGAAAATCTAAAGGGTCAGTGAACTCAACAAAATGGTGATTGATTCATTCCCTCAAGTCCCAGGGCTCAGGTGCTGACTAGTTTGTCCATCCGGAAACCCCAGAAGATGATGAAGTTGTAGCTTCATCCCAAGTAGATGTTTGTGAAGAAGAACTTCCCAAGTCCATATTTGCAAATTGTTGAAGCAAAGGCTTGAGAATAGTTCGTTCAAAGTACAAGGGGAGTTTAGAGGGAGAACTTCTTGTATCTGTAAATTTGTAAGCCGAAGGATTAAGGGCAATGTGTTCGTAGTCCAAAGGTTGATAATTTGCAAAAGCCTCCATGACCTGAATATAGAAGGGCGGGTAAAGGTGGCTAATGAATGCGTGGAGATTCTTTCGAGGGAAAACAGCATTACTCAATGGCTCTTCATATGCTTGATCAATAGAGTGAGAAGTTGATTGAGCCATAGTCCGTTCGAATGCTAAAGGTATTGGAATGTTCAACAAGTTGAGAGTTAATGCAAATGATCACCAAATAGGTGACGGTTGTGTTTCCTGAAGATGGATTCCATGCACGTTCCAAAAGCGCAGGAAAAGCTTTTGATCCACTAATATCTCCAAGTATTGGGTATATTAGTGCGGGGGGTAATGTTGGCTACATATTTTGTAAAAGCCAAATCATAGTTTGACACGTGGCAGAATAAGGGTATTATGGGAAGATAATTCGAGTCTTCGATCCTGATCGAACACGTGGCAATGAACATTGGTTCTCACGTGATCTGAGTAGCACTAGATCAGTAAAGAGATACAAGGTGACGTGGCTTCAACGGTTACTCATATTCAAATTCAAATACAAGAGGGAAGCTCAACTGCAAGAGATGGCGTAGTGGGACTACTTCTAAGGCAGCATGATCAACGATCATGGAGGAGTAGTTCGACGGTTTGAAGTGCAGTTCGAAGGTCATCTTTGACAAGTATAAATAGCAGGGAAGCTCTCAGAAAAGTCCCCCAGACTCAGATCATACAAACCAGTCTTTACTTCATATTTTTCTTTTCCAGTTTTATATTTCCTGTACTTTAAATACCTGCACTTTAAATACCTGTTCTTTAAATACCTGCACTTTAAATACCCGTACTGCACTTCGATTCATAGGAGTAGTTTCAAGTATATTCAAGTAGACTGCTGCTGTAAACCTCTTCGAGGCTGAGTTTGGACTATTGTAAGTGTTCATTTTAATGAAATACTTCGATTGTTCTTCATATTAACTGTTATTTCTCTTAATTTCTCCTAAGTCAAGCCACCAGTAAAAGTCCTCTTCATTGAGGCTGAAAGAACTAAAACACAATCGTCTGATAATTGGTTGGCAATTATAATTTCTGTAAGGACTGATTGATCCTTGCTGGCACGCTCGCATTTACAAAAATACCCTTCGAAAAGCCAAAAAGCCAACAATAATATAGGTTTAAAGTTAGTGAGTTGTGGGCCGCACTTACAATAGATGTAAACTATTTTTTTATTTTTGAATAATTTGTTTTGTAGATTTTATGAATTTGTTTGTTTTACCATGAAACTTATTCAAGTGAAGTTTTATGGAAATTTTTAAAAATATTTGTAATTATTAATTTGAAGGTTATACTTAAAAAATTTGAACTTTTTCATTTTGTGAATAAGATTATGACATGTGTACTTGAAATTTTTGAGCATTTGATAAATTATGATTTACAACTAAAAAAATAATTTAAAATTATACATGATTCAAATTTTCTTTGGACTTTCTGTTTAAATTTAAATTAAATATAGCTTAGACATAACTAAAAAAATTAACATTTAACCAAAAAGATATAGCTAAATTATTCTTTGACATTTTATATACATTTTTTTTTTGAATTTGAAAATTAGATATGGTTAGATGAGTCAATAATCTTAAATATATTTATTTTTTGGTTTCAAATATTAAAAAAAATGAATAATATTTTGGAAAAATATATTTTTATAATTTTAAATTATATAATAATAAAATTAAATTTAGAATTTCTTTTTAAGGATTTTCAAATATCAAATTAGATGTGGCTTGGATATGGTTAAATTTATTTATGACTTTCTATATATTTTTAAAATTTAAAATTATAGATACAATTAAATCTGTCAATAGTTTTATGTCACTTGTATTTCTTAACTTTTAAAATTAAAAATTTTATATTAATGCTTTGAAATTCCTAGAGCCTCTTGGATCAAAAGTTTCTTTTTCTCGGAAACACACTAATTTTATGTCACTTGTATACTCTACACCTAAGAAACACATTGATTGATAAATTAAATAGTTACTGAATAGAATTGAAATTGAAAATTATGAAAAATATAATTATTGATTTTTAAGGACTACATAAAATCAATAAATGATACAAATTTTTTTTTTAATTTATAAACTATTTGATAGACCTATAATCAATCACAAATTCTAATTTTTTAATAATATATGGAACATTGACGTATTACATGTCTTAGAAATAAAAAACATGCAAAAAATCTCACACCTAATCTTAGCACCGAGACCAACAACTATTTATTATCTACCTCAGAATTTGAAGGAGACATCTATGGTTATCTTCACATATGGGCTTGGTCTACTATTGTTCTGTTGCTAACAGAGGTCGGACGGACACAGAGATTAAGTTTGAATGAAAGGCAAAAATAAAAAAATAAAAAATTTAAACACTGAATGAAATTTTAATAATCACCATTTGTGTGTGTGTGTGTGTGTGAGAGAGAGAGAGAGAGAGAGAGAGAGAGAGAGAATGAAATTTTAATAATCACCATTTGTGTGTGTGTGTGTGTGTGTGTGTGTGAGAGAGAGAGAGAGAGAGAGAGAGAGAGAGAGAGAGAGAATATTTATTATTGTAGAGATGAAGCAATTGAGAAGATTTTTTGTGAAAGCAGTGAAATATAAATTTTTTTTAAAAAAAAATAATTAGGAAGGGATTTAGTAATTCCTACTAAAAGAAAGATTAACATGTAAAATATAGTATATTTTTATTATGGAAAGCAATTCCTTAAATTATGTGTATTTTGTTAGGTATAAAATTTTGAAATTTAAATCCCTAAGTCATAGGTGAATTCAATAAATTCTTTGTTGACTATAATTTAAAATTTTGAACTTTAACTTGCAATTTTTAGTAGCCAATGACATTTTTCTCTTTTAAAAAATAACAAAAAATAAAAATAATTGGATTTGAGTTTTGAAGCTTTTAGAGCTCTCAAAGTTAAAAACTTTATTTTCCTTATATAATATATAGATTAGTGGTAAACCCATCCTATTCACGAGATTGATTTAATAATGTGTAAATTTCTTAATAATGCATTAAGTTCTAAAGTAAATCATAAAATTATAATCATAATGCATATAGATCATCTTCTTAAATTTCATAATTAAAAGACAATAATACTTCAAAACAAATATTCACAAAATGTTATAATCATCCAACTTATATATTTTTCTTAAAATAATAAACTTATTTTCTAATTAATGAAATTAACAATAAATAAGATGTTTTTCATTGAACCTAATGTTTAAAACATATATATTCTTTAAAAAAATAAAAAATAAAAAAAAATAAAAAATAAAAAACTGAATATCATAAATCAAATATATCTATATTTGATAAATTAAAACTCAATAAATATCGCTCATTATGTCCAAATGCCCCAAAAAGTGCATGTTAAAAATAAAAAATAAAAAGAAGAAAAAAAAAAAGTTACAAAAAAAAAGAAAAAAAGAGAAGATATATCACCTTATGAGGAGTGTTGATTTAATTGTTCTTATTTTTGTGTTGTTGCTTCACTTCATTCTCTTCACATCTATTGTTTTCCAATTCTTGCAAACTAATAAAATTTGAATTGAATTATCAATGAATAGATTTACATGTGTGTGCACAGCTTTATACAAGATGGTTAGAGTTTGTTATAACAAACTCTAACTTCCTCTAACAACTTTAACTTCCTCACTGTTACTTACAACTACCTTTCAGGTATATCCGTTGAAATCACTACAACTGTAGCTGTACTTATTGACTAACTGTCTTCATTCGGTTTTGGCTTGAGCTGCTCCAAAGTTGATGGCTTAATGGAACACATGTTCTTCACTGAAGTAGTGAGCTTATCATCTCCCTGCAAACTGATGGGACGAGGGAGGACCAGCAGTTTGTCCTTAAGATAATGAAACCTAGAAGAAGTTAAGGGTTTTGGTAAAAATGTCAGCTATTTGGTCAGAAGTGGGAATATAAGAGAGAGCTATTTTTTTAGAGGCAACACGTTCCCGAATAAAGTGACAATCGACTTCGATGTGTTTAGAGCGAGAATGGAACACAGGGTTGGAAGCCAGAGCCATTGCTGAAAGGTTGTCACGCCAGAGAACTAGAGAAGAGGTGTAGGAAATAGACAAGTTTTGAGAAGCTGTTGTAACCAAACTAGTGAAGCTATTGTGTTAGCCATGGACCTGTACTCAGCCTCAGTGGATGATCTGGAGACTGTGGGTTGCTTCTTTGCAGACTAAGAGATTAAATTGGGACCCAAGAATACACAGAAACCAGAGGTAGATCTTCTATTAGAGGAATCACCGGTCCAATTTGAATTAGAAAATGCATGAAGTGTAAAGGGACCAGGATTGAAACTGAGACCATGATGAAGCGTGCCCTTAACATATCTGAGGAGCCTTTTAACCATGGCAAAGTGAGCAAGAGTAGGAGCTTGCATATGTTGACAAGCTTGGTTAACTGCCAAAGCTAAATCAGGCCAAGTAATGGTCAAATATTGGAGAGCCCCCACCAAACTTCGATAAAAAGAAGGGTTAGAATATGGCAGATGATCTGAAGGAGAGATAGATGAGTGAATAGCCAAAGGTGTAGAACAAGGCTTACACTCAGTCATACCAACTCTGTGAAGTAAAATCAGTAGCATACTTCTGTGGAAGCTCTTATGAGCAAGGTCCAACAATGGTAATTTCTTATCTTTCATCATCAAATTCTCAATCTATACCATCAAATCTTAGTCTTCCTATTTCAAATTTCAATTCCTTGATTACTGTCAAACTTGATTCTACAAATTTCTTGATATGGAAAAGTCAACTTCAAAATGTCCTTCGAGCCACAAATTTCCTTGATTTTGTCACTGGTTTGGTACCTTGTCTAGTCTCTGAGATTCTTGATTCATTTGGAAACACTGTGCCAAATCTAGAATTTCTTCAATGGAAAACTATAGATGCACATCTTCTGAGTTGCATTACTGCAACACTCTCTCTTTTTGTGTTTTCTTCAGTAATTCATCATCAACATTGTTTTTAGGTATGGAGTGCTTTAGAGAAGAAATATACTTCACTTTCTCCCTCTCATATTCATCAGTTGAAATATCAGTTACAATCAATTACAAAAAGAGGTTCATCAATAGAGGAATATCTGACTCAAATCAAAGAGATCTCCAATCAACTTCGTCTTGCTTCTTCAATGGTTGATGATGAGGATCTAGTACTCCTCACTCTGAATGGATTACCTGAAGAGTATGATGCTCTCAAAACTGCTATACGAGCTCGTGTAGAATCAATTTCCATGGAAGATTTGTGTTCTCTTCTCACTACAAGAAAAAACACTTTTGGCGACCACCTATTTTTTTTGGTCGCAAATAGTCCACTTTCTGCGACTAAAATTTAACTTTTGGCGACCACAATTTTTTGGTCGCGGAAATCACCTTTTGGCGACCAAAAAAAAAAAGTTGGTCGCGGAAAGTATGCTATTGGCGACCAAAGGCTTTTTTTGGTCGCGAAAGATCACCTTTTGGCAACCAAAAAAAAGGTTGGTCACAGAAAGTATACCCTTTGGCGATCAAAAAAAAAAGTTGGTCGCGAAAAGTATACTATTGGCGACCAAAGGCTTTTTTTGGTCGCGAAAAATCACCTTTTGGCGACCAAAAAAAAAAGTTGGTCACGGAAAGTATACTATTGGCGACCAAAGGCTTTTTTGGTCGCAGAAGATTACCTTTTGGCGACCAAAAAAAAAAAGTTGGTCGCGGAAAGTATACTATTGGCGACCAAAGGCCTTTTTTGGTCACGGAAGATTACCCTTTGGCGACCAAAAAAAAAAGTTGGTCGTGGAAAGTTTTGGCGGGTTAAATTTAAAAAAAAATGATACTATTGTAATTACATACTATTTTTTTTTGTTTAGGCATTAAAAGTTTTATAAAATAATATATAACCCAATTTTTATGGGTTATATCTATGTTTTGCCAAATATGAATAAGAAGTATGTTAGTGGCAGCGTGGATTGGGTGCATGGTGACTCGTTGGTCACGGGTTCGAGTCCCAGGTAGCACAAAAGAATTAATTTTTTTAGATCAAGGCGCTGACTTTTGGTGACCAACTTATCTTTGGTCGCTAAAAGTTTACTTTTGGCTAATATGAATTGGACTTTCCGCGACCAAAAAAGTTGGTCGCGAATGGTTACTTTTAGCGACCAAAGGCTTTTTTGGTCGCAGAAAACTATCTGTGACGAGGCTTTGGCGACCAACTCACGACCAACATATTTTGGTTGCGAAAAGGTTTTAGCGACCAAATATGGTACTTTTCGCGACCAAAATGTTGATCACGGAAAGTGTTTTTTCTTATAGTGTCTCTGTTCAGAGGCAATACATATATAAAATGAATCTCTAGTTGCTTATTTCACAACTAAGAGTTCTGAAGGTTCACCATCCTATTCTCAGTATTCTAGAGCTCATTCATCTGGCAATTCAAGTTACCGAGGCCGCAATTCTTTTAGAGGTTCAAGAGGTGGACAATAAAGAGAAGGTAGATCCAATCGCTTTAAAAGAGGCAGATTTTGAGGACACACCAATAATTACAATTCTAACTCTGGTTCTGGATGTCAAATTTGTGGAGGTTTCACTCATACGGCATTTGATTGTTGGTACCGCATGTATCCAACCTATCAGCCATCTCATTCTTTATCAACTTCTTCAGGTTCACAGTTGAAGGCTTATTCTACTACAACCAATCTGAACTCATCTAACCAAATTTCTTTTCCTGCTGAGTCATCTTCTACACCTTGGTACGTTGATTCCGCAGCAACAAGTCATATCACCAATGATCTTAGTAATCTTCATCTCTATCATCCATATCAAGGACCAGATCAAGTGACTGTAGGAAATGGTCAGAGTGTTCCTATTCAGCATGTTGGTAAGGGATTATTACCTACTCCAAAATATTCTTTCCAGCTCTGATACCATGATAAAATTTGATTGAATTCTCAATGAATAGATTTACATGTGTGTGCACAGCTTTATACAAGATGGTTAGAGTTTGTTATAACAAACTCTAACTTCCTCTAACTACTCTAACTTCCTCACTCTTACTTATAACTACCTTTCTGGTATATCTGTTGAAATCACTACAACTGTAGCTGCACTTCTTGACTAACTGTCTTCATTCGGTTTTGGCTTGAGCTGCTCCAAACTCTAACTTCCTCTAACTACTCTAACTTCATCACTCTTACTTATAACTACCTTTCTGGTATATCTGTTGAAATCACTACAACTGTAGCTACACTTCTTGACTAATTGTCTTCATTTGGTTTTGGCTTGAGCTGCTCCAAAGTTGATGGCTTAATGGAACACATGTTCTTACTGAAGTAGTGAGCTTATCATAAACAAGTCATATAATTTTCAATTTTCTCCCTCAATGCTCTCATGTCTGGAAACTCTTTTTAAATTTTTTTATGAATATATTGTATAGGTCATGAGGTTGGAAATGTGTAAACTATAGCATAAACTAATATTATAATGTGAAGCTGGAAACTTTTTTTTCTAAGCTTATAATTTTTATATAACATATGTTCTTGTACGGTTAAATTTGAAGTCATTTGCTCTTACTCAAGTTCAATCCATAGAGAATGGACTTCACGCTTCTTCTCCATTAAGTATTCATTAAGTCCGAGGCATCTTTGATTTCATGCTTTTGAAAATTGTTCCCTTTACTTTATTCCAACTCGATAGTACAAGGTATAATATTGTTTCCATCAAAAAAAATTTCACTTATTTTTTTTTTCCCTAATTTTTGCATTGCCCAACATATTTTGATTTTCCAATCAACAATATTTTCTACCGGTTTTCTACCGGTATAGTTTGAAATTCATTTATGGCATTTTACATGGCCAAACAATGGCCACGATGCAAATTTAGAGGAGGCCGCATATTTATTTGCATAATAAATTTAACACATTTGACATACAATTACATAAACAATAAGATAAGCAAGCTCGATAGTACTTGAAATACAAAAGATAAAGAGTAAAAGATCTCAATAAGTATCATTGTGTACTGTAGATATATATAAAAAAAAATTAAAATAAAATCTACTATACAACATCCATCTATTGAGGAACTAATGTAACTTTTTGTAAAGAAAATTATAACACAATAATTTTAAAATAAGAAAAAGATAATGTAATCAAATTATTGTTGTACATGGGGAAAAAAAAAACACAAAGGAAAAAAGGATTCTATTTTGATTTATTGTTAAATTTATTTTTAGAATTTATTAAATTACAAAATAAACACAAAGCGTTGTTTTTTGTGGACATGTATTGGATTTTACATAACAAACATCTGATTGAATGAATTGTGAGTAATGGATATGCATGAGTAAATTGTATGAATAAGACTTGTGGGTGTTTTTTTTTTTTTTAAATAACGTGATAGACATTGGATATTTATAATATATATATATGTTTTTAATTTATTTAAGTTATAGATATTTGAGATTTTTTTAAAATAATATGATAGACATCGGATATTTGTAATTTATATATAAATATATATTTTGTGGGTTTATATTTTTATTATTAATTTAATTAAGTCGTTATGTGATATTTAAGTTACAGATAATTGTGAATTTTTTTAAAAAAAATAACGTGATAGACATTGGATAGATATTTGTAGGTTTATTTTGTTTATTAATTTATTTAATTGACAATAAGATTTATTTTAATTTATTTAAGTTATGTGATAGACATAATTTTCTTGAATTTTAGGTGAACTGCTTTTGATATGAAAATGAGAGGATTTATAAAGGTGGAAGAAGATATCAACACTATTATATGAGAAGAAACAAATCAAATTTGATTAAATAAAAAAACAAATGCAAACCACAAATGAAAAAGCAAGTAAGCCCAAACCATGCAAAATGTGGTAATAGAGAAGATGAAAAGATGTATAGATGAATTAAAAAATATTGAAAAAAAATAAATATATACACTCAAAAGTAATAAACATTGGAAAAATGCATGTAAAGTAAGAAATAATATTAGGAGTATAAAATGGAGAAGATGAAAAAATGTGCAGATGAACTGAAAATTTAAGAAAAAGAAAACAAATGGAATCTGATTAAGATGTGTAGATGCATTGAAAAATATTGAAAAAAAGAAATATGTACACACAAATAATAAACATTTAAAAAATACATATAAAATAAGAAATAACATAAGGAGCATAAAAATGGAGAAGATGAAAAGATGTGTAGATGAATTGAAAAATATTGAAAAAAAGAAATATATATATACACAAAGATATTGTAATGATTTTCGCAGATCATCAAACTTAGAAAATGTAACAACGGAGAAGATAATATGATTTTCATAGTTCATCAAACTTGCAAAATGTAATAACGAAGAAAATGAGTTATTCTAAAAAAGATAGGTAGATGAAAGAGAACGATTGAATTTGACTGAAATATAGAATAAAATGAATACAGAGACATGTGTGTAGGAGTTGTAGGCGATGGATATAGATGAATATAGATGTGGGAGTTGCCGATGATGTATATAGATGAATATGAATATAAATCAATATTTTATTATTTTATTTTATATTTTATTATAGGAAGAGGGAGTGAAAATGAATGAGGAAGGTAAGTGAATGGAGTGTTGCCTATTTTTTGTTTTTCTAAAATTATGAGAATTTAGGAATAGGTTGCTAGAGCCTTTTGAGAAAACACTATATTATTTGGTCATATATATAGTATAGATATATATATATATATATATGATAACTATATTTATTCATTAAAATATATTTATCATTATTTTTATTTTATTAGTTTAATGAATGCATCATTCATAACAATTACCCAATGTAATAGTGACAGTTTCATGTGATAATTAAAATTCAGTAAGAAAATATGATCATTATAATCTTATTGTTAGGCATTTGAATATCATGTTTTTGATATTATTAATGTGTTACTATATGCTATAAAGCTATGAAGACAATGAATGAATAATATATCATATGATATTTAAAATGAATAAATGGTATATTTTATTATATTTGAAATTATTTGTTATAGCAATTAAATTTGAATGACATTGATGTAACATTCTCACACCACCATTGAAATTTTTTTAATGCACTAAAAATATGATTTTTATTTTTTTATTTTTATTGCTAGAATTATTGCGTCCACTTCACTTTTTCCTAAGTTTTTCATGCCGACTTATTCCTCTCACTAGGACCTTTTTACAGCCTCTTGCTTTTTTAACCTCATAACAGCGCTTCCCAATTGAGTGCTTCGTTATTTGTTCAACACTTGCCATATTCGGACAAAAAGAAAAGAGATTCCGGTAAGTTCTTTTTTAACATCTGAAGTTACAAAAAGAATTCCTTTTTCCTCTTAAACAATAAGAAAATGCCAATTTACAAGAATGAATTTTCCCTATTGCAAAGTTATTATTATCTTTTATTTCATTTCTTACTTGGTGTTTATGGTTCTTTGATTGTATATTTAATTTATTGTTGTTGCCTCTATTTGCAAGTCAAAAATAAATAAATAAAAATTAGGAAAGATTCATAAAATTCATCGCCTCTATACCAAAACAACAAGGGCAATCGTCATACATTCGACATGGTGCATTTTTCAATCCCAATACAAGAGCCTAATTTCATTGGTTGGCTTTAAAAAATTAATAATAATAATTAGGTTAAACGTTGTGTCATTTGTTGAATGAAACTGACATATACTCCACAAAAGGGGTGTACCACTATTAAATTTCAGCATCAACATAGACGGGTGATTATTCAGTATTTTCGAAGTATGAAAACGTGGTGTTCTATAAGGTTTTAATTGGTAGAGAGGGATAGAAACTCGCGATTTATGTTGAGAATGAGAAAACAATATAAAAATTAAGTAATTAATGATTGATTTAAAATATTGCCATGTAGTATTCGGAAACTATTAAATAATTTCCCAACATGGATTTGAAAGAAAAGTGGTGTTTGCTTCCCCGACGTCCGATGCAACCCCCACCACCAATTAATAAAAAATAATTAATTTATGAAAAGCTATAATATAATTAGCTTTAACGGGTGGTTTACATTTCATTAGTGAAGGGTTTAGTGGATTCCCATTCAAGGTGATGCTAATGAGTAGTTATGACTGCAAGTGGTGGTGTGACTACACACATGTAAAGGCAAATGGAACAAAAGTAAGAACCAATTTGTTTAATAGGTCTTTGATGAAGATTATTATAATAGAGAGCTAGTAATTATTGAACAAACCATGGCCCATCGTATTGTGACTTTAGCATTGGAATGTTGTAACAAGTTGCTAATTATTATTTAATTAAGATTTATTAGCACCGGCACGTGAATCCATGTGAAGAGGGGCCTCTATGTTGTTACACCTTTGGGATACTTTGAGTGTTTGTAGAACATATATATATATATATATTTATTTATTTATTTACTTTTGATTAGCTTTAACATCTTTGATGTTATTAGGAAATCAGACGATGAAAACCCTTACTGTTATTTTCATTAAACTTTGACTGCTCTCTTTTAACCACAGTGAATAGAAAAACCATGTGAATTTTACATCTTTATTTTCAATGGAAGAAGTACAGAAGATACAAACAAAACAAGTGATTGTGCAGTTGATGAATTGAAATAAAAACAAGAACATGCTGAGGTCATTTCAGTTTTGAAATAGAATCAAGCTATCCTATCATAGAGTAAAACACACACAAGATAATAAATAAAAGACCTGCCCCTAATTTTGAAGGCTGGTTTTGGTCATCTTAGAGCAATTCCAATGGGCTGGTGTAACGGTTGTCACCGGCAAATTATATCAATTTCTCTAAAAAAAAATTATCCAGCAAATTGTCAAAATATAATATTGTCAAATTTTGTATCAAATTTAGCACAAGATTTGACAATATCATTTATGCTAACTCGTCTCACATAAGAAAGGGCTTTGATCACTTGATCTAAATGTGAGACATTCAAAGAACATAAATAATAGTTGGTCGAAATAAACAAGCCATAATGGCATTTTGCCTGTAGAACAACATTGCAAAAATTTGTCATTTTGGCATTGTAAAATGCCAAATTATAGTTTTGACATTGCCATTGGAATGCTCTTCAATGAAATAAAAGAAATGGCAAATTACGCTAACGGTTCCTATAATTTGTAATCTGGGACTTGTATCATTTTGATTCTTGACTTTTCAATTGTGATACATTTGACTATGAATTTTAAATCTTGTTTTAAATAAAGACAATTGAAGATGCCATTGCTTAATTTTAAGGGCAAAATCGTCAATTTGATAAAATATAAACTAACTTGATAAAAAAAAAATACCAACAAAAATATTTTTGAATTTTTAAAAATTATTTTACCCACTAAAGATAAAATTATATAAAATTAATAAATTTTTTAGACATTTATTTATTTAGTTTTACCAAATTAATTTTCATTATGTGTTTGGATGATGATCATATAATGGGCGGTTATTTGTATTTTCATGAAATTAGTTTCTATTTTTTCAAAAGTCAAATATGGCGACAACTTTGATATCATTATTAAATCAATCCATTAAATCAAAAAAATCCAAGACTAAAAATATTTCATATATTAAATATATCGATTACACATTAAAGTCTTAACAACTGCCTATTACATGATCATCATCCAAACACATAACAAAAATTAATTTGGTAAAACTAAATAAACAAATAAATGTTTAAAAGATTTATAAATTTTACATAATTTTATCTTTGGTGGGTATAAAAAAAATTTTAAAATGTAAAAATATTTTTTTGACATTTTATTTTTATCAAATTAGTTTATATTTTGTCAAATTGATGATTTTGCCTTTAAAATTAGGCAGTGGTATATTTAATTGTCTTTGTTTGGAACAAGATTCAAAATACAAGGTTAAATGCGTCATAATTGAAAAATCATGTAACAAAGTAAGACGAGTCTTAAACTATAAGGACTATTAATATAATTCGCCCCTAAAAGAAATGTTTTTGTCATTGGTTTTGTTTCACTACTTAGTTTTACATCCTAAGTGTACTGATGCAATAAAAATCATGTGTATATTTAGAACCCACCATATTTAAGCCTCTGTTTGGGAAGTGGGTTAGTTTTTGGCTTTTTAATTTTTTGATTTTTTTGACTATTTTAGCCTGAGCTAAAAAGTTTGGTTTGGGAAAGGATTTTTTGACTTTTTGGCTTTTTTAACTTTTTTTGTGAGAGAAGAGTATAATGATTATAGATTGAATGTGATGTTTTGTTTTTTTTTTATCAACAGATGTGATATTTTGTTTGTTATAACTAAAATAATTTATTTTATCTTTTGTAACTATTTTAGCCACAAACCAACTTCTCAAACACCAATTGTGAGATTTACCATGTACGTAAGAATTTACATAGGATAGTTGGAGTTTTGATGAACTATTTTGGTGACACATAGTAGATCTCATGAAATAAAGGCATGTTTATGTTTGAACTAACAAAATATGTTAGCTCCAAAGCAATTTTACATTGTATTTACACCACTCTTATACCTAATGATTCACACTAAAAAAATGTGTGGAATAAAATCATAATTTTTATCATACATGTGAATTTATACAACCAAAACATAAAATCTCTTTTTGGTGTTCTTTTTGTGTTATCTGATGTTCTTTTTTGATTCTTTTGATCTCTGGTCTGTTGGTTCCTCACCAACTGACGCTTGGAGCTTTATGTTAGCTCCAAGCTCCTCCTAATTGATGTATTGTATCACACTTTGTATGTTTCCATCAATAAAGATTTTCTTTGCCGATAAAAAATAAATAAATAAATAAATAAATAAAAACCATAGGGATTCGAATTCTTAAAAAGAATGAGGCAAGTCCTCGTTTGGCAGCTATACTAATTGCTCATAATTAATTACAACTATTTATAATTAAGTCTCAATTTTCACATGGCATTAAATTATATTTAATAAGAAATGGTTCATTGTCCATTGAACCCATCCAATAAAATTAGAACAGCATGGTAAAGATTAAGGAAGGACAACTCAATAGCCTCTCTATTCTTTAATCTTCCTCTTTTTCTTTTTCTTTTTTTTCTTTTTTTCTAATGAGTTGACACACTTTTCTTTATATAAGGACTTTAATCTACAATCATATAACTAAACAATCTTTTTTTTTTAATAATTAATAATACATTAACTTATACAGCACCAAATCCATTGGCATATGTTAGAATTTTTAATTTTCATAGTTTTCATGACAACATAAGCTTGTAAGACTTTGCTCTACCAACATACCTGTTCGGAGGTGCATCGCTATTTATATAAAAATCAAGGTTCTAAATCGCAGTATCGGGTAATGTAACGGTATCGATCGCGGAAAGCCCTACATGTGGCGACTAAATTGCCTTTTAGTCGCTAAAAGCATTATATTTGGCGACTAAACTTTTTTAGTCGGGAAAAGTGCTCCATTTTTAGTCGCCAATTCTCCTACTTTTAGCGACGAAAAACGGTTTTTTGGTTGCCGAAAGTGCTTTTTGTTGTAGTGAGTATCGGTATCGGTAGTATCGATCGGTAAGTATTGGGAATCGGGTGTCGCGGCAGTGAAATTTTAAAAATCATTTCACAGGTTTTTCAGCTTTTTCTTTCTCGTACCGGTCCGAACCGGTGAGTATCGGCCCGTCGCAGCTTGTGTAACGACTTGTATAACGGTTATAGACTGATACGTACTGGGACTCGGCCGATACTCCTGCGATTTTCAATCTCAACGGTATACCGGCCTATATCCGTCGCGGTACCTTATTTTTCCGATACGTATCGACCAATACGTAGCGTATCGGCCAATGATTAGAACTATGATAAAAATATATATATATATATAATTGTCTAAGAAAGTGAAACAAAATTTAGTACAATCATTGATGTTCAACAAAAAGTAGTTGATCATGAAAGAAACACAAACACTTTTAAGAAGTTAGTATCTGTGTTTTGCACACTTGTCAAAATGATATTCAAATTGAAACAACTTCCAATACTTGATTTGCTCATTGCTTAGATGCACATAGTACACATTACAAGTTGACATAAAATAATTAGGTATACAATGATAAAAAATAAAAAATAAAATTATAAAATTATACCTATTAATTATATTGTCTTTTAAACTTTAGAATTAATGTTATTCCATGTAATATAGGAAAAATATTGGGTGTGCATTGCACACCATATGCAACCCTATATAAAATTACATAAATTTTCACGAACTTATATAAATAGTCTCACAAAAATATATAAGTTCAATACAAATTCGCGTAATCACATAAGTTTTCATAAACTTATGCAAATTTGTGTTCAACTTATACATTTTTATGTGATTACTTATGTAAATTCATGAAAAATTACGTAATTTATGTAAAGTTGCATATGGTGTGTATTGCACACCAAAACATTTCCCATACTTCTCCTATTATTATTACTATTTTAAAATTGTTATATCAAGATATTGGTATCATGTTGGTGTTGTGTCTCATATGTCCACACTTTTTAGTTGGTCACTAAACTTATGCCCTAAGTTTACCAATGATAAAGATCAAAGAAATTGAAGTTCAAGAAAGTACTATTAGTGAATAGAGGCTTTTATGTCTCATATGACTCTTAATGAATATAGGCCTATTAGTTACATAGGTTTTTTTGTACAAAATTCTTGCAAAAGTACTATCAAATAGAATCAAACAAGTAACGGCAAGGATTATTAGTAATTCTCAATCAGCATTCATATGGGAAAGAAATATTTTGAATGGAGTGATGATCACTAATGAAAGAGTTGATGGTTGGAAGAAGAATAAGAAGAAAGGCATTGTACTAAAACTTCATTTCGAGAAAACCTATGACTCAATTAATTGGGAATTCCTTTTCTCTATGTTTTCAAATTTTGGGTTTTGCGCTAAATGTATCAGTTGGATGAGAGTGTGTGTATCTTCAGCCAAAATATCTATCTTGGTTAATGGATCACTAACATCTGAGTTCAGTTCTCATAAAGGGCTTAGACAAGATGATCCATTATCACCATTTCTTTTTAACATTGTGGCTAAAGGATTCAACATTCCATTGGTTGCAGCTTTGCAGATAGGTTTGGTTAAAGGAGCAGTTGTAGGCTCAAATGATGTCAAGATCACCCATCTTCAGTTTGTAGATAACAGAATACCATTTTGTGAGGCAGAATGGAAGGAGATAGTTAACATCAAAAGGATTTTGAGATGTTTTGAAATATTGCCACGGTTGAAGATTAATTATCATAAGAGTATGGTGTTTGAGATTGGGATCAATGATGAACTTAATCAAGATTTTGCTACCAAACTGAATTGTTTATATCAAAGCCATTAAAATATTTGGGGCTTCCTTTAGGAGCTAGTCGAAGGAAAATAAGGACTTAGCAACCAATGATTGAAAATTGCAAAAAAAATTTGACTTCTTGGTAAAGGAGATTCTTATCCTTTGTAGGTAGCTTGGCATTGATAAAATTTGTGTTATTTAGCTTATCAATATACTACTTATCTTTGTTTAAGATGCTAGAAGGGGTTGCAAAGGAGCTTGATAAAATCCAATCTAACTTCCTATGAGGACATGATGAGCTTAGAAGGAAATCCATTTAGTCAAATAGAAGGAAATTTCACAAAGCAAAAGTGAAGGTGGCTCAGGAATTATAAGGTTTAGACTTATCAATGACTGTTTTCTTTTGAAGTGGTGGTGGAGATTTGGGTCTGAAGATAATGCTCTTTGGAAGCAGGTGATTTGTTGCAAATATAGAGAGGTAGGAAGGGGCTAGTGGCCATTACCTATTGAAAACCTTAGGAAATCTCTGAGCTGGAGAGATATATTGGGTGTTGCTTGCTCTAGTCCTGAATTGGTTGAGTTCTTCAAAAGTAATGTAGCCCTAGTTATTGGAGATGGGAAGGAAACACAATTTTGGTTAGACAAATGGATTGGCAATGTTTGTTTAAAAAATGAATTCCTTAGACTGTATTATGTGTCTATGGACAAAATTAAATCTATGGAAGTAGTGCATAACAGGAGAAATGGTAATGAGTAAGGGAATTTTATTTTTAGAAGATCCCTTTTTCAGTGGGTGAAGGAGTTGAGGAGGCTAAATGTAATGTTACTTAATGCACCTGTCCTTAAGAAAGGTATGATTTATAGTTTGAAATGGAATGGAAATACATCAGGTTCTTTCACTATTGCCTCAACTTATACGCGGTGTGAGTTGACTTTTGAAGCTAGTAAAAAAATAGCTGATTCCATTTGGAAGAATGCTTTTCCACCCAAGGCTCAATTTTTTGATTGCCTGGCATGGAAATGAAGGATTAAGACATTTAGCTACCTTTAAAGAATTGGTGTTCTCAGTGATGAAATAAATGTAAATTGTAGTTTTTGTAATGATGATGCGAAGAGTGTAAACCATGTGTTGCTATTTTGCCTTTTTGCCTGGCAAATTTGGTCTAATATTATCAATTGATGGGATTTAAAATAGTCAATACATGGGGTCTGTAAGTAGCCTTTTCCATTGGGAGGCTAGTACCAGGAGAAGTTAATTTGGAAAGCCATCCCTTTGGTTGTGCTCTAGTTCATTTGGAAATAAAGAAATGACAGCATTTTTTTTTTTGATCAGCAAAGAAAAATTTCATTTAACAGCATGAAATTAAAGGTACAAGAAGATGACATGCATTGAGAGAGATTCAGAAGTATAAAAATACCCCTACTACTGCTACTCGCATCCAAACAACCAACCCCTAAGCCTCTCGGATTTTTTAAACAAAAAAGTTAAGCAGAACTTAACTAGAACAATAAAAAAAACATGAACTCCCACATAATCAACCCACCAAAACACCCAAAACAAACTAATTGAACTAACCCATCACCCAACATAAACTAAAACAAACTAAACCAACACCGGGAACAACACCCTACTCCTCTGCAACTACACTCTCATCGCGCCTCTGCTACATGACCAACCCAGCACGCCACTGCTGCAAGAACAAGACACGCCACTGCTGCCCACGCCATCACGCCTCTGCTACCCACGCCACCTCAGAGCTGCTGCAACTCCTAAGCTGCTGCCCACGCCACCAACAAGACACCATAGCCACTGCTGGGAACAACAGCTACTGCTGAAGATCCTCACTGCCGACAGAAAAACACCCCTGCTTCAACACCCACTGCCCGGGAACATCACCCACTGCCGAGAACACCCATGGCCGACAGAAAAAATACCCCTGCTGCATTTCCCACCAGAACTTCTTCTTGCTCACACCCAACTCCCACACCTACGCCTCTGCTGCCAAATTCCACAGAACAACACCCACTGCCAAAAACACCCACCGATCAACACCGCGGGTCCACACACCCACCGAACACCTCCAAACATATGGTAGAAATTCACCTCTCAAACTCTCACTCGAGGAGGAGCGCACGAGTGACTCCCGGACAGAACTATAACGCCTACAACACCCTTGTTTCCGCCCAAAAAGCGCACCTCTCAAGCTCCTACTCGCCAAAAGCACTCGAGTGAAAACCCTGGCTTCCCCTGAAGATTCGGTTATTACGGCAAGGTTGAAACACATGAGGACAATTGATGGCAAACCTGTGCAGCCCCGCAAGAAAACCTGGACTCACCAACAACTCTCCCGCAGCAAATCTCCCGTAGTAACACACCTAGGTGGGAAGAATGGGGGACTCAATTTTATTGAAAGAAAGAAAACTAACAAGACTACCGCTGAACAGAGCTAGGCCAGCCGACCGCCATAGCCAAAGGCGGCGGCCGGCCAGGAGGTTTTAAGAGAGAAAATAGAATGCCTCACAGTTGGATTTTGAAGGTTTGTGTGAATCTATCAAGCTTAGGATTGCAATGTGGATCAAAACTGTCGGAAAAAATGATTTTATGGTGACTTTAATATGGAATTAAAGTGGGTCCCAACCACCGATTTAGGTAGGATCAAATGGGTCTAGATTCTTTGTAATAAGATCTTTATAACACAAAGAATGACCAAAAGCCATTGAGTGTTGAATGAGAATTTGTCTCATAAAGTTAGTCTCATAAATGAGGTATTGGGAATGGTGTGTAATCACCTATCCCATATTGATTGTAGAGAAAAACATTTATGGGTATTTAAATCTTAACTTTTAATAAGGGCATGAGCCCTTTGGGGCATCCAAATTTTCTAAAGGAAGAGAGTTATGGACGTTTCAAGGATGGACTTGGGCCAAAACTATGGTCCAAGTTGGTAATATGAAAAATGCCACACATACGCACCGCCTGCCTGCCTACCCACCTGCCCGGACCGAGCCGAGTTTGTGGGCCGTGAATCTTGGATCTTGAGCTTAAGGCTTGAGACTTGCTAGGCCGAGTTAGTGGCCCACAGACCTAATCTTTTTGGGCTAGGTCAGATTGGTAACTGCAGATGTACACACATGTGTATATTGTGTGTAACCTCCACACTTAAGATGGTGAGTTACACCATCAGTTTTGCTGCATTTGTTTCTTCAGTTTTTGCATAAATGAATTCTGTATTTGTTGCTAAAAGGCTCCTCATCTCTCCATCTTTGTGTATAAAAAGAGACCATCCTCTTTGGTTGGTGTACAAAATTTTTGCTCTCATCTTATATATATATATAATTCTTCTTGTGTGAGAGCCATTATCAGTTCGCTAAAATTATGCAGAAGGTGCTTCTGACTTAGTTGGTTCTAATCATCGTATCTTGAGAGACAGACGCCAGCATACCTCCAACATCTACGATAAGGCGGCGAATCTATTTTAAGAAGATTGTGGTATCACACAAGTTTCGGCTTGATTTCTATTACTTTTTTATTTCAGTATATATCTGTTATATATTTCCGTTCATCAAGTTGTAATCTCCAGCATAAGTAGTTCTATCATTTTCTATTTTTTAATTTGAATTTAATCATATATGAATTTGTTTATTACTTTAATTATTTAATTATACATTTTGTACAACAAAAACCTCTTGCCCATCTTTGAATTACTCAATGAATGACATTATCTATAATCTACAACAAGTTAAATTCTGCATCAAGGGTGTTGATTAAGCAGTCTATGTGGTTGTTTTAATTTTCTACATCATTAAAAGTTAGGTGTGGCTAATGTTGGATTGATTTTTGGGTGTGGCCCTATTTGATGCTTGAGTCTCGGTTGTTTGTTGGTATCTTACTTGTTTTTTTGATATTGTTGGTTTCTCACTAATCCTTTGTGGTTGTGCTAGCAAATAATTGGGTATTCTCTTCGGTGTCAACCTAGTTGGGATTATTTGATACTTTTTGCACTTCCACTTCTTTATTGATGTAACCTTATATGAAATGTATGTTTTTTTTTTTTTTTTAAAAATCAATAAAGGTTCATTTTGCTGATTAAAAAAAATAGAAAGATTGGAGTTCACCTATTGCCCATGCAGGTTTACACTCAATTTTCTTGTAATAGTACTTAAGAGGAGAAAAAAAAAGTTTTTTTTTTTAATTTTGATTGAGAAAAGGAAAAGTTCATTATAGACACACACACAAAAACAATTATTCTAAACTTATGATCTCCATTTTTTTGCAGGTCAATATGAATCAACCTTAATTCCGATGAATCAATATATGAAATTACATATCATAACCATGCAAATTGAAAATCATTACCATGAACAGTTGATCTAGAAGATAACTATATCTAGCTTTTTGCTACCAACTATGGTTTTAACTTGTGGTATTGGGAGATGGATCAGTATTGATCATCACATAACAGTATTGAGAGTATTAAGCAATATATTAGTAATTGAGTATCACGGTCGTGAATTTTTTTAAATCATCATTCAAAAATAAAAGTTTTATAGCAGTCAAACTAGTTGTATAGATAGTAAATCGGCCCCATCGATAGTGAACTAACTTGTGAATTGTCTATGAATCAATAAGTATAAGAAATTAGGAGGATGTTTAAAGTCATGGCAAAAAACATATTTCATAAATATACACAATGAAATCAGTAATTTCATATATATATATATATGAAATTATTGATGACGATGAAAGGTACAAGATATACATACAAAAATATCAAAACATCAATAAAGAAAGGATGGTGCTGTAGACGTCCCCGAACGCATCCCGGGGAAGGAGTGCGAACTCCTCCCGTTCTGGTTCGATATTGGGTCTACTACAGTTCGAAGGACTCAAATGTCACGGTTCTTAATCTTGAACCAAATAGTCCAAATCTGGCAAATCGTTTTGAGAAAACTGATTTTTGAAAGAAGTGCCAAACATGGACTGCTTTGCTAGATACAGAGTCGCCACCTAAATATTTTTTTTTTTAATGGAAAATTTAGGAAACCTTGACTCGGTGCCAAAGGCCACGTGTCCGTCATCACCAAAGTTGCCTCGGCTCGGGAACTTAGATATGATTGGGGAAGGTCACTTCGTGAGCACCCCTGCTCGCCCAGTCAAAGACCGGCCTCTACTAACCATGATATCTGATTTTGAAAACATTGTGCGTTCTTATTCCGGTTATTAGCCTAGGTTACTATATGATCCGCACAGCATACAAGTATAGACCAGGTCGCCTGAATTGGGACAAAACATTTCATGTTCATTTTTGAAAGATGATTTGCTACCCGCAGGTAGGCTTAAAATGCAGATTTTGCCACCCTCGGGTGGGCTTAGAAAACATGATTTTGCCACTGTCTAGTGGGCTTAAAACAAACATTTGATGAATTGTTCCAATCCAAATAACACAACCTCCACCCACAGGCATTCAAGGCAGTTATATCACATAAGCAATTAGCCTCATGGTAAGCATGCTATTCATGGTAAGCATGCTATTCATGGCAACACTCACACGCATGCAAGGATGCTAAAGCATAAAACTCACCGAATACTCCAAGCCAAAATAGAAACTCATTAGAAATCGTGCATGATCCTAAAGTATACAGAAATGCCTAATGCAACACATGCAGAGATGCAAACTATAGCAGGCTCGGCTATTCTAAACATGGCATATGGAATGCTACAACTAACACGTATTCAATTTGGAATTGAAATACAAATGCAGTTTGTATGATGCGAGCAGGTCGTGCAAAACAGATGAATGATGCAAACATGCTGTCATACTGTATGCTAATTAAAATATGCCCTATATCTAACCATCATAAGTAGGTAAATAAAAGGGAAGAAAGACGTGGGGTTGGAAGACATACATCACACTCACCCACACTTATTACAATTATGCCCTCGCGTAGAGGGTCCGAATAAATAATACAGTCCGAAATATACAGTCCAAATAATATACAAATCCCTAATTAATTAACAAATTAATTAAGAAAAACTGTAAACTGGCATGCAAGCCAGGGACTGCCTTGACTCTACTCCGGATGATGGAATGATGCATGTTTGGGCTGCTTTGCGCAGAAATCCACTAGGATGCCCCAATTAACCTCTATTTGCAACTGTTCTTGAAATACGTGCCAAGCCTCGGAAGACTGCTGATTCTTGATTTTGCTGCAACAGAGAGCAGGAAAGAGGCATAGCAATGTATTTCACAAATGTATGCATGTCTCGATCCTCGTGCCACCAATCACGCATCTCGATGCATGATGGCCAAGGAGCTGAATTGCACAACTTGATATAGAATGAATGCATATGAACATTACAACAAAACCTAACTCCATCATGGATAATCCGGAGTGTCGGTGACTTGGGAATTGAGACACGTTCCGTCACTCGGAGTACGGAACGCACCTCGTTTTCCGTGCCCGAGCTAACTCCTATCCCGAACACGATGCAACATGTATGACATGCATGAAATGCAACTAAGATACAATCCTAACATGCACAATGTTATGGAATGGCATATACGCTATACGAGGTAATACACAACTGGGCATATACAATGCTATGGATGAAATGGCATACGCAATGCAATAATGGGCTTACACCAACATGAGAGAGCCTCAGCCACACTCACACAGGAGGCCATCAGATGAAAACAAGACACCTCGAAATGCGTGCACGCGTGCACGCAAACCGAGAACGGACCCTCAGGCACTGAAATGCCACTCTAATGAGACATGGCAAAGACATGGTATATGGTATGCTAATATGCAAAAATCAATGGCAAAATGAGGGCAAAACAGCCCCGAAACAAGGTGAAATGACACCCGATGCATGGAATCTCTCCCGAAATGCAAAACTAGTTACATGAAGTGGCTTACAGCTATACAAAGCATGCATAATTTAAACATGACATGAAAATACAGAAGCAAGGCAGCCCCGAGACAAGAATTTCTACAGTACAAAGCATGGTCCAACAGCAAGCATAGATAGGGCTAAAATGACATACGAAAATGGCTCCGCGAGGGAGGCGATGAAGCAAGTGGTAGATGCAAAGCCCAAACATAAAAATACCCTTGTACAACACTGAAGAGGGACTAAAAATATGAACATTTACAGTTCATGACAGCCTCCAAATCAGTATGAAAACATGCTCAAAATGCATGCAAGATTAAGGCCACCAAAGGGCTATAACATGAAGTATGCAAAAAATTCACCAAACAACCAAAGACCCTTAATGGAATATGACAAGGGGGGTCAAAATATGGCCATTTTCAGTTCTGATCATGTCCTAAAAACAGAAGAAAAATGAGCTAACAAAGCATGCAAAGATAGGGACCAAAGAAGGGTAATGAAGTAAGTGGTACATGGAGGTCCCGAACAAGGTTGAGCCCTTCTTCAATGTTGAATAAGGGCTCAAAATGAGCCTAACTACAGTTTATATCATGCTCAAAAATAGACTAAACACATGCTAAAAATACCATGCAAAATAATGGCATACAAGAGGGTATTGAAACAAGTGTAAGATGGGGGTCTCAAACAGGGTTGAGCCCTTCAACAAACATGTATAATGGCTCAAAATAAGCCTAGTTTCAGATAGGGTTGGAGCCCAAAACAGTAAGAAAATAGGGTAGAAAAATGATACAAAAATTGAGCTCAAAAGAGGGGAAGTGACACTCACCCTTGTAGACCAATCTTTGGTTGCTTCTTGGACCAAATTTGCTGCCTATTAGCTTCTGGAAAGCCTCCCAAGATGCTGGAAATGGAGTAGTGGTGGTGGTGCTTGGTGGTGATGAAGAAATGGGTTGGAACTTGGTTGTTTTTGAGCTTTGAAGTAGAGAGGGAGAGAGATGTGTATACAAGACTCTCCAACAATTTTTTCTAACCCTAAAAACAGACCTGAGGTGGTGTATATGTAGGCAAAATTGGTGGAAAAATGGAGGGAAAAAAGGGGGGGAAAACTAGTCAAGTTTCCCCCCAAAATGGCCAAACCCTCGGATATGGGTGTAGTGAAAAATAAAATTCACATCTAAGACACCCTTGGGGAGGGGGGCATGGCCGGCTAGTTTAAAGGGGCAAAAAGGTCATTTCACAAAAAGGGTGGCTGGCCAGCTACTTTCAAGGCAAGAAAAATAGGCTGCTGGGAAGAAAAGTGGCCGGTGGGTGATTGGGAAGTCCAATGGTGGCCATTCAAGTGTCCAAATTTAATCCCCGGAAGTTATCTTTCCAATGGCGCAAACCTTGCATTAAAATTCCTCCTGTGAAAAAAGTTATGCCCGTTTCCATGAAGTCGCGCAGATTCGGTCCCAACCGGAGTGATACCCTACTTCAATCAACCATATCTCCCCCGTCCGGAATTGAATTTAGGATATTCTTGAGTGAAAAATGAAGCCCCGGGAGTACGATTTCCAATGGTGGTAGCCTCATATCTTAATTCTTCTTGTACAAAGAGTTACGCCCGTTTCGGTGAAGCCGCACAGACTTTTCTCTCGTAACGGTTCATGCCCGTTTTACCCCCAACTGGATTTCTTCCCCCTTCTCCTCTTTTCTTCAACTCCAAATCCCTAAGTAAGGTGTTTTGAAAGATTTTATCTCTCTTTCATTCATTTCCACTTTGTCCTTGCTCGGTTTACTAAAAAGCATAACATTTGACAAAATACGAGTCTCGGAACATCGTAAAAACTTTATTTTCAAAATATTTTGAAAGAGAGGGTTTTAAGTTCTAAAAACCCTTCAAAATAGCTTTGGTCCAAAATGGGGCGTGTAGTTGTGATTTGTTCCTCTCTCTTTGCCGAAGAAATTGCACCTTTCCCCTGCACAACTTTCTCCACCATGTAAACCATCAGTCGCGTCGAAGTCTTATGGATGGTCAAAAATAGGGTGTCTACAGGTGCACAAAGCATTACAATGGGTTAGGCCATCCCAACTAAGTTGGCACCAAAAAGCACATCCTAATGCTAAGCACCCCAAAAAGAAAGCAACAACCAAGGAGCACAGGCAGATCAGCAATAGCAGGCTCTAACAAAAGCAGATCAGCAAAAGAAAGACCAAAATGCCACCAATCCAGAAGCACAAGATCAGCAATGCCTTAATCCCTTTTATAGTCCAGATATACACAGAAACAGATAACAGATCACTTAACAAAGAGACAGAGCAGCACAGAACAGATCAACAATACAGCACATAACAGATCAATAAGAACAGGCTCTAGCAAAAGAAGAAGATCAGCACAGAAAGCCACTCAACCAGCAAAAGCAAGACCAATGTGCCATTATTTAAGAAGCCATTTTGTAGACCAGATATTCATAGAAACAAAACAGATAGAACAAACAAAAACCACAACATTTACAGAAATTCTCTATACTCCATTGTTGTGAATGGCTTAATGATTGAGGACCCTAAGAAAATTAAAGCTAACGTGAAGGCTCACTTTCTGTAGTATTTCTCTAAGGCTTGAAAGGTCAGACCTAAATTATCTGGTTATTTCAAGAACATTGAAGGAACACAAGTTGTTGAACAATTGGAGATAGAGTTTACTAAAGAGGAAATTAATACTGTAATCAAGACTTGTGAAGGGAATAAGGCACTTGGACATGATGGATTCAACATGGCTTTTTTCAGGAAATGTTGAAAAATTGTGAAATCTAATGTATTGTAATTTATGAGGGAATTTCATCAGAATGCAAGTTTAGTGGGTGGGATTAATAGTTCATTCATTTCTTTAATTCCTAAAAATGATAGTCCCTCTTGTTTGAATGAGTATAGGCCTATTAGTCTGATTGGTTCCATGTATAAAATTCTAGCTAAAGTGTTATCAAACATGATGAAAATGGTGATGCCTAAGATTATTAGTGAGGTTCAGTTAGCTTTTCTGGGTGGTCGGAATATTCTAGATGGGATTCTTATAGCTAATGAAATTGATGATGGATGGAAAAGATCCAATAACAAAGGTTTGGTACTTGAATTCGATTTTGAAAAGGCCTATGACTCAATTAATTAGGAGTTCCTCTTTAACATGTTATTAAACTCTGGCTTCGGTTCTAGATGGGTGAGTTGGATGCAAGTTTGTGTATCCTTTGCCAAGATCTCTATTTTGGTTAATGGGTCACCAACATCTGAATTTTGCCCACAAAGGGGCCTTAGACAAGGTGATCCATTGTCACAATTTTTATTCAACATTGTAGCAGAGGGTCTCAATATATTGCTGAGTTGAGCGAAGGAGTTAAACTTAATGACAGGGTAGAGATGGGGTCAAATGGCCTAAGAGTAACTCACTTGCAATTTGAGGATGACATGAACCTATCCTTCATCTCCATGTTATACTCACTATAATGTGGAGCCCCTTTACCCACTCCATCCACATCACTCTATTGTCCTTATCCTCACCAGCATGAACCACCTCAACAGCATCATCGTCCTCCTGCCTACTGCCTTTATCTATACACTGATTCTTTTCAACCCCTTCTGAAGGATAAATGTCACTAGTGTTCCGGTCCTTTGATTTGCAGTCACACTGCTCTTTTACAATATTTGAAACTATGATTTGTTCTTCGCATACCCTAACTGGGTAAATTATACCTTTGCACTCTCAATGGATGATTTGGTTAATGGACTCCATATAGCTTGTGGCTATCTTCACTTTCCCACAATGGATAGAAAGCAGTCTACTAGTATCATTATCCATACCTATCACTACACCCAAACCTTTCCAATGTTACTGAATGTAGTGTTACTCCACAAGTTCAATAGGACTCCATAGCAACTAAGCCAAATGTACCTTTCCTGATTAATGGCCATCCTTTGTCTCCATTCTAGAATTGATTCGCACCAGTTATACATCCACTTCTTTATTAACACAAGTTGTTCCTTCATAACTGTTGCAAATTGGAAGGAAAGAACAATATCTCTCCCACATCCAAATCTCACTTTTATATCTCTACAACCTCTTCTAACCATTTTCTTCCTAAAATCATCCACGGAAGCTAATGTTTTAAGCCTCACTACTACTGCACTTTTATATAGCCAGCCATTACCTTCCTCATATACCTTAATGGTTCTGCTAGCCATTGGTTCAGTACCCTTATCTCTCACTATCTCAACAAATGACTTGAGTCCCCTATATTCAGCATTGTACGTGTGATTGGCCTCAATTTTCTTTTTGCTCTGTGGTACATAGACCATTTTGTGCTTTGCATGACCATCTTTCCCAAACTCTACCATTTTGACTCTCAATGCATAGTCTCCACACCAAAGCCCATTTGCTTTTTAAACTGCCATATCCGCTGTTACAGAGCAGTTATACCTTACAAAGCCAAAACGAGATTGCGTCATCTTTCTTCTCTTATTTGGGATAAAAGTATCCGTAACTACACCATAGTTAGAGAATATTTTATGCAACCCTCTTGAGCCCATGGATTCTGGTATATTATCCACAAAAACAGAGTGAATAGCTGCTTCCTCCCTTTTACTCCACACCCCCCTGCCTCCATATCTACGGACCACTAGTTGTCATCTTCCATGTCCATGTTGAATGCCTCTCTTCATTCATCTTGTAAATCAAAAGAAGCCCCAAATCCATGAGAGAATATTTAGGTTTGAAATCAGAAGCAAGAGATTTAGAGAAATAGACACTTGATTACTGCCTCTATTGGACCAATCTCATCGTCGCTATGGATTGTCTTGATCGTCGTCTTGATAGCTTGATTGTCGGCGTCTTGATCGCTTGATCGCCCTTCTGCTTACTTATGAAACAATTTATGCTCCATTTTATTTACTAAAATAAGATAAAACAGAATGAAATATTCATTCCTTAGACTTTCTCATTCCAAATAAAAGATTGCACATTGTGATAGAATGTTCATTTCATTTCACTCCACCCCACTCCATTCCTATAACCTAGATATCGTAGTAACTCTTATTCTCTTATCGTAAGGATTGTTTGCTACAATACTTCATATTCATACTGAGCATTTGTGCTTGTCTAAACAAACCATAGAAGTGCAATGTTATTATTCATGCAAATATTATTGATAGATGCAACAGGATAAATATATAAACAAATAGATAAAATAAGTGTCATTGATTAAAAATTCTAGCAACTGATGTGCATTGATGTATTATATATTAAATTAAAAGCCCCTACATATGTTGTACTACTTATATATATAATATGGGTATAATAAATTAAACCCCAACTAGATTTGTTCATTATTTTTTAATTCCAAAATGATCTTTTTAGTCGTACCAGATCCTGTTATTAAACTATTCACTATTTTATTAATTTATTTTTTATTAAAAAAATTTAATCAACAAAAGAGACAAGCTTTATTGATAGCAACAAACTTAGATCATATATGGATTACATCAATAAGCAAGGGCAACAGAGCAAAAAGCATAGCAATGAACCCTTTTTTTTCTGTTTTTTTTTTTTTTTATCAGCAAAATAATCATCCTATCATATTTGCTAGCTTCGTCCAAAAAAAAAAAAAAAAAAAAAAAAAAAAAAAAAAAATTAATAACAACAAACAATTAGAATATGATAAATAAGAACTTATCTTTATTATCAATTCATAAGACACCGACAACCAAAACTTAGTATCATTTTAAAATAACTTACCAATTGCAGAATTCTTTAAGAAAACATGTAGGTTTTTTTTTTTTTTTTTTTTTTTTTTTAAATATATATATTCATTTGTTAATTCATTCATTCATTTAGTTATATATTGTGTGCATATGTGTGCCCAAAGTGATTTATAACCCAGAAAGCTCAGAGCAAGAGTCAACAGCCGTCCCCAAGAAATCTTGAGTTGGCCTGAATACAACAAAATTAAGATCCTGAATTGCCACTGATTTGGCTATATTTCTGTATTTGAACTTGTATCAGAGAAGACTTGGCAAAATAGAGACTGCTTTGAAAATATATGTAAGTGGGTAGAAAGAGCATCATAGCCAAGCAAAACTCGATCCCAACTAGGTTGTCACTGTAATATTGCTTGATTATTATCAATAAAGTGATTTCTTTGGCTGTTTCAAATATATATATATATATATATATTGATAAGAAACCTGACAAAATCCCACATTGTAAATGGGAAAATATGCTTATCTAATACAAATCAATTTCATCATGTTTGCATTTCAAAATATAAAAATTGTTTAGAAATTTTGGAAGTTTCATGAATATGTTTGGATTACTAACGGTTGGTGCCCAAAGGGTTGGCCTGATGGTCAAGACTTGAGACTTGAGGTGTGTTCCCTCCAATTAGAAACCCTGCAAGTGGACGGTGAAATTAGTTGGTTTCTTAGATTAATTGGTCCAATAGCCCGGATATAGAGTAATCAAAAAAATTAGAATTTCAATAAAAACTACTTTCTATGAAAATCAAAACAAATTATTTACACTGGAAGGTGAATCTTGGAAGCTGCTTCCTGAAACTGACCACATGTAAAAGACTTTAGGAGGAGAGAAAGAAAGGAATAGAGAAGAAAATGAAAATAATATATATACACGCATAATAAATGTGGTGGAACCATAGTTCTAAATTTTTTTTTTTTTTATCAGCAAAGAAAAATTTTATTTAACAGTATGAAATTAAAAGTATAGGAGGATGAGATGCATCGAGAGAGATTCGAAAGCATAAAAATACCCTTACTATTGCTACTCGTGAAACCATAGCTATCATTTATGGCATACCCATTTCGTCTCTGCATGATACATAATGCAATCTTATGACAAAAAATAATTGACATTTACTCTTGAGACACAGACATAAATAGAGAGTTTCCTTAATGGATATCCATGTATCCATTATTTGTGTATTTATTGAATATAGTGGTTGTGCAATGAATGCAAATCCCTCACTAACCCTAGTTTGACTACTTTAATATCACAATGAATGCAAATCCCTCACTAACCCTAGTTTGATAGCTTTGTTTGTTGGGTTTGGTTCTTGTTTTTTTTTTTTTTTTGGTCTCTCCACCAACTAGGGGGGTTAGCAGAAATAGAGGGGAGTGAGTTCGGTAGTGGCTAGTTAGGATCATTTCATTTTCAACGTGATGCTTTTTTTTTTTTTTCTTTATTGATGTAAATTGTCTGTGTGTATGTTTTTTTTATTGTTTTTTTTTGTTTTTTTTTTTTTAAAAAAAAAAAAAAAAAATATCACCAAAAACATAGTAGTAGAATTAATTATGTCAAGAAAATCTCAACTTTAAAGCCCATAGCACTCCATAAGCCCCTCTTTGTTAGTAAAGTAAAATAATTCAATACAAACTAGAAAAAAAAAATAATAATAATAATTAATGTAACACTTATCATATTATTGTATGAAGAGAAAAGTTAGGAATTATGAAAAAATTTTCATGAAAATGATCATGAACGAGTTATTATTCTTAAATTACCTTGATTAGTGTGTAGTGCTTTATTCTAAGTATAATCCAAGGGTCATAAAATTTTCATGATTATTTTCATGAAAGGTTTTTCATGATATCTAGCATTAGTGTTATATGAAATCCATTTATATACTAAAATTTTGTTACTACATACCAAGTATTTTTCCATTAGCTGATTAAAAAAAAAAAAAAAAAAAAGTATTTTTCCATTAACAACCAAAATTATCAACAATCTCGGGCATGAAGCTAACCACTCCACCTTCCATCAACGATCAGTTCAACATCCAGACAAAGGGAAGAACATGTTATATGCATATATAAAGAAAGCTATAGATATATGAAGAAATAAAAATTGTAGTACTAGAAATCAATTAAGAAGAAGTTAACCAATTTTTTTTATTGCAAACCACAAAGAATACAAAACCAAAGAGCTTAATATACATATAGAGCATTATGAAGGTTAGGGAACAATTAAAAACAAGTAAACCGTCTTTTTATTGCAAACACAAAGAAAGCAAAATAAAAGTAAGCCTAATATACATAAGAGTACTATATGTTTGGCCTAATATAACATTCAGTATTACAACAGAATTCAAGACTGATTCTACTCTTCTGAATTCAAGATTGATGAGATTACTCTCTCTCTCTCTCTCTCTCCCTCCCCCCCCCCCCCCCCCTCTCAATATGGAGGGCGGGCATGAGTCCAATTATAGGCATCATGACTAAGTTGCACACCATTAGGGAGTAAATTCGGCGGCAAATTGTAAAGTTGGAGAGAAGAGGGGTCAGGCAAACCATGTTGTTGTCCCCCGCTACTTCCAATAGCAGGGGACGAACTTCCAGTAGCACCGGGCAGTTGAGCCTGTCCAGCGCTACCGGCCTCATCATCATCTTCTAGAGGCAATCTCTCATAGGTTGCATTAGAAAAAGTCGCGGCAATGACCATAACTGGCCCTGCCGCAACAAGTGACCCAACCACACTCCCACCAACCACCTGACCTTGCCCACCTGCCAGGTACACTGTCAAGCCAGTAGAGCCTGGCGGGGCGGGTCCTGGCAGGAAAGCCCCAGTCAGTGATAAAATTTCAAACCTACCATGAAGCGCCACCACAGCACCTGGCGCAGCTGGCTGCCTCAGTGTCACGTTGGCAACCGAACCACTTCCACTTAGTACACAAACCCCTCTCTGACGCCTCCGGGCGAATTGGGCTATGCTCTCCGCTACATCAGTGCCTCCGGCCACCTCCATAACATGGCTTCGGAGAGCGTTAGGGCTATCACGGGTCACGAAGATCGGCGGCTTTGGCTTGTTTTTTGACCCGGGAGGCCGGCCTCTAGGTCTACGAGTGCCAACCTCCACCGCGCCCTCTTTAGGCTCGTCTCCGTTGTCTCTGTCATCGTCTTCATCACCTTGGCCGGTGCTTCTAGCACTTGTTTCGTTCATGGATATCTCTAGATCGCGTTTGTTCAGCATCAGGGGTGAACTAGCTGCCGGCTCTATACCGGGCAGGCCAACCTGTACTCCGGTCCACCACCGATTAGCCAGAATTGCAAATTCAATGAACACAGTCCGAATTTGAGAGAAACCCAACAATTGAGTAGACTCACTGTAACAGTTGAAGCTATCTTTGCTTGAAGTAGATCAGAATTCAGAACCCAAAGAAGCAAGGAAACTTTCAGTGATAAAGGGGGAGTTGGCGGTGATGAGAAGAAGAGAATTAGATGCAGTAGAAGATGATGGAATCAAGTAGAGAGAGAGAGAGAGAGAGATGATAAATCAAAAAGAACAGAAAGACCCAATAAACAGAAGTGATCTGTCTAAGTGGGGAGATTGGAGAACAAAGAACAGATGCAAAAAAAACCTTTGAAGTTGAAGGAATCAAAGCACAAGAGAGAGAGAGAGAGAGAGAGAGAGAGAGCACTCAAAGATTGAAAAACTAGTACTATTACATGTATGTATATATAATCAAGAGGACAAGAGCAATATGACAACAACAAACAATACTATTGAAATATATATATCTTTTTCTTTGATAGATGGATGGGATGGATGGGGGGTAGTGTTGTGAACTGGGGAGCTGGAGCTTTTTTTCCCTTCTAGTTCATGTATAAACTCTCTCTCTTGCTCTCTTTCTCTAAAAATAAATAAATAAATAAATAAAATGGTCTCAAAGTCTGAACATATATTTTGGTGGGGTTGGAGGAGGGGTTCGTTGGGAATTAGGGTTTTCTTAGCTTTCGTGGGTAGCGTGCGCTTGAGAAGGTGGGGAGCACGTCGCCGTCTCGAGGCCCGACAAATCAAACGGAGAGCTGACCCCCTCAATCCCCAAACTCTAAATTCAAAATTTAGATTGGAAGGTGCTATCTGTTTTCGGTGGCTTCTTAGGAGTATCATTTTAAGGCATGTGTGTATATCATTTGTAAAAAATTAGTTGTTAGTATGTTTTTAAAAATAAATTATTTATTTTTTTAAATATAAATATGATAAATGAATAAGTTATAGATATTATATTAATTTTTTTTTTTTTTGACGCATAAAGTCTGATAAAATGAACTGTTCAGATTATCGAAACGAAATTCTTTATCAATTGCAAAGGTCCAAACAAACCCCCTTCAATATACACGGTGGGCTAGTGAGAAACCCAATTCAAATTTATACGGTGTTCTCACTTGGAATTTATTGATATTTATCTATTAAAATAGTAGATTGTAGTTTTTTTTTTTAAGTTTTTAAAGACAAATTTAATAAATATTATGTAATAAATAGCCTAAAATGTCACTATAAGACCGCCAAATAACCCATTCATTTTAAGCGAGTGACCAAGCAAGATAAAAAGAGAGATACAGACACAAAAACATACATACATGCATATCCACGAAAAAAATATTATGTCATGAATTTTTGTCATCAGCCAATTTGGTGCAGTTTATAGAACTATTTGAAGGCTTCATTTTTTATTTTATTTTTTTGTCATAAAAGTATGTATTAAAATATTTGATATAATTTTGACTTGTAGCTTATGAAATAAAAATAAGTCAATTAAGTTGGAAAAAAAAAATTGATTATTAAAAAGGAGGGAAAGATGTGTTTTTAATTCTATTTTGTGATTGTTAACTTTTAATTTGTTAAAAGTTAGGCCAAATAGGCTCTATATCATCTCATATATTATGGTGAATAGCGGATATTTCAAGTCGTCTAAACCAACCGACCAAACAGAATCGATCCGTCACATTTTGAACAGATGAGTGATGACAAGCAGACAGTTGTAGATTGATTTTTTCCAATCCACCTAATTTTAGACAGATAACAAATTTGAGATTCATTTGGCCGTAACCGAACTCCCAAACTGCAAGCCCTCCTAGTAATTTATAAGACTTTATATTTTCAATTTGTTTAGATATTCTGTTTATATTTTCAATTAAAAAATAGTTTAAATATTCTATTATGTTTTCAATTTATTTTTAATTTGAAAATTCTTTTATCAAATGACAAGTATTGATATTTGGTATTTTTGTGTGCAAAATATAAGGCTTAATTTTGTCATTTAAAAAAAAATCAAATTACATAGTTTTTGAATAAAAAAAGTAATGAAATAGTTTTGATAATGCATGGTTTTCTTTTCTTTTTCTTTTTTTTAAACGGATGCATGGTTTTCTTATATGTATTTATTATTGGTATTGAATAATTTACTTGATAATCTTTTAGTTATGTTGAGTTGGATTGTTATCCAAAAAAAAAAAATGTTGACAATTGTTGTATTATGTTCAAAATTTATAAAAGTTTAAACTGCCAAACCATTTTGCATCCATCCACCAACCACTCAATCAGAATTCGTCAATCCAGCGGACGAATGCGGATTGATTTTTTTCAATATGCCAATCTGGCGGCAATTAGAGGTTCCCCGGCCACAACTGAACCGTGAACACCCCTATCATATATGGATATTTATAATTAGTTTCATTCTTTACAAATATTTATTAAGCAATTAATAAAAATAAATAATATCATATCATATAATCAAATAATGTAATAAATAAATAAATGATATGTAACAGTTCTCTTTGATTATACGACAAACATATACAACTATAATATAAATACACAATCACACTGATGAAATCGACAATTCCTAATCAATACTAGTAAGACACAAGGATTCACCTAATTTACTTCAGAAAACAATTAAAACTCTTTTACACAATCCAAGAGGAGCCCCTCATCCATATATAAGTATATTAAGGCCAAGTTTGGCATCCCAATATAAGTCTTACTTATTTTTTTTTTTTTTTTTTTTTTTTTTTTCACCATCTCCTCTCTATTTTTTCTACACATAATACAAAAAAAGTTAAAAAGTGCACTTATTCTAAACTTCCCAAACTTAGCCTAATTAGGGTAATGCAGAAGCAACATGAAATTATCAAAATACCTAACCGGATCCCCTAACTCAGGGAAGGCTCCCCAAACCACCCTCCATTGAACCCAAGACGCGATATTTAGTATTTATCAGGATTCACAACACCTAACACATAGCAAACTCATATATGATTAGCTGTCACATGCTCACTTATCTTTATTTACCAGTAGACTGTGTCCGGAATTGGATTAGAGTGTGCTACTAGGCCTTTGTGGGCCTGCCACAAAGTCTATATCGATAATTCGAATCGTTCAATATGTAGAGTTTGTCGAATTTTTCATTCTTGCAAAAAATCATGTTCATCGAATATCAATAGTCACTTAATCAGATTAAATTTGTGTCAACAGTAATTATGATTTTTAAAATAAATTGTTCACACAAATGTGATATGATCAAGTAATTATTAATATTTAATCAATATATTCTTTTTTTTTATATAAGAATAAGTACTCGACGAGTTCTACATATTGAACAGTTTGGATCGTTGAGACGAACTCAAAAATAACTCACATTAGGCCGAACTAGACCGTCCAGTTTACTAGTCCAAGTGGAGATAGTACAAGTCCTTACCAATGTAGGGGTTATTATCTTTTAGAGTAAACTACCAATAAATCATAATAGTTGGATTTAATTTTCATCAAGTCCTATTGAAAATAAATCTTAATACAATCACCGTTAAAAATAATTTTTTATAACAATTTTTTTACATATATCGCTAAAAATTAATAATTAATGACTCTTTTTTTTTGTCACGGTTTTTATAAATTGTCGCTAAAACTTACAATTAGTGACATTTTTCTATGACGAATTTTTCAAACTATCGCTGAAAGTTTAAATTAGTGACTTTTTTGTGACGCTTTTTTTAAACTGTCGCTAAAACTTATAATTAATAACATTTTTTATGACAATTTTCAAACTATAACTGAAAACTAACAATTAATGACATTTTTTAATAATATATAATAAAAAATATTATTAATTATTATAAGAGTTATTGAACAAAAAGTCTAACTAATAGAACCTAACGTAAATGCCCCTTTTATCTTTTCTCCTCTATATGAGTAAGATTACTTGTAAGAACTATAACTCGATCAAATAGAGTTACAAAGATAATTTTTCAATCTTCAGTATTTTCAAAATATTATGTATTGTTTACTAGGTACTTCAAATCAATAATATAATACAAAATTTTACATATGAGATATATTTATTTACCTCTATTAGGTAATTAAGAGACAAAAGATAATTTACATAGTGTATGCTATGATTTTTATTTACTGAGAATATTGCATGGATAATGTGTGGGTAAATTTCCGATCACACTGCCAACTCAGTATTCAGCTGGAGAGCACTAGCAGAATAGATGGTGCCTGAATGACTTGCAACAGAAAGAGAAGATTTCGGCGGTGGTTCGTTCACCCGGAGACACTCCGACGATTAAGTCAGTTATCTCAAAGACAATCAATAGTGCTTAACTCACTATTCAGCATATAAATTGCATACTTTAGACCCATGGGGGTGCCTCTCTTTTATAATTAACTCCATCATTGTCCCAACAGAAGCCTAACTTCAATGGACTCTAGCTCAATGCTTATCCAGGACTCCTCAATAGATAGAGATAAACTCCCTAAGAGCTTTATCATTATCCAGGCTGAGTCCCCTCCTCATTCTAGGACTCTTGTTCCTTTTCCGTTTATCTCGAATTTCGATATCTTCGGAGATAACCTCGACCTAACCGAGATCATCTCAGCGTCATGTCCAGGACACGTGGCACCACAGCTGACACGTCGGCGTCACTTTGGCCACGTGTTGATACTGAGAAAATATATCCCCACAATTGCCCCCTAGGTTCTATTACCTCGGCATTCTGAGGTGATGGAACCTATATCAGTACTTCTTTCCAGTACGTTGGCTTAAAAAATTTCTCAGCCGAGATCATCACTAAGGCCGACATGTCTTTTTAAAGAACAAGGATTCCAAGAACTCCTTTACGTGTATGAGCTGTCATACATAATAACTCAACCGTTTTAGGCACATGTCTTCCCCTTACTGGATCGTACCCCGTACGTGTTTGGAAGTCGTCTCGCGCCTGTATGCGTTGTCTGACAAATCCATCATTCTAGGCTCATCAATTCCATTCTGTCGCCTTTTCGTGTTTTTGACAAAACTTCCTTCTTCTTTCGTCTTTTCACTTTATATCGTCTTTGTTCAAATTCTCTCTCTCTCTTACTTTCTCAAATCCTCCATTGTTCCAAGCTCTCAAGCTCTGCTTTCATCGCCGTTCACCTCCTCCGGCGAGGCTCTTGCTAATCTTTTTCGCTGCTGCCGTTCGTATAACTTTGGCAAACTCAACACCGGCTTCTTTTCTTCGGTGAGTTACTGTTTCTCTCCGATTTCAGTTCTTGATTTTTCTTTGAACTCTCTCATGTCTTTGATTACTTTAATTTGTTCATGTATTTGAGTATGGTTGCTGCGTGATTCTGTTTTTGCCCCACCTGTTTCCTAAATTCACACTGTTCACACCTTTGTTGATTTTTGCCACTGTTCTTGGCCTTACTCTGTTACAATGTTCTTGATAGCTCATCACTATTCTTGATTCTGAAACCCATTCTTGTTTTCTGTTTTCCTTGTCTTTTCCAGATTCGTGCCTTCAATCTTTGTTTCCATAGATTTAGGTTTGGGATTTGTTTGTAGAACCCTCAAATTTTTAGGAAAAATTGAAACAATTCCCCACAAACTCTGTGTATTTTTAGGTTTTAGCCGAGGTTCGTAAAACCCTACAAAACACTCCCATCTGAAATCCAACTTCTCTAGTTAAGCCGATATCATGGGTATGTGGAAGCATAGAGTAGATACCCCGACCAAGTTAGAGCACTTTAGGCGAGAATTTCACATCCCTGCCGACATTCATCTGAGGTTGGCTGGGAAGGATGACTCTATCATGCCCACAACTGATTCTATGCCCTTCCTTGTTATAGCCTTTATCGAGTGCGGACTTCGGCTCCCACTCAATATCCTTTTCCGTGAGATACTTCACTATTATAAGTTGAACCCGATGCAGCTTGCCATCAACTCCTACTGAGTCATCAATGGCATAATAGCCTTAGCCAAACAAGAAAACGCTAGGGTTACCTTAGCTGATATCCAATACTGCTACACCATGTGTGGCCTTAAAAAAGATACGGGCTACGTTTACTACCTCAAGCCGAGGTCCACAAAGTACAAAATTGTTGCCGACCTCCCTGACTCCAACAAGGGAGCTGGGGATGATTATTTCATTACCTCAGGGAACTGGGAGTTCGCTCCAGACGAGGACCTCCACCTCTACCCTCTTCCTCGAACAGTTTTTGTAGAGGGCAATGGTAAAAGCCCAGTGTTTGTATTTGCTCGTTTTTAAAGTTTTCAATACTTTGTTTGTTTCTAATGTCTGTTTTTCTTACAGCTCTTCCTCAGCCACCAAAGGGCTTCCGCCAGTCTTTCTTTCCTAGTAAAGACTTAAGGAAACTATTGGATCTGCCAGTCCTCAAGCGGAGAGCCCCTTTGGTACTTAATTTCATTCCCACCTATAAGTCGGTTCTTTCCGACGTTCCAAAGAAGAAAAAGAAGAAGAGTCTGTCTCATCCTTCTACCACGACTCCTCAAGCTGCCTCTACATCTCGGCCAGATCAAGGATCGACTTCTGATCCAGCAGAGCAGCCATCAACTTCGGCTCCATATCTGATCCCAATATCCCAGCGCCAACACCGGCGACGAATTGTTTTTGCCGCCGAGATGGGCCGCCAGAAAGCAATTGCTAAAGATTTCTAGGCCAACATACTCTCTACCGTGGACGCCCAACCTGTGTCATCTCAGCCAAAGTCGAAAAAAAGGATAAAGAAGGCTCAGCCAAAGGCAACGGTAACTCAGATTGATACTAAGGATACCTTGCCAATTTCGAAATTAGCTTCGAACGAGAAGACTACCTCCGCCCTAGAGAAGAAGCCCACCGAGGTCGAACCTTCACAATGAACTCGGTTAAAGAGGCCGAGGTCAGAGTCTGCCACAGCGTCGGGCTCTATGAAGGCTGGTGCCCCCTGGGCTCCACCTATTACTTTAGAGGACAGGCCAGTCTTTGCTAAGGATAGTGCCAACGACATTCATGTCGGCGTCGCTCTTAGTACCGCTTTGCTTCTCCCTGGCGATCTTGACCGAAATGCGGAGATGACTGAGCATGAGAACTTCGCCTTGATGCTCCAGCGTTCTATTCAAGTAAATCTCCACACTTGGTATCTTTCTTTCTTTTTTGTACTTAGATAATAACTTTTGCTCTTTTCACTTTCAGGCCATCCAATATGCTCATTCCTTCTCAATGCAAGCTTTTGAGAACCGGAAGGAGCTGGCCGACAAGAAGAGGGAGGTCTCCAGTCTGCAGAAGACCAATAAAAGCTTACAATAAAAAATGAAGACTTTGGAAGACCAAGCCGAGGCTGCTGTTAAAGCCAAAGATGATGCTGAGGAGAAGGCAGATTTTGCAGAGGCCATAAAAAAGGTCCTTGAGGCCCAAAAGAAAGAGACCAAGGAAAAGATGGCCCAGGCCCATAAAGAACTGCAAGACGCCTTGGCCACGAAGGATGCCGAGCTCAAGGCCGCCGATCAAAAGGGATACAATGAAGGGGTGGCCGATGTCACTTCGAACTACAAAAAGCAGGTGAAGCAGGCATGCAATAAGGGTTTCACCCTTGGTTGGATGATTTTGCTGAAAAAGCTCGAAGTCCTCGAGGACTCCCCCCTTAGGAACGCCGACGTCCTTCCTCTTCCATTCCCCCCAACTCCAAGCCAATCCGACGACGATTCTGAGTCTGAGAATGAGGCTTTGGTGAGGAAGTCAAAGGAGGCTGCTGGGGCCAAGTCCGCTACTCAAGATGAGCAAGTCCTGGACTTGACTCAAGATGAAGAGGGTAAGGAGGTTCCCAAGGATGCTACTCCTGAGAAGGCATCATCCGACGTGCCTCTCGCTGACAAGAGCCTCGATCAAACTCTTCAAGAAATAGATGCCAAGCTCGCGGCTGAAAAGGCTGTCGAGATGTCTTCCCAGCAGTCTTCTAAACTTCAAACCCAACCTTCTGCTGTTGCTGAGAAGTCTTAATTTTGATGTCTTTTTTCTTTGCATTTCGTGCTTTTATTTTTCTTCTTTTTGGAACAATTGTAAGTTCTGGCCGACATGTCATCTTTTGAATGTTAATACAATTTCCTTTCCTGAATGCTTGTATCTTTGTCTACTCTTTATTGCTCTTGTATGTTTCCATACTTAGAATGTTTTGCATATCTTCAATACATACTTTAACTGTCTAATTTTCTCGAAGTGAAATACCTCGGCTATACCCACCAGCAGTTTACATCGGCAAGTACACAAGTACTCAATTCAATACAACCTTGGCCTTAACTTGTAAATTTTTCACAAATTTCAACAAGTGTTAAACATGATATCGGTTTAACTTCAACTTGTAAATTTTTCACAAATTTCAACAAGTGTTAAACATGATTTTGGTTTAACTTCAACTTGTAAACTTTTCTCAAGTTTCAACAAGCATTAAACATGATTTCGGTTTAACTTCAACTTGTAAACTTTTCTCAAGTTTCAACAAGTGTTAAACATGATCTCGGTTTAACTTCAACTTGTAAATTTTTCACAAATTTCAACAAGTGTTAAACATGATCTCGGTTTAACTTCAACTTGTAAACTTTTCTCAAGTTTCAATAGGTGTTAAACATGATCTCAGTTTAACTTCAACTTGTAAATTTTTCACAAATTTCAACAAGTGTTAAACATGATCTCGGTTTAACTTCAACTTGTAAACTTTTCTCAAGTTTCAACAAGTGTTAAACATGATCTCGGTTTAACTTCAACTTGTAAACTTTTCACAAATTTCAACAAGTGTTAAACATGATCTCGGTTTATCTTCAACTTGTAAATTTTTCACAAATTTCAACAAGTGTTAAACATGATCTCGGTTTAACTTCAACTTATAAACTTTTCTCAAGTTTCAACAAGTGTTAAACATAATCCTATCTTTCCAGGAACCATTTTCCAACACTTTGCCCCCTAATGTGAACTTAAGTTTCACTTGGGTTCTCATTATGCATGTATTCCAAAAACATCGACAAGTATATATTAGTCATAAGTGTCAGAAGTCAAGCTAAAACTTTATTTATTTATTTCGGCAAATAACAAAGAACAAAAAAGGTCTAATGATAGAAAAATTTCAAATTGCAAGTGTTCTAGGGTCTTGGCAACTCTTTGTCGTCATTATCTTCGAGCTGGTATACCTCATTGCCCAATACCGAGATGATTCTATAGGATCCCTCCCAATTTGGGCCAAGCTTGCCCTCTCTGGGATCCTTCTTGTTGCTGACAACCTTTCTCAAGATGAGGCCGCCGACTTGAAACTCCATTGAGTTGACCTTCTTATTATAAGCCCTAGCAAGCTGCTGCTGGTACGCCACCAGCTGAATTGCAGCTCTCTCCCTTCTTTCTTCTAGTAAATCCAGATTTCAGGCTAATAATACATCATTGGTCCCATTCTCTACTCCTTGGGTTCTGATCCCTAGGATGCCGACTTCTAGAGGAATGACTGCTTTTGTGCCATAAGCCATGGCAAATGGTGATTCCCCAGTTGATCTTCTCGGCGTAGTCCGATATGCCCAAAGTACACTTGGTAGTTCATCTACCCACTTCCCCTTTGCTACCTACAGCCTCTTCTTAATCACATCCAAGATGACTTTGTTGGATGCTTCTGCTTATCCATTACTTTGAGGAAAGCTTGAGGTTGAAAAATAATTTTTGATCTTGAATTTTGCACAGAAGCTCTTGATTAGCTTACTGTCAAATTGTGTTCCATTGTCGGCAACTATTGCTCTTGGGATCCCAAATCTCGTGATTATGTTCTTCCATATGAAGTTTTTTACATCCACATCTCAGATCTTGGCTAGGGGCTCAGCTTCTATCTATTTGGTGAAGTAATATGTTGCTACCAGCAGGTACTTCCTTTGTCCAGTTGCTTGGGGGAGTTGTCCAACGAGATCCATGCCCTATAGGGCAAACGACCAAGGACTAGATACTAGGTTTAGGTGTGCTATTGGTTGGTATATCAGAGGTGCAAACCTTTGGCACTTTTCACACTTCTTTACATAGGCTTCTGCATCTTTCTGCATGTAGGGCCACCAATACCCCTGCGTAATGGCCCTATGGGCAAGTGATCTGCCCCCAGCGTGGCTTCTACATATTCCTTTATGTATTTCGTATAAGAAATTTTTGATTTGTGAAGGATGTACACACCTCAAAAGGGGTCCAGTGAAGGATCTTCTGTAGAGATGTCCCTATCCTGTCAGACTGAATCTTGCCGACTTCAATCTGATCTTGTGTGCCTCTTTGTGATCATTTGGCAGTTTTCCTTCTTTCAGGAATGCTACTATTGCATCCATGTAGACACCCCATTTTTTATCGACCTTAAGACTCAAACGTCACCGATTGAGCGCTTGGTGATGTTGCATATCGTGCTCGTTCAGAGGTTTCAGAGTCTCGGCTGCGAGCCTTGCCTCTGGACTTCCGGACTCTTTTATGCCTTGCCTCGGTTTGCGAACCAAGCTTTGTTTTCTTTGTTTTCTCTTCCCGAATGGAGGGAGAGGTCTCGTAGATCATCTCTCAGTGGCCGTAGGCTACGTTTCGTGGTCGTAGACCATTTTGCCCGTTTGGAGCCCGGTTTTCGATTTTTCGAAGCCGTTGGCCGTGTGCCTCGGTTCGGGACCGCTTAACCACCTCCGTTTGCTCCGGTTTTTGGCACATACCTTATTTCCTCCCTTTTGAGGGACACTGTGGTCCGAGTGCCCAACTTCGTGGTCGAACACCACCTCCGGTGCCTAACAGCTTGTTTTTGGGGCCCCGAACTGCGTGTTTTGGCCTCCGAACCTTCGTTTTGCATCCATCTTGGTCCATTTTTGGCAGGGACCTTATTTTCATTGTTAGAAAGCTTGTATGAGGGTGGGAGGCCAGCAATTTTGCTGAAAAGCCAACTTTTTTTGAGTCCAAAGTGGTTCAGCATGAATCCGGGAAGGAGAAAAAGCTGTGCGGCTTCACCGAAATGGGCATAACTCCTTGCACAAGAGGAATTAAGATATGAGGCCACCACCATTGGAAAGATTACTTCCAAGGCTTCATTTTTCTCTCAAGAATCTCCTAATTCCAGGTCTGGGGGGAGGAGATATGGTTGGTTGAAGTCCGGTTGGACCGAATCTACGCGGCTTCACGGAAACTGGCATAACTTTTTCCACAAGGGGAATTTTGATGCAAAGTTTGCGGCATTGGAAAGCTAACTTTTGGGGCTTCATCCTAGGGGGTGGCCGGCCACTTTGCCCCTTTGACCTGGCCGGCCGGCCACCTTTTTCTGGTTGGCCGGCCACTTACCTGGTGGATGACCTTTTTTGCCCTTTTGAGCTGGCCGGCCATGATCCTTATCCCAAGTGCATTCCAGCCATGTATTTTGTTCTGCACTTCACCCATGTCCGAGGGTTTGGCCTTATGGGGGGAAAAATTGAATTTGCATCTCCCCTCCATTTTCCCTCCCTTTTCTCCACTCCTTTGCCTATAAAACCAGCCCCTCCCCTTCAGTTTTAAGGGTTAGAACATTTGGTTTAAGGCTCCTACATCCAATCTCTCCCTCTCTATATTCCAAGCATCAAAAACCCTTTATTCTTGGATCATTTCTACTCCATCTCCAAGCCAACCAATCCATCCCCCATACCAGCAGTTTGGAGGCCATTTCCAGAGGCAAGGAGCACCTTTTCTCAAGCCAAGAGGCTGCTAAAGTTTGGTCTTCAAGTGTGAGCCATTTTTTTTCCTCTTTTTGAGCTTATTTTGTATGCTTTCTAAGTCATTCTTGCTTACATTTTTGGGCTCCGACCCTAACTGAAAATAGCATTATTTTGATCTCTTTTTCATGTTTTTTTAAGGGCCTCTCCCTGTTTGAGGCTTCCTTTTTACACTTGCTTCTTTACCTCTCTTGTATGCCTCTTTCTTCCATAGTACTTTAGACTCATTTTTAAATTGTTTTGAGCTTAGTTATAAACTGAAAAGTGGCTTATTTTGAGCCCTTCTTCAACATTGTTGAAGGGATCTTCACTGTTTGAGACTTTCTTTTGTCACTCGCCTCTTTATCCCTCTCTTGGCCTTATTTTTGCATGTTTTGTTGGCCCCTTGTGTTTGTATTTTTGGGCTCTGGTCTGAACTGTAAATAGCCTTATTTTGACCCCCTCTTCATGTTTGATCAAGGGACTTTTGCTGTTTGAACCTCCCTTTTTGCTCTTTGTGTTTAAACCTCTTTTTAGGCCTTATTTTGCATAGTATTTTAAGCTTGCATGTGCACTGTTTTGGGTTTGGTCACTAACTGTAAAATGCCATGTTTTGGGCCCCTCTTCAACTTTGTTGAAGGGCCCTCCTCTGTTTGATGCCAGAAACCATCACTTGCTTCTTTGTCTCCCTTTTGGCCCATTTCTTGCATAATAGTTTATCCATACTTGTGTTTGTTTTTGTGGCTTGTTGTAAACTGTAAAGTACTTCATTTTGAGCCCCTCTTCAACTTTATTGAAGGGCTCTTGGCCATTTATGGCCAGAAGCTTCCACTTGCTTCATTATCTCTCTTACGGGGCCATTTTTGCGTATTGGTTTACCCCTATTTATGTTCACCTTTTGGCCTTGCTGAAAACTGGAAATATGCTTATTTTGGGACTTTCTTGATTCTGTCTTCATACTTTATGTTCAAATAACGCATGCTTTGCATAGCCATAGGTCATTCCATGTACCTAATTTCATGTTTCGGGTCTCATTCCATGTATCGGGTGCCATGTTTCCATGTTTCGGGGCTGTTTGCCATCATCTTTTAGCGCTGAAATTTGCATGCTAGTATTCCATATTTCATGCCTTGCCATGCTTTGTTAGAGTGGCATTTGGTGCCTTAGGGTCGGTTCTCGGTTTGTGTGCACGTGTGCACGCATCTCGAGTGTCTCATTTTCATCTAATGGCCTCTTATGTGAGTGTGGCTGAGGTCCACTTATGTTGGTGTAAGTCCATTATGCATCGTGTATGCCATTTCATTTCATAGCATTGTGTATGCTAGGTTGTATGTTAGCGCATTGTGTATGCCATGTTACCTCGTGTATTGTGTATGCCATTTAATAGCATTGTGCATGTTAGGTTGTATCTTAGTTTGCATTCATGCATGTCATGCATATCGCATTGTGTTTGGGATAGGAGTTAGCCCGAGCACGGGAAACGAAGGATATTTCGTATTCTGAATGACGGAATGTGTCTCAATTCCCAGTCACCGACACTCCGGATTATCCATGATGGAGTCTTGGTCTTGTTGTGTTTATATGTGCATTCATTCCATATTGAGTTGTGCAAATTCGACTCCTCGGTCATCATGAATCGAGATGCGTGATTGGTGGCACGAGGATCGAGGCATGCATACATATGTGAAAATACATCGCCATACCCCTCTGTTGCTCTCTGTTGCAGCAAATCAAGAATCAGCAGCCTTCCGAAGCTTGGCACGCATTCCAAGAATAATTGCAAACATAGGCTAATTAGGGTATCGCCTGGATTTTCGTGCAAAAGCAACCCGAACATGCATCAGTCATCATCCGGATCAGAGTTGAGGCAGTCCCTAGCTTGCATGCTAGTTTACCGCTTTCCTAGATTAATTTGTTAATTAATTAGGATTTTGTACATATTTGGACTGTATTATTTATTGGGACTGTATTATTTATTTGGGACTGTACTAATTATTCGGACCCTCTACATGAGGGCAATGTTGTAATAAGTGTGCGTGAGTGTGATGTATGTCTTCCAACCCCACGTCTTTTTCCCTTTTATTTCCCAGCTTATGATGGTTAGATTAGGACATGTTTCAATTAGCATATAGTATGATAGCATGTTGCATTCATTCATCTGTTTTGCATGCACCGGGCTTGGCGCATCATACTAACTACATTTGTATTTCAATTCCAAATTGAATACTTGATAGCTGTTGCATCTCATATGCCATGTTTAGAATAGCCGAGCCTGCTATAGTTGCATTTTTGCATGTGTTGCATTAGGCATTTCTGTATACTTAGGATCATGCATGGATTTCTAATCGGTTTTTGTTTTGGCTTGGAGTACTCGGTGAGTTTTTATGCTTTAACATCCTTGCATGCGTGTGAGTGACTGCCATGAATAGCATGCTTACCATGAGGCTATGTGCTTATGTGATATAACTGCCTGAATGCCTGTGGGTGAAGGTTGGGTTATTTGGATTGGAACAATTCATCAAATGTTTGTTTTAAGCCCACTAGATAGTGGCAAAATCATGTTTTTCTTAAGCCCACCCAAGGGTGGCAAATCCATGTCTTAGCCTACCTGCGGGTAGCACCGTCAAACCATTTTCAAACAAACAAACATGAAATGTTTTGTTTCAATTCAGGCGACTCGGTCTATACTTGTATGCTGTGCGCATCACATAGTAAATCTAGGCTAATAACTGGAATAAGAACGCACAATGTTTTCAAAATTAGATATCATGGTTAGTAGAGGCCGGTCTTTGGCGACGGCGGGTGCTCACGAAGTGACCTTCCCCAATCGTACCCAAGTTCCCGAGCCGAGGCAACTTTGGTGATGACGGACACGTGGCCTTAGGCAACGAGTCAGGGTTTCCTAAATTTCCCAAAATAAAATATTTAGGTGGCGACTCTATATCTGGCAAAGCAGTCCATGTTTGGCACTTCTTTCAAAAATCTATTTTCTCAAAACGATTTGTCGGATTTGGACTCTTTGGTTCAGATTAAGAACCGTGACACAAATCGAGTCCGAGCTGTAGCGAGGTCCCCCCCGCGGGCTTGTTTACAGTTTCTGGCGACTCTGCTGGGGAGTTAGAGAACTTGACTCGAACTCATGATATCTGGTTTTGACTGCACTTGTGTGTTTCTTTGCATTGCATTTGTATTGGTGCGCCTAGGACACCGTGTTTGCCATCTGCTATTCCTGAACGGTTTGCTGGAGGCTTGTCTTGTCAAGGCATGACCATAAGGCTGACCGGTTGTAGGCTCTGCCAGTATGGGAACACAAACCCCGGTTTTACCGGGGCACCCTTTTGACCATTTGACCTAGTGCATATTCGGATCCGTAGTGATCATTCCAAACTAGGACAGGTTGCTTACCCGATATAGGTTGTTTAAAACCGCTGCGTGTGTAGTGAAACCCTAGCTCCTAACAAAATAGGACAGGGATACCCTACCCCAACATAGGGGTGTTTTGGCTTTCACTTGCTTGTTATGTGCTTTTAGAGTGCGTCTCTACAGGAATGCATGTATCAGTTTGCAAGTCTGGGTATCAGGCCTGCGGGCATTAGTATTTGGAAGAATCAGTTTTACTTGAGGGTATCGGCCATCGCGTAATTTTGGGCAGACCAAGAGAGAGCACACTCATTCAACTATGCTCATATCTGTTCAAGTGAAATCAGGCTGAGATGCTGTCTATTTTCTCTTGCTAGGTAGTCTTGGAACCATAGCTTCAGAAGGCTCCAATATCCCCCAGGTACACCGAACTTATGTTGATAGACTTTGTCAGGTTTTTTTTTTCGCCAAGCTCAGCAAAGTCTATCGGCACTGGATCGGTGAACTTCGGGGATAATGTGATGTGATCGGGGGATGAACCAGCTGCGGGTGGCACTCGATTAACTCAGACGTGAGAATGGCACGCACCGTCCTGAGCATTTGGCCAGTGCTACATTCTGACTTGGGTATTGAGTCAGTCTTGTTGTTTTGTTTTGAGTCTGCCCTTTTGTTTTAAGTCAATCTTTTCATACTGAGTCAGTAGGGTCTGTCTTGTTGTATCGAGTCAGTCCTGTTGTACAAAGGTCGGGTGATTCCGGTGGTGTTACCTCGGGCGTCACCATTTTGTTTCGCGTTTGTCTTTTTGTTTTGTTTTGAGTCTGTTCCTGCTAGGGAGCCAGTTACGCCCAGAAGATCTGAATGAAATAGTAGTGATTTTCACGCTCTCGCGTTTGCTTCTGCCTTGTGCCAGTTATGCCGGAATTTCTGAATGAGATAACAGTATTTGACTAAGAACTTTGTCTTTTCTGTGCCTTGAAGTCATTATAATGACCTGAGTTTTTCAAAACCTTTTGAACACTGCGGTGAAAACGAAGAAGAAGGAATTCCTCGGGTTTTGCAAAAATTTGATCAATTAAGAGAAAGAGAGGCGTGCTAAGCCCTTAATGAACGAAATCATGCTTGTTAGTATGAGCACTGGGAAGGATCCTGGCTTGATCCAGATTGGTTCTACACTGTCTTTAGCGCGAGCGACTGGTCGCTTCCTTAAAAGATTTCAAAAAATGTTTTTGCGCGATCCTGCGAATACCTGTGTGGAATCGCTCTTAAGATTGTGCAGCCTAGGATCACTCTCAGCCTCGAGACTCGACCCCTTGCTTTCAAACCTTGGACCTTAATTCAGAGTGTTCAATGGTCAACCGCAATGTGAGGCCTGTGTGGCCAGATTTGAAGCAACCCGTGACCTAGGGGCAGAAAAATGTTAGATGTGCTCGAAGAGCCGAAGATGGATCATCCTGCAAATCAATGAAGACTGGCAAGAATGCCAAATCCCAGAGGGAGGAAGAAGAAAGTATTGCTGAAGAAAAACTGAGTTCCGATCCACAACACCAGGGGCAAATTTAGCCCCCCATTGGATGGACACCTGCATCATCAGCAAATAGCAGCCATTCTCTTAGATTCAGATGACTTCAGGATCTCAAAACCATTTCACATGGACAAAGCTACACTTTTACCCTTGAGAGGCTCGATGGGCCAAAAACCCGGAAGGACGACCCAGGCAAAAGTTAGAGCAAGAAAAAGAAGAAAAAGAAAGAAAATGAAAAATGCAAAGAATTAAAAAAAAAAAGAAAGAAAAGAAAAAATGAAGAAAATGAAAAGAAAAGAAAAAAAAAAAAGGAGAGAATCAGAAAAACAAAGCTCGCAAGGTTGAAAAACTGCAACGGGCGCCTTGGCAAAAGTTAGAGCATAAAAAGGAGAGGTTAAATACCCGAGTGTACCTTAACCCTGAACTACGTAAGGCTTGATTCCCATCTTTGGGATACGTAGGCAACTTCATTTTGAAGTCCAGCCGTAAAACACTTCAATTTGATTGTGTCCATGCGATGGTTCTGGTCATCTTTGTCTTCTCTGTATCTGAGGATTTGGTTGTGTTCGTCACTCTGAGGACTGACTACAATGCGCTGCGGTGTCATTCAGACAAAGGGCAACTTTCCGTTGCTATTCAATGCGCTGCGGTGCTGTTCAAACAAGGGGCAACTTGCCGTTGCCATTCAATGCGCTGCAGTACCGATCAAACAAGGGGCAACTGTCTGTTTCCATGCAGCTCTCTTCAAGCAAGGGGCAATTTTCCTTCGGATCTGAGGTTGTGCATCTCGAGAGTGGGTTCTATGCTCGTTGAGTAGTGGCCGATTGCAAAAATAGTTTTTGAGAATTTTTACTGAGGTTAACTAATCTTCTCTCGAAAACTATTCCATTTTTTTTCAAAATTGGACCTTTTTCTTGGACCCAGAAAAGGAAAATTTTCAGTGCTCATAACCTAACTTGCATGATTTTGAATCAAAAAATCGAACAAGCATGTTAATCTAACTCTCATTTTGGTCAAAATTGTCTTAGTAGAAAGCCAAAAACAAAAAATGGTCGAAACGATGAACTAGGGGCACAGTTGAGTCAGGTGTTCTGTCTTTTCCCCATTGCCACAATACTTGCCAAGAAGGGCACTCTACCTGCAAGAAAGGGGCACAACTGAAGCTAACAGCAAAAGGGCTGAAAGCTTTCTCACCCTCCGAGCAGCGAGGTATCAAGCCAAGTGTGAAGCACGAACTGGAATGGATCAACATATTCTACTCCCTCATCTGGACAGATCTGATCATGTCCAAACTCCCCAGTAGAGCATCGTCAATCGATGTCAGCTGCAGATTTGCTACACATCCAGTTGTAGCACAGCCCCTCTGTGGGAGAAACTCACTAGCTGCGTGCAGAAGAAGAAGAATCTAGCAGAATGCTAGGGGCAAGAGCCCGCAACTTCCTGTTTATCCATCAACCACCGTGGGAAGGGATGAAAAATGAGAGATTGAAGAATAGAAAGATGTGCAATGAGAGAAAAAGTGAGAAAATGGCTTTTTCAGAAAAACAGAGCTTGAGGGTCGAGTGATGTGAGAATCATAAATGAGACAGGGTGGGAAACAATACCCGGTGCACGTCTGTAGACGTCCCTGAACGCATCCCGGGGGAAGGGAGTGTGAGTCCCCCCCCCCCCATTCTGGTTCGATATTGGGTCACTACAGTTCGAAGGACTCAAATGTCACGGTTCTTAATCTTGAACCAAAGAGTCCAAATCCAGCAAATCGTTTTGAGAAAACAGATTTTTTTGAAAGAAGTGCCAAACATGGACTGCTTTGCCAGATACAGAGCCGCCACCTAAATGTTTTTTTTTTTTTATGGGAAATTTAGGAAACCCTGACTTGGTGCCAAAAGGCCACGTGTCCGTCATCACCAAAGTTGCCTCGGCTCGGGAACTTGGGTACGATTGGGAAAGGTCACTTCGTGAGCACCCCCGCTCGCCCGATCAAAGACCGGCCTCTACTAACCATGATATCTTATTTTGAAAACATTGTGAGTTCTTATTTCGGTTATTAGCCTAGGTTACTATGTGATGCGCACAGCATACAAGTATAGACTGAATCGCCTGAATTGGAACAAAACATTTCATGTTTGTTTGTTTGAAAATGGTTTATGGTGCTACCCGCAAGTAGGCTAAGACGCGGATTTGCCACCCTCAAGTGGGCTTAGAAGAACAATGGTTTTGCCACTTTCTAGTGGGCTTAAAACAAACATTTGATGAATTGTCCCAATTCAAATAACCCACCCTCCACCCACAGGCATTCAAGGCAGTTATATCACATAAGCACATAGCCTCATAGTAAGCATGCTATTCATGGCAGTCACTCACATACATGCAAGGATGCTAAAGCATAAAACTCACCGAGTACTCCAAGCCAAAACAGAAAACCGATTAGAAATCATGCATGATCCTAAGTATACTGTAATGTCTAATGCAACACATGCAAAGATGCAAACTATAGCAGGCTCGGCTATTCTAAACATGGCATATGGAATGCTACAGCTATCAAGTATTCAATTTGGAATTGAAATACAAATGCAGTTTGTATGATGCGCCGAGCCCGGTGCGTGCAAAACAGATGAATGATGCAAACATGCTGCCATACTGTATGCTAATTAAAATATGCCCCATATCTAACCATCGTAAGCAGGTAAATAAAAGGGAAGAAAGACGTGGGATTGGAAGACATACATCACACTCACCCACACTTATTACAATTATGCCCTCGCACAGAGGGTCCGAATAAATAATAAAGTCCGAAATAAAAGAATAATACAGTCCGAATAAATATACAGATTCCTAATTAATTAACAAATTAACTAAGAAAGCTGTAAACTGGCATGCAAGCCGGGGACTGCCTTGACTCCGCTCTGGATAATGAATTGATGCATGTTGGGTTGCCCTTTCGGAAATCCACTGGGATGCCCCAATTAGCCTCTGTTTGCAATGTTTCTCGAAATGCGTGCCAAATCTCGAAAAGTTGCCAATTCTTCATTTTGCTGCAACAGAGAGCAGGAAAGGGGCATAGCAATGTATTTCACAAATATATGCATGCCTCGATCCTCGTGCCACCAATCATGCATCTCGATGCATGATGGCCGAGGAATCGGATTGCACAACTCAATATAGGATGAATGCATATGAATGCTACAACAAAACCTAGCTCCATCATGGGTAATCCGGAGTGTCGGTGACTTGGGAATTGAGACCCGTTCCGTCACTCGGAGTACGGAACGTGCCTTGTTTCCCGTGGCCGGGCTAACTCCTATACCGAACATGATGCAATATGCATGATATGCATGAATGCAACTAAAATGCAATCCTAACATACACAATGCTATGGAATGAGATGTCTCGGAATGCGTGCACACGGGCACGCAAACCGAAGAAATGATCCTAAGGCATAAAATGGCATACGCAATGCAATTGGACTTACACTAACATGAGTGGACCTCAGCCACACTCACATAAGAAGCCGAGAGATGAAAAATGAGATGCCTCGAAATGCGTGCACATAGGCACGCAAACCGAGGCAATGGCATACACGATGCAATGAGACTAAAATGGCATACAGAATGCAAAAATGGACTTATACTAACATGAGTGAGCCTCAGCCACACTCACATAAGAGGCCGATGGATGAAAATGAAGTGCCTCGAAATGTGTGCACACGGGCACGCAAACCGAGGCAATGGCATACAGAATGCAATGAGACTAAAATGGCATACAGGATGCAAAATGGACTTATACTAACATGAGTGAGCCTCAGCCACACTCACGTAAGAGGCCGATGGTTGAAAATGAAGTGCCTTGAAATGCGTGCACACAGGCACGCAAACCGAGGCAATGGCATCAAGGCATGAAATGACATAGAGAATGATATGCAAACATGCCAATGGAATTTCAGCACTGAAATATGGGAGAAAACAGTCCCGAAATGAGGCGAAAGTACACCCGATGCATGAAATGGCCCCGAAACATGAATTTAGGCACCCGAAATGGCTTATAGCTATGCAATGCATGCACAATATGGACATGGGATGAACATACAGTAGAAATACAGCCCCAAGACAAGCATTTTTCAGTCATAAAAAGGGTAAACAGCAAACACACATAGGGTTAGGCAAGAATGCAAAAAAGACCCCGCAGGAGGGGTATTGAAGCAAGTGATACATACGATGCCTAAACGGAAAAATACCCTTCTACAATACTGAAGAGGGACTAAAAATATGAACATTCACAGTAGATGACATCCCCCAAATCAGTATGCAAACATGCTAAAAATGTCATGCAAGAACTAGGATACATAAGGCTATAACATGAGGTACCCCAAACATTCATCAAACCAGCAAAGACCCTTAATGAAATATGTCAATAAGACCAAAATATGGATATTTTCAGCACTTCTCATGACCGAAAACAGAAGCTAGATAGGCCTAAAAAAAGCATGCAAAAATGGGGGCCAAAGAGGGATATAAAGACAAGCACAACATGGAGACCCCCAACAAGGTTGATCCCTTCTACAATGTTGTATAGGGACACAAAATAAGCTTACTCACAGTTCATGACATGCTCCAAAACAGACTACATGTAGGTCAAAAAAATCATGCAAATTTACGGTAAATATGAGAGATTATGAAGCAAGTGCATGATATAGAGGCCAAAAAGGGTTGAGCCCTTCTTCAATGTTGAATAGGGGCTCAAAATAGGCCCACTCACATTTTACATTATGCTCGAAAACAGATCACTCATAGGCTAGAAAAAGCATGCAAAATGTTGACATACAAGATGATATTGAAGCAAGTGCACCATAGAGGGCTCAAACAGGGTTGAGCCCTTGAACAAACATGAACAATAGCTCAAAATAGACCTAGTTTTAGTTAAGGTCGGAGCCCAAAACAGTAAGAAAGTAGGCTTAATAAATGAAGTAAGAAAATTTTACAAAAGAGGGGAAATCTACTTACCCTTGAAGACCAATACTTTTGTTGCTTCTTGGACCAGATTTGATGACACTAAGCTGCTGGAATCCCTTCCTTTGTTGCTGGAATGGAGTGGTGAGGGTAGAGCTTGAAGATGATGAAGAAATGGCACCAAAACTTGAAGGAAATGAAGTTGTATGTATGTATATGCTCCAACCAATGTTTGTAATCTCTTCTCTTGAGTTGGGAGGACACCAATGTAGACAAGAGAGGGGGAGAGGAATCCTTGGCCAAATGGAGGGAAATGAGCTCTTATTTCCCTCCAAAAGGTTCCCCCGGATCAGATATTTTTTGGGGAAAAACCAAGATACAGCTGGAATAAACTCACACTGAGGAAGCAGGCCGGCTAGGCACTTTTGCTGAAGGTGGCCAGCCGGCCACCCTCCATGGCCGGCCGGCTAGGGCTCAAAAGGGTCAATGAAATTTTCTGGCCGGCCACCAAGGATTGGTGTCCTCCCATGTGTGTACAACAAGACCCTATGGTTGGAAATTGGCAACTCTGAAACAAGAGAGACAACAAGCCACTTTTAGAAGCGGTTCAAAAGGGTCAATGAGAGTTACTGGCCGGCCATGTGTTTTTAGGGTCCTTCCATGTGTGTACAACACAAATATGTGGTTTTGGCTCGAAGAAAATGGCCCTGGGGTGTTCAACATTAGCCCGGAAGTAAGAAAAACGGGCCCTGGAGGGCGCCGGAGGAGCATAACTGGTTGCTGAGACAATTGCTGACCTCCCACCCTCTAGTGACCTTCCTTATGATAAAACAGAGGTACTTGCCAAAAATGAACAAAAACCGATGCAAAACGAAAGCTCGGGGGCCAAAACGCGCGGTTCGGGATCCCAAAAACCAACCGTTAAGCACCAAAAGTGGTGTTTGGCCATGAAGTGGGTATCTAAGACCCCAGTGTCCCTCATAAGGGAGTAAATGAGATGCATGCCAAAAACCGGAGGAATCGGAGATGGTTGGGTGGTCCCGAACCGAGGCACACGGCCTAACGACTTCGAAAATCGGGAACCGGGCTCCGAAATGGGCAAAATGGCCTACGGCCACGAAATGTAGCCTACGGCCACTGAGAGATGGTCTACGGGACCTCTCCCTCCCCTCAGGAAAGAAAACAGAGAAAACCGAGTCTGGTTCACAAACCGAGGCAAGGCACAGAAGAGAATTCGGAAGTCCGGAGGCAGGGTGCACGACCGCGACTTTGAGACTTCTGAGCGAGCACAATATGCAACATCACCGAGCGCTCAATCGGTGACGTCTGAGTCTTAAGGTCGGTCAAAAATGGGGTGTCTAGAGTTACCCCTCTTTGACAGAACTCGGAAGTCACAAGTGACGGGAGTGAATGTCAAAGCCCAGAGACGACCCATTTTTGACAAGGCCGAAGACTTAGACAATCATACAAGATAAACAGAGATGTGCCCGCAGGTGTGCCCGCAGGCAAAAGGGGCAAAATGCAAAATGATATGCATAGGATCAGATGTAACTCAATGATCATGCAAGTGCAGCAAGCTGTAATGAAGCAAGTATTCGCAAATAGATGCAACAGTTTTAAGCAAGAATGCAAAGCAACAACTACATTTCATGCAGTTAGGAATGTGGAGAATTATTCAATTCTCGTCGCGTCTCACACGGAGAAGATACGATACTGCTGGCGATTAAATGCAGTTACACCTCAAATGAACCGTACATACAATATCGTGCCTGCAAAAGAGAGAAATTCAACAAGAACAATATGCTAACAACATATATTCAATGTGATTCCGAAAGTTTGACACACGCGGTGCCGGCGGGTGAATGCATAAAGCAGTGTGATACGGGTAAGGTGCGCAAGATAGCGCGATGCAACGCACTAACAAGTGCAGGTGAGATGCGCAAGATAGCACGATAAAATGCATGCACAACGCAAGTAATGTGCACAAAATAGTGCGATGCGCAAAATAGCGCGAGTGAAATGTAATGCACTAACAAGTACAGGTGAGACGCGCAAGATAGCGCAAATGATACAATGCACAAAATAGTGCGATAAGTTAAACAGCGTGAGTGATTTGAAATGCACAAGATAGTGCGATGTGATATGCAAAGCACAGGACAGTGCGATTGAGGTGCGCAAAATAGCGCGAATGATACAATGCACAAAATAGTGCGATACGCTAAATAGCGCGATTGATTTGGAATGCACAAGATAGTGCGATATGATATGCAAAGCACAGGACAGTGCGATTGAGGTGCGCAAAATAGCGCGAATGATAACTGCACAAAACAGTGCGATTGAGGTGCGCAAAATAGCGCAAATAATAAACTGCACAAAACAGTGCGATGCAGAAAATAGCACAAATGTAAACTGCGCAAAACAGTGCGAATGAGGTGCGCAAAATAGCGCGAATGATACAATGCACAAAATAGTGTGATACACTAAACAGCGTGAGTGATTTGAAATGCACAAGACAGTGCGATACGCTAAACAGCGCGATTAATATGCAATGCACAAGATAGTGCGAGTGAGATGCAAACACAAGATGCACAAGACAGTGCAAGTGAGATACAAAGTGTAAGTGCGCAAGATAGTGCGAGCGAGATAAAATGCACAAGAAAGTGTGATAAAACGCATCTTCTATGCAATAGATACAAGCATCTTCTATGCAAGTATGGAAGCACAATTTATGCAATGTTGAAAGCAAGCATATTCTATGCATGAATCATAACGATGCGCGGCACGCATGCAACAACAGTGTATATGAAAGTCCACATTCTATGTAATAGAGGAGCATCAAATATGTACTCTGGTGCCTTTGATTTGCTTCTTAGAGGACTTTGCAACACACTCAGTTCAAAAAGGGCACACCCTGTTCAAATTGGCGAGAGATAACATCTGCATGTAAAACCCTCGGGTGTTGCTTGGACTGTCATTCTGACTTGAAGCAGGCTTACACTTGAGGTAGAGGCGCACTCACACTTCGGTAGTATTAACAAGGCCTGAAGAGGTACATCCGGAATACAATCACGGAACTTGCTGAAGGTGAAACTCACTCAGATGCTTCGATTTTCCTTCTTTTCTTTTGCTTTGTAGTCCGGAACCTAAAAAGCTTCAGATAGGCCCTTGTTCTATTGTTCACACTTATCGGGTGGACCCGTGACTTTGAAAGAACCAATCTGTTTTGCACAAATGTGGAGAAACGGCACGCACTCGAGCACAAAACGATTTTATTTTTGAAATTGAGAGATGAGTTTTCGACCAGGTATTGAGCCTACGACTGAACACAGCAAAACGACTCAACAAGGAAATAAAAGGCACACAACCTAGACACATCGAGTAACACTCGAAACGACCCAAAACAAAATCGAGATAAAACAAAAAGACACGACACTCAGACGTGCACAGGGAGCCTGTTTCACCGGGTAGTGTTTCCCACCCTTTCTTATTTGTGTCTCTCATATCGCTCGGGCACTCAATCTCGATTTTTCTCTCAAAACCCTTTTGCTCACTTTTTCTCACATCGCACATCTTTCTATTCTTCAATCTCTCATTTTTCATCCCTCCCCTGGGTGGTTGATGGATAAACAGCAAGTTGTGGGCTCGTGCCCCTAGCATTCTGCTAGATTCTTCTTCTTCTGCACGCAACCAGTGAGTTTCTCCCACAGAGGGGTTGTGCTACAACTGGTTGTGTAGCAAATCTGTAGCTGACATCGATTGATGATGCTCTGCTTGGAGTTCGGACGTGATCAGATCTGTCCAGATGAGGGAGTAGAATATCTTGCCCCATTCCCGTTCGTGTTTCGCACTTGACTTGATACTTCGCTGCTTGGAGGGTGTAAGAGCTTTCTGCCCTTTCTAGCTTCAGTTGTGCCCTCTTCTGGCAGGTAGAGTGCCCTTTTTTGGCAAATGCATTGACAATAGGGAAAAGACAGGAAGCTTGACTCAACTGTGCCCCTAGTTCATCATTTCGACCATTTTTTTGTTTTTGGCTTTCTACTAAAACAATTTTCACCAAAAATAAGAGTTAGATTAACATGCTTGTTCAGTTTTTGATTTGAAATCATGCAAGTCGGGTTGTAAGCACTGAAAATTTTCCCTTTTTGGGTCCAAGAAATGGTCCAGTTTTGGAAAAGATGGAACAATTTTCGAGAAAATTAGTCAACCTCAGTAAAAATTCTCAAAAACTATTTTTGCAAACGGCCACTTGCTCAACGAGCATGAAACCCACTCTCGAGATGCACAACCTCGGATCCAAGGGAAAACCGCCCCGTGCTTGAAGAGAGCTGCATGGCAACGGAAAGTCGCCCCTTGTTTGAACGGCACCGCGGCGCATTGAATGGCAACGGAAAGTTGCCCTTATTTGAATGGCACCGCGGCGCGTTGAATGGCAACAGAAAGTTGCCCCTTGTTTGAAACAACCTTTGGAGCGCATTTGCGGTCGATCCTCGGGCGGCGAACACAAACAGACTCTCGGATACAGAGAAGGCAGAGATGATCAAAACCATTACATGGACACAATCAAATTTGAATTGTTTTACGGCTGGACTTCAGAATGAAGTTGCCTACGTATCCCAAAGATGGGAATCAAGCCTTACGTAGTTCGGGGTTAAGGTACACTCGGGTATTTAACCTCTCCTTTTTATGCTCTAACTTTTGCCAAGGCGCCTGTTGCAGGTTTTCAACCTTGCGAGCCTTCTTCTTCTTTTTTTCCCTTTCATTCTTTTCTTTTCATTTCTTTTCTTTTTTCTTTTCTCTTTTTTTTTTCATTTTTTTTTTATTTTTTTCCTATTTGCATTTTTTCTTTTTTTTCTTTTCTTTGTTCTTTTCTTCGCTCTAACTTTTGCCTGGGTCGCCCTTCCGGGTTTTCGGCCAAACGAGCCTCTCAAAGGGTAAAGTGTAACAAGTCCATGCCAAATGGTTTTGAGATTGAAGCCCTCTATATTCAGGAGAGTGGCTGTTGTATTGATTTGCAGAAAGATCCACCTTTGGCTTTCCGAGCACATCGGATATTTTTTGCCCCTAGTTCGAGGGGTGCTTCTGATCTAGCTTTGCAAGCTTCTTTTGACGACATCTGATCCTCTTGATCTGACTTCGGTGCCTCTTGTTCGAGGGATGCTTCAAATCTGGCCCCACAGGCCTTGCATTGTGGTCGACCGTTGAACATTTTGAATGCACGTTCAAGGTTTGAAAGCAAAGGGGGGGTCGAGTCTCGAGGCTGAGAGCGATCCTAAGCTGCACAATCTCAAGAGCGATTCCACACATGTCTTCGCAGGACCGCGCAAAACATTTTTTTGAAAGTTTTTAAGAAAGCGACAAATCGCTCGCGCTGAAGACAGTGTAGGATCAATCTGGATCAAAGCCAGGGTCCTTCTCAGTACTCACACTAACAAGCATGATTTCATTCATTAAGGGCTTAGTATGCCTCTCTTTCTCTCATTTGATCAAAGTTTTGCAAATCCCGAGGAATTCCTCCCTCTTTGTTTTCACCGCAGTGTTCAAAAAGGTTTTGAAAAACTTAGGTCAATACAATGACTTCAAGGCACAAGAGAGCAGGTGGAATGCACTGCCATTTCATTCAAATCCCGGCACAACTAGCACACGGCAGAAGCAAATGTGAGAGCGTGAAAATCACTGCTGTTTCATTCAAAATCTGTTGGCATAATTGGCTCCCTGGCAGAAACAAACTCAAAACAAAACAAAAAGACAAACGCAAAACAAAATGGTGACGCTCAAGGTAACACCCCTGGAATCACCCGACTCCTATACAACAGGACTGACTCGATACAACAAGACAGACCCAAAACAAAAGAGACAGACTCAAAACAAAACAACAAAGTTGACCCAATACCCAAGTCAGAAAACACAAAAACTAGTATTTGCACATTGCTCAGAACAGTGCGTGCCATCCACCATATCTAGAGTAAACTGAGCGTTGCCTACAGGTGGTTTATCCCTCGATCACATCACATTATCCCCCAAGTTCACTGACCCAGTGCCGATAGACTTTGCTGTGCTCGGCGGGAGGATGACCCTGTTGTCCAATAGATCCTGTACTTCATGGCGAAGACGGAAGCAGTTGTTGGTAGCATGGCCAGTTTGCTGATGGTATGCGTAGTACTAGGTAGCATCATGCGTAACGGGAAGAGGGTTCGGGAGAGGCCGAGGCTCAAGGGGTTTGAGATGGTCTTGTCCGACAAGGACTTGGAAAGCTTTGGATAAAGGCATGTGGAGGGCATGGAAGACCCTCTGACCTCGGGGTTAGTACTTCTGGGTTTGTGAATTTTTGCTGGGCGCACCAGCAAAGGGATTGGCAGGTGCTAGCCTAGTTTGCTGATCTTTTCCAAGCACGGGATTAGAGTTGAAAGGAATATTCTTGGTACAACGGCCCTTCTCCCGGCTTGCCCCTTGAGTCAAACTGCCCCCAACTTGAGTAGCGAAAGTGTCATTCACAGCTTTTGCGACAACCGCGAGCACTTGTTCTTTGTTTAGTCCCTCGGCTTTCAAAGCCTCAACAGCCAACAGAAAATGCTCATGGGGATCCATGCCCGCCCCTACCTTGTTCTTTCTACTCGCTTCCACTTTGCCACGGGATTGGCCTTCCTCAGATGTAGTCAGCCCCAAGACTGGGGAGCCTTTTGACATGAAATTCCCAGTATGTGGTGTGGTCGATGATGGAGCCAATGTCCCGGAGGCCAGATCGGCCACAGTTCTTTGAAGATCTTTTATCATTCCCATCAGCTCGGAAGGAGTGGGTTCATGGGTTTGAGATGATTGGGGTTCAGGTGCACCCATCATGCATAAGTCCATGCTTTCTGGGATAAACACCTCAGGCTTGGGTAGATGGGCCGGGGTGATGTATATGCTGGGGTCATAGGTGGATGGCAGTGTATAGATGAGATTGAGGTAGGCGGGAAATGTTTGGTCATTGGGGCCTGAAGGTGGAGCTATCGTCCGGTTGTCGATGAGATTTTGGACCTCATGACGAAGGCGGTAGCAACGGTCGGTGCCATGGCCGCGCTGCTGATGGTACATACAGTACTTGGAGGGGTTATGTCTGGCTGGGAGTGGGTCGAGAAGAGGTTGAGGATCGAGGGGTTTGAGATGCCCTCTTTCCATTAAGAGTTTTAGTGCGCTAGTCAGGCTCATATAGAGAGGGGTGAAAGTTCTGCCCTGAGCTCGGGCTGGGTCGGTTACTTGCAGGCTTGGATTGGCAAAAGGGTTGGCTGTGGCGACTGTATTGATTTTAGTGGGTTCGGAAATAGTGCTACTTCCGGCATTGGTACTCCCTACAATCGCCCTCCTTGTCGGTTCACTTGTTCTGGGAATGATCCCACTGTTGAACGCATTCTCGACCTGGACCCCCAGTTCATGCAAACTTTTGAAAGTGAATAGCGGAGCCACTATCAATTTTTGCAACATATCATGCTCGATGTTCCGCACCATCATCTGCACTTGATCCCTCTCAGAAGGGCGGCGATCTGTCATCTGTGCTGCCTTTGCTCTCCATCTCACAACAAATTTCACAAAAGGCTCTGTTGGGTTCTGGCGGGTTGCTTCAAGCTCTTGGATGGTTATTTTAACTTGGGTATTGTAGGAATATTGATCGACAAAGGTCTCAGCCAATTCTTCCCAGTTTTGCTTCACTTTGTCCTCCAACTTAGGGTACTAAGTGGCTGCTACACCGAATAGTGTTCTTCCATATAGAGAGAGTTTCTGTGGCTTAGTCAGACCTATCGGCTTTAGGACATCCAAGAAAAGTCGGATATGTACCATTGGATCCCCAGACCCATCGAAACGGTCAATATGTGGTGTTTTGAATCTGTCTGGGAGCCGGACGGCAGACTCAGTGTGCCCATCCTCAATGTCGGAAATGGAGTTATGGCCCTGTGCCTTTTTGAATTGCTTATCAAGGTTCGCAATTTTCACTGCGGTCAGATCGAGGTCATTAGCATCAAGGGGATAACGCCTCTCATTAGGCTGCACCAGGGGTCTGAAAACTTGGGCTTGAGCTAACCCTTCTCGAGGATTTGGACCCCGCAAATCTTCAACTGGCGGAAGTGGGTCAAAGTTCGGCTGGGGTCCCAAAGCTGGATGTAAGGTAGATGCCCCAGATGGGCACTGCGTTTCAATACTGGTCTCAGCCTGCATGGCAGTTCCCTGATTCAGCGCTGCTATCACGGCCACAAATTCTTCCGAACCCTGTGCCATCACGGGTCTACTGATGATGTGACTGGTGACTGTCAGATCAGATGAACCAATGAGCCCTGTCTGGCCCTTCTTTGCCTTTCCTCAGCGAAAGAACACTGGTTGCCCTTGAATTGAATCTCAACAAAGTCTATCAGCACTAGTCCAATGTACCTGGGGGATTTCGGAGCCTTCTGAAGCTATGGTTCCAGGACTACCTAGGCAAAAGGGAAAACATGCAGCATCTCAGCCTAACTTCACAAAAACAGACATGAGCATAACAGGACGATTGTGCCCTCTACTGAATTCTGCCCCAAAATTCTGCCTGTAAACTGTTCCCCTCAGGTAAACTGAATCCCAAAATAATGAACTAGTGCTCGCAGGCCTGATGCCCAAACTCGCGAATTGATACATGCATTCCTGTAGAGACGCACTCTAAAGCACATAACAAGCAAGTGAGAGCCAAAACACCCCTATGTTGGGGTAGGGTTTCCCTATCCTATTTTGTCAGGAGCTAGGGTTTCACTACGCACGCAGCGGTTTCAAACAACCTATAAACGGGTAAGCAACCTGTCCTAGTTTGGAATGGTCACTATGGATCCGAATATGCACTAAGTCGAATGGTCAAAAAGGGTGCCCTGGTAAAACCGGGGTTTGTGTTCCCATGCTGTCACAGCCTAGAGCCGATCAGCCTTATGGACATGCCTTGACAAGACAAGCCTCCGGCAAATCATTTGGGAATGGCATATGGCAAACACGGTGTCCTAGGCGCACCAATGCAAATGCAATGCAAAGAAACACACAAGTGTAGTCAAAACCAGATATCATGAGTTCGAGTCAAGTTCTCTAAGTCCCCAGCAGAGTCGCCAGAAACTGTAGACGTCCCCGAACACATCCCGGGAGAAGGGAGTGCGAGTCCCCCCCCCCCAAATTTCTGGTTCGATATTGGGTCACTACAGTTCGAAGGACTCAAATGTCACGGTTCTTAATCTTGAACCAAAGAGTCCAAATCCGGCAAATCGTTTTGAGAAAACAGATTTTTTTGAAAGAAGTGCCAAACATGGACTGCTTTGCCAGATACAGAGTCGCCACCTAATTTTTTTTTTTTATGGGAAATTTAGGAAACCCTGAGTTGGTGCCAAAAGGCTACGTATCCGTCATCACCAAAGTTGCCTCGGCTCGGGAACTTGGGTACGATTAGGGAAGGTCACTTCGTGAGCACCCCCGCTCGCCCGGTCAAAGACCGGCCTCTACTAACCATGATATCTTATTTTGAAAACATTGTGAGTTCTTATTTCGGTTATTAGCCTAGGTTACTATGTGATGCGCACAGCATACAAGTATAGACTGAATCGCCTAAATTGGAACAAAACATTTCATGTTTGTTTGTTTGAAAATGGTTTGATGGTGCTACCCGCAAGTAGGCTAAGACGCGGATTTGCCACTCTCAGGTGGGCTTAGAAGAACAATGGTTTTGCCACTTTCTAGTGGGCTTAAAACAAACATTTGATAATTTGTCCCAATTCAAATAACTCACCCTCCATCCACAGGCATTCAAGGCAGTTATATCACATAAGCACATAGCCTCATAGTAAGCATGCTATTTATGGCAGTCACTCACATACATGCAAGGATGCTAAAACATAAAACTCACCGAGTACTCCAAGCCAAAACAGAAAACCGATTAGAAATCATGCATGATCCTAAGTATACTGTAATGCCTAATGCAACACATGCAAAGATGCAAACTATAGCAGGCTCGGCTATTCTAAACATGGCATCTGGAATGCTACAGCTATCAAGTATTCAATTTGGAATTGAAATACAAATGCAGTTTGTATGATGCGCCGAGCCCGGTGCGTGCAAAACAGATGAATGGCAAACATGCTGTCATACTGTATGCTAATTGAAATATACCCTATATCTAACCATCGTAAGCAGGTAAATAAAAGGGAAGAAAGACGTGGGATTGTAAGACATACATCACACTCACCCACACTTATTACAATTATGCCCTCGCACAGAGGGTCCGAATAAATAATAAAGTTCAAAATAAAAGAATAATACAGTCCGAATAAATATAAAGATTCCTAATTAATTAACAAATTAACTAAGAAAGCTGTAAACTGGCATGCAAGCCGGGGACTGCCTTGACTCCGCTCTGGATAATGAATTGATGCATGTTGGGTTGCCCTTTCGGAAATTCACTGGGATGCCCCAATTAGCCTCTGTTTGCAATGTTCCTCGAAATGCGTGCCAAATCCCGAAAAGTTGCCAATTCTTCATTTTGCTGCAACAGAGAGCAGGAAAGGGGCATAGCAATGTATTTCACAAATATATACATGCCTCGATCCTCGTGCCACCAATCATGCATCTCGATGCATGATGGCCGAGGAATCGGATTGCACAACTCAATATAGGATGAATGCATATGAATGCTACAACAAAACCTAACTCCATCATGGGTAATCCGGAGTGTCGGTGACTTGGGAATTGAGACCCGTTCTGTCACTCGGAGTACGGAACGTGCCTCGTTTCCCGTGGCCGGGCTAACTCCTATCCCGAACACGATGCAATATGCATGATATGCATGAATGCAACTAAAATGCAATCCTAACATACACAATGCTATGGAATGAGATGTCTCGGAATGCGTGCACACGGGCACGCAAACCGAGGAAATGATCCTAAGGCATAAAATGGCATACGCAATGCAATTGGACTTACACTAACATGAGTGGACCTCAGCCACACTCACATAAGAGGCCGAGAGATGAAAAATGAGATGCCTCGAAATGCGTGCACACGGACACGCAAACCGAGGCAATGGCATACACGTTGCAATGAGACTAAAATGGCATACAGAATGCAAAAATGGACTTATACTAACATGAGTGAGCCTCAGCCACACTCACATAAGAGGCCGATGGATGAAAATGAAGTGCCTCGAAATGCGTGCACACGGGCATGCAAACCGAGGCAATGGCATACGGAATGCAATGAGACTAAAATGGCATACAGGATGTAAAATGGACTTATACTAACATGAGTGAGCCTCAGCCACACTCACGTAAGAGGCCGATGGATGAAAATGAAGTGCCTCGAAATGCGTACATACGGGCACGCAAACCGAGGCAATGGCATCAAGGCATGAAATGACATAGAGAATGATATGCAAACATGCCAATGGAATTTCAGCACTGAAATATGGGGGAAAACAGTCCCGAAATGAGGCGAAAGTACACCCGATGCATGAAATGGCCCCGAAACATGAATTTAGGCACCCGAAATGGCTTATAGCTATGCAATGCATGCACAATATGGACATGGGATGAACATACAGTAGAAAGACAGCCCCAAGACAAGCATTTTTCAGTCATAAAAAGGGTAAACAGCAAACACACATAGGGTTAGGCAAGAATGCAAAAAAGACCCCGCAAGAGGGGTATTGAAGCAAGTGATACATGCGATGCCCAAATGGAAAAATACCCTTCTAAAATACTGAAGAGGGACTAAAAATATGAACATTCACAGTAGATGACATCCCCCAAATCAGTATGCAAACATGCTAAAAATGTCATGCAAGAACTAGGATACATAAGGCTATAACATGAGGTACCCCAAACATTCATCAAACCAGAAGAGACCATTAATGAAATATGTCAATAAGACCAAAATATGGATATTTTCAGTACTGCTCATGACCGAAAACAGAAGCTAGATAGGCCTAAAAAAAGCATGCAAAAATGGAGGCCAAAGAGGGATATAAAGACAAGCACAACATGGAGACCCCCAACAAGGTTGATCCCTTCTACAATGTTGTAGAGGGACACAAAATAAGCTTACTCACAGTTCATGACATGCTCTAAAACAGACTACATGTAGGTCAAACAAATCATGCAAATTTACGGTAAATATTAGAGATTATGAAGCAAGTGCATGATAGAGAGGCCAAACAGGGTTGAGCCCTTCTTAAATGTTGAAGAGAGGCTCAAAATAGACCCACTCACAGTTTATATTATGCTCGAAAACAGATCACTCATAAGCTAGAAAAAGCATGCAAAATATTGACATACAAGATGATATTGAAGCAAGTGCACCATAGAGGGCTCAAACAGGGTTGAGCCCTTGAACAAACATGAACAATAGCTCAAAATAGACCTAGTTTTAGTTAAGGTCGGAGCCCAAAACAGTAAGAAAGTAGGCTTAATAAATGAAGTAAGAAAATGTTACAAAAGAGGGGAAATCTACTTACCCTTGAAGACCAATACTTTTGTTGCTTCTTGGACCAGATTTGATGACACTAAGCTGCTGGAATCCCTTCCTTTGCTGCTGGAATGTAGTGGTGAGGGTAGAGCTTGAAGATGATGAAGAAATGGCACCAAAACTTGAAGGAAATGAAGTTGTATGTATGTATATGCTCCAACCAATGTTTGTAATCTCTTCTCTTGAGTTGGGAGGACACCAATGTAGACAAGAGAGAGGGAGATGAATCCTTGGCCAAATGGAGGGAAATAAGCTCTTATTTTCCTCCAAAAGGTTCCCCCGGATCAGATATTTTTTGGGGGAAAACCAAGATACAGCTGGAATAAACTCACACTGAGGAAGCAGGCCGGCTAGGCACTTTTGTTGAAGGTGGCCAGCTGGCCACCCTCCATGGCCAGCCGGCTAGGGGTCAAAGGGGTCAATGAAATTTTCTGGCCGGCCACCAAGGATTGGTGTCCTCCCATGTGTGTACAACAAGACCCTATGGTTGGAAATTGGCAACTCTGAAACAAGAGAGACAACAAGCCACTTTTAGAAGGGGTTCAAAAGGGTCAATGAGAGTTACTGGCCGGCCATGTGTTTTTAGGGTCCTCCCATGTGTGTACAACACAAATATGTGGTTTTGGCTCGAAGAAAATGGCCCTAGGGTGTTCAACATTAGCCCGGAAGTGAGAAAAACGGGCGCCGGAGGAGCATAACTGGTTGCTGAGACAATTGCTGGCCTCCCACCCTCCAGTGACCTTCCTTATGATAAAACAGAGGTACCTGCCAAAAATGAACAAAAATCGATGCAAAACGAAAGCTCGGGGGCCAAAACGCGCGGTTCGGGATCCCGAAAACTGGCCGTAAAGCACCAAAAGTGGTGTTTGGCCACGAAGTGGGTATCTAAGACCCCAGTGTCCCTCATAAGGGAGTAAATGAGATGCATGCCAAAAACCAGAGGAATCGGAGATGGTTGGGTGGTCCCGAACCGAGGCACACGGCCTGACGACTCCGAAAACCGGGAACCGGGCTCCGAAATGGGCAAAATGGCCTACGGCCACGAAATGTAGCCCACGGCCACTGAGAGATGGTCTACGTGAGAGATGGTCTACGAGACCTCTCTTTCCCCTCAGGAAGAGAAACAGAGAAAACCGAGTCTGGTTTGCAAACCGAGGCAAGGCACAGAAGAGAGTTCGGAAGTCCGGAGGCAGGGCGCACGGCCGCGACTCTGAGACTTCTGAGCGAGCACAATATGCAACATCACCGAGCGCTCAATCGGTGACGTCTGAGTCTTAAGGTCGATCAAAAATGGGGTGTCTACAACGTCTGAGTGTCGTGTCTTTTTGTTTGTCTCGATTCTTGTTTTGAGTCGTCTCGAGTGTTACTCGATGTGTCTAGGTTGTATGCCTTTTATTTCCCTATTGAGTCGTTTTGGTTGTGGTCAGTTGTAGGCTCAATACCCTGATCAAGAACTCATCTCTCAATTTCAAAAATAAAATCATTTTGCGCTCAGAGTGCCGTGCCATTCCCTACATTTGCGCAATACAAGATTCGTTCTTTCGTAAAACCGCAAGGTTCAACCCAGGCCACGTGAGAATGTAAAGCAGGGACCTATCTGAAGCTATATAGGTTCCAGACTGCAAAGCAAAAGAAAAGAGCGAAAATCGAAGCATCTGAGTGTGCTTCAACTTCAGAAAACTCCGTGATTGTATTCCGGATGTACCTTTTCAAGCCTTGTCAATGCTCCGAAGTGTGAGTGTGCCTCTACCTCAAGCGCAAGATCAAGCCTGCTTCAAAGTTATGCACCCTTCCACCTGCATTGTTATGCACTTTTCCATTCATATTGTCATGCACACCTTACTTGCATTTATTTGCATCTTGTGTTATCTTCTACCATTTATCCTTTTACACTGAGCAACGTTTGGGATCGTTGTCCTCCGGGACTTTCTCAGGTTGCGTTGTGTACGCACTTGAGCAGTTGTTTTTGGACCTCTTCTCACGATTTCAGCGTGGTTAGAGTGTTCTTTTCCTCACACAATTTCAACGTGTTTGGAATTTATCCCAAGTTGCGTTGTAGACGTGCTGGGCGGATTGTTTTGACCTCTTCTCACGATTTCAACATGGTTTGAGTGTCCCGTTCCTCATACGATTTCAGCATGTTTGGATCTTATCTCAGGTTGCGTTGTGCACGCACTTGAGCGGTTGTTTTTGGACCTCCTATCACGATTTCAGCGTGGATAGTGTGTTCTTTTCCTCACACGATTTCAACGTGTTTGGATTTTATCTCAGGTTGCGTTGTGTGCACACTTGAGCGGTTGTTTTTGGACCTCTTCTCACGATTTCAGCGTGGTTAGAGTGTTCTCTTCCTCACACGATTTCAGCATGTTTGGAATTTATCCCAGTTTGCGTTGAAGACGCGCTGGGCGGGTTGTTTTAGGACCTCTCCTCACGATTTCAGCGTGGTTTGAGTGTCCCGTTCCTCACACGATTTCAGCGTGTTTGGATCTTATCTCAGGTTGTGTTGTGCACGCACTTGAGCGGTTGTTTTCGGACCTCTTCTCACGATTTCAGCGTGGTTAGAGTGTTCTTTTCCTCACACGATTTCAGCGTGTTTGGATCTTATCTCAGGTTGCATTGCGCGCGCACTTGAGCGGTTCTTTTTTGGACCTCTTCTCACGATTTCAGCGTGGTTAGAGTGTTCTTTTCCTCACACGATTTCAGCGTGTTTGGAATTTATCTCAGGTTGCGTTGTGTGCGCACTTGAACGGTTGTTTTTGGACCTCTTCTCACGATTTCAGCGTGGTTTGAGTGTTCTTTTCCTCACACGATTTCAGCGTGTTTGGAATTTATCCCAGGTTGCGTTGTAGACACGCTGGGCGGATTGTTTTGACCTCCTCTCATGATTTCAGCGTGGTTTGAGTGTCCCGTTCCTCATACAATTTCAGCGTGTTTGGATCTTATCTCAGGTTGCGTTGTGCGTGCACTTGAGCGGTTGTTTTCAGACCTCTTCTCATGATTTCAGCGTGATTAGAGTGTTCTTTTCCTCACACGATTTCAACGTGTTTAGAATTTATCCTAGGTTGCATTGTAGACGCGCTGGGCGGATTGTTTTGACCTCCTCTCACGATTTCAGCGTGGTTTGAGTGTCTCGTTCCTCACACGATTTCAGTGTGTTTGGATCTTATCTCAGGTTGCGTTGTGCGCGCACTTGAGCGGTTGTTTTCAGACCTCTTCTCACGATTTCAGCGTGGTTAGAGTGTTCTTTTCCTCACACGATTTCAGCGTGTTTGGAATTTATCCCAGGTTGCGTTGTAGACACGCTGGGCGAGCTTGTTTTGACCTCTTCTCACGATATTAGCGTGGTTAGAGTGTTCTTTTCCTCACACGATTTTAGCGTGTTTGGAATTTATCCCAGGTTGCCAGACGCTACTGGCGGGTTGTTTTGTTTACCTCTTCGACGATTTCAAAGATGATTGAGCCTCCTTCCGCACACACGATTTGGCATGGTCTGGAATTTATCTTAGGTTGCGTGAAATGCGCTTCTGGTTGATTTTCTTTGTTCTTCCTCCACTCACGAGTCCAGCGTGGTTGGCGTATGTCACCATTTTGCATCTATTGTACTCTCTGTTGCATCGTATCTATTATCTATTGCATCACATCTATTACATCCATTGGATCATATATGTTTTATTGTCTGGTCTAGGAGACCTTAAATCCTTTAAAGGTGCAATTCCTTTGGTGTTTGTCGTGCCCGAACGACTTCCAGTGGTCTAGTATAGCCACCTGCCTGTGTTAGCGGTGAGTTCCTAGGAGACCAACTGAGACGGTGGAAACTAGAGTTCGAATGGCTCATGCCTAGAACACAAAGGTTCGGGATTTCCGAGATTAAAGTCTGGTTTAAATACCCAGGGGTATATCCTCAGCTTGAAATCTGTATGGCAGCCCCATAGATTGAGATAGCATCTCAGATACTTTAATTCTCGATAATCTTGATCTAACCTAGTCTGTCACCCTGTTGGAGAATAGGGAAAGCTGCAACCATAGTCAGGGAGAAAAGTAGTACCTGTGGTTCAACTGAGAAAAAGAGGAAGATTCCCACATCAGCATGAGGTAGGATATTGCCGAGGTAAGTCATTGCCAATTGCCCCTGTAAGGTACCTTTACCTCTTAGCTATTACATTGCATCTTAGCCACTACATTGCAGTGCATTGCATGAGTCCTCAATTTTCAAACCGGCTTCGCGTAGCATATAAGTCCAATTTTCATACCGGCTTTGCGTAGCGTATAAGTCCAATTATCAAACTAGCTTCGCGCAGTGTATAAGTCCAATCTTCAAACCGGCTTCGCGTAGCGTATAAATCCAATTATCAAATCGGCTTTGCGTAGCGTATAAGTCCAATTATCAAAATATTTCTGCATCTTGCCCCTGAACTACGCTAGTTTGATTCCTTGCAAAGGCATACGTAGGCAGCCTGTGGGCACAACCATTTATTTATCTATACTTTGTTTGCTTGTCTAAGTCTTCGGCCTTGTCAAAAATGGGTCGTCTTTGGGCTTTGACATTCATTCCCGTCACTTATGACTTTTGAGTTCTGTCAAAGAAGGGCAACTGTAGACACCCCATTTTTGACCGACCTTAAGACTCAGATGTCACTGATTGAGCGCTTGGTGATGTTGCATATCGTGCTCGTTCAGAGGTTTCAGAGTCTCGGCTGCGAGCCTTGCCTCCGGACTTCCGGACTCTTTTATGCCTTGCCTCAGTTTGCGAACCAGACTTTGTTTTCTCTGTTTTCTCTTCCCGAAGGGAGGGAGAGGTCTCGTAAATTATCTCTCAGTGGCCGTAGGCTACGTTTCGTGGTCGTAGACCATTTTGCCCGTTTGGAGCCCGGTTTTCGATTTTTCAGAGCCGTTGGTCGTGTGCCTCGGTTCGGGACCGCTTAACCACCTCTGTTTGCTCCGGTTTTTGGCACATACCTTATTTCCTCCCTTTTGAAGGACATTGCTGTCCGAGTGCCCAACTTCGTGGTCGAATACCACTTCCGGTGCCTAACAACCTGTTTTCGGGGCCCCGAACTGCGTGTTTTGGCCCCCGAACCTTCGTTTTGCATCCATCTTGGTCCATTTTTGGCAGGGACCTTATTTTCATTGTTAGAAAGCTTGTAGAAGGGTGGGAGGCCAGCAATTTTGCTGAAAATCCAAATTTTTTGAGTCCAAAGTGGTTCAACATGAATCCGGGAAGGAAAAAAATCTGCGCGGCTTCACCGAAATGGGCATAACTATTTGAACAAGAGGAATTAAGATATAAGGCCACCACCATTGGAAAGATTACTTCCGGGGCTTCATTTTTCTCTCAAGAATCTCCTAAGTCCAGGTCCGGGGGGAGAAGATATGGTTGGTTGAAGTCCGGTTGGACCGAATCTGCGCGGCTTCACAGAAACGGGCATAACTTTTTCCACAGAAGGAATTTTGATGCAAGGTTTGCGGTATTGGAAAGCTAACTTCAGGGGCTTCATCCTAGGGGGTGGCCGGCCACTTTACCCCTTTGACCTGGCCGGCCGGCCACATTTTTCTGGCCGGCCGCCACTTACCTGGTGGATGACCTTTTTTGCCCTTTTGAGCTAGCCGGCCATAATCCTTGTCCCAAGTGCATTCCAGCCATGTATTTTGTTCTGCACTTCACCCATGTCCGAGGGTTTGGCCTTATCGGGGGGAAAATTGAATTTGAATCTGCCCTCCATTTCCCCTCCCTTTTCTCCACTCCTTTGCCTATAAAACCAGCCCCTCCCCTTCAGTTTTAAGGGTTAGAACATTTGGTTTAAGGCTCCTACATTCAATCTCTCACTCTCTATATTCCAAGCATCAAAAACCCTTTATTCTTAGATCATTTCTACTCCATCTCCAAGCCAACCAATCCATCCCCCATACCAGCAGTTTGGAGGCCATTTCCAGAGACAAGGAGCACCTTTTCTCAAGCCAAGAGGCTGCTAAAGTTTGGTCTTCAAGGGTGAGCCTTTTTTTTTTTTTCCTCTTTTTGAGCTTATTTTATATGCTTTCTAAGTCATTCTTGCTTACATTTTTGGGCTCCGAACCTAACTGAAAATAACATTATTTTGAGCTTCTTTTCATGTTTGTTTAAGGGCCTCTCTCTGTTTGAGGCTTCCTTTTTACACTTGCTTCTTTACCTCTCTTGTATGCCTCTTTCTTGCATAGTACTTTAGGCTCATTTTTAAATTATTTTGAGCTTAGTTATAAACTGAAAAGTGGCTTATTTTGAGCCTTTCTTCAACATTGTTGAAGGGCTCTTCACTGTTTGAGGCTTTCTTTTGTCACTCGCCTCTTTATCCCTCTCTTGGCCTTATTTTTGCATGTTTTGTTGGCCCATTGTGCTTGTATTTTTGGGCTCTAGTCCAAACTGTAAATAGCCTTATTTTGACCCCCTATTCATGTTTGATCAAGGGACTTTTTCTGTTTGAAGCTCCCTTTTTGCTCTTTGTGTTTAAACCTCTTTTTAGGCCTTATTTTGCATAGCATTTTAAGCTTGCATGTGCACTGTTTTGGGTTTGGTCACTAACTGTAAAATGCCATGTTTTGGGCCCCTCTTCAACTTTGTTGAAGTTCCCTCTTCTGTTTGAGGCTAGAAACCATCACTTGCTTCTTTGTCTCCCTTTTGGCCCATTTCTTGCATAATAGTTTATCCATACTTGTGTTTGTTTTCGTGGCTTGTTGTAAACTGTAAAGTGCTTCATTTTGAGCCCCTCTTCAACTTTGTTGAAGGGATCTTGGCCATTTATGGCCATAAGATGCCACTTGCTTCATTATCTCTCTTACGGGGCCATTTTTGCGTATTGGTTTACCCCTATTTATGTTCACCTTTTGGCCTTTCTTAAAACTGAAAATATGCTTATTTTGGGATTTTCTTGATTCTGTCTTCATACTTCATGTTCAAATAACGCATGCTTTGCATAGCCATAGGACATTCCATGTACCTAATTTCATGTTTCGGGTCTCATTCCATGTATCGGGTGCCATGTTTCCATGTTTCGGGGCTGTTTTGCATCATATTTTAGCACTGAAATTTGCATGTTAATATGCCATATTCCATGCCTTGCCATGCTTTGTTAGAGTGGCATTTGGTGCCTTAGGGTTGGTCCTCGATTTGCGTGCACGTGTGCACGCATCTTGAGTGTCTCATTTTCATCTAATGGCCTCTTATGTAAGTGTGGCTGAGGTCCACTTGTATTGGTGTAAGTCCATTATGCATCGTGTATGCCATTTCATTTCATAGCATTGTGTATGCTAGGTTGTATGTTAGCGCATCGTGTATGCCATGTTACTTCGTGCATCGTGTATGCCATTTCATAGTATTGTGCATATTAGGTTGTATCTTAGTGTGCATTCATGCATGTCATGCATATCGCATTGTGTTTGGGATAGGAGTTAGCCTGAGCACGGGAAACGAGGGACATTTCGTATTCCGAGTGACGGAACGTGTCTCAATTCCCAGTCACCGACACTCCTAATTATCCATGATGGAGTCTTGGTCTTGTTGTGTTTATATGTGCATTCATTCCATATTGAGTTGTGCAAATTCGACTCCTCGGCCATCATGCATCGAGATGCGTAATTGATGGCACGAGGATCGAGGCATGCATACATATGTGAAAATACATTGCCATGCCCCTCTATTGCTCTCTGTTACAGCAAATCAAGAATCAGCAGCCTTCCGAAGCTTGGCACGCATTTCAAGAATAATTGCAAACAGAGGCTAATTGGGGCATCGCCATGAATTTCCGCACAAAAGCAACCCGAACATGCATCAGTCATCATCCGGATCAGAGTCGAGGCAGTCCTTAGCTTGCATGCTAGTTTACCCCTTTCCTAGATTAATTTGTTAATTAATTAGGATTTTGTACATATTTGGATTGTATTATTTATTGGGACTATATTATTTATTTGGGACTGTACTATTTATTCGGACCCTTTGCGCGAGGGCAATGTTGTAATAAGTGTGCGTGAGTGTGATGTATGTCTTCCAACCCCACGTCTTTCTCCCTTTTATTTACCAGCTTATGATGGTTAGATTAGGGCATGTTTCAATTAGCATACAATATGATAGCATATTGCATTCATTCATCTATTTTGCATGCACCGGGCTTGGCGCATCATACTAACTGCATTTGTATTTCAATTTCAAATTGAATACTTGATAGCTGTTGTATCTCATATGCCATGTTTAGAATAGCCGAGCCTGCTATAGTTGCATTTTTGCATGTGTTGCATTAGGCATTTCTGTATACTTAGGATCATACATGGATTTCTAATCGGTTTCTGTTTTGGCTTGGAGTACTCGGTGAGTTTTTATGCTTTAGAATCCTTGCATGCGTATGAGTGACTGCCATGAATAGCATGCTTACCATGAGGCTATGTGCTTATGTGATATAACTGTCTGAATGCCTGTGGGTGAAGGTTGGGTTATTTGGATTGGAACAATTCATCAAATGTTTGTTTTAAGCCCACTAGATAGTGGAAAAATCATGTTTTTCTTAAGCCCACCCGAGGGTGGCAAATCCACGTCTTAGCCTACTTGCGGGTAGCACCATCAAACCATTTTCAAACAAACAAACATGAAATGTTTTGTTCCAATTCAGGCGACTCGGTCTATACTTGTATGCTGTGCGTATCACATAGTAAATCTAGGCTAATAACCGGAATAAGAACGCACAATATTTTCAAAATTAGATATCATGGTTAGTAGAGGCCAGTCTTTGACCGGGCGAACGGGGGTGCTCACGAAGTGACCTTCCCCAATCGTACCCAAGTTCCCGAGCCGAGGCAACTTTGGTGATGACAGACATGTGGCCTTAGGCAACGAGTCAGGGTTTCCTAAATTTCCCAAAATAAAATATTTAGGTGGCGACTCTGTATTTGGCAAAGCAGTCCATGTTTGGCACTTCTTTCAAAAATCTGTTTTCTCAAAACGATTTGCTGGATTTGGACTCTTTGGTTCAGATTAAGAACCGTGACACAAATCGAGTCCGAGCTGTAGCGAGGTCTCCCCCGCGAGCTTGTTTACAATCCATCCAGCTTGGTCCCATGTCCACACACAAGTAGTCAATCATTTTCGTCCTTGCTTTTCCAGGTTGTACTGCACTAGCCAGGTTGGCCAGTGCATCAGCGTGACTGTTGTCATCTCGGCTAACCTGATATAGTCGGCAATTCTGAAACAAGGCCACCAACCTATTGACCTCCTTTGCGTAGGCCGACATCCTTTCATCTCGTGCTGCAAACTCCCTCGTCGTCTGGTTGACTATAAGCTGGGAGTCACAAAAGACTATTACCACATCTGCTTCTACTGCCACTACTAGTTTCAGTCCTGCAATGAGTGCTTCATACTCTGCTTCATTGTTTGAGGCCTTAAACCCCAAACAAATCAATTGTTCTAGTATCTGCCCATCTGGAGATACTAGTACTACTCCTGCCCCCGCTCCTTATCGGTTTGAACTCCCATCAACAAACAGTCGAAAGGAGTAGCCGATGTAAATGCTGCAAGGTCTGAGTTTTTCTTCATTCCTTTGTTCCGTTGCCCTCGGTTGGGCTTCTCCTTGCTTGCTTGGACATCGTTCATCTTGGCTCAACGGAGCCCGATGTGTGATGGCTCTTGGAGTGAACTCGGCCACAAAGTCGGCCAAAACTTAGCCTTTGATCGCTGTTCTGGGTCTGTATTCCAGGTCATACTGCCCCAAGGCCACTGCCCATTTGGCTATTCTGCCTGTTAGATCTCCTTGCTGCAATAGGGACTTCAAAGGGTGTTCTGTTAGCACCACAATTTTGTGGGCTTGAAAGTAATGGTTCAGCTTCTTTGAAGCCATTACTAAAGCTAGCGTTAATTTCTCTAGGGTAGATACCTAGTTTCTGCATCAACCAAGGTTTTGCTTACATAGTAAACAGCCATTTGCTTCCCTTTTTCTTCTTAGATTACCACTGCACTTACTGCCTGCTCTGAAACTGCTAAGTACAAAAACAGCTCCTCTCCAGGTTCTGGATTTGAGAGAACTGGAGCTGTGGTCAAATACTTCTTTAAGTCGGCCAGGGCGACTTCGCACTCTTTTGTCCACAAGAAGTGTGTGGCCTTCTTCACTAAGTTGAAAAAGGGTTTGCATTTGTCAAAGCTTCTGCTTATGAACCTGTTCAAGGCTACAGCCCTTCCAATTAGCATTTGCACCTGTTTTGCCGACGTTGGGCTCTTCAACTCTAGGATGGCCTTAATCTGATCTGGGCTGGCCTCAATGCTCCTTCTAGTCACCAGGTATCCCAAGAACTTACCAGATCCAACTCCAAATGCACACTTCGATGCATTGAGTCGAAGCCGATATGTTTTAAGGATATCAAAGACTGCTTTCAGATCGGCCAAATGACCTTCAGGTTCCTTGGTCTTCACGACCATGTCATCAATGTAAACTTCCACCATTCCGCCAATCAGGTGTGTGAACATCTTGGTTACCAATCTTTGATAAGTTGCTCTTGCGTTTTTCAACCCAAAAGGCATCACTCTGTAGCAATACAGCTCTTTTGGGGTGATAAACGCAGTCTTCTCTTCATCTGGGGGGTACATGGCTATCTGATGGTACCCCCTGTAAGCATCCAAGAAGCTTATCCTTCCATGCCCTGAAGTGGCGTCTACCAGTTGGTCGATCTTGGGTAGAGGAAAATTGTCTTTGAGACAGGACTTGTTCAGGCTAGTAAAGTCTACGCAGACCCTCCATTTACCATTCTTTTTCTTCACCACCACTGTGTTTGATAACCATGTCGGGTAATTTACCTCTCAAATGGCCCTGGCCTCCAGAAGTCTATCTACTTCCTCCTCCACTGCTTCGACGTGCATCAACGTCAGTCTTCTTGCTCGCTGGATTACAGGTTTGGCCGACCTGTCAACGTTCAGTTTATGGCAAGTGACCTCGGAGTCAATACCAGCCATTTCGTAAGGCGTCCAAGCAAACACCTCAATATTTGCTCTCAAGAAAGTTTCTAACTCTTTTTCCTCTTCTTCAACTAAGCTCGAGAAGAGAAGAAAGAAGCGTTCTTCATCCCCCTCTTGGACTAGGATTTTCTTCAGTGTTTCTTCACTCTTCTCGGCTGGCTCCTTACCGACATCCTCTAGGACTTCCACGTCCTCGTCTTTGATCTCTGCTTTCTCTAGTTCTCGTATGCTGTAGGTGGATTTCAATGCTGCCATAGAGCAATTTTTTTCCTGCAACTGATCTCCTCTGACCTCCTCTATCCCATACTCTGTTGGGAACCGCAATAGTTGATGCAATGTTGAGGGAACAGCCCCCATTGCATGCAACCATGCCCTTCCCAGGATAATATTGTAAAGGGAGGGTGTGTCGATTATGGTGAACTCTGTCTTTATCTTCTTCGTGCCAGCCTGCACATCTAAGCTTATTGCTCCTAGTAGCCATGTCGGCGTTCCATTGAACCCGACCATTGGGCCATTAGATTGTTCCATATCGTCTGGGTGAAGACCAAGCTCCTTGTAACATCTGACATATACGATGTCACAAGAGCTGCCTTGGTCAATCAGGATACGCTTCACTTGGCACTCCCCAACCTGGAGGGATACTACCAAGGTATCGTTGTGCAGATGTTGGACCATCTCAAGGTTGGCTTCAATAAAGGAAACTACTGGTCCCTGACACTCCTCGGCCCGATGTCGTTTCTCCCCGACCTGGTATACGTGCTGCAAGTGCTTTACCTTCTGGGTTTCCCCCCGTATTTCATTTTCGTTGACCTTCGAATGAATTACGTTAATTACCCGAGGTCCTCTGCACGAGGTTCTTTGTCTTTGGGGAGACAGACTCTCGGGTGCCTAAGGCAATCTTGCCAGCTCTTCCCTTGTCCTGGCCTCATCTACAAGGTTTCTCAAATGGCCTTGCCTTACCAGGTCTTTTAGGTATACCTTCAGGGCTATGCACCCCTGAGTCATATGCCCATCTTCGTTATGGTAAGCACAATGCTTACCAAGGCTTCTTTCCATAAATTCTCCTGGCACCCTAGCTGGTACTCTGAAATATGGCTAGGATCAGATTTTGTCCAGGACTTTGTGAATTGGGATTCGGACCACTGTTGTGACTGCCTGTGCAGCCCTCAGTCCTACGTCTTGCTTATTGGATCCATTGTTACCTCGGCCTCGCTTCGGCGAGTCGTTCCCTTTCTCTTGCTTTGTCTCCTTGGCTCCTGACGTGTCTTCCTCGGCTCTAGCATACTTCTCAATTCTGGCCATGACTCCCCTATGCTTTTTGGCAATGTCTTTGCCAGTGATTTTCGGAGTAGGCAGCTATCTTTCAGGCCGTTTTTAAATGAAACAACGGCCACTTCTTGGTTGCATTCTGGTATTCGGTTGAACACCTCGTAATACCTCTTGGCGTAGGCCCTCAGGCTTTCGTCCCCGCCAATCTTCAGAGCCATTAGGGCGTCTACCCTCAAGGGTTGTAATTTGTTTGTCACAAACCTGGCCACAAACATCTCGGCCAGGCCTTCCCAGGTTTTCACACTTCCTTTCGGCAATTTGTGAAACCAATCCGATGCAATCTCCCCGAATGATGAGAGGAACACTTTGCAGAGCAACGGCTCGTTTCCAGTGTACAATGTCATCAAGTTTAGGTATAATCCGATGTGAAAGTTGGGGTCCGACTTCTCATCGTATATCTGGAACCTTGGTATACTGAATCTCTTCGGGACCTCTACTTTGTCTAACTCTACCGAGACTGGTGTTATCAGTTTAACAGGGGAAGTTACCTCGGTATGATCTTGCCTTCTCTTGAGGTAATCTCTCAAGTCCTCTTTGGTCCGGCCAGGAGCTCGGCTATCTCCTAACTTCAATCTTTTCGGCACACTGCTCTCGGCTTCGTTGTGAGCCCTTTTCAACTTTTCTCCATGAGTTGTGTCGAAGCACAACTCCTGCCTTTAAACATGCCGATGTTCTCTGGGGTCTGCTTCCTTGGTATGATGTGTCTTTCGAGATTCTTCCCTTCTCGACTCACCACGCCCAACCTCCCTTGAAGGCCGGTGTGAGTGTTTTTTGCTCCTGGTGTGCTAGGGGGCTACAGGGATTGTTTTCTGCCCTCCCTTCTAGGCATTGGCTGCTGGAATCGGCGTGTCCTGCAGCGGGAATAGTGGTTGCATGACATTGTTTTGCATCATGAAATTGACGACCGATTGTAGATCGGCCAATTTGTTCGCCATCTCTTTTACCTCTTCATCCCTCTGCAGGCATCTATCCTTCCATACATGGAGGTTGTCCTTGTTGTAATATCCGCTTCGATCCGATTTCTTCGGTACGTCGCCCTCCTGGCCGACGTCTTTCTTGTCATGATTCTGACGTTAAGTCTCCTCGTTGCAACCATCTTCCTCTATGTCAAGGTCAACGTGCTTACCATTCCCAGTAGGGATTTCGTCCCCAACCTTTTCCTTCTGTCCATCGCTGGCCATCTATCATCCTTTCTTTCCCACAGACGGCGCCAAATTGTGTGGGTAAATTTTCGATCACACTGTCAACTCAGTATTCAGCTGGAGAGCATCGGCAAAATAGATGGCGCCTAAATGACCTACAACAGAAAGAGAAGATTCCGGCGGTGGTTCGTCCACCCGGGGGCACTCCGACGATCAAGTTAGTTATCTCAAAGACAATCAATAGTGCTTAACTCACTATTCAGAACATAAATTGCGTACCTTAGACCCATGGGGGTGTCTCTCTTTTATAATTAACTCCATCATTGTCCCAACAGAAGCCTAGCTTTAATGGACTCTAACTCAATGCTTATCCAAGACTCCTCAATAGATAGAGATAAACTCCCTAAGAACTTTATCCTTATCCAGGCTAAGTCCCCTCCTCATTCTAGGACTCTTGTCCCTTATCTGTTTATCCCGGATTCTGATATCTTCGAAGATAACCTCAGCCTAGCCGAGATCATCTCGGCGTCATGTCCAGGACACGTGGCATCTCGGCTGACATGTCGGTGTCACCTTGACCACGTGCTGATACTGAGAAAATATATCCCCACAGATAATAATCATAAGAAAAGGTTTCCTTCCAACCCGGGATGTAAGAGCTCCTACATCCCAAGTAATGTTGCACCTTATGATTCGTTAAAAGATTAAACAAGTATTTAGAGTTCTATTTAGTTTAAGTAACTCGTGTATTTTTTTTAATTAAATCTTTATCTAAAAATACAAAATTCAATTTTGGTAATTTTGGGATGATCTATCACCTTCTTCTTTCCTTTTCAAATTTATTTATTTATTTATTTTTTTGCACAATCAAATTGCTCCAGAGTTGTATTACACAATTAATGCTTGTTGAAAATCTGGCTACAGTTGTGCTACACAATGAATGCTTGTTGAGAATCTGGCTACATTGGGCAACATTGTGCGTCACAGAAATATCAGTTCTGCTGGAGACCCCAATAGAACATGAAAACTCCCCCTGGCGTCAGCGTCCCGAACGCATCCGGGAAGAGTGCGAGTCCCCGGTTCTGGTTCGATATTGGGTCACTACAGTTCGAAGGACTCAAATATCACGGTTCTTAATCTTGAACCAAAGAGTCTAAATCCGGCAAATCGTTTTGAGAAAACAGATTTTTTGAAAGAAATGCCAAACATGGACTGCTTCGCCAGATACAGAGTCGCCACCTAAATATTTTATTTTTTTATGGGAAATTTAGGAAACCCTGACTCGGTGCCAAAAGGCCACGTGTCCGTCATCACCAAAGTTGCCCCGGCTCGAGAACTTGGGTACGATTGGGGAAGGTCGCCGTGAGCACCACTTCGCCCGATCAAAGACGGCCTCTACTAACCATGATATCTTATTTTGAAAACATTATGAGTTCTTATTAGGTTATTAGCCTAGGTTACTATGTGATGCCTGACATACAAGTATAAATGAATCGCTTTGAATTGGAACAAAACATTTCATGTTTGTTTGTTTGAAAATGGTTTGATGGTGCTACCCGCAAGTAGGCTAAGACGTGGATTTGCCACCCTCAGGTGGGCTTAGAAAAATATGATTTTGCCACTATCTAGTGGGCTTAAAACAAACATTCGATGAATTATCCCAATTCAGATAACTCAACCTCCACCCACAGGCATTCAAGGCAGTTATATCACATAAGCAGTTAGCCTCATGGTAAGCATGCTTTTCTTGGCAGTCACTCACACGCATGCAAGGATGCTAAAGCATAAAAACTTACAGAGTACTCCAAGCCAAAAGCAAACCGATTAGAAATCCATGCATGATCCTAAATATACAGGAATGCCAAATGCAAGACAAGCAAAAATGCAACTATAGCAGGCTCGACTAGTCTAAACATGGCATGTGGAATGCTACAAGTAACACGTAGTCAATCTGGAATTGAAATACAAATGCTGTTTGTATGATCGCCGAGGCATGCGTGCAAAACAGATGAATGATGCAAACATGCTGTCATACTGTATGCTAATTGAAACATGCCCTATATCTAACCATCATAAGCAGGTAAATAAAAGGGAAGAAAGACGTGGGGTTGGAAGACATACATCACACTCACCCACACTTATTACAATTATGCCCTCGCGCAGAGGGTCCGAATAAATAATACAGTCCCGAATGAAAGAATAATACAGTCCGAAATATACAGTCCGAATAATATACAAATTCCTAATTAATTAACAAATTAACTAAGAAAAACTGTAAACTGGCATGCAAGCCAGGGGCTGCCTCGATTCCGCTCCGGATAATGAAATGATGCATGTTGAGCTACTTTGCGCGAAAATCCACTGGGATGCCCCAATTAGCCTCTGTTTGCACCTTTTCTCGAAATGCGTGCCAAGTCCCGAAAAGTTGCTGATTCTTTATTTTGGCCGCAACAGAGAACAGGAAAGGGGCATAGTAATGTATTTCACAAATATATGCATGCCTCGATCCTTGTGCCACCAATCACGCATCTCGATGCATGATGGCCGAGGAATCGGATTGCACAACTCAATATAGGATGAATGCATATGAATGCTACAACAAAACCTAACTCCATCATGGATAATCCGGAGTGTCGGTGACTTGGGAATTGAGACCCGTTCCGTCACTCGGAGTACGGAACATGCCTCGTTTCCCGTGCCCGGGTTAACTCCTATCCCGAACACGATGCAATATGCATGATATGCATGAAATGTAGCTAATATGCAATCCTAACATACACAATGTCATGGAATGGCATACACGCTAAACGAGATAACACACAACCAAGCATATACAATGCTACGGATGAAATGACACACGCAATGCAGTAATGGGCTTACACCAACATGAGAGAGCCTCAACCACACTCACACAGGAGGCCATCGGATAAAAAAAGAAGTGCCTCGAAATGCGTACACACGGGCACGCAAACCGAGGCAGTGACATAAAGGCATGAAACGGCTTGAAATATGATATACAATGAGACTAAAATGAGATGTCTCGAAATGCGTGCCCACGGGCACGCAAATTGAGAAAATGGCATACGGAATGTAACCGGACTAAAATGAGATACAGAATGCAAAATGGACTTACACTAACATGAGAGAGCCTCAGCCACACTCACATAAGAGGCCGAGAGATGAAAATGAAGTGCCTCGAAATGCGTGCACATGGGCACGCAAACCGAGGCAATGGCATACACGATGCAACGAGACTAAAATGGCATACAGAATGCAAAATGGACTTACACTAACATGAGAGAGCCTCAGCCACACTCACATAAGAGGCCGAGAGATGAAAATGAAGTGCCTCGAAATGCGTGCACAAGGGCACACAAACCGAGGCAATGACATTAAGGCTTGAAATGACATGGAAAATGATATGCAAACATGCCAATGGAATTTCAGCACTGAAATATGGGGGAAAACAGTCCCGAAAGATGGCGAAATGACACCAAATGCAAGGAATGGTCCCGAAATGCGAATTTAGGCATCCGAAATGGCCTATAGCTATGCAATGCATGCACAATATGGACATGGAATAAAAATACAGTAGCAAGAAAGCCCAAAGAAAAGCATTTTTCAATCATAAAAAGGGCTAAACAGCAAGCACACATAGGATTAGGCAAGTATGCAAAAATGGCTCCGCAAGAGGGGTATTGAAGCAAGTGATACATGCGATGCCCAAATGGAAAAATACCCTTATAAAACACTGATGAGGGACTAAAAATATGAACATTTACAGTAGATGACATCCCCCAAATCAGTATGCAAATGTGCTCAAAATGCAATGCAAGAAATAGGCCAACAAGAGGCTATAACATGAGGTACCCCAAACATTCATCAAAAAAGAAAAGACCCTTCATGAAATATATCCAGGGGGTCAAAATATTACCATTTCCAGTTCTGATGGTGGCCGAAAACAGAAGCTAGATAAGCCTAAAAAGGCAGGCAAAAATGGGGGTCAAAGAGGGGTATAATGACAAGTATAACATGGGGACCCCCAAAAAGGTTGATCCCTTCTACAATGTTGTAGAGGGACACAAGATAAGCCTACTCAAAGTTCATGACATGCTCCAAAATAGACTACATGTAGGCCAAACAAATCATGCAAACTTACGGTAAATAGGAGAGATTATGAAGCAAGTACAAGATAGGGGGCCCAAAAAGGGTTGAGCCCTTCTTCAATGTTTAAGAGGGGCTCAAAATAGGCCCACTTACAGTTTACATTATGCTCGAAAACAGATCACTCGTAGGCTATAAATTTCATGCAAAATAAAGGCATACAAGATGGTATTGAAGCAAGTACCAAATGGAGGGCTCAAACAGGGTTGAGCCCTTGAACAAACATGAAGAATAGCTCAAAAGAAGGACCCTTTAAGTTAGGGTCGGATCCTAAAACAGTGAGAAAATAGGCTTAAGAAATGAAGCAAGAAAATGCTACAAAAGAGGGAGATGGAGACTTACCCTTGTAGACCTTTTCTTTTCTACCTCTTGGCTTGAGGAATGTTGCTTCTAAGCCTCTGAGAACCTCTCCTTGCTGCTGGAAATGGAGTGGTGGTGGTGGTGCTTGATGATGATGAAGAAATGGCACCAAACTTGAGAAGAATCAAAGAGATGGAGATGGATATGTGTTTGTAAGCTTGAGGCAAGTATTCTAATTCTTGAGGGAGAGAGAGAGAGAGATGTATGCATGCAAGGATGGTGAGTCCAAGTGTGTGAAAGAGTGTAGGCCTTAAGGGATTAAGTTCCCTTGCTTACAAAATATCCCCCGAAATCAGATATTTTGGGGGATAAAGCTATACAGCTGCCATGCACACCTCCCAAGGAGCATGGCCGGCCAGCCATTTTTGTTGCGGGTGGCCGGCCGGCTACCCCCTATGGCCGGCCGGCCAAGGGTCAAAAAGGTCACTGTGAATTTCTGGCCGGCCACCAGATATTGGTGTCCTCCCAGGTCTCCTCATCACAACCCTATGGTTCAAAATTGACAACTCTAAAACAGGAGAGAGAATAGACCACTTTTAAGAGGGGTTCAAAAGGTCCAATTGCAATTACTGGCCAGCCATGTGTTTTTAGGGTCCTCCCATGTGTGTACAACACAAATATGTGGTTTTGGCTCGAAGAAAATGGCCCTAGGGTGTTCAACATTAGCCCGGAAGTGAGAAAAATAGGCGCCGGGGGGCGCCGGAGGAGCATAACTGGTTGCTGAGACAATTGCTGGCCTCCCACCCTCCAGTGATCTTCCTGGTGATAAAACAGAGGTACCTGCCAAAAATGAACAAAAACCGATGCAAAACGAATGCTCGGGGGCCAAAACGCGCAGTTCGGGGTCCCGAAAACCGGCCGTTAAGCAACGAAAGTGGTGTTTGGCCACAAAGTGGGTATCTAAGACCCCAGTGTCCCTCGAAAGGGAGTAAATGAGATGCATGCCAAAAACCGGAGGAATCGGAGATGGTTGGGTGGTCCCAAACCGAGGCACACGGCCTGACGGCTCCGAAAACCGGGAACCGGGCTCCGAAAAGGGCAAAATGACCTATGGCCACGAAATGTAGCCCATGGCCACTGAGAGATGGTCTATGGGACCTCTCCCTCCCCTCAGGAGAGAAAACAGAGAAAATCGAGTCCGATTCGCAAACCGAGGCAAGGCATAGAAGAGAGTTCGGAAGTCCGGAGGCAGGGCGCACGGCCGCGACTCTGAGACTTCTGAATGAGCACAATATACAACATCACCGAGCGCTCAATCGGTGACGTCTGAGTGTTAAGGTCGGTCAAAAATGGGGTGTCTACAGTTGCCCCTCTTTGACAAAACTCGGAAGTCAAGAAGTGACGGGAGTGAATGTCAAAGCCTAGAGACGACCCATTTTTGACAAGGCTGAAGACTTAGACAATCATACAAGATGAACAGAGATATGTGCCCGCAGGCGTGCCCACAGGCAGGGGGGCAAAATGCAAAGCGACATGCACAGAGCCAAATGATCATGCAAATGCAGCAAGCTGTAATGAGGCAAGTATTCGCAAATAGATGCAACAGTTTTAAGCAAGAATGCAAAGCAAAAACTACATTTCATGCAGTTAGGAATGCGGAGAATCATTCAATTCTCGTCGCGTCTCACACGGAGAAGATACGATACCTGCGCGATTAAATGCAGTCGCACCAGCCTCAAATGAACCGTACATACAATATCGTGCCTGCAAAAGAGAGAAATTCAACAAGAACAATATGCTAACAACATATATTCAATGTGATTCCTGTGGTCCCGAAAGTTTGACACACGCAGTGTCGGCGAGTGAATGCATCGCAACGCGAGAAAGGAACACGCGTGACAACGCATGCTCAAGCACAGAGGTATGGTACACCAAGAAATCATGTATGACAATGCAAAATGTTTATGAGAATGCAAGTTATATGCAAAACAATGCAAAATGAGCACGAATCAGGGTGCCCGTTTGTTGCGAAACAACGAGTAAGAAAACGCGCATTTCGGTGAAGGCAACTTGATCGCGGCCTCTGATTCACCTCCCTGAGAGGTTACAACATGTTCAAAAAGGATACACCTTGATTTTGATGAGTAATGATGAGACACATGTCAGAAATTGCAGCTGAAGTTCCGACGGAGCAATTTCGCGCCAAAAAGTGCACTTTTCTTGAACTTTTTCAGGTCCCGGAAACTCCAATCTTCCTCAAAATTTGTAGAGAGCTAGGGGGGATGTGGGGAACACCACCGGCCAGGTGGTTGCCCTAGGGGAGGTCACCGGCTAGAAAACAAAAAGCAAATGGCCGGCCAGCTAGGAAAGGTGGCCGGCCGGCCACCTGCACAAAACAGGGGGCATTTTTGTCATTTTGCCTCATTTTCTATATATTCCCTCATCCATTCAATCCGAGACCACACCCACAGCTGCGAAAACTTCTCCCCTTGCCTCCCAAACCATTTTTTCTTTCAGATCTGCACTTTATACGCGCTTTTCAGCCTCCCACGCAAGTTGTTTTCGCGAAATCTTTCAGTTTTAAGCACTTTGAACCGATTAAATTTTGATTTCGAGGCTTCTTTTCTCATTTTCACCACTTGAGGTAAGTTTGTCTCAATATTTGGAAGATTTTCTCGGGAGTTGACTTTTTTTGACTTTTCCATTTCCCAGGAGTTGACTTTTGTTGACTTTTTCTAATTTTAGCTCATTTTTGCTCATTTTGCAGATTTCTTGAAATGGCGGGCGATTACCCTCATGGTGGAGGTCCTCCAGGTGCCGGGGATGATTTTGATATCATGACATTGCCCCCAAGAGTCCGCCCTTTTATTCCCGGGAGATACACCCCACCGGTACATATGCTTCCGCGGGCCGTTTTTCGTCGTTTCACTGGGTTCAATGACTGGGCACCCGGGGATTTACTTCTGCGAGAGCCGGAGCAGCACCTCTCTCACGATGCACGAGAGGTATTTTACTTTATTTTCTGCATTTTTCGTGCATTTTGTAGCTTTGCCATGCTTGAACACACAGTTTTAGCTTATGACATAGTACTTTGTTTGCATTCTGAACATGTGACTTAAACACTTGAATTGCTGAACATACGGCTCATTGACTGATTGATTGTGAACGCACGGTACACATTAGTTAAGAATTGAACACACGGCTCAAACACTGATTTGTCGAACACACAGCCCGAATTTGAAGGTGAGCACACCGCACACACTGATTAAGAGTAGAACACACAGTCCCAAACTCCGATTTTCTGAACACACAGTCCAAGTCGATGGTGAACACACAGCCCACACTGATTGAGAGTAGAACACACAGTCCCAAACTCCGATTTTCTGAACACACAGTCCAAGTTGATGGTGAACACACAGCCCACACTGATTGAGAGTAGAACACACAGTCCCAAACTCTGATTTTCTGAACACGTAGTCCAAGTTGATGGTGAACACAGTCCTTGATTAAGAGTAGAACACCTGACCCTAAACTTTGATTTTCGAACACGACCCGGGTTGATGGTGAACACACAGCCCACACTGATTGAGAGTAGAACACACAGCCCTAAACTCTGATTTTCTGAACACACAGTCCAAGTTGATGGTGAACACACAGCCCACTGATTGAGAGTAGAACACACAGCCCTAAACTCTGATTTTCTGAACACACAGTCCAAGTTGATGGTGAACACACAGCCCACACTGATTGAGAGTAGAACACACAGCCCTAAACTCTGATTTTCTGAACACACAGTCCAAGTTGATGGTGAACACACAGCCCACACTGATTGAGAGTAGAACACACAGCCCTAAACTCTGATTTTCTGAACACACAGTCCAAGTTGATGGTGAACACACAGCCCACTGAGTAAGATTTGAACACGCAGCCCAAAACACAGATTTACTGAACACGCAGCCCAGATTTGAAGTGAACACACAGCCCACTGAGTAAGATTTGAACACGCAGCCCAAAACACAGATTTACTGAACACGCAGCCCACTACTTCGTTTCATTTGCACACAGCTACTTCATTTCATTTGCACACAGCTACTTCATTTCATTTGCACACGGCTACTTCATTTTATTTGCACACAGCTTGCATTCTATTATGTACTGAACACATGTATTCATTCTGAATGCAGGTTGGCTCTCGCGCCGTGTGAGGATATGGCTCCACTGCTGCGAGAGAGTGGTACGCTGAGCTTCCAGAGGCTGTCTGGGATTTGGTTGACTCAGCAGGGTTCGGAGCATTCTGTACGGGGTTATCACACTGTCCTGCCAGTAGGACATTGTTAGCTACTTTGGTGGAGAGATGGTGGGACATCACCAATTCTTTCCATTTTTCTGCCACCAGAGATATGACCATGACTCCGCTGGACTTTGCCGTACTCACCGGTCTAGACATAGGCGGTTGGCCCATACCTTATGACGAGGATATGGGAGAGTGGGAGGCCGCTTGGGTACATCTATTGGGGGCTCGCCCACCTGTAGACAGAGCTTCTAGGAGAGTCCGGTACACCTGGTTCTCTTCCCGTTTTCGGAGGCCGGAGATGGAGCCTGAGTCTCTCGAGGAGGTTGAGCAGTACACCCGAGGTTTCCTTATGTTCCTCTTTGGCACCACTCTGTTTGCTGATAGGGGGAACACTGTCGGGTTGTACCTTCTGAGTGCCCTAGTGGACCTATCACAGGTCAGCCGGTATGACTGGGGTGGCGCTGGCTTGGCTACCCTCTATTGTTACATGAGTGTAGCCTCTCGCGGGCGGGGAGACTTACTCGGCGGCTATTGGAGAGCCTGGGAGGTACGTTCTGTCCTCTTGATTTACATTTCTGCTCCTCATTACTTGTTCATTGCACACACGGCGCACTTTGCACTCTGTATTCTGCCTTTAGCACTTTGTATTCACATTCCGCACTGCTTTTCTCAGCTATGGGTGTACGTATATTTTCCCACATTAGCCCCGGAGATGGAGGTGGCAGGACTCCTTATGACTCCGTTTTCATTGGTATTCGAGGGCGAGCACCGACCGAGACCTCGAGAGACTCTCTTCTACCTGCGACAGTATTTTGATACTGTGCGGACGACAGAGGTATTTCAGAACTCTCAGTTCCTTTCATTTTCATCTTTGATCTGCCCTGTATATTCCTGATTTCTGATTGATTTATGCACTGGCTATCCGCAGATTACTTGGCAGCCCTGGGCGGTCTTAGGTGATGGTCTCCGACATCAGTATCCCGGAGGATCGGGTACTTCCCAGTATAGGTTCCTGCTCGAAGGACCAGTTGGTAGGGCATGGTTCCTGGGGGAACGCTTTCTACGTCAGGTGTGGGGGTACGATTCTCAGGACCCTCCTATTGTACCTCCACCCACTATGCGGACTGCTGATAGACTATCTTCCCAGGAGGTCATTAATGATATGCAGGGCACCGATGCTTTGTTACATCTCATGGAGGGGGACTACGCCACCTATCGTCGTATATATCTGATGCCCCCCTTGACGGGAGTGCGTGCTCCGCCACGGAGGCCTACTGATGTACCATCGTCGAGTCGGGCTCGTACCACGGATATCCCCTCCTCTAGCGGGGCTGGTGCATCTAGGGGTAGAGGTAGTTCGATTCCTCCGATCCCTCCGTCTCTTCATCATCCTGGGTGGCCAGACATGCCGACCGAGTTGACGAGTTGGCGGTTCGGGACTCCTTACCAGGTCTCGCTAGAGCCTCCTCTTCCTGACCACAGATATGTCAGAGATCCTGATTCACCCCCGGTATGTTTTACAGCTTTGATTTATCAGTCAGATTACTTGGACATTCATTCCCTCACTGATAGTTTTGCATTTGTATCTGTAGCCTCCAGTTGAGTACACGGATGAGATACTTGGGATGCTGGCCACATTCGAGGGCATGATCTTCTGAGAGGAGGCACGGTGGCCATTATGGGCGTCTAGTCTTGTCCATCTTTCTGTATTTAGCATACTCGATGACATCTTTGGTTTTGAACATCTGCTTTGTATTGATAGGTGTAGAGCACATCTGACACACACCCCACTCGCATATTGTACTCGCTTCTGCTTTTCATATTTGAACTGATGTATTGAACTCTTTACTTTCAGATGCCTCCTGTATATGCACCGCTGCGGGCCGGGCCACTCGGGCCTTCTCAGAGAGGTTAAGGTACTGGGCCGTCTGGGCCTTTTCGAGGAGCTGGGCCATCCAGGCCTTTTCGAGAAGCTCGAGGAGCAGGGTCGTCTCGCAGACGCAGGGCATCCATTATTGAGGAGGAGGAGGAGGAGGTCGCAGACCGTGAGTCAGAGACATCTGCTGGGGAGGGAGGCTCCGGTCTTGGTTCCGGGAGTGGAGACGAGGCTGAGGGGGATCCGGAGGATGATAGCTCTGACCCGGATAGTGATGATGGTGCAGAGGTTGTCCCGTAGAAGAGGATGAGAGGGCCTCCTCATTCCCGCTCCCGAGGATATTGATGCTATTTCCTGCTTTATTTTACTTTTTGCTAGTAATTTGTAGCACTTTGCATATTGTTAGGCAGTTTTATTTTCTGTAAAACTTGTACCTTTATTTTGTTGTAAAACATGATGGAATGAAACAGCTTTTGAAAAGGTGTTTGTATTTGAAACTCTTAGCATCGCATCGCATCATTTTGCACAAAAATGGAATTGAATGGGAATGTGGCTTGTGTATTTACCGGGTCAAGTAATGAACTGACGCAACAAATCAACTCGACTTACTAAGAAATAACTGAATCTTAGCAAGTTTACAACTCGATAAACAAAATATAACAATGTTAACGATTCGTCAAACAAGACTTAACAAAATTGCATAAACAAAAAGTAATAACTCAAAACACAAAATGCGACAGCTCGACAAAACTTACAACTCAATAAACAAAGCAACAACTCGATAAGCAAAAGTACAACAAAGCGTACTTCGGACGGACGATTTGGATGATGGAATGTATCCGAAACTGAGAGAAATGGGGGCCTTCGACGTTCCCGATGCGTGAAAGTGCCTCAAACTTCCTTCCGGAGGGCAAAACAGGACCAATGAGCATGGTGGGCCACATTTTCTTTTGGGGATTGGAGGGTGGCGGCCGGTTTTGAATCAAGGGTGGCGGCACGCTAGAATAGGTGGCGGCCGCCACCTCTCCTGACTTCCAGAATTGTGACACGTGTCCTTTGAATAGTGTTTCACCCTCTATAAAAGCCCCAACCTTGGAACTTATTCATTTCATCACTGTTACTCACAAAAATGGAGGCATTTTTCGCAGAAAATCTCACATCTTGGATCTCTTCTCTAGACGGCTCGGAAAAGTTGAACTTCCGGGGTTTCGGCTTGAATGCACTATTCACGCTGGGCCGGACTCTGCTACATCTTCCTTTCCTCTATGCCACGGCAAGGTTTTGGAACCCGGTAACGCATGTCTTCAGCTTCGGAGGGCAAGAGGTATGTCCCACTTTCGAAGATTTTCAAGTCTTGATGGAGTCTGAACGCTCAGAAGAGATTTTGCCTCAGTCTCGTTTTGGCCACGCCCAAGCTTTAGGGCGGATGTGTGGTTTCAATGCGCATGATGCTCGATCTCTGATTGGTGATGGCATGTTGGATATCCCGAGCCTGATTTACCGATTCTCTGATGCCGGTGACCGCAGCGACCATCATTGGCAAGGTTTCCGACAACATGCCCTCTGCTTGTGCATGCTATCTTATTTCCTGTTTGTCTCGGGCTCCGGGGGAGCTGGCATCCGTTTGATTGAAGTCGCTCAAGGCTTGAGGGAAGGAAAGAGCTGTATCGCCATGACATTGGCCGAAACGCTGCTAGGTTTGGATGCCTTCTATCGCCGAGAGACGACTAGATTTGCAGGGAGTCCACTACTGCTGCAGGTAATGTTTCCCACCCAAGCTCACATATGTATTTGCTCACATCACTCGGCCCTCAGGCTCGGTTTTTCTCACAAGACCCTTATCTCACTTTTCTCTCATCACACATCTCTCTATTCTTTACTCTCTCATTTTTCATCCCTCCCCGGATATGGTTGATGGATAAATTACAAGTTGTGGACTCTTGCCCTGCTTACTCAGCTCGCGGCTACTTCTTTCGAAAATGCCTAGTTGACGCCCTTGATGAGAGATGGTGGTTTGAATGGATGTGCAACTTGTCAGCTGAACGCATTGCTTGGCGCTGTCCTTGGCTTAACCTTCCGGCGATGAGCTATAGCATGTTCCAGGATACTGGGATCCGTTTGATCGGCTTGACCCATTGTGTATTCTATTTCCCATTCTGCATTCTGCGCCAATTTGGTCATGATCAGACTTGCCCTCCGGAGGGGTTTGAATACCCGATCACTTTCCCGGTCCGAGGTGCACACCTTGCCCAACATACTACGGCCTGGAGGACTAGAGAGCTCCTGTCCCCTGCCTCTGTTTTCAGTTGCACTTTATCTGACGAGTGCTGGGATTGGCTCAATGAGGAGGCATAGATTGGGCCTAGGTTGGCGTCAGAGGCTTCGACTAGCTCTGGCAGGGGGCGTAAGGACACCTGACTCGACTATGCCCCAGATTTATTGCTTTATTAGTACTTTCAAGTTTTCATCATGAGTGTAATAAAAAGCAACTTCAATTGTATGTAAGAGCAAGAGAACTCTGTTTTGAAATCAAAGAAATTGAAGGTTGTGGTACTGAAAATTCTCCATTTTTGGTCCAAAAATGGTCTTAGTTGTGAAAAGATTAATTTGAACAAAGTCAACTTTTATTAAAACTTTTCAAAACTATTTTCGATATGGATCAGAACTGGACACGCTTGAGATCATCCTTTGAGATGCACAACCGGATCCTAGCAAGCTGGAAAGTTGCCCCTAGTTTGATGGTGCGCAACACTTCATTGCAGCGGAAAGTTGCCCTAGTCTGAATAACAGCATCTGGGAGATCACGATAAATCTTTGATGAATAGAGATGGTAGAGATGATCAAATGGACAAAGTTGATCGGGAAAAGATTGAAATTTGAACCGGGATGAAGCTGCCTACGTATCCCATAGATGGGAATCAAGCCTTACGTAGTTCAGGTTTGGGTTCGCTCGGGTATTTTTACTCTCCTTTTGTGCTCTAACTTTTGCCAAGGCCTCCCTTTGCGGGTTTTCAACCTTGCGAGCTCAGTTTTTATAATTTCAAATTTTCTATGCTCTGAATTTTGCCTAGGTCGCCCTTTCGGGTTTTCGGCCTAGCGAGCCTCTCAGGGGTAATATTTCTTCAACTTGTCCATGTTGATCGGTTGAGAAAACTCCAAGCCATCTAGGTCCATCAGAACCACAGCTCCACCTGACCAGATTGACTTGATAATATAGGGACTAGTCCAATTGGGTTTGAACTTGCCCCTTGGGTCGTGGATGGGAGCTCGATTGTCTTTGAGTACCAAATCTCCTTCTTTCAAATTCCTGGACTTAACCTTCTTGTTAAAAGCCCGGGCGATTCTGCGTTGATAACCTTGGATATGGTACAGTGCTTTCAGCCTTCTTTCATCGAAAAGCATGAGTTCCTCAAATCTGTTTTGCTGCCAATCTGCTTCGGCTATCTGGCACTCGGCCAATACTCGTAATGACGGGACCTCAATCTCAATAGGCAGAACAGCCTCCATCCCATAAACCAATGAGTACGGAGTCGCCCCGGTAGAAGTTCTGATTGAAGTCCTGTAGCCCCACAGAGCAAACGGCAGCTTATCTGGCCAGTCCCGATAGGTTTCCACCATCTTCTGTAGTATGCGCTTGATGTTCTTGTTGGCGGCCTCAACTGCTCCGTTGGTTTGCGGCCGGTAAGTAGACGACTTATGAAAAGCCACATTGTATTTCTCCAACAAATCGATCACCTCCTTTTTGAAGTGGGAACCATTGTCTGAAACGATTTTATTTGGGACTCCGTAGCGACAGATAATGTTGTTTCTGATAAATTTTGCTACATGCGAAGCCTTCAACACTGCATAAGATTGAGCCTCAACCCACTTTGTGAAATAATCTATCGCTACCAAGATGAACTCATGCCCATTCGACCCCTTTGGCGTAATAGCTCCGATTACATCAATTCCCCAGAAAGAAAACGGCCACGGCGAAGTCATGTTGTACAGCTTTGACGGCGGGATGTTCATGCGATTTGCATGAATTTGACACTTGTGACATCGCCGGACGAAGCCAATACAATCCTCCTCCATGGTGGACCAGTAATAGCCTTGTCTAACGATCTTCCGTGCCAACATTACCCCATCCATGTGTGCACCACATTTACCCCCGTGGATGGCTTCCATTAGACGCCTTGACTCTTCAGCATCAACGCACAGTTTATGCATTCCCAGATGACCCCGTTTATCTGATTTACCCCGCGGATGATGGTGAGCGCCATTCTTCGATTGCCCTCTTGTCTTTGGCATTTACCTGGCGGGTATGTTTCTTTCTCCAAGAAGTTCGAGATGTCGTAATACCGGGGTGTTCGTCACGAACTTCATCTATGGTGCAATCGACTCATAGGCGGTGCAAATTTCGGTCAATGATGACCGGGCGCATTCGGACTCCACGGGATGTCTATCATAGATGATAGAGTTGCTTTAAAGAATCTGCGAACTTGTTGTTCTCTCTTAGTAGATGAGTAAAACTTAGCTTCTCAAACCGAGGAATCGGCAAATCCAAGGTTTGGTGATACATCATCATTTTTCCTCTTTTACTTTCCGGTCTCCTTTAGCTTGAGACACAACAAGGTTCGAATCCCCAATGACGTCGGTAGTCTTGCCCCTAGTTCGAGGATGCTTCTAAACCGGCAATGCGCCTCATATTACCTTCATTGTTCGAGACTTTGAACCGGAGTTTGAAGGCTAGAGGATCTGAGAATTGTCGGTGCTATCAACAACACTCCTATCCCATACCCATGTTGATTTGGCGCTCGTCAAAGTACATAAATCAAGTTTCTTTGTCGATATGCAGAATTGATTCATCTGGGAATAGGTACTCGACCGCTTCATCCCCCTCAACCGGGTGGTCGACAAGGAACTCTGCCACTGCTCTTCCTTTCACTGACTTGCGTGTCACGTACGTGAGATCAAATTCAGAGAGCAACAGCAACCAACGAGCTAGCCTACCCATAAGCACTGGTTTCTCGAAGAGATATTTGATGGGATCAAGTCGTGAAACCAACATTACAGAGTGAGCTAACAGGTAGTGCCTGACTTCTGGTAGCCCATACGAGCTAAGCAAGCCTTTTCGGCGGTGTATATCGGGTCTCATACTCGGCATCTTTTTGCTCAAATAATAGATGGCTTTTTCACCTTATCTTCGATTCTTGTGCAAGCATGTAGCCCATTGTAGTTTCGATCAGCAGAGATACAAAATCAACGGTTTCCACGGTTACGGTGGCGATAAAGCGGGTGGAGTTACGTAGATATTCTTTAATCTGTTCAAATGCAGCTTGACATCGGTCGTCCCATTGGAACTTCTTTCCTTTCTTGAGGAGGCCAAAAAGTGGTTCACAAGTCAAGGTTAATTTTGAAATAAAACGTCTTATGAATTGCACTTTACCCAGAAAGCCTCGCACCTCCTTTTGCATCCTTGGTGGTGGCATTTCTAAGATGGCCTTGATTTTGGAAGGATCGACCTCGATGCCTCTTTTGTGTAATCGAAACCCTAGCATTTTCCCCATTGTAACACCAAGCGTACATTTTGAGGGTTTAGCCATGGCAAAATTCACGATCCTTTGAAAAAAACTTGTGCAAGGCGGTGTAGTGGCCCTCTCTTTCCTTGGACTTGACAATCATGTCGTCCACATACACCTCAACCTCTTTGTGGATCATATCATGTAGTATTGTGGTGGCCCGTTGATAAGTAGCTCGGCGTTCTTCAACCCAAAGCGGCATTACCGTAGCGATATGTCCCCACGGGGTGGTGAATCTGATCTTTTCCACTATCTTGGTGCCATCACTATCTGGTTGTATCTGAGAAGCCATCCATGAATGAGAGCAATGCATGCCTATTTGTGAAATCTACCAACTCATCGATGTGCGGTAAGGAAAGTCGTCCTTCGGACTAGCTGTTCAAATCACGAAGTCTACACACACGGATCCTGCCATCTTTCTTGAGATCAGGAACAATGTTGGCCAACCAAGTCGGATATTCAGATACCAGCAGGAAGCCTGCATCGATTTGCTTAGTGACCTCTTCCTTAATCTTAAGAGCCCAATCCGGACGGATCCTTCTGAGTTTCTGCTTGATAGGTCGGGCCTCGGGGTCAAGGGGGATCTGATGCTGTACAATCTCAGGATCGATTCCAGGCATGTCTTCGTAGGACCACGCGAAAACATCTTTGAAATCTTTTAATAAAGCGACTAAGCGCTCGCGTTCCTCCGAAGACAACGTGGACCCGATCTGGACCAGCCGCGGGTCCTCCTCAGTACCAATGTTCACGGTAATGATTTCATCCATTAATGGTTTAACAAATCTCTCTTGCTCTTGCTCAATTAAACGTTGTAAAACTGGAGGAACTTCGTCCTCGTCGTTTTGATCAAAATTTTGAAAGTCTGAATTAATGCAATAAATCAAGGGCACAGAAAAATACTCGGAAACCACAGATAGTTCATTCTCATTAGGCACATCCAAATCGTCCAATTCATTGGTTACAACAGACTCAAATGAAAAGGAAAAAAATGACCTAGACAGGACTGTGGCATCCGGGTTAACATTCCCAGGAGTACCAGACTCAGACTCAGTCGAGCTGGAACCTGATTCCGACTCACAGGACTCGGTGGAATCAGATTCCGGCTCACTACCTGACCCGGTGCTGCTGGACAAAAATCCCTCCTCGTACTGCCAAGTGAGAGAGGGTGCGATTGATGCATCCAAGATAGCTGCTGGTCGGCTCGCAGCCGTTTCATCCCCAATCATGGAAACCGCGAAGTTATCCCCCAAGCACTCTTGGTCGATCGGAGGATCAGAGAGGAGACATGCCAGTGCTACCCCCATTTCCAACTCTGTGCCCTCAGGATCCACTGCCTTATTCTGCTCAACCTCAGTTGTTGGGTCTGTCTGCTCTGTGGCAACGTCATCCCCGGATAGTTGCAGGTCGAAGAAGATTTCGAAACCTGGTACGCGCTTCTTCTCCGCGTTTAACCATGGCTCTGGGAAGCCGCAAAATGGAAAGTCCTCCCCCTCCCGGACGAAGCGTCCGTTCAGGGTACCCTGGATGGGCCTGTGCATTAAGTCAAAAGGCTTCCCAGCCTGCTTCGCTCTGGCTCTGCCGGCCATTTCCTTTCCTTTCCTCACCCAGTCTTCTTTGGTGGGCAGATAACCCAGCCCAAAGGTATGCGGGTTGTGTGGCACTTCGGCCAATGCTGCGACTCCTTTCCTGCCGCTTCTTCCTAATCCCATCCCGGGAATATGTTGTAACTTGTTCATGAGGTAGACGGATTGAGCACTAACGTACACACCTTCATTCACAGCCATAATATTTTGCACTACCCGGGCCTCCGCCAAAGTGAACCCCGATAAGAACACATCCTCCGTGCCGTGCTCGATCTCCAAAACTGGCGTAGACACTTCTGGGGGCGGATGGATGGATGAATTTCCGAAAACAATTGCAACCCCCTTCCCGTGAGGGTATTTCAACATCTGGTGCAGAGTGGAAGAGACTGCTTTCACTTGGTGCAACCACGGCCGCCCCAAGAGCAAGTTGAAGGTTGCGGGAACGTCCAAGACATGAAATTCAATGTTGTGTTGTCCTGGACCAACCTGGGTCTGAACCTTGACAGTCCCCATCACTTCCCTACTGGTATTATCATAAGCTTTGATCACCTGAGTGGTTGGTATGAAGTCTGCGGGTTTTAACCCGATTGCATATGTTGTTCTGACTGGGCAGACATTGATAGCAGACCCGGTATCAACAAGTACCACCGGTATCCACTTATCTCTACACTCCACGGAGATGTAGAGGGGTTTGTTATGATTCACGCCCTCAGGTGGCAATTCCTTGTCTGAAAAGGTTAATGCCGGGGAACCTCCTCCTGGAAAAACCGGTAACCATTTGCTCTGGCGTAGTTTCGATGGAGAGTTTGGCCTTGTCCATAGCGGATAGGACAGCCTGTCTGTGCACCCTTGAAGCCATAAGCAGTCCCCAGATGGAGATGTCTGCCTGTATTTTCTTTAAGCGTCTCGATCTGACTTCTTCTTCAATTTGCTTCTCTCTGTTTCTCTGCCTCTTTATCTTTCCGGATGTCTCGGGTTGGTCAAGGTTTGGGGGCTTGAAATACCACCCACTCCTGGTCATATGGTCTACCTCATCGAGGTACCAAGTATCATCTGGTTGAGCACCTGCCCAATCTTCGTCTGTGTGGGCAAGACATAAGTCATCGTCTTCCCACCACATCCCACTGACATTCAACAAACACCTATCTGGTTCCGGCAAGTTCGTACTCTCGGTACTTTCATCCCACATGCTCACAGCATGTCCTGCTCTTGTGCTCGCAGCACTTTCAACCTCTTCATGGTTCTTGGCTTTCCGGATTCTCTCAGAATCCCACCTCTTCTCTTGCTCCTCCTGTGTTAGTAGGGTTTGTTGTTCGGTTTTCACAATATCTTGATCCCGAGCGAAATTCTTTGTACCGGCGCTCTCCGGCAATTCATTCTGACTCTCGGCCCTTCCGGCCATCATTGATACCCTTACCTTTGCCGGGCCTTGCTCTGGCTGAATTTCCACAACATCTGGCTGATCATCTAACCATCCGGCAATCTCTGCCGACTCCCCATATTCAAACCAATTGATTGTTGCATCCCCTGCTTCTTGGTCGTTGAAGAACTGGAGGTTGGCAAAATCTTCTTCCACCGTTGTCAGATCATCTGCCCCTTGTTCAAGTCCGTCCCCCCGAATCATGCACAATTCAGCTTTTTCTGGCAGCCTCACACTCAGCTCAGACTGGCTCACTGATAAGATATATCCGCTTGGATCATAAGCTCTTCCAGCATAATTCCCAGGCTGTCCCATCCCAGACTCACCAATTCTGCTCTCCTCTGAAACCTGCCCCGTTCCATCTTCGGAGGTCACCACCTCTGGCTCAGATTGGGTTGTGAAGGTGTCCAACATGCACAAATCAGTGCAATCAGGAAGGATCACCTCCGGCTTGGGTAGGTGAGAGGGAGTAATATAGATACTAGGATCGTGGAAGCTTGACCCAGTTTGGATGAGGTTGACTCTTTTGGGTGGTGGATCTTGATTATGTGCGCGGAGCGGGTTAGTTGTGACGTTGGGTCTTTCGGGAGGTAGAATGATATTCTTGTCAACGAGGTCTTGAATCTCGTGACGCAGCCGAAAACATTGATCTGTATCATGGCCATCTTTCTTTGGTGAATACGCTGATGCCATTTGGGTTGTGGGAAGGGGGGAGTGGATTTGGTAGTGGCCTCGGCTCTAGGGGTTTCAGATGCCCCTTTTTGATTAGAACGCCGAGAGCCTTGGACAAGGGCATGTATAGTGGAGTGAAGGTTCTTTGGCCTCTGGATTGGTATCTCGGGGCTTAGTTACTGTTCCCGGAGGTACTGGAAAAGGGTGTGGCCGCTGCGGGCCTTGGTTGGGAAGGGGGAGTGGTGGTGACCATGCCGACCTCCGAAGTCCTTGTGTTGGCAGCGCCACTCGGGCCTGCGGTGTTATTACGGTTGAATGTCCTTCGGGGCTGCTCTCGGTCCTGGTCGATCAAACCTTGCTTCATCGCATCCTCGATCTGTACCCCCATCTCGTGTAAATCTGAGAAGGTGGGAAAAGGGAGTACGATCATTTTCTGCATTAACTTCGGTTGGAGATTGCGTACAATCATCCGAATTTGATCTTTATCTGTTGGCCTCAAGGTCATCATCGATGCCTTTGCTCTCCACCGAGTTACAAAATCAGAGAAAGTCTCTTTTTGTTCCTGCCTCGTTGTTTCGAGATCACGTGTTGTAATCTCGTCTGTATTATATCTGATCTTGTGCAGCGAAGGCCTCGGCCACTCATCCCGATTTCTCTTCACATCATCTTCTAACTGCGTGCGGATGGCGCCACCCGACAAAGTACGCCAAACAAAAGCTTTTGTGGTCGGGTTAGGCCCATTGGTCTCAAGATGTCTGAAAATAGCCGGAGATGGACCATAGGATCCCCTGACCCATCAAAACAATCAATCTGTGGCATCTTGAATCTGTCCGGCAATTTTACGGCCACATCAGTGTACCCGTCTTCTATGTCTGGGATGGCCTTCACCCCCTGTGATTTCTTGAAAAGCTTTTCCAGCTTACTCAGTTTCAGAGCTGTATGATCCACCTCGAACTCAAATGGAGAGTCCGGGTGGTTGGGTGTAGATTCTTGGGCGATTCTTGGCGAAGCGGAGCCGGCCAGATTGGAAGGTTCGTGTCCTCTTGAGTATTCTGGACATTGGGTAAGGTATTCTGGGTGTTCGGGAGGATATTTTGAGGATTTGGCAGGGTATTCTGACTAGTAGGTGCTGCTTTCGGGTAGTGGAGCATTTGGTGGAGGAGGAGCGATGTGAAGAGCTATTGCATTCTATTTGCGACCTAATGTCAGCTTCGACTCTTTGGGCCATGACTGCGGCTTGTTGTTTAGAAAATTCCGCTTGGCGGATGGCATCATCTTGCATCTGTTTCATGCTTTCATGCATTTGGCGCATCATCGCCTCCATCCTTGATGTATTTTGCTGTTCCATCTGAATGACCGGTAAATGTATCTCTATGGCGGAACCACGAAATTTCAACTTTGTTTCTTGTCCAGCGACCCTCTGTCCGGTAATCCTGTTCGACACCTTTGCGCCTCCTCGGCCTTCTTCGATGGCGGGGTAGAGAGTGGAACCTTTGGATGTCCGTCAACGAGATCCTCGGATCGGTTGAGTCGGCGACCTCGTGTCCAAAGTGCTTGGGGAGTATCTACTGGTTCGGAAGCAATCGTGCTAAAAACTGCCCTAGCAAAAAAGATAATAAAGCGAAAAGGAAATAACTAACCAGATAAACGGGCAGCATAACAGCTTAAATTAAATACACACAACACACAGTCGGGCATACAACACGCAGTTGATAAAATTTGAAAATACTGCTGTCCTCAATCAGCGATCCTTTGTTCTGTATCCTTTGTTCCCCAAAAGCGAATCCGATATCCGCAGACAAGCGATTCTCGAATCTTGTTGATGCCCGCAGTTCGATGCCCAAACTCAAGCGATACATGCATTCCTGTGAGACACACTCTAACAAGCACATAGCGAGATAAGTGAGAGCCAAAACACCCCTATGTTGGGGTAGGGTTTCCTGTCCTATTTTGTAAGGAGCTAGGGTTTCACTACACCTTGACGGTTTCAAACAACCTATAAGCGGGTAAGCAACTTGTCCTAGTTTGGAATGGTCACTATGGATCCGAATATGCACTAGGTCGAATGGTCAAAAGGGTGCCCGGTAAATCGGGGTTTGTGTTCCCCATCTTGGCGAGCACGTAACGGTCGACCTTATGGACATGCCTTGACAAGACAAGCCTCCGGCAAACCCCTCAGGAAAAGCAGATGGCAAACACGGTGTCCTAGGCGCACCAATGCAAATGCAATGCAAAGAAACACACAAATGTAGTCAAAACCGGATATCACGAGTTGAGTCAAGTTCTCTAAATCCCAATGAGTCGCGAAGCTGTAGGCGTCCCCGAGCATCCGGGAAAGGAGTGCAAGTCCCCTCCGTTCTGGTTCGATATTGGGTCACTACAGTTCGAAGGACTCAAATGTCACGGTTCTTAATCTTGAACCAAAGAGTCCAAATCCGACAAATCGTTTTGAGAAAAACAGATTTTTTGAAAGAAGTGCCAAACATGGACTTTGCCCGAATCTGAGTCGCCACCTAAATATTTTATTTTTTATGGGAAATTTAGGAAACCGACTCGGTGCCAAAAGGCCATGTGTCGTCATCACCAAAGTTGCCTCGGCTCGGGAACTTGGAATGCGATTGGGGAAGGTCGCCGTGAGCACCCCGCTTCGCCGATCAAAGACCGGCCTCTACTAACCATGATATCTTATTTTGAAAACATTGTGAGTTCTTATTCGGTTATTAGCCTAGGTTACTATGTGATGCGCCTGACATACAAGTATAAATGAATCGCTGAATTGGAACAAAACATTTCATGTTTGTTTGTTTGAAAATGGTTTGATGGTGCTACCCATGAGTAGGCTAAGGCGTGGATTTGCCACCCTCGGGTGGGCTTAGAAGAATAATGATTTTGCCACTATCTAGTGGGCTTAAAACAAACATTTGATGAATTGTCCCAATTCAAATAACTCAACCTCCACCCACAGGCATTCAAGGCGTTATATCACATAAGCATTTAGCCTCATGGTAAGCATGCTATTCATGGCGATCACTCACACGCATGCAAGGATGCTAAAGCATAAAACTCACCGAGTACTCAAGCCAAAAGCGAAACCGATTAGAAATCATGCATGATCCTAAATATCTGAAATGCCTAATGCAACACATGCAAAAATGCAAACTATAGCGGCTCGGCTATTCTAAACATGGCATATGGAATGCTACAACTAACACGTATTCAATTTGGAATTGAAATACAAATGCAGTTTGTATGATCTTGCCGAGCCAGTGCGTGCAAAAGCAGATGAATGATGCAAACATCTTTGTCATCTTGTATGCTAATTGAAATATGCCCTATATCTAACCATCATAAGCGGGTAAATAAAAGGAAGAAAGAAAAGGCGTGGGCTTGGAAGACATACATCACCCTCACGGACACTTATTAGAATTATGCCCTCACGCATGAGAGGTCCGAATAAATATCTGATCCGAATGAAAGAATAATACAGTCCGAAATATACAGTCCGAATAATATACAAATTCCTAATTAATTAACAAATTAAGTAAGAAAAAACGGTAAACTGGCATGCAAGCCAGGGGCTGCCTTGACTCCGCTCCGGATAATGAAATGATGCATGTTGAGCTGCTTTGCGCGGAAATCCACTGGGATGCCCCAATTAGCCTCTGTTTGCAATGTTTCTCGAAATGCGTGCCAGACTCCAAAAAGTTGCTGATTCTTCATTTTGATGCAACAGAGAGCAGGAAAGGGGCATAGCAATGTATTTCACAAATATATGCATGCCTCGATCCTCGTGCCACCAATCACACATAGGAATCGGATTGCACAACTCAATATAGGATGAATGCATATGAATGCTACAACAAAACCTAACTCCATCATAGATAATCCGAAGTGTCAGTGACTTGGGAATTGAGACCCGTTCCGTCACTCGAGTCAAGCGATGCCTCGTTTCCGTGCGGGCTAACTCCTATCCGAACACGATGCAATATGCATGATATGCATGAAATGTAGCTAATATGCAATCCTAACATACACAATGTCATGGTATGTCATACACGCTAAACGAGATAACACACAACCAAGCATATACAATGCTACGCATGAAATGACACACGCAATGCAGTAATGGGCTTACACTAACATGAGAGAGCCTCAGCCACACTCACACAAGAAGCCATCGGATAAAAAAGGAAGTGCCTCGAAATGCGTGCACACGGGCACGCAAACCGAGGCAATGACATAAAGGCATGAAACGACTTAAAATATGATATACAATGAGACTAAAATGAGATGTCTCGAAATGCGTGCACACGGGCACGCAAACCGAGAAAATGGCATACGGAATGCAACAGGACTAAAATGAGATACAGAATGCAAAATGGACTTACACTAACATGAGAGAGCCTCAGCCACACTCACATAAGAGGCCGAGAGATGAAAATGAAGTGCCTCGAAATCGTGCCTGCAGGCACATAAACCGAGGCAATGGCATACACGATGCAATGAGACTAAAATGGCATCTGAGAATGCAAAATGGACTTACACTAACATGAGAGAGCCTCACCACACTCACATAAGAGTAGAGATGAAAATGAAGTGCCTCGAAATCGTGCTGCAGACGCATAACCGAGGCAATGGCATTAAGGCATGAAATGACATGGAAAATGATATGCAAACATGCAAATGGAATTTCAGCACTGAAATATGGGGAAAACAGTCCCGAAGATGGCAAAATGACACCAAATGCATGGAATGATCCCGAAATGCGAATTTAGGCACCCGAAATGGCCTATAGCTATACCAAACATGCACAATATGGACATGGAATGAAAATACAGTAGTAAAGCAGCCCCAAGAAAAGCATTTTTCAATCATAAAAAGGGCTAAACAGCAAGCACACATAGGATTAGGCAAGTATGCAAAAATGGCTCCGCAAGAGGGGTATTGAAGCAAGTGATACATACGATGCCCAAATGGAAAAATACCCTTATATAACACTGATGAGGGACTAAAAATATGAACATTTACAGTAGATGACATCCCCCAAATCAGTATGCAAATGTGCTCAAAATGCAATGCAAGAAATAGGCCAACAAGAGGCTATAACATGAGGTACCCCAAACATTCATCAAAAAAGAAAAGACCCTTCATGAAATATATCCAGGGGGTCAAAATATTACCATTTCCAGTTCTGATGGTGGCCGAAAACAGAAGCTAGATAAGCCTAAAAAGGCATGCAAAAATGGGGGTCAAAGAGGGGTATAATGACAAGTATAACATGGGGACCCCCAAAAAGGTTGATCCCTTCTACAATGTTGTAGAGGGACACAAGATAAGCCTACTCAAAGTTCATGACATGCTCCAAAATAGACTACATGTAGGCCAAACAAATCATGCAAACTTACGGTAAATAGGAGAGATTATGAAGCAAGTACAAGATAGGGGGCCCAAAAAGGGTTGAGCCCTTCTTCAATGTTTAAGAGGGGCTCAAAATAGGCCCACTTACAGTTTACATTATGCTCGAAAACAGATCACTCGTAGGCTATAAATTTCATGCAAAATAAAGGCATACAAGATGGTATTGAAGCAAGTACCAAATGGAGGGCTCAAACAAGGTTGAGCCCTTGAACAAACATGAAGAATAGCTCAAAAGAAGGACCCTTTCAGTTACGGTCGGATCCTAAAAAAGTGAGCAAATAGGCTTAAGAAATGAAGCAAGAAAATGCTACAAAAGAGGGAGATGGAGACTTACCCTTGTAGACCTTTTCTTTTCTACCTCTTGGCTTGAGGAATGTTGCTTCTAAGCCTCTGAGAACCTCTCCTTGCTGCTGGAAATGGAGTGGTGGTGGTGGTGCTTGATGATGATGAAGAAATGGCACCAAACTTGAGAAGAATCAAAGAGATGGATATGGATATGTGTTTGTAAGCTTGAGGCAAGTGTTCTAGCTCTTGAGGGAGAGAGAGAGAGAGATGTATGCATGCAAGGATGGTGAGTCCAAGTGTGTGAAAGAGTGTAGGCCTTAAGGGATTAAGTTCCCTTGCTTATAAAATATCCCCCGAAATCAGATATTTTGGGGGATAAAGCTATACAGCTGCCATGCACACCTCTCAATGAGCATGGCCGGCCAGCCATTTTTGTTGCAGGTGGCCAGCCGGCTACCCCCTATGGCCGGCCGGCCAAGGGTCAAAAAGGTCACTGTGAATTTCTGGCCGGCCACCAGATATTGGTGTCTTCCCAGGTCTCCTCATCACAACCCTATGGTTCAAAATTGACAACTCTAAAACAGGAGAGAGAATAGACCACTTTTAAGAGGGGTTCAAAAGGTCCAATTGCAATTATTGGCCGGCCATGTGTTTTTAGGGTCCTCCCATGTGTGTACAACACAAATATGTGGTTTTGGCTCGAAGAAAATGGCCCTAGGGTGTTCAACATTAGCCCGGAAGTGAGAAAAATAGGCGCCTTGGGAGTTCTTTGAGACAATTCTTGGCTCCCACCCTCCGGTGATCTTCTGGTGATAAAAGCAGATTACACCAAAAATGAACAAAACCCGATGCAAAACGAATGCTCGGGGGCCAAAACGCGCAGTTCGGGGTCCCGAAAATCGGCCGTTAAGCAACAAAAGGGAGTAAATGATATGCATGCCAAAAACCGGAGGAATCGGAGATGGTTGGGTGGTCCCGAACCGAGGCACCACGGCTGGCAACTCAGCAGGGCAAGACTCGAAATGGGCAAAATGGCCTCTGACCACGAAATGTAGCCCACGGCCACCGAGAGATGGTCTCTGGGACCTCTCCTCCCCTCGGGAAAGAAAAGCAGAGAAAACCGAGTCGGTTCGCAAACCGAGGCAAGGCACTGAAGAGTTCGGAAGTCCGGGAGGCGGGGCGCCTGGCGCGACTCTGAGACTTCTGAATGAGCACAATATGCAACATCACCGAGCGCTCAATCGGTGACGTCTGAGTCTTAAGGTCGGTAAAAAATGGGGTGTCTACAGGAGCTGTCATTGGCTGAAACTAAATATAAAAAAAAAAAAATTTTTGACCAATCAAGAGAGACCCCTAACACTCCCACCGGGGGGTCTCATGCATTTTCTCAGAATTATAGAAAAGGTTCGTTATAAAAAAAAATTAAAATGCCACTTTTTATTATTATTTGTGTTTAGTAAAAAAAAAAATTAAGATTTCTCACATATATTTTAATGTGCATCTAGATTATTTGCAAATAAATTTTTTTTATAAATTGACTAAAATATGAAAAAGTTGCTAAAAACAAAAACAAAAAAATAAAAATTGAAATAAAAAACTCAACAATATTTTTCAGAAAATGAAACCAAACATAATTTTTGTTGTGGAACAATTTGATTGTGCAAAACATAAATAAAATAAAAATCAGATTAAGGGTTATTCAAAAATTGCCAATATTAAATTTTATATTTTTAGATAAAGATTTTAATTACAAAAAAGATAAATATGTTACCTAAAATAACTAGGATTTCAAATATAAGTTTTTTTTAATTGTGTAATCTCTTAACCAATCATAAAATGTCACGTTACTTGAATTGTAGGAACTCTTACATACTAGGCTAGAGGAAAACCTTCTCAATAATGATATGAAATTCTAATAGTATCTAACTAATAGTAACCCGTGCGATGTAGGGAAAAATAAACTATATATATTTTGTGTGATAAATAAATCATTTTAATCTTAAATTATGTTTTAATAGCAGCAAGCCATGATATTAAGCCATCCGAGTAAATGTTAACAATAATTAACTCACAAAATTTCACAATAAAATTTGATATGCATTAAAAATTATTAATTATAAAGATTGTTGGGAATAATAGTATCACAATCACTTGATAACATAAATAACTTGTATCAAATCATACAAAACATTAAAAAAAAGAAATTCTATAAACTCAGAAAAGTTATCATAAATTTACTTAGATTTTTAAATTAGTGGTGTATATTATTATTGTGGGACAAAATTATGAATAAATATATCAACTTTTTATTATAATTTATAAGTAGTTTTTAAAATTTTTTAATCTAAGTTTGTTACCTTACTCATAAAAAGAACTTCTCAAACAAATTATTAATTGATTCTGTTAGCAACTTTCTATCATTGATCTTTTCTATCAATGACAAATGCATATCATATCAAAGTATAAATCCTTCTCCATAATCATTTTTTTCATAGTTTGAATAATACTTATATAGTTCCTACATCATTTATAAAATAAAATTTAATCAAGATAAGAATTTTGTAAGATTATAAAAATTATATGAGAAAATGGTTTTAATCCATTTTAGTTATAAAAAAATGATGAAAAATTATTTGAATTGTACTTGAAGAAATATAACAAATAATAGCTTTAATTATTAAATACCAAAAAAAAAATTATATAGGTTACTTAACGAAAAAATGATCGAATGTAACTAAAGTCATGGACATTGAATTAAATCATATGGGCTCTAAATTGATAGTATAATCTAATAAATCAACTAATAATAATAGAGAGATGTTGATAACTATGTAGTACTTTCCTATCATCTTTGTATTATATTCATTAATTTCATATATCATATGAAAGTTTTACTCGTCTCGATCCTTTAATAAAATAAGCACCAAGAAAATAAATTTGATAAGGAATTGGTTCTAAACTTTATTATTGAAAAAACAATAATTTCAAAGAGAGAATTTAGAGATGAGATTGAAGAAATACCATAATGAATGACAGCCTTATCAAAAAAAAGAAAAGAAAAAAACACATAGCAATGATCTAATGCAAATTATTTTTAATAACTAATAGAAAGAATATCAAATTATTACCTTGGATAAATATATTGACAAAAATTAATTTTTTGAGATTTTTGTGCTGTCTTCTCCCATGCAGCCTTCATTATTTTCTTATTAATACTCTTCTCATTCAGAGTGAACCAATTTCATTATTAATACTCTTTTCATTCAAAGCCAATAATTTTATTTTTTATTTTTTTTTATCTTTATCACTTGGTAGATAATAACAAATAATAAAAATTATCAAGAGAAGGTTAAGAATTTAAGAGGAGATAAGAAATTATAGATAAGGACATTTCATAAGATAAAAAGTCAAAAAAAAAAAGAAAAAAAAAAAAAGAGGGTAATATGTGATAGAAGGAGAAAAAAAAAATATGAGCAAATCAAAATAAAGATTTAGATATATATGTTTTTGATAGATATATAAATTAACAAATCATATCTTTATCTAAATTTTATTATTTTAATTTTTTGTAAATCAATTATTTAATCTTTATCTTTATATGTAGACTACGAAATTAATCTTTATAATTTATTTATCAATTTTATACATTTATTTATCTATAAGTCATGAAATTAATTTTTTAAAATATTTTTTTTAATTTTAATTTTAATTTTTATCTATATATAGGCCATGAAATAAATTTTTATAAATTATAGAAAACATGAAAAATGATCCAAGAAGGTTGCCACATAAGAATGAGAGAGTTTTAAAATTATGAGAATTTAGGAATAAATATTAATTTCATTATTAATACTCTTCTCATTCAGAACCAAAATATATATATATATATATCTTTATCACTTGGTAGATAATAACGAATAATAAAAATTATCAAGAGAAAGCTAAGAATTTAAAAGGAGAAAAGAACTTATAAATAAGGGCATTTCATAATATAACAAATTAAAAAAAAGAGAAAAAAAGAAGAAGAAGAAGAAGAAGAAGAAGAAGAAGAAGAAAAAGAAGATAATATGTGATAGAAGGAGAAAAAAATATGAGTAAATCAAAATAACAATTTAGATATATATGTTTTTGATAGATATATAGATTAACAAATCATATATTTATCTAAATTTTATTATTTTATTTTTTTGTAAATTAATTATTTAATCTTTATCTTTATATGTAGACCACGAAATTAATCTTTATAAATTATTTATCAATTTTTATATTTTATTTATCTATAAGTCATGAAATTAATTTTTTAAATAATTTTTTTTTTAATTTTATCTTTATCTATAGGTCATGAAATAAATTTTCATAAATTATTTATGAAAAAAATGCGTAATTTCGTTTTCTTTTAAATCAATTATTTAACCTTTATCTTTATTTGTTGGCTATGAAATTTATTTTTATAAGTTACTTATCAACTTTTATATGTTTATTTATGCGAAGAAATTTTAAATTATCTATAAGTTATGAAATTAATTTTTTAAAATTAATTGTTTAAATTTTATCTTTATTTGTAGACTATAAAATTAATTTTCATAAATTAATCTTCAGTTTTTATATGTTTATCTATATGGCGGAATTTTGAAATTCAAATCTTTATCCATAAGTAATGAAATTAATTTTTATTTTAATTACTCAAACAAATAGAAAATGAAGAAAAATAGAAAACGTAAAAAACGATCCAAGAAGGTTGCCACATAAGAAATAGAGAGTTTTAAAATTATGAGAATTTAGGAATAAATATTTAGAGATTTTTGATAAAACAACTTTATATATATATATAGTATAGATAGATAGGGGGTTTAAAGGAATTGGTAAATGTTATACCGTGTTGCTTGCATGGGGTCACATCTTTATTATTAGGGTTAGATTTTTTTTTCGTATTGAGATCTCAATATAACAAAACGTGAAGGGTTTATAGGACTTACCACATATCTCGTTTCAATAATCTGAACTACTCATTTTGTAGGGCTGTCAATTATTCATTAAAAAAAAAAATAGTTTAATTTGATAATCATAACCTTTTTCATTTTATACATTTGTGTCTGAAAAAATGGACAACAAGTATGCTTTCAAAACAGATCATTCATTTTTTTAGAGACAAGTACAATAAAATGAAAGGTTGTGATTATTGGATCGCCTTAAATTTTTTTCATAGATAATATACATTGCAAATCCTACAAAATAAACGGTTCGAATTATCGAAATGTAGCATGTGTTGGGCTCTACAGGCACACAGTATACTCAATGTTTAAACTTCCTATTGAAATTGAGGTGTATGGGATGATTGGTGTAGGTGGCAAAAAGATCATTCAATGGGGTGAAGGAGCTTTATTAGCTGGAAGAATAGATTTTTTAATCTCTTCATAGAGTTGGAGCAATTTCCCCATTTCCAAAATATAATAATACTACAAGAAATGTCACTTTTAGCTACCAAAATATTGGTAGCCAAAAGTCACTGTTAGTCGAAGCGTTTTAGCGACCAAAATTTTTAAATCGCTAAGCTCGTCGCCTTTACTCTGTCGCGATAGTATTGGCGACTAAAATTTTTGATGCGAAAGTGTACACATTTGGCTACTAATCTTAGTTTAGTCGGCAAAAGGTATGTTTCCGCCACTAAAGTATTAGTCGTGAATGAGGCTTTTGGCTACTAACTTGTTGTGGTCGAAAGGTATCACTTTTAGCTACTAAATAATTGGTCGCCGAAAGTACACATTTGGCTACTAATCTTAGTTTAGTCGGCAAAAGGTATGTTTTGGCTACTAAATATTTGGTGGCAAAAACGTTTTGAGTTATGTTTTTGCTACTAAATTATTAGTAGCCAAAACTTTTGATTACCTATTTGGCTACCAAACATTTGGTAGCCAAATAATTTTCTATTTTTTTTTAAAAAAAATAAACAATTGTAATTATTACATGAATAACCATTAAAGCATATAATCCATTAAAAAAATATATATTATCAACCTGTACCCTGTATAAACAATATAATCTATCAACACTAAAATATATTATCAACCATTAAAGCATTCAACATAATACATGAATAACCATGATTTAAATCCATACATAATACATGAATAACCAACATCAATAATTTCAATTACAACCTGTACCCTGTATAAACAATATAATTCATCAACACTAAAATATATTAGGGTCAATAATCCATACAAATTCCATACATTACAAGTCTAATCCAACATCAATAATTTAAATCCATACATAATACATGAATAACCAAATTAATTTGTTCGAACCACTGTTTGTCTTTATCATTGCGCTTCTGCCACTCCTCCCAAAACTTCCATGAATAATAATGGATTCGATTGATTCTTCTCACGTGATAGATCCTCAAATAATTTTCCTAGCAGACTACTAAAGTTGCAACCCCTTCAATCAAGAGTTTCAAATTATTATCCTTCGAGGAGGAATTTACGGACATGGGGTATCGACAAATTTGTTGTTGATGTCAAGAGAAGTAGGAAATTCATGAAGGGTACAAAAGAACTTTGGAATAACAGAGGATCAAATCAAAGCAGTTTGCATAATAGATTATATCAAAATAAAATGAATAATAAATAAACTAAGAAGACATATAAATTTTATTGGACTATGTATCAAGAAAGAAGTTGAACAATATTTTGTTGGGTATCATAGAAGACTAGACAATGTCACTCATGGGAGGAAATATTCATGCATACAAAGCATAAGTGTGAATTTATCTCAAAATAAGTATGCATAATGGGATCGAGTAGCAAGTTCAGGACTTGTTCATCTCCAAAATTACTATCAAGCAGATTAAAATTGCTAATATATATCATTTCCATGTTTTGAGATTCATATCACATGTTTTGAGATCCATGTTTTAAGATTACTATCAAGCACTGTGGAGAAAGTAGTTCCTCTGGAGCACGATCTGCAATAGCTTCCCAATCTGTAGTTTTTAAAACATTATTTGGGTCAAAATCATCAACAATGTAATCTATGGGAAATAACAATTAGATATTAGAATTGGAATGTCGTATGGTTAGTAAAGATTATGGTAGTTGAGATAAGGATACTTAGTTGGATCTGTGGAGAAAGAAAAAATTTTAAAAAAATGACCATTCAATGTGTCCAGCGGTCATTGAATACTTCAATGTGACCTGAAAGGTAAAAAGTGAACAAAACTTTAGCAATACGTCAATGTGTCCAGCGGTCATGACCATTCAAACTTCTCAGTGTAATCAGAAAATAAAAAGGATTAAAACATGAAAAATACCTTTGAACGGATTTGAGCCGTCATGTCTGGGGTTCCGCAGCACCACATGATTCACATTTTCTAGATTCAAGCGGCAAACCAAGGAACGGATTTGAAAGCTGACTAGCATGGCTTATAGGGAAATCACTATTGGATGATGTGCACTAACAAAAAAATAAATAAAAGGAATCATACCAACTTATTCAACCAGAATGGTCACAAGATCCAAAAACATGAATAGACTAATTTCCCCCAAAAACATGTTCAAAGAATTTTACAGGCACATTTCCTGAATTTTAAAAACTAAAAATGTGTGAAAATAACCCAACCAATACAATTGAAACATTTTGTGTAATATATATATATATATACAAAAATAACTTCAAGAGAAATCTGTGTAATATATATATATATAATAGTGAGGCCAACCTGTGTAAACAGCATTATGAAATGAAAATATAACTAGTTCACTGTGTAACTAACCTAAATTAACTTGTGCTTACCACAGGTTATGAGAAAAAACATCTTATATGGTTCAGAGAATGCGAGATCATTTACACCACCAACATGGGCATCAATCTAGATAATAAAAGTCAGTATTAAAAGCAAATATAGAACTCTAAAAAGAAATATTAGCAAAAGAGAAAACCATCAGAAATGTACCTCTAAGTGCACTATTTTTTTAATATCGACCCAGCAGGGAAAAAGAAGATAGCTGAGGTTCAAAAAACTAAATGTAAGTTTCAAACTCACTTGGGTTCTTCTCATCTTCAAACTTACCGAATAATGAACCATCAAAACTAAATGTATGATTAACAGAGACATGTGGATCTTTGAGCAGACCAACTTGCTTATTCAACTTTGAGAAATAAATTGAATATGAAATGTGAGAGGAAACAAGAATAGGCAAACTGAAGTTTGCCTCCAGGTGAGACAGAGATAACCACTTAGTTTGCACCACCACTGTGAAGTGAGATCCTTATATTCCAAATTAAAGGATAGCTGTTCTGAAGAGAACATATTCTTCATGGTAATCTAAACAACAATACAAGAAAAAGTAATAAAAATTAAGGAATTGGATTGGTTGATTTATTTTTTTATGAAATCTCATTTTTGGGTTGTCACACCAAGAGATATAGTAAGCATATCCTCAAGTGCCATACATGCGTTTTAGGATGACCTAAGTGATACATGTCAATGAACCTACATATCATTCAAACCCAACAAAATGATACAAGGAAACTATGAGTAGAACATATTTCGGCTACCATTTGAAGCTAATAAATAAAAATTACCAATAAAAGAATCAATAAGAAAGATTACAAACTCACATCATGAGAGAGATCATATCCGGTTGTATTCGTCTCGACTCCAGACAAAAGTAATAGTGGGTGATTCCTTGGAGGCGCCTGTAAACACACAAACACACACACACACACACAAAAAAAAAAAAATTATTTATGTATGTATCTAATCAGTTATATAAATGCCCATAGAATTGCTAAAAGAATCACAATAACTGCCTAATCAATTTTTTCAAAATTAACCCATATTTCCAAAAAATGTAGACATAAAATTGAATCACAATAATTGCCCATAGAATTTAGACACAATCTGCTTGAATTAGCCAGGTAAGGAATTGTCACGACCCAAACCCGGCCCTATGGGTTTAGCAGAATGTGGCGATGTCAAGATTCTAGAAGGCCTCTGAGCGATAATACAATCAAAGCAGTACAAGGCTGGCGGAAGCCAATGATAAATAACTAGTGTCCATTGAGCTGTGTAAATCTATATGCCAAAAACATTTTTCATGCATTCATTCAAAAGATACAATCTGATCTATACAATCGTTCTGATCGGTCGACTGAGGATCAAATCCTAGATAACTTGATCTGATGGCAGTCTATACAAAAGTACAATCTGATGAGGAGACCGATGGGGACACAAAAACACCCAAGCCATAGCATGGCAACTCGGAACCTCGCATGAGGCACATAAAGGCTTGACAAAGCGGGGACCAATCACGCTCCTAGCTCGATGCAGTTCTTTGAGAACCTACATATATATATAAACAAGGAGCTAAAGCCCAGTGAATAACATACGATGTAAAGAGGTTATGAATGAATGCCCTTACAAGAATGAAATCAGTTCATTAAAGATTTCAATCTTTCGATATTCATCAATCGAGATTTCAATCAATCGGTCATATGTGGTACATCCATTAGCCTATAAACATGGGTCCAAAAGGGCCTAAGACATGAACCCAAGAATGATGATCATCAATCGATGCAGTATGGTTCCACAAGGAAACCGAGAGCTCTGTAACGATCAATAACAATGGGTGCTAAGGATGCCTGTCTGATTCGAAATCTGAGACATACATTCATCCAATCAACAATATCAGTTCAATAAGCGATTCGATTCGAGATTCAAAATATAACCATTTGAACATATCTTTACACAATCTGTTACTCACAGAGATTGGGCTAATAGCAGCTAGAGCGCGTCCCCGAGAGCCAACCCTAAACAGTTAACAAATAGAATACACACTAAGTTCATAGTCGAAAGGATGATAATTAAATCCCTAAATTTCCTCGGTGTGATTCTATGTCTAAATCCTCATTAAGGTGCCTTAAACTAGGCCTAAGAATGCCTAGGATGGGATGAGGATGCAAAGATGTGCACAGAAATCAGTTTTGGAATTTTCAGAAAATAGGGCCTCCGCTCGAGCGCAGGTTTCCCCGCTCGAGCGGACAAGCCAACAAAGGTCCCCGCTCGAGCGTCAACTTACCCGCTCGAGCGGACTGATAAACAATGCAAAAATACTGGATGCACGATTTTCCCGCTCGAGCGTGAAACTCTCCGCTCGAGCGGACTGTAAAACAAGTCGAAGAAATGCTGGGAGCATGAATTCCCCGCTCGAGCGGCACTTCCCCCGCTCGAGCGGACGGCCAAAATCTGGAAAATCCAGATTCAACCTCCAAGTTCCAAATCAAGTTTTGATGCTCCAAATTCGATCCTCTTGGGCCCATTTTCTGGAAAACTCTTTCAAACACATAGAATAACAAGTTTCAAAGCTCAATTTAAGAAATCAAGGCCCAAGGGTGTTTCAATTAAACTCAATCTTTAAACCAATTTCAAGAACACTTTCAAAACATGACATGCATGATCTTCAAACCAAATCCAAGCTTCAACTCTTGCTCCATTGAGCTCCAATCTTTGAAAACAATGAGGAAACATGAACTATGATAAAAACATGGACATGCATGTGACAATTAGCCAAGAATCCAACTTCAAACTCACTAAATTCAACATGCATGCAACAATGAAACTTCAATTCAACAATTATGAACAAAATCATGGTTTAGCTCTACAATGATGCATGAAACATGCAAGGTTTGCTCAAACACAACATTAAGAAGGCAAGATCCTTACCTAAGTCTCAATTACAAGGTGAGGAGGTTAAATTAGCAAGTATACTTCAATCTACTTCAAGTCTCCTAGCAATTCTCAACCATGGCAAGATGAGCTCAAGTCTACTCCCTCTCTCACTCTATATTCGGTGGAGACTAAGAAAAAGGCTGAGGAGAAGCTTGTTCAACATGTAAGAAGGTCTAGACTAATAATAAACAAATGGGCCACTAGCTATGGCAATGTGGTAATTAAGTCAATCTAGACAATTAACTCTTTTAAATCTAATTTAATCATTCCTAATCAATTTTCAGATAAATATATCATTAAAATCAGAAATATTCTACTGAGTCTAAAACTTCAAACGGTTTCTAAATCGGCCGCCGATAAGGCCTTCAATTAGCAGTTTAAACACATAAACTCAAACAGATAATCATTCAAGCAACAGATACAATATGCAATATAACAGACAACTTATTCAATTTCGGTTTCGGTTCCATTCGATTGTTCGATAGTTCATCCGATTCACTTATCGGTCATTATCGATTCGGTTTAGCGATGTCGATAGATGATTCAATGGTTTAACGATGTCGATCTGAGAGTTATTCTGAGAATCAGACCAACACAAACCCGTAAGAAATAAAAGCAATTAAATTTAACAGAGAAATAAAATTTGGCTTCGGGTATCTATAATATACCAATAAATCTTAGAAAATATGCATACACATACACGAGAAAGCATAAATATACATAAGTACATACAAATATATGTAAATCGAGACATGAACATACCTTCAGAGAACATGATCTCTACTACCGAGAGAAAAACAGAGGAGAGAGAGAGGATCTCGGCGACGGTGACCAACAAGGAGGTGAATCGGTGCTCCGGTTCTTGCCAAGCCGAGGAGGAGGCGGTGAGAGTGGAGGGAGAGGATCGGCGGTGAGGAGAGGAGAAGAAATGAGAGAGAGAGAGAGAGAGAGATGGCGTTCAGGGTTGGGTTGGGTTTGGTTTGGTGAGACCGTGAGATGTCTTATATAAATGGTTATTGGCGACTATCGATGTTGGTCACTAAAGGTATTTGATAATTCCCTCTAAATATTTGAAAGGTCTCCCTCCAAAACATTTTACTTATTTTGGCTACCAAAATTTTGGTCGCCAAAATTAAATAAATATTTAAATAATAAAATTCTTTTGGATTTTTTTTGCAGCAGAGGATATCATTTTTTTTTGCAACAGAGGATATCATTGCTAAAAAAAAAATTTTTTTATTAAAATAATTTTTTTATAGTTAATGAAATTTTATTTTTATTTTTTCATTTAGTAAGGTTTAAAATTTATTTGTTTCATATTTATTTTAATGAATAAAAAATTATTATTATTTTTTATTTGGTAGAAGTATGGATAATATTTTTCATTAAAATGAAGTTAATTTTTTGTGGTTAATGTGGCATTTGCAGTGGTAGTAGTGGTAATAATGGAATGGCGTTTGTAGTAGTGGTGAAGGTGGTAGAGGAGATGAGTGGTGAGAGAGAGATATGAGTGAGAGGCACAGACATAGAGAGAGAAAAGAGAAGAGATAGATGAATGAGAGACAGAGAGAGAGACAAATAAACGAGCGAGAGACAGAAAGAGATGAGCGAGAAAGCGAGAGAGAAAAATAATTGGGATATTTTGTCTTTTATTTGTGAATTTTGATTTATTCTTAATTTATTAGTGTTATTGAAATATGATGATGTAAAAAGTATAAATAGTTTAATTGTACTTTTCATCTCAAAATAATAGTCTATTTTCAGAATTTAATTTCTTTTTATAATACAATTATTACATTTTAAAAATATTAATTTATCAAAATTACCTTTTGATAGTATATTTTTTTAGAAATATCAATTGTCATAATTGTAAATTTTTTATTATTAATGGATTTAAAAAAAGGACAAAATAAGAAATTCATATTATTTTAATAATTAATTTTTTAAAAAAATTAATATTTTTGGATGGTGGGTGTACAACCTCTTCATAAAAATAAAGAAAAAATAAAATATAAATATAAATAATTAATTTTTTTTATTTTCATTCGGCTACCAAAGATTTAGTAGCCGAAAGTAGGTTTTTAGCGACTAAAATAAATTTGGTCGCCGAAACTTGACATTTGGCGACCAAAACTTTGGTCGGGAAAGATTAAAAACTAATTTTTTTTATTTTCATTCGGCTACCAAACATTTAGTAGCGAAAGTAGGTCTATAGTGACTAAAATAAATTTGTCGCTTGAAACTTGACATTTGGCGACCAAAAATTTGGTCGGCAAAAGATTAAAATTAATTTTTTATTTTCATTCGCTACTAAACAATTTAGTAGCTAAAGGTACCTCTCTGACTACTAAATTTTTTTTGTCACCAATTGTGATATGTTTAGCTACTAAAAATTTTTTTAGTCACCAATTGTAATATCTTTAGCTACTAAATTTTTTTTAGTAGCCAATAATCAACATTCCCCTACAAAAAAAAAAAATTAGTAGCTAAAAAGTTGACTTTTGCCGACTAAAATTATTTTTGGTAGCCAATTTCATGACTTTTGGCGACTAAATTGGTTTTGGTAGCTAAAAGTTGTCGGCAAAAATACTTTTTCTTGTAGTGTAATGAAGAGAATAAAAATGGCAACAAGAAAGAAGGGAAAAAAAAGATAATAGTGCCAAAATATTCATAGGGAATAACAAACTGTACATCTTACAGTAGCATTGGAATGATGTATATGTATAAATATTTTTAAAAAAATAAAAGATACTCACAGCATGTTGTGCATAAATTCTCCTTTTGGAAGGTTGAATTTTTTTATGTAGTCAACTGATGCAGATGCAAGACAATTCCTAGAGCATAAAAGCAAGAAATTAAGTTTAAGGTCAAATCAGAAAACATAATTATTGAAGCATTTTACATCAACCATAGCTGGAGGGCCTCACAAAGGAACAAATTATATTTATAGATACATACTTTTTGGGATTTAAAGCCATTGCTCGCACATATTTCTTACAAAAGGTTGTCATCGTTTTACCTACCAAACAAAAATCAATTGCTATCATTAGAAATTTTAAGGAGAAAAGAAACACACAAACAAATACAAAAATCAAAAACCAAAATATTGATTACCAAATTTAAGATCTCAGAACTTTATCGTTGCATCATGAGAACCAGTTACAACTTATGGATCCTGAAACAAACATTTCACAATGAGGTTTGATCACAAAAAAAGGACCTCCTTGCTATAAATAGATGTTATAATGCACAAACTACACAGCATAACCTTTTTCTACTTTGTCATACCAGAGAACTCAAATCCATGTTGGAGACCAAGCCTCTATCTCTATATTTTCAACACTGAGAGGAAAGGCCCAGTCTCTCTCCACTTTCGTGTTGATCACCAACAGAAGTATATTTTTGTGTTGTGTCCTTTAGCATAAATTATCAAATCACCCTATGCTTCTAGCATCTCTGACATGACTAAAAAGTATAATATATCTAATAGATGAAGAAAAATATTCTAATGTTGAAACCACTCAGAAATTTTATTTAGTTTCTCTCTCACACGATTCTGTCACAATTTTATTTAGTCTAGAGATACAAAATACTTTTTAAGAAGCACATGCAATTTTATTTCAGAAGGAACTAATACGTTTAGAATAGCTCAACATAGATGCTAACAGTACCATCTGGGTGAAAGGCAATTGATCGTACTCCTATAGCCTGGAAGAAAAAAAAATGAAACAAGAAAATTGTGTGGAAAAAAAAAAATTCCATCTTCGACCACTAGTAGTGAACTCAACAACTTGTCCCTGCAATTTCTAGTTGAAAAAAAGGAAAAATCAATGCTTTATAAGACTTCAGTAGGTAACTAAAAATATAAACTTTCACAGATATTCAATTATAAATTATCAATGAGTTTAGGGTCACACAACCCCAATACCTCCTTCGATCTAGTAGATCCAATCAGTTCCAATGTCTCCAAATCCCAAAACTTCACTGTCCTGTCTGCTGAACCTGGAAAATAGCTCACCCATGACTATAACTTACTAGGGAAAGAAAGGGAAAATAAGAAGCCAATTTAGAGAACAAATGTGGCAGGAAATCTTATATAATCCACTTCAATTCTATTCAATAAAAAAGAGCAATCTCGATGTAGAAAAAACATTGTTGTAATGAATGGTGTTAATTGAATGTATATATGAAAGACAAGGGTTTTGTATGTGGTCACAGATGTATATAAACAATTTCAATGATATTAACAAATCCATAAAAGAAAATTAAAAAATAAAAATAAATAATAGAATGAAAGCGGAACAGAGAGAAAGAGAAGGGTGTATAAGTCTGAATGAAGTATGTGTTTGGTGGCCGTGAAAATATGTGATTCGAATGGAAAAGGAAACTGATGGAGATGTGAAACTGGGAAAATGCGAAGAATTGGAAGGAAAATGGAAAAGAAGAGGGCGATTGATGCAATAGAGAGAGAGAGAGAGAGAGCAAAGTCGTCACTTCTTTGAGTGATTAAGAGAGAGCGATTGAGACTGACTGCTGCTAGCCGTCGTTGCTTTCGCAGCTTGCTGCTCACCGTCATCGCTGCTCGCTACTTGGAGGAAAATTCCACATAAATCGCTCACTTGGGATTTTTGCTTCAAAGGTTTTAGGATTTTGGGGAAAAAGAGCTCAAATTTGGATTTTGGGGATAATGGCCTTGAATGGGCTAAAGGAGCGGGATATAGAAAATTTTCATTATTTTTTTGATGGCATATTTCAACCGTCACAAATGATGAATCTAACAAATAAAACGACACCATTTTAATAAGAGTTTTTTGCGATGGACAATTGCCGTCACAATTTGTCCTCTATTTGACGATAAATTTTTCCGTCTCAAAAGGTTTGTTTTACCTTGAGATGTATGACGTCGCAAATACTTTCGTATTTAAACACACCTTTTCTTGTACGTTTATTTGCAACGGGTCACTGCCGTTGCAAAAGGTATTTATTGGCAACGGTTGAAAATGGCGTCGCAAAAGACCATTTTTTGTAACGGGATAATTGCCATTGCAAAAAGTCTCGTGTTATTAGACCTCTTTTCTTGTAGCGTATTAATTTTTTTCTGGGCAATATATTGTTAAATTTGAAGTAGGACTATGGAAATTCATAAGCTCTAACAAATTTTGGATCGGGTTTCAACTCAAAACTCAAATTACACACACACACATATATATAGATATTAGTCATTCAATGATATTAGGATTGGTTTGGGATGTTTTAAAAAAGTGTATTTATTGACTTATATAGGTTGGGTTTGGGTTGGATTTGATGTGATATGTTAGAAATGTGATGTAATTTAAATAAGATAGTGACTTTTTGACTTTTTATTTTATTTAGTGTATCCCAAACCAAACCTAAAACTATTTAGACCGTCAGATTATATTCATTATATATCATTTACATAAGTAATGTAATATAAAATCTTATAATTTCCTTTTCCTTAGAAATAACAAAAACTACCAGAACGATGTATCAATTTCTCGATTTTTCTCACATCCTTGTCTCACTTTCACCGTATAAAATATTTTTATGTTATTAATGAGTGTACCAACAAAATATATTAATAAAATCTCATCTTTAACAAATAATTAGCCTAGCTGGAAAAAAATCCTCAATTTTGTAGGCAACTCAAACCTAGAGTTTAATTTATTCACTACAACATAAGAGTTTTAGAGACCAAATATTTTGGTCTTTAAAAGTGAAAATTTTGTTACAAAAGATATTTAGGGACTAATTTCTATTGTCATGAGATAGTCGTTAAAAAATCGTCCTGAAAAGTCAAAAATAAGACTTTTAGCGACAAAATTTTAAAAATGTCACTCATAATAGACTTTTAGTGACAAAACAATTTGGTCTCAAAATGGTTTATTTTTTGAGACAAAAAATTTGGTCTCAAAAGGATAATAATTCATCACTAATGTCTAATTTTTGTTGTTAAAAATATAATAACAACATTTTTCGCAACAAAAATATTTGATCTCTAAAAAATAATTTTATCTCTAAATTTTGATCTCTAAAATTTTAATTTTTTTATATTGATTATACTCAAGCAGGAATTGGGTTACAATTCCAACCTAGTCAGAGTTTAATTTACTGTAATCAAGTTGAAATTGGGTTAGCAAATTCTTGTTGCAAGGAAGAATGGATCTAAGGGATGCATGCAGGTGGGGTCACGCTCTCAAAATTTTTAAAAATTATGTATATCATACTAATAATTAGTAAGATTATTTTAAATTAGAGTACTTGTAACAACCCTCACTTTGATTAAGTCATACTCGCATACATTCATGTATGATCTTGTCTTGTCGTGTTTATAAATCTTGTTATCTTGCTTTGCCTTGCTTTGTCTTGTATTACTTGCTTGATCTTGTACCTTGCTTGGTGTGTAGCCGAGGTTGGCTTAGCCAGTTAAGCCTTGACCCTTTGCACTTAGAACCGTGTTGGAACCACTTGGTTGACCTCCATCTTCACCTCGGCATGTTTGCCGAGATGTCACCCTTTAGGCTGATGTGTTTGGAGCCGAGGCCGAGATGTTTTGTACTTGTGATTCTTGCCCTTGGGCAGGTATGGCCTAGACCGAGGTGTGGCACACCCAGGCCAAGGTGTGTACACTTAGTCAAGTGTCGTCCTCCTAGCCGATGTCTTTGTCATCCTATTGCGAAGTGACTTTAGCGATGTCATTACTTGCCGATGTGTCTTGCTACCAAGCTTGTTGTATACGCTTTGTGAGGGATTTGTCTAATCAATCAGTCACCTTTTTGAGTTGAACCAACGCGGTAGGGCCACATGTCCGAGGTGTGTGTTAAGACAGCCGGCAGACTTTTAACCAAATCATATTTGTCTCAAATCTTTGTTTTAGAGAAGCTCTCAAGGGAGAAGGAAGAGCTTTAGAGAGAGAGTGGTGACTTTCGAGCTTGGTCTTGGTTGATCGAACCGTTAGTTCCGTGATCTGAGGTCAGAATCTTGATCTGCTTCGGTTATTCTTATCGATTATCAAGCTGCATTGCATGATTGGGTTTGTTTTGCATGCCATGCATGGATTTGGAGTTGGTTTTTGAAAGAGAAAGTTAGTATTCATGTGTTCTTGATGAAAGTTGTTCTTTGATCTAAAAGTTTATGGCAAGGATCATGTTTCTGTGTTTGTTCTTGCATGGTCTTCTTGTCCGGGTACCCAGGTCCACGTTTTTGAACTCTTAGCATGAAAACCTCAGATTTCGTATAAATAAGTTAAGATTTCAGCATGCATGATCTTGATGTTCTTGATGATCTTGTTCTTCCTGTTCCTTGAAGGGAAACCCAAGTTTCCTGCCTTTGTTTGATTGTGGCCATCAGGTCCACACCTCGGCGAGGAGGTGTGGGACCTCGGCTAGACTTGAACGGTACCCAGTGTGTTCTCCCCGAGATGGGAAATAACGTTTTGACTCCCAGCATGTTCTGCTTTGTTATTGACTTGGATTCGGTGAGAGTGCCGAGATCATTGTCTTTATGTAAAGCTTGTTTTGAGAATGTGATTTGTTATGTGATTGTAGGACTTTGATCTTTGCTTTGAGCCTACACCTGAAGACCGAGGTGAGTGGTGCTTTTAATAAAGCTATGTTAAACTGTTTTGATAAATCTTGTCTTGCTTTGTTTTGATAAAAGTATTTGATGAGCATGAATGATTAGCCTATTTCGATGTATCAAGTATAAGCTTTGTTTTGATGTTGTCTTGAAAGTCCCTTGGCTGGAGGACTATAAACTTTCGCAGCACTGAGTGTAAAAGTCCCTTAGCTGGAGGACTCTAAACTTTTCTGACATTATGGACAAAAGGATCTGGTCCTTCCTTGGAACACAAGTCCCTCGTCTTTGGAGGACTCTAAACTTTCAGCACCCTTTGTCAAAAAAGACTCACGGGCCTAAGTGACACCAGTCTTGTATTAAAGGATACGGTCCTTTCTTGGAAAAGCCATTGTGTTAAAAAAGGGCTCGGGCCTAAAGTAACACAAGTCCCCTGGTTGGAGGACTATAAACTTTTAACACCATTTTTATGCAGATCGATTATGGATCATACAGTCCTTTGTTTTACCGCTGATGGACTACTACACGGATTCTTGTTTAGAAAGCTTTTGGGTTATGTTTTGCCGATGTCAGTAGGCATCCCCTGAAACTTGTAAGACTTGAAAGATGAATACGGTTCATCCTTTGACTTGGTAAAGGTTTATTGTATTTTGCTTTGGAAGGATCTCGACTAATATTTGTATGGTTTTGGCATGCTTTGTTTCGTAAGGACTTCGGCTATATTCATGCAAAACCTTTATTTCTAGTATCATTCACTGAGTTTCCATACTCACCCTCTATATATATATATATGTAGGTGATGAGCAGGACGGCGGCGACGCCTAGATGTGTTTACCAGCTTGTTTTGGATACTTGATTTACGTCGGCTTGTTTTGCATTCTTGTCGGCAATGCTGTTTCTACCTCGGCATTTTGTATTTACGTCGGCAAATCTTGAAAATCATGCTTCTTGGCTTGTATTCCCTGTATTCTGTACATGTCGGCTTAGAAGCCTTTTGATCAAGATGTGAATTGTATTTTGTTATTTATGGACTGGTTGTAAGATCATATTGTACATGTCTGCTCATTTGATTTACGCACAGCTCTTATGGACCACTTGTATTTTGATTTATTGCTTCCGCATTTTTGCAAACCCCCTATGTGTACTTTGTTGTGTGTGGATTTTGTTAAGCTGGCCTTCGGTAATCACGGATTACTGGCCATCACGGCACCATCCTACTAGGGGCGGGTTGGGGTCGTGACAGAATGGTATCAGAGCACAAGTTTCCTTAGTATACGTTATTCACACACCTTGAGTCCTAGAGAGCATAGGAATTCCCTTAGAAAGATGTTAGGGCTGCATCATAGTGCTTGTTATTTGAACAAGGTGTGCATTGTCGTGATATGTCTATTTGTTGCTTGCCTACGTTGTTATTCGTTTAATTGTTTTAAAACTCACGCTTTGCATAATCATAGCATCATGAGGAGATGTAGACCTCCGTTAGGCCGAGATCAGGCCGAAGACAGATTGGACAGATTGGAAAGATTAGTGGAAGGATTGGCCCGCGAGTTGAGGCAAACAAGACAGCAGTACGCTAGTGCTACAACGACCGAGCCGAAGCGGACAAGCGGCGAAATGTAGTCGCCTCCCCTCCTCCGGTGCGCAAGTTCCTCCCATGACCCGGCCTTATATGGAGATGGCACGATAGCTTTGATCAGGGAGTTCAAGAAAATGAACCTGCCGAGATTCTCTGGAGGTATAGAGCCGATGAAGGCCGAGGCATGGGTTTTGGAAATGGAGAAGCTGTTTGAGATCTTCCCCAGCACCGATGTTCAGAAGGTGACATTAGTGCATTACCTTGGGCAACGGCCTCGAAGATGGTGGATGATGATCGAAGAAACTAATCTGGTTTAACTTGGGCAAGGTTTTTAGAATGTTTTACAACAAACATTTTCCCTCGATGTCTGAAACCGCATAAAATTTGAATTCGGACTTTGGCGCAAGGCAACGAGCGATGGCGGAATACGATCGCGCTTTTACTGAATTGGCAAGGTTTGCGCCTCACATGGCCAACGATGAATATATGAAGGCTAGAAAGTTTGAAGGTGGGCTCCGCGGACCGATTCAAGGCCGGGTTAACCTGCACAATATGTCAACCTATGCCGAAGTATTGGACAAAGCCATTTTGGCCGAAGCTAACTTGAACAAATACCAGAGCTCAGGAGAGAATCAGCGAAAGAGGCAGAACCATGACAGTCGCCGAGTACAGTTGGACACCAAGAAGAAGATGAATAAGGGCAGTACTGGTTATCCAAAGCAGGAAGGTAACACTAAGCCGACGTGTTCGGATTGTGGGAAGCAACATTTTGGGGTTTGTCGTCGGACGTCTGGAGCTTGCTATGAATGTGGAGAAATGGGTCATTATGTGAAAGATTGTCCTAAGACGAAGGCCGAAAACAGCAAGAAGGGCGAGAATACCTCGGCTTCCGTTCAAAAGAATAATGCTGGGAAAGGACAGATGAAGCAGGGCAGAGTGTTTGCACTAGTACCTGGAGATACTCAGAATACTGAGGCAGTGGTGTCAGGTACACTCTCTATTTGCTCTCAAGATGCTTATGTGTTGATTGATTCGGGTTCTACACATTCGTTTGTATCTGCTAAGTTTGCCGAGAAGATTAATAGGAAACTAGAACCCCTTGGTCATGTATTATCTGTGTCTACTCCATCTGGGAAAAGTATGATTGTTGCATCCATTTATAAAGCATGTGTTGTTATGATTAAGAATGTTGAATTGTTAGTTGACTTAATGCCATTGGACATAGCCCATTTTGATGTTATACTGGGAATGGATTGGTTAGTAGCGAATTACGCATCTATTAATTGTGTTTCGAAGAGTGTCACACTGAAACCCCCGAATCTAGCCGAGGTTATTTTTCAGGGTAAATGTGATACCCCTGTTCTGTATTATGCTAATTAGTCCTTAACATGAGTAGGATTATGTGTTTGATATGATTTTGCGTGCCATTACGTGAGAATATGTGGTTTTGAATTTCTATTTGTTCACCGTAGGAATATCTGTTTGATTATCTACTTTGGAAATTAAATTGAAGGCCTTATCAGCCACAGAACCTGAAATTGGTTACGCCATTGTGATTAGCGTAATTTTTAGAGCCTACGGTGAAATTTAATTAAAAATTGATTCGGATCATATTAAATTGATTTAATTAATGGATTAAGTGCCAAATTACTTTATATCATTAATGTATTTGAGAGGGGGCTTTTAGAGGCCATTATACACCCTCACTTTGTTCCTCTGGAGCTCACCATCCGAAATTCCTCTTTAGAGAGAGAGAACCGGATTTAGAGAGAGAGAGGGTTCAATCTTGAAGATTTTGCTAAGGAGCTCAAGCTTTGAAGGGGCTAGGCTCAAGAACTTGCTACTATTTGGAAGATTGAACCTCTAGGTGAGCATTTGATCATGGATCCATGGGTATAAGTTTGTAAATTGAGTATTCAAGTTAGTTGGGTAATCAAGAGCAAGAATTAAGATGAATTTGAAGTTAGAATGAACATGCATGTGCATAATTGTTACAATCTTGGGTGTTCTAGCATGTAGCATGTTAAATATGGAGAATGGAGCATCAAACCTTACATGCATGAGTAGTTTTGTGTAGCTTCATGATTTGGAGCATCATTCGTACCATTTGTAATAGAAATGAAGTCAAAATTTGACATGCATGCATGATTGATGAGGATATGAAGCTTAAATGCATGAATTCAATGTATTGGAAGTAAGTTTGGTATAATTTGGGTTTGCATGTGATTGATTCATGGGAATTGAGCTTCAATATATTGTAATTTGGTGTTTATATCATGTTGGTATATGCATATGAGTGCTATGCATGAAATGCAAGAAATATTAGTTTGAATGTGTGTTTGAAGCTCAAGAATAGTCTGAAAACCCGAAAGTTTGGTGCCCTTTCGGCGAAACGCCGCCTTCGGCGGAGAAATTGAGCTCCAGCATTTTTTGCGAACATGGTTCCCTTTCGGCGAAAGTTAACCTTCGAGAGGAAGCTATGTAAACAGGCGATCTGCTTTCGGCGGCGAGTTCACGCTTCGGTGGAATTAAAAGCAACCAGCACTTTTGCAGGCCTAAGGGTCGCTCGGCGAAGTCACGCCGGCGGGGACCTATTCAAATTCTGAAAATGCATTCTGTGTTATATTTTTCCGTTCTCTTTCACTTGTAAGCACTCTTAGGCATATGTTAAGCATTGTAAATGAGTTAATGAGATAAGAATAAAGCCTAAAGAGGAATATGTGAATTAAAGAACGAATTGAGTTATTTGTGACCCGTATATGTTATGTGATGTGTAGGGTCAAGCTCCAGGGCAAATCTGCAAGCCGATCACTGTGAGTAATATCTGACACATGTTAATGTCCAATGGCTACTTCTATGTAAGTTTTGTAAAGTTCATTAATTTGAATGGTGGACACAGTTTGATAAACATGAATGGACCCAAGGTCGTTTTGATAAATATGAATGGACCCAAGGTCGTTTTGATAAACATGGATGGACCCAAGGTCGTTTTGATAAACATGAATGGACCAAAGGTCGTTTTGATAAACATGAATGGAGCAAAGGTCGTTTTGATAAACATGAATGGACTAAAGGTCGTTTTGATAAACATGAATGGACCAAAGGTCGTTTTGATAAACATGAATGGACTAAAGGTCATTTTGATAAACATGAATGGACCCAAGGTCGCTTTGACAAACATGAATGGACCCAAGGTCGTTTTGGCACAAATGAATGGACCGAAGGTCGTTTTGGCATAAATGAATGGACCGAAGGTCGTTTTGACATAAATGAATGGGCCAGAGGCCGTTTTGACATGAATGAATGGGCCAGAGGCCGTTTTGACATGAATGAATGGGCGAGGCCGTTTGACATGAATGAATGGACGAAGGTCGTTTTGGCATAAATGAATGGACGAAGGTCGTTTGACATGAATGAATGGGCGAGGCCGTTTGACATAAATGAATGGGCGGAGGCTGTTTTGACATAAACGAAAGTCTGAATGGGCCAAGGGCCGGTTGTTATGGAAAGATAAATGGACCAAAGACAGTATGTTTGGAACCACAGTCACTCGACTTAAATTGTACATATATATTAGATAGAAATATGAATTGGGCCCAAGGCCGTTTGGGACATGTTGTTCTACATATTGTTGTATCTTCTTATTTGATATTATTCACTGGGCTTTCGCTCACGCTCATTCATGTGTTTGTAGGTGAGCAGGAGAAGTCAAACCCAGCCTCGATTGAAGTCGATTAGTGGAACAACAAAGATTTTTGGGAAGTCGGTCCTTGTGTCTCACGCGAGACCATATACGCCTTTTGTCGTTGTTTTACGTTACATCATGTCGTGAAGTTTGAGTACGTCTGTGTATGGTTTCGTTTGGCTAACTTAGATTTGAATGATCCTGTCTGTACAGAATTTTATGTCATTGTATTTTCCACGTGAGTTATTAACATATGTGTGTAATGATGTGCATATAAGCGGCTCTATGGACAAAGTTTTAAATTGCTTCCGTTTGGCCCCCATTAACTCTGTCTAATTATGTTTGTTTCGGTTTGAGGCCGCAGGTAATCTTATGATTCTTGGCGGTTAAATCTTAACCCATGAGGCGGGTTGTTGGTCGTGTGACAAGAGAGTAGTGCCCCCACCTTATTTAATCTCATCCATAAAGGCCTATAAGTTGGTCCAGAAAGGGTGTAAGGGTTATCTGTGTAGTATACTGAGTAACCAGAATGGAAATTCCACCTTAGCTGATATCCCAGTTGTCAATGAATTCGCCGACGTCTTTCCGAATGATTTGCCTGGTCACTTAGTTGATAGAGAAATAGAGTTTACTGTTGATATCATATCGGGAACCCAGCCGATCTCCAAGACACCATATAGAATGGCTCCAGCCGAGCTTAGAGAGTTGAAACTGCAATTGCAGGAATTGTTGGATAAGGGATTTATTTGGCCGAGCACTTCACCATGGGGAGCACCCGTTTTATTTGTTAAGAAAAAGGATGGTACCCTCCGCCTTTGTATCGATTATAGAGAACTCAATAAGGTCACCATTAAGAATAAGTACCCATTGCCTAGGATTGACGATTTGCTTGATCAGCTACAAGGAGCACGAGTCTTTTCTAAGATTGACCTTAGGTCGGGTTATCACCAGCTTAAAGTTAAAAGCGAGGATGTTGAAAGCGCTTTTCGGACAAGATATGGTCACTACGAATTTCTAGTAATGCCTTTTGGAGTGACCAATGCCCCTGCTGCATTCATGGATTTAATGAATAGAGTCTTCAAGCCACACTTAGATAAGTTTGTAGTCGTCTTCATTGATGATATATTAATCTATTCCAGGAGTAAAGTTGAACATGAGAATCATTTGAGACTTGCTTTACAGATTTTGAGAGAACGGGAACTGTATGCTAAGTTTAACAAGTGTGAATTTTGGCTTTCTACTATCTCATTTCTGGGTCATGTGATAAATTAGGAGGGAATTTCAGTTGATCCTAGCAAAGTTAAAGCCGTGGTAAATTGGCCGAGGCCGACTAATGTGTCCGAGGTCCGAAGTTTTCTTGGGTTGGCAGGTTATTCTGGGAAGTTCGTAAAAGGATTTCTCAAGAATTGCAATTCCATTGGCCTTGATTAACTAAGAAGGAACACGGTATGAATGGATGAAGATCGGAATCGACTTTCCGAGGCGAAGATGAGGTTAGTTCTGACACATGCTTGTACTTCCATCAGGTAATGAGGAATTTAATATCTATAGTGATGCATCACATAAAGGTTTGGGCTGTGTATTAATGCAAAAAGGTAAAGTCATAGCGTATGCATCTCGTCAGTTGAAGCCTCATGAAAAGAACTATCCTACCCATGATTTGGAGTTAGCGAGTTGTATTTGCTTTAAAGATTTGGCGTCACTACTTGTATGGAGCTTCTTGTCGGGTTTTCTGAGATCATAAGAGTTTAAAATACACTTCCTCGAGAAAGAATTGAATTTGAGGCGGAGAAGATGGCTTGAAGTGTTGAAAGACTATGATATGCAAATTCAATATCACCCGAGAAAAAGCTAACGGCGTGGCAAGCGCTTTGAAGCGAAAGTCGGTTAGAATTTAGCATGTTTGACCATGATTTGATAGAATCAACTGTTGTTGAAGAAGTAAAGGCAAGACAAATGGAGGATAAATTCTTCAGAAAGATAGCCGATGAGATTGTTACAAAGCCGAGGTCAGGGTACACTTTTGAGAACCAAGTGCTCAAGTTTGAAGGGAGATTGTGTGTGGCCGATGTTCCAGAGTTGAAAAGGAAAATTTTGTTGGAAGCTCATAATTCCAAGTTTGTTGTTCATCCAGGGAACACTAAGATGTACCAAGCCGTGAAACAGACATTTTGGTGGCCGAATATGAAAAGAGAAATAGCCGAATTCATGTCTCAGTGTTTGCATTGTCAACAAGTAAAAGCAGAACATCAAAGACCAGCAGGACTCCTACAACCTTTGCCGATCCCTGAGTGGAAGTGGGAACACATCTCCATGGATTTTTTGGTTGGATTGCCGAAGACACAGAAGGGTATAGACTCGATTTGGGTTGTTGTTGATAGATTAACTAAGTCAGCGCACTTTTTACCTGTTAAGACTACCTTCAACGCCAATCAACTTGCCTTGTTATATGTGAACGAGATTGTTAGACTTCATGGAGTGCCGATGTCAATTGTGTCAGACAGAGATCCTAAATTTGTTTCCAGATTTTGGCGAGTCTCTGAGAGGGCTTTTCGAATGGTGAGATTTAGTCTGACTTTTCATCCCCAGTCGGATGGGCAGACAGAGAGAACAATTCAGACACTTGAAGATATGCTTAGACTTTGTGTATTGGACTTCCAAGGAAATTGGGGAGTGCATTTACCTTTAGTAGAATTTGCTTACAATAACAGTTATCAAGCTAGTATTGGCATGGCACCGTATGAGGCCTTGTATGGGAGAAAATGCAGATCGCCGTGATATCTTTGGACGAAGTGGGAGCGAGCTCTGCTTGGTCCCGAACTGATTCAAGTAACAGAGAAGATTAAACTTATCAACAGAGGATTAAGGCGCCTAGAGCCGACAAAAGAGTTCTGTGCCAGGAGAAGGAACAAGTTAGAATTCGAAGTTGGGAATCATGTATTCCTGAAAGTTTCACCAATGAAAGGAGTTTCTAGATTTGGGAAGAGAGGTAAGTTAGCGCCCCGTTATATTGGGCCATTTGAAATTCTTGATAAGGTTAACACCGTTGCCTACAGACTTGCTTTGCCGCCAGAATTGAGCCAAGTCCATAATGTGTTTCACATTTCGATGTTAAGGAAGTATATTCGGGATCCACTGCATGTGATTGATTACTCTGGAATTGAAATTAATGAGAACTTAGATTATGAAGAGAAGCTGACGTCTATTGTTGACAGACAAGTTAGGCAATTGAGACACAAGTCAATACCAATGGTAAAAGTGGAATGGAAGGAGCACTACGGCAAGGATGCCACCTGGGAAAAGGAAGAAGAAATGAAAATTCGACATCCAGAATTATTCTTGGAACAAGGTACCTTAAGTTTGGGGACCAAACTTCTTTAAGGGGGGTAGGATGTAACAACCCTCACTTTGATTAAGTCATACTCGCATACATTCATGTATGATCTTGTCTTGTCGTGTTTATAAATCTTGTTATCTTGCTTTGCCTTGCTTTGTCTTGTATTACTTGCTTGATCTTGTACCTTGCTTGGTGTGTAGCCGAGGTTGGCTTAGCCCAGTTCGCCTTGAACCTTTGCACTTAGAACCGTGTTGGAACCACTTGGTTGACCTCCATCTTCACCTCGGCATGTTTGCCGAGATGTCCTGCTGGCGATGTGTTTGGAGCCGAGGCCGAGATATTTTGTACTTGTGATTCTTGCCCTTGGGCAGGTATGGCCTAGACCGAGGTGTGGCACACCCAGGCCAAGGTGTGGCACAGCTTAGTCAAGTGTCGTCCTCCCTAGCCAATGTCTTTGTCATCCTGTTGCCGAAGCTGACTTTAGCCGATGTCATTACTTGCCGATGTGTCTTGCTACCAAGCTTGTTGAATACGCTTTGTCAGGGATTTGTCTAATCAATCAGTCACCTTTTTGAGTTGAACCAACCCGGTAGTGCCACGTGTCCGAGCTGTGTGTTAAGACAGCCGGCAGACTTTGAACCAAATCATTTTTGTCTCAAATCTTTGTTTTAGAGAGAGAAGCTCTCAAGGGAGAAGGAAGAGCTTTAGAGAGAGAGTGGTGACTTTCGAGCTTGGTCTTGGTTGATCGAACCGTTAGTTATGTGATCTGAGGTCAGAATCTTGATCTGCTTCGGTTATTTTTATCGATTATCAAGCTGCATTGCATGATTGGGTTTGTTTTGCATGCCATGCATGGATTTGGAGTTGGTTTTTGAAAGAGAAAGTTAGTATTCATGTGTTCATGATGAAAGTTGTACTTTGATCTAAAAGTTTATGGCAAGGATCATGTTTCTGTGTTTGTTCTTGCATGGTCTTCTTGTCCGGGTACCCAGGTCCACGTTTTTGAACTCTTAGCATGAAAACCTCAGATTTCGTATAAATAAGTTAAGATTTCAGCATGCATGATCTTGATGTTCTTGATGATCTTGTTCTTCCTGTTCCTTGAAGGGAAACCCAAGTTTCCTGCCTTTGTTTGATTGTGGCCATCGGGTCCACACCTCGACGAGGAGGTGTGGGACCTCGGCTAGACCTGAACGGTACCCAGTGTGTTCTCCCCGAGATGGGAAATAACGTTTTGACTCCCAACATGTTCTGCTTTGTTATTGACTTGGATTCGGTGAGAGTGCCGAGATCATTGTGCGCATGTAAAGCTTGTTTTGAGAATGTGATTTGTTATGTGATTGTAGGACTTTGATCTTTGCTTTGAGCCTACACCTGAAGACCGAGGTGAGTGGTGCTTTTAATAAAGCTATGTTAAACTGTTTTGATAAATCTTGTCTTGCTTTGTTTTGATAAAAGTATTTGATGAGCATGAATGATTAGCCTATTTCGATGTATCAAGTATAAGCTTTGTTTTGATGTTGTCTTGAAAGTCCCTTGGTTGGAGGACTATAAACTTTCGCAGCACTGAGTGTAAAAGTCCCTTAGCTGGAGGACTCTAAACTTTTACAGCATTATGGACAAAAGGATACGGTCCTTCCTTGGAACACAAGTCCCTCGTGCTAGAGGACTCTAAACTTTCGCAGCACCCTTTGTCAAAAAGGGCTACGGGTCTAAGTAACACAAGTCCCCTGGTTGGAGGACTATAAACTTTCGCAACACCATTTTGTCTAAATCGATTACGGATCATACAGTCCTTTGTTTTACCGCTGATGGACTACTACACGGATTCTTGTTTAGAAAGCTTTTGGGTTATGTTTTGCCGATGTCAGTAGGCATCCCCTGAAACTTGTAAGACTTGAAAGATGAATACGGTTCATCCTTTGACTTGGTAAAGGTTTATTGTATTTTGCTTTGGAAGGATCTCGACTAATATTTGTATGGTTTTAGCATGCTTTGTTTCGTAAGGACTTCGGCTATATTCATGCAAAACCTTTATTTCTAGTATCATTCACTGAGTTTCCATACTCACCCTTTATATATATATATATATAGGTGATGAAGCGGGGCTGGCGGCCTAGATGTGTTTACCAGCTTGTTTTGGATACTTGATTTACGTCGGCTTGTTTTGCATTCTTGTCGGCAATGCTGTTTCTACCTCGGCATTTTGTATTTACGTCGGCAAATCTTGAAAATCATGCTTCTTGGCTTGTATTCCCTGTATTTTGTACATGTCGGCTTAGAAGCCTTTTGACCAAGATGTGAATTGTATTTTGTTATTTATGGACTGGTTGTAAGATCATATTGTACATGTCTGCTCATTTGATTTACGCACAGCTCTTATGAACCACTTGTATTTTGATTTATTGCTTCCGCATTTTTGCAAACCCCCTATGTGTACTTTGTTGTGTATGGATTTTGTTAAGCTGGCCTTCGGTAATCACGGATTACTAGCCATCACGGCACCATCCTACTAGGGGCGGGTTGGGGTCGTGACAGTACTTCTCACTCCTAAAATTTCAATAATTCGTACCTTCCAAATTATTTACATTACAAAATTTTATTAAAAATTTTCTAAATTAAGTTTTATCAAATATTGATGAATTCTATTTGTTATATTTTTATAGTGTTTAGAGTTACTTATATTTTTTTATTTGTTTTTATTTAAGGTAAACTACCATTAAGTCCTAATAATTGGACTTAATTCCCCATCAAGTCCTATTGAAAATAAATCTTAGTAAAATCGTTATTAAAAAAAAAAAAATTGTGACTTTTTTTGCCCATGTTGCTAAAATTTACAATTACTGACTTTTTTATCACGATTTTATAAATTATCACTAAAAATTACAATTAGTGACATTTTTCTATAATGAATTTTTCAAGCATCCTTTGAATATTGAAAATTAGTGAATTTGTGTGATATTTTTAAAATTGTCACTAAAACTTATAATTATGCCTCGTTTGGCAAGAGGCTAAAATAATTAGTCAAAAGTTACCTTTTAGCCAAAAAGCCAACAACTCATACCAAAAAGTCAAAGATTAAAGTTTTTTCTTACCAACCTTTTTAGTCAATTAACCAAAAAGTTACTAAATTAGGCCTTAGTGACATTTTTGTGACAATTTTAAGCTTTGCTAAAAATTAACAATTAGTGATGCTTTTTAATAATGTTTGATTTAATATACTATTAATTCTCATATGACCTATTGGACAATAAGCCTACCTATTAGGATCAACAGGTAAGTCTCCATTTATTTATTATTATTCTTGTTTTGTGCTCATATTATTTATGTTTTTTTTTTTTCCTTTTATAAATCATATTTTAATTTACTTATGCATCTTATTTTGCATTCATTCTTATTTGTTCATTCTTTAGAAATAGAAATATTGTTTGTAAATAAAAATATTATCTACTTTAACATGACATTCTTAAAATAAGTTCATAAAATTTAATACCGCTTATTTAAACAGATTATCATTGTACTCATAAAAACATAAATTTTCAATTATAAATTTTTTTCAAAACTAAACTGTATAACAAGATGGAAGATGATTTTGTAACAAGTTATTTGATCATATTTATTGAAAAATATATTAATTAAGATTTTGATGTTGAGCTTATCATAGATGTTTTATATATATATATATTATAAAAAAGTGGCTGTTACAACATTTTCAAATAATTAACTTTAGTAGGCAGAGATATATATAATAATAGTTAATATTTTGTTAAGTTAATGCAGACAAAAGAAATATGTCTAATTAAATTTTTGTTCTCAATTATGTTGACAAAGATTGTATGATTAACAGTAACATTATTCATTTTTTTTATGCTAGTATAAATCAAAATTTTAAAATTTAAAATTATTTTTTTCGATAAAAAGTTACACATTTTTGCCCCCCAAACCTCAAATTCTAGATCCGTCCCTAGTTGCAAGTTAGACTTGACTGGGGCAATACAACTTAAGTTAGGCACAGACAACCTCTCAATCCAATTAAACTTGCCCAAGTTGCATCTCAAAATAGAATAATCATTTTTTAGTCTCCAGATGAAATAATTATTTTCTTACAATAGTAAATAATAATTTCAGTTGTAATACATTTTACACCATTTTTTTAATAAATCAAATATAGAAGTAAACATTGTAATGAATTATTATTATATTTCAGTTCATTCTAATCAACCAAATCCATCATAAGGGTTTTATTGAATTAGCTAGTGTGAAAGTTTGAAATTCATCTCATTTTGACTAAAGTAAATACAAAAATCATAAGGTTTTCAGTGAAATACCCTTTCTTTATGCTAAAAGTAGTCTTCAGCAATGGGGTTGAACTTATCACAAAATCAGCCCCAGATAGCTTCCACACCAGATGCATCGGTAGATTGTCTGAGTCCTTAATCAATTCTATAATTCCTGTACAACGTTGAAAATGCTGTCCTTTTTTTTTTTTAACTATATTATCAGCAGGGGTGCTTTTCATATTTATCTGTTCTTGATGTGACCCATTACAATAAAGAGGAAATATTTAAGCGAAGTTGATCTCTGTTCTACAAAAGACTGAGGCCTCGTTTGGATATTAGTTTTTCAATTTTTTTTACGTTAATTTTTTTAGTTGTATTGAAAATTATGAATTATTGAGATGTTGGCTTCTTCTTTTTTTTTTAATTTTTTTGACTTTTTAACTTGTTTAGCAAAAACACAAAATTTTCAAACAGGGCCTAATGGTATTTTAATTTTAGAAAGTACGCATTTTGACCGTCCTAAAATTAAAATATTAAAAAACAAAAAAGATTTCCAAACCAGCTCTTTGCCGAAACAACAAAGCGTGAATCCACTCTGAGGCCTAACCCACCAAACCACACTGCTTTAGTCCAAGGACATCCAAACAGTAAATGCTCCACAGATTTGGAATTGTGATTACACATTGGACACCTAGCCTCAGGAGAGCATTTCCTCAAAAATAAATTCTCTCGTGGCCAAAGAATTGTTGCAAATCCTCCAAAGGAAGTGCCTCAGTTTATGAGGGATCTCCAAGATTCATAACTGTTTCCATTCTTTATTTGTCCACACACATGATAAAGACAGTAAACATAAGTGATCAACTGCCTTCTTAACAACATTGTTGTACCCCGATCTCACCGTGTAACACTCTTTAGAGTCATAATGCCAACTGAGATTGGGATGGAAAAAATGGCCTCACATTCATTACCCAAAGCAGCATTCTGAAGCTTACCCCGGTCCCATAGTTTAGTAGACGGAGTAATGAAATCACTCACCTTCTGTATTTCATTCCCTAGTTCATGTTTTGCCACAACTTTGAATCCTCCTACTCCAGGTATCCAACAATCATCCCAAAAATTAATAGATGCTCCATTTCAAACTTGCCATCTAAGGCCCCCGTTCAACATTTCCCTCCCTTGCAACAAGCTAGCCCAAACCCACGAAGCATGAGGCCCCTTAGTTGCATGTCGAAAGTCAAGGTGAAGGAAATTGATCCCTTTCATGATCTGAGCAAAGAAAGAACTAGGAAACTGAATAAGCAACCAACCTTGACGAGAAAGAAGTGCAATGTCGAAAGCTATAAAGTCCCAAAATCTGAGCCTTCCATTTTGTTTTGATAAAGTCAACTTGTCCCAAGAGAACCAATGGATCACCCTTCCACCAAAAATTGAGTATATAGGAGCTAAGCTTATCACACAATTGATTTGGAAATGTAAAGCATGCCATTGCATAAGAAGGAATAGCGTGTGCCATGGCCTTGATAAGATTCCCCCTTTCGGCAGGAGATAGTAGCTTTGCCTTCTAACTTTGCAACTTAGATAACACCCGTTTGCAAATAAAATTATAGGCGTCAGACTTTGATATACCCCAACAAGAAGGAAGACCCAAATATTTTGCATTGGCCTTAATCTCATAAATGCCCAACACACCACACAACACAACACAACACTTGCTTCTTCCGACTCTCCATATTTGCTGGGAACTGAACCCCTGATTTTTCAAAATTAATGGACTGCCCCGAGGCTTCCTCATAAATCTTAAGAACACGAATTACCTCCCTGCACTACTCGTCCTCAGCTTCAAAGAACAGAAGGTCATCATCGGCAAACAAAATATGGAAAAAAATGGGGCACGTACAACGAATGCGCAGGCCGGCTAGTCTTTGATCCGCAACATTTCTCTCTATTAGCTTTGAAAGGACATAAATAACCAAAATAAACAAGTATAGTGATAAAAGGTCACCCAGCCGGAGACCTCTGAATGGTATGACACTTACCTGTTTGGCCCCATTAACCACAACCGAATAAGAGACAATCGCTACACACTCCATGACCCATTACACCCATCTCGAATGGAAACCCACATTCACCAAAACAACTTGTAAGAACTCCCATTGCACCCGATCATAGGCCTTATTGAAATCCAATTTAAGAGCCAAGTCCTCTGATTTCCCTTTTCTTATCTTAAGCGAATGAAACACCTCATGTGCTACAATGATGTTATCCTAAATGAGATGCCCGGACATAAAAGCCGATTGAGTAAGAAACACCACAACCCCAAGAATTGTCTTCACCCTATTAGCAAGGATTTTCTTTATAATCTTGACACTGAAGTTACACAAACTTATAGGTTTGAAGTGTGCCAATTTTGTCGGGGCTAAAACTTTTGGAATCAAGACCGAATTTTGATTGAGTTCTTTAAGCAAATAACTGCCCCGAAAGAAGCTTCTTACTACTTTACAAACCTCCTGACCCACTACCGTCCAATACTGCCCAAATCTCCTCATTCGATACCTCTCAGATTAACTGCCCATACACAGGTTCAACCACCTCTAAAGCTGCATCCATGGCAAAAGAATTCTTGCTCTTATAAAGGTCTAAAAAATAATGAAAAAAAGCCGAATCAATCTCTTTGTTGGAGGATACCTAACTGCCATCATCCAACTGTAATTGAAGCACTTTAAAAAAAACTAGAAATTTCCTAGACGTTGATTTGTGATTATGTATCAATTTTAAGCAGTACATAACAATCCCAATTAAACAATCAAAACAAATAGACACAACGATTTTATGTGAAAAAACCACAATTGGACACCTCCAATTGTGATAAAAAAAAAACCACGAGCAACAGCCACAAAACAATCCACTAAGAAGATATAAAAGAATTACACAGGTATACTCTCAATTACCTAACGAATCCACGTCCGAATTGAACCAACCCCTATGTGCCTCTTCCAACCCCGTCTTCACCTCGGAATTGTCTTGACGATGAGCCACTCCAGAATCCACCGAAGAACAACTCTCTCTTTTGTGTAGAACAAACAAATAATCCTTTGATGTATACTCTTTAAACCATAAGTTGAATACTCAATCAAAACATCAAAGAAAACTAGCAAAATATCCTCAGATATAAACCCTAGAACCCAAGAAGAAGATATGGAGAAGTAATCCTAGATTTGGAGCAACTTGTCAATTTATAGAATCTAAAATCGCGAGGTCCGCTCAAGCGTGGGAATTGACGCTCGAGCTGGGACTCTATATGACGTGTTCCGCACTAGAGTGTACGCTCAAGCGGGGAAATGGACACTCGAGTGTGAAAACATGGATCACAGTATATTTGCAAACTCACCAAACTTCTGAAACACAGCATTCTCCGCTCGAGCGGGGGAATGTCCGCTCAAGTGGACAGGCAACTTTGAATGCATTTTTGCATTTTGCTTGGTATTGCCCTTGATCCATGGTGACGGCGGCTCGACCCGTCATAATCAGCAAAGTGGCAATCTTGAAAGTATTAACATCACAAACTTCTCTGCAAGGCTCGATCCGGGTTGGGTTCGCATCTAATAAACTCATAGCCTTACTAAAATAAAAGTGCGAAAACAAATACAACTGAAAGGAGTTTTGTCAAACGGGGTTGTTAAGAATAAAACCTAACAATCTCCCCATTTGGCAATGCCGTGACAAAACACATCTAACAAATAAAATCCTAATCACCCCAACACATTCTGACCAACAAACGCAAACTTATTTCTCAAGGTCATGATCTGCAAAACAACTATCAGTGCCACAATCTCCAAAACAACTATTAGTCCCACAAGAGTATATGAAAAAAACAATAAACATATGACAAGATTATCTTGAAGCATGAGATGAAAAACATGAATAGATGCGACTTGGAGATTTTAAGAACATGTAGCATGAAAACCTGAAAACTAAGACACATGCACCCGACACATGGCATGAATACATGAAATCCTAAGACACATGCACCGGACAACATTACTCCTCCTTTTTGTCATGAATTGACAAAGGAACCTCAATCAACTAAAACAAGATCAGAAACCACACAAGCAATGATAAGATTATGTAAATATCAGGAGCATGCAAGAAGGAAATAATAAAGAAACAGTGCATAGCATCATGCAAACCAACTAAAGCCAATCTCCCTTTCACTCAAAGCAACCACAAACACTGTACAGAAAACAATGAACAAGAAGAAACCGACAAAAATAATATGGTGGAGCAAGCAAGAAATCTCAGATTTGTACCTTAGAACACACAAGATTATCTAAGAAACATAATTACTTGAAAACACAATGTGCCTGACCTCTAGAAGATTCCTCATAAAAGAAAGTGATGCATTATGTGAAAAGCATAGATCCCATGATAAAAGTGTGTGTGTGACTCTTGGAGTTCGACAAACACTAGATTCAAATCCCAGTAGTGATATAAAAGCTGGACTTCCGACAAGAGAATCTAAGCACAACTAAGGAAAGTGAAACCACTAGGAATCAAGGGGTATTTGGTGAATAAAAGCAGAGGCTCCCCCTCAATCAATGAATCTTTTATATTTTTCCCTTTTTTTTACATCTTTTTCTTTTCTTTCTTTTGCACATCTTTTTTTTGTTTCTTTCTTTTGCACATCTTTGTACATTTTTTCTTTCTTTTGCACACTCATTGGCGGCTGACACGCTCAAGAGTATGGAAATTGAACCAGAGAAGCATGGATATAATAAGGATAGCCTGGTTAGTGACTCTGAGGTAGCCTTTTCCTCATGGCTGGACTCCAAATAATAGAGGGGAAAGCTGTGGAGATGCAAAAAGATGGAAGATGGTTAAGAGACTCAACATCCCCCATGATATGCTAGTATAGGTCAATTCCTCTAGAAAAACAAAAGATACAATGCCAGAAGTCCATAAAAAAATAATCACTAAGGCGAAAGACTCCGATATTTGTTAATCTATGAGTGTGTACAGAATGAGACATACTAATCAAAAAATACACACTTCAAAATGAGTAATGACCACAAAAAAACACACATATTAACATGTAAATGATATTCCATCAATTCCAATACGCACTAAGGACTACTAAAAAATTTCAAACTTGCAAAACTATACTAAGTAAATCTTTTGGATTTTTTTTTTTCATTTTTTTTCTAAACAAAAGCAAGACATAAAATGAACAAGGGCATACTAAATGATACCACACATCAAATGACCCCAAAAAAAAAAACAAAACAAAACAAAACAAAACAAAACAGAAACCCAAAAACTAAAAAGAATAAACAAATTAACACAAGTCAAGTTTTCTTACCTAAACCGCTTTAGTATGAACAAAGTTATGAGAATTGCGATTTTTGGGTGGTGTCTTGACATGGTGGTTCCCTTCCCCTTCAATGGGAACTCGTCTCGACTTGGTTTCCAACTTCCTATTTTTAGGTCTAGGCAAATACAAACTCGCTCCATGTTTGGTCTCAAGCAAATCAAAATAGCAAGATTTATTATGACCCTTAACCTCCTTAGAATTTCTTCTATCTCTATGAGACACTCTCCCATGCAACTTAAAACAATAAGAGCGAATATAACCATGTATACCACAATGATGACAAATAAAAACAAGGTGTACAAGGTATACCTTCTTTTCTTTTACCTTACCAACTCTAGGAAGTTTAAGAAGTCCATCCTCATGTTGAATTTTTTGTTCTCCCTTTCCTTGAGTTCTTGTATCATGAGATATGGAAGCACTCTGTTTTTGCTCTTTTTTACCACCAAAGCCAATGCCACTCTTGTCAGAACAAATTTGTTAAGACCCAATGATATTGTCCAAAGTCTTTGATCCTCTATTCCAAAGACCAATGGTAGCCATAGCGCACTTGAGTTCTTCCTCCTTTTTGAACATTAGTTCTTCCAAAGCAACTTGAGACATCTCGAGAGTTTCAATCTTTTCTTCATATGTTGCATAGATTTGCTATAGCTCATTCCTCTCTGTCTCACAAGTCAAGAGTTTTGCACAAAGAGCTTGTCGATCATTAGCTATCTTGATGGCATTAATCCTAACCTCGGAAATCTCCTCCTTTAGTTTGACATTCTCACTTTCACATGCTTTGAGTTTCATAGTGAGTTTGTTATTCAATTTGGATAAGTTAAAAGATTCCTTATACAACTTTTCATAAGCTTACTCAAGCTCTTCATCATCACTCTCCGAGGATTCGTCATCAGTGGCATTCTCAACCGACCTCTTCGGATACTCTGTTCGTCCTTCAGTTTCGGAAGCTGCCATGAAAGCAAGGAATTGTTTATGTCCCTCTTCACCTTGATCTTCATTGTCACTTTCATCTTCATCAGATTCTGATTCATCATTCCAAGTGATAGCGAGGGCTTTCTTCTTTCTCAAACGAGTGGGACATTCTGAAGCAAAGTGGCCAAATCCTTGGCATTCATAGCATTATACTCTTTCAGAGTTCCCTTGTATCTTTCCTTTCTCCTTCTTGGCTATAGAATTAATTTTGAGTTTATCTTTACCTTTAGATTTATGAGTATGAGTAGATTCCAAAAGATTAGGATTCTTTTTCAAAAAAGATTTTTTAAATTGTTTAACAAAAGCAACCGTAATCTTGGAATCTATCTCACAATCCTCATTAGAATCCTCTCCAACTCTATGAGCACTACTAAAAGCAATAGCATCTTTTTGTTTCTTTTTGAAATTCCTATGTGCCTCATAAGTTTGGAGATTTCCAACCAAGTGATCCAACTTGAGGTTGTCAACATCTTGAGCCTCCTCAATAGCCGTAACTTTTGGTTGGAACCGATCGGGTAAGGATCTCAAAATTTTTCCCACAACTTTGGATTCAGTATTTTTCACCTAAATTGAAGCTAGAATTAACAATGTCACTCAACTTTGCATAAAATTCATCAAAAGGTCTCACCATCTTTCATTGAAAGGTTTTTGAAACTAAGCGTGAGCCTTTGAAGTTTTTGGCGTTTAAGAATGAGTGCCCTCGTGAATAGTTTAAGATATCCCAAACCTTTTTGCAACTTCACAATTGCAAATACGACTAAACTCTTGGTGTGTGG